>OY288280.1:70249812-71449812 GCA_958450335.1 Hibiscus tridactylites
GGAACTTGTGGATTAGTGTCCAAACACGCTCCTGAATACTCGTGATGGTGCCGAGCCACAACGCATACACTGACTTGATAGAGAATCGGCGATCCGCGGTGAGACCTCATCCAATTACATCACCTAGATAAGTCGAACATGGAGGTTTCATCACTGCCAACCGCAACAAGACATTCAGCGGTAGCAAATGCTGCAAATCATTCAAACGCCATTCCCCAAAATTATCCACCATACGTGCAACCGGGATATGGGGAAGTTGTAGTCGAACCGAAGGAGAAACATGTGTCGACAAAATTCCAGTATCCGGAACCCAATTATCAAACCAAAAGTCAGTGCATAGACCATTGCCAATAGTCAAAGAGAGATTAGACTTAACATCATCCCAAACTAGAGCCAGTGCCTTCTATAGCCGGGAACCGGAACGACGAACGAGGAGCACTGGATCATTGATGTCCCATTTATATTTGGCGTACAAAAAGCGCACCCATAATGCTTCCTTTTTAGCGACAAGGAAGAAAACTAATTTCATCACAAAAACCTCATTCATGAATTGCAGTTTGCGGAAACCCAAGCCACCATGTGAAGTCGGTTTGCATACCTCATCCCAACAAACATGCTGGAGACCATGAGTGTCATCAGATATTCCCCAAATAAAACGGCAGATCAACTGTGCAAAACTCGCATAAACTTTCTTAGGAAGTACCGTAGATTGTATAGTATAGATAGGAATGGCCGAGAGAACCGATTTGGATAGGGTAATTCGGCCAGCAAAAGACAAAGTTCTAGCTTTCCAACCATCCAACCGTTTCCTCACCATTTGAATCAAATATCCATAAGTTGCCGAGGTGACGCGCTTATGAAGAATCGGGACCCTCAAGTATTTACCCAAGTCATCAACTTCAACAAACCTGAAGCTTTCGCTGATCGACTGCTTAACATTCATCGAAACATTCGCAGGGTAAAAAAATAGTAGTTTTAGTAATGCTTACTTTTTGACCAGAGGCTTTCCCAAACTCATCTAAAATTCTTTTAATCAGTTGCATTTGACTAATCGATGCCTCCGCAAATAACAACATATCATCTGCAAAGAACAAGTGAGATATAAAAGGGCTATTTTTAAAAGATCGAAAAGCGATCCAAGAACCCTTTGCACATTCTCCCTGAATAGATTGAGCTAAACGTTCCATACACAACACAAAAAGGTACGGAGACAGTGGATCGCCCTGTTTGATGCCTCTAGAAGGAGTAAAAGCTGCAGTCGATGACCAATTCCATAAGATTTGAGTCGAGACCGAAGAAATACAACTCATAATAATCAAGCGTAAGCTATCTGAAAGGCCAATGTCAATAAGAGTATCTTCGATAAACCCCATTCTAATCGATCATAAGCTTTCTCTAAGTCCACTTTAATAGCCATCCAATCTTGCCTACCTTTCTTCTTTTGTATAGCATGTATTATTTCCCGAGTGATAAAAATATTGTTAGTAATGGCTCTCCCCGGGACAAAGCTAGTTTGAAATTAAAAGACCCAATGCGGAAGAAAAGGTTTCAGGCAAGAAACGATAATCTTAGTGAATGCATTATAAACCACATTACAAAGCCCAATTGGTCGAAACTGCGTAATAGATTTCGGTGTAACTACCTTGAGGATCAACACAAGAAGCGTGTGATTCAGATCAGGGGGAATCACACCATCAACAAACACTTTGTGAATAAGAGCACATGTAGAAGGGTCAACTATACTCCAATTACGTTGATAAAACGCATCATGTAAACCATCAACCCCTAGGGCCTTAAGCGTCCTCATATCAAAGAAAGCTTGACGATTTTTTTCATCCGAGATAGGGCATGCAAGCGGATCTAAAGTCGGACTCGAACAGCTCGAGAATTGACCCCCCGTCTGACAGTTCCTACTCTCAGCTCTGGAAGAGGAGAATACAGTATTTAAAACACAACAAAGACATATTTTACAATTCATGTTACGTTAACCATGCATTCTCAAGATCGTGCCATGTAAAATAAAATATATCATGTAACATGTGCTAGGGATGGGCACGAGTCAGAATTTTGGCCAACCTGGACCGATCCGAAAATAAAAACCCAAAACTCACACCTAAACATATTTCTTTAAAAAACTCGACTCGATCTGATCTGACCCGAAAATAAATATATTAAGTCTGACCCCGACCCGACCCGACTTATATAAAATAAATTAATTTTAGGGATTTAAATGTAAGAAAAATAAAGGGACTTAATTGTAAAAAATATAATTTAAAGGAATAAGTTATAAATAAAAATTCAATTTTAAGGACTTAATTATAAAAATATATATAAAGAGGGGTATTATTATAAACATCCCTAAAAATTTAAGGAGAAAATACACTATTAATCCTGGGTTGGGTCGAATATTTTTCACCCTAAACCTAAACCCGACCCAAATTTACCCTTAACAAAAACCCAACACAACCCCAATTTTTTTCATTAAAAAATTTGATCCGTTTGGGTCAGAACCCGTCGAGTCTGGGTAAAATGCTTATCCCTAGGGGTGGGAATTGTCGGGTACCCGGGTTTCGGGTACCCGGTTTTTCGGGTACCCGGTTCATCCGGGTACCTCAAATAAAGGCTCGTGTCCCGGCCCGCCTTTTCCGGGTACCCGTCTAATCGGGTACCGGGTACCCGCCAGTTTCTTTTTTTTTTAATTCGAATGATTTAAATATACCTAAAAAAAAGAAAAATTCGAATTATATAATCCAACATAAAGTTTAATATTCGAAATATCAAACCCAAATAACATTAGAGTCAATAATTCTAATAAAAAACACAAACAACATTAAAATCCATAATCTCTAACAAGTTTCAAACACACAAATATAAGTCTCTAACAAGTTTCAAACACACAAATATAAGTCTCTAACAAGTTTCAAACACACAAATACCATATTACCATAATCTTAAACAAGATCCTTCGAATATAAGTCTCTAACAAGTTTCAAACACACAAACACACAAATATAAGTCTCTAACAAGCTTCTTGGATCCTTCGAAATGCTTTCCAAGATCCTGTAAAATAGCACAAAAGAATGAATTTTCAGAAAAGAAAAATGATATATATTCAAAGAGATCAAAATCCAACATGTTGCAAACATCATATCAAGTCTACTACATCGCATAATTTAACTCTAAGTCTCTAACATATGATTTATTCTTATCAAAACTCAAAAGAGTTCAAACAATATACTATAGAATTTATTGCTTACCAAAGTCTAGGACACTTCGAGTGCGGTCTCTGAAACTTCAGTTGTCTCATCAATGACAATTGTTGGTTGCTCCAATGTCAAATCTTTCATCTCTCCATAACAAATTTTATGTATACAATAAGTCAATAACAATGTCAAAAGAGTTCAAACATAAATATTTAAAATCTAAACTTGAAATCGAAAACAAACCTATTTCTATATTCTCCAATAATTGCAAGTTCTCCTCTATTACAATAGGGTCATGAGAAGAACGAATCCAATCTTGAGTGCAAATAAGAGCTTCCACCAATCTAGAAGTCAAAGACGTGCGGAATGAATCAAGAACACGTCCTTCAGTGCTAAAAGCGGACTCCGAAGCAACGGTAGAAACTGGAATTGCAAGAACATCACGTGCCAATCTCATAAGAATTGGATAGTTGTTTTTTTGCATAGACCACCAAACCAAGATATCAAAATCATCACTCTCAGGAACACATTTATCGCCCAAATATCTGTCTAGCTCAGTCATTGTTTCAAAAGTATCAACAGATTCAATCTCAGTCACATAGTCCTTTCTCAAATTTGTTCCTTTTAACTTCCTTATTCCTCCCTCACCATCTTGACCACTAGAAGTAGGATTTGTAGAGCAATGTGTCTTTTGTGTTGAAGAAGGTTGCATAGAAGCATAAAAATCAAACAACGATGTCAAAACATCTTTAATCCGTTGACATAAGACATAAGAATTGCTAGGATCATAAGAACGACGAACGATCCACTCAACATATCTTAACTTATGCCTAGGGTCAAGAACTAAAGCAATGAACATCAAGACATTCAAATTATTAACATTCGCCCAATATTTATCAAACTTCAACTTCATTTGGCGTGCCATGCTCCTAAGCCCATCACTCGATTGCAAGTCATCAACATAACGATTAATTGTATACCCAATATCATATATTTGTTCGACAAAGGTATTACCAGTCACATACTTTGATCCATAGAAGCTCAATGTAGTATCATAAAATATCTCAAGGAAAGGCAAGAATGAAGAAACCTTATCCCAATCTTCATCATCAGGAGCACCACCAACCTTCCTAAGCTCCTTTGTGTAAGAAAGGTACTTAGTCTTCAAATTTCTGAATGCTTTCTTAAACACTAAAGCACTTTTGAGCATGGAATAGGTGGAATTCCACCTTGTTTCAACATCCAAGCAAACAAGAGCTTTGCTATCTGTATTCTCCTCTTTGACACAAGATTGAAACTTTTGAAGTCTTGCAGGAGAGGACCTCACGTACTTCACAGCAGCACGAACCCTCGTAACAGAAGAATCAACATCTTTCAACCCATCTTTAACAACCAAATTCAGAATATGTGCAGCACATCTCATATGCAAAAATTCACCATTCAACACACTTCCATCCCACAAGTTCAGAATCTGCTTCAAATACTTGATTGCTAGATCATTAGAACTAGCATTATCAATTGTCACCGTTAAGATCTTTTTAAGATCCCACTCTTGCAAGCACTTTTCAACTGCCCTACCAATAAGCTCTCCAGAATGACCGGCAATTGGGCAAAAGTTGATAATCTTCTTATGCAACTTCCAAGCATCATCTATAAAGTGGGCAGTAAGGCACATATACGACAAGTTCTAAGCAGATATCCATGTGTCTGTCGTAAGACATACCCTAGAGGATAAATTACTGAAGAAGTTCTTCAACGTTCTCCTCTTTTCAATAAAAAGAGCATAGCAGTCTTTTGTAATAGTACCACGTGAAGGAGGAACAAAGTCAGGAATAGAAACTTTGCAAAACATGCGAAAGCCTTCACGTTCAACAAAACTAAATGGCAACTCATCCATAATCACCATTTTAGCGAGTGCTTGTCTAATCTGCTCTTGATCAAAATGCCAAAGTTTAGGAACACTAATTGTTTCTATTGTTCCATCTGTGTTGCACTTTGTCTTGGACTCAAAATCTAGGATTGTTTGTGTTTTGTCCAAGTTGAAAGGAGCTTTCTTGCATCGATTCGTGTGACGCTTCATGGCATTGGTTCCATTGGCAGTTGAACAAGATATCTTTGCAGCGCAATAAATGCATTCAGCTCGGTCTTTATCATCATCAATTGCTTTAAAATGATTCGAAGCAGCAGAAGTTTTTTTCCTTTTACCTCCTTTAGTTGGTGAAGCTTCAACAGGCTTCTTTCCCTTCCTTTTCTTGGTTTCAATTCTACTTGTTGGAGTCTCCTCATTCTTTTCATGTTCTTTAGGTGACTCAGTTGAGGAAGATAGAGTCACATCAACATTTTCTCCAGTCATCGACATATCTGAAAAGGAGAAGATAAAATTCAACATTTGTGTTCTCTTAACTTTATAGTTCACAAAACAATATAAATTCTACCTCAATTAACCTCAATTAACCTCAATTTGTAAAGCTTCTTCATTGCAGTTCACAAAACAATATAAATTCAAGAAAACAAATAAACAGGAGGCAACCATATCCAAATGAAGCTGTCAAGTGTCAACCATGGAAAATCTAGTACAAGGGAAAATCTAGAATATGCACAAGATCACACGGTTCAATTCAGCTTATACAGTTCCTTTTGTGAAAATTACAATAACTAAGCATTCATTTAATCAAAATGTTCAAGGATGGACAAGGGAGCAAGAATTCATTTAATTAAAATAAAGATCAGTAGCTCCTAATTTCTGTGTAAGAAGGAAGTATTATGTTGGCCGATACAGAACTTAAATGAGTACCGGAAAAGAGTTCGACAGCAAGCCCTGCAATATCCACATACACTCTAGTCATATGCTTGGTCATAGAAATGATGGAACTATTGTATGTGTAATTTGGTTTTCTGACTTAGTTTCTGTTTAAACCTCTTCCAATATATATGGAATTTCAGTTGAGTAAACAAGGTCTATTGTCAAGGATGCTTTTCTTTTTGCCTATGGTTTTCTCTACAAGCAGTGCTATGATAGAATCAGAAGACTAGGTCTAGATGTTCTCTTTTTTTTTCCCTCCTTGATTAAAAGTGTGATGCATGCAATTGCATAGCATGATTGAAATTAGTTCCATGCTTCTGTCTCTTTGCAATTAAATTAAAATAAGAAAAAAAGTGAACTTGATGATAATGAGAGATGATCATGATGTATGTTAATCTTACAAGCTTGAAAAGTAATACATTTAGATGACCAGAGCTTATATGAAACTGACAATTCTTTATTTTTTTGGTGCACTTTACCAAATAGAAAATTATACCAAATCTTACCAACAAGAGTTTCCAAGTGAAGTTATACTCGACTTGAAAACTCCTCCAAAGTAAAATAACAAAAAAAACCCTTCACTTGGAGACACCTTGAGTTACACCAAAAATAAGTATTCCATTAAACGTGGTTTAATGGAAGTTGGAACCAACTAAATTTTCCTTTTTCATCAACTGAATTTGGCTTTAATCCTAATGGATGATGTAATGCTCACATTTGCAGTCATCTGCCTCATTTGCTTGATTAAAATAAGCATACAAACAAATTACAGTAACATACTAACATTGAACTCAGCATTCATTAAGCAACTCAGCATAAAACAAGACTGACCGGTGGCGGTGGGCGAACGATTGACCGGTGGCGGTGGGCGAACGACGGACCGGCGGGCGGCGGCAGGCTTCTGCTCGACTGCAAACCAGTGGCGAACGACGAACCAGGGCGAACGAGGGTGGACTGCTGCAGTGCTGCTGACTTGCTGATGCTGACTGCTGAGTGCTGAAGCCGGCGGCGACGAGTCGACGACAAGGTGGAGCCGTGGTGGAGGACCGCCGGGGAGTGGGGGGATTTGTGTCGTGATGTTTTTGTTTTTTGATAGTTTTAATTTTAATTTTTTTAATTAAAAATAATAAAATAAAATATATATTATAATTATAATTAAAATAAATAAAAAATATATATATATAATCGGGTCACCGGGTACCCGACTGGGACCATTTTTTCGGCCCAGTCCCGACCCGAGTACCCGAGATAAAAACCGGGCCGGGTACCCGACCCGAAAAAAAAATTTCTTAGGGTATTACCCGTCTAATTTAATTCGGGTCATCGGGTATTTGGGCCGGGTCAATCGGGTCGAGTAATTTCTCCCACCCCTACTTATCCCTATGTTGTGCCATTAGTTACCATGTAAATAAAAGTATGTTATGCCTTGTTCAAAAAAAAAGTATGTTGTGTCAATTATGTCTATATTTATTTTATATGAAAATATGTTATTTTGGGAATTAATTTTCAATAAACGTTGTTTTGATATTATTTTTCTTAAAAGTGTTATTTAGGTAAAAGAAAATGGTAAAATACACATATAATTACTCAACTATCTTCTTACTCATATTTTAGTCACTCATCTTTTAAAATTTTTAATTTAATAATTGAATTTTCGGTTTGTTCATATTTTAGTCGCTCTACCGTTAAATCATAAATGGTGTGATGATGTAGTTTATTTTATTAATTGTTAACATATTATTTTAACAATATTTTAGGCAATGTACTAAACCCTAACCCCACCACCACCATCACACACCTTAAACTGTAGCCACAAAAGCCACTTCTACTGTATGCCCAAAGGAATATCGCGACAACTAAAACTTCAGACTCCATCTCTTTTGTAAAGACCAGTAGTTCTCCTTGGGAACGAATAAGATATGAAATATTTAAAATGAGAGCAATTACCACTAGGGATGGACCGAGCGGGGGCGGTCGCCCCCCTAAAATTTTAAATTTTCTATACGAGTTAAGAAAAAATTAGATTTATTTATTTATTTTCTATTAAAAATCTATTTTTGCCCCCTTAAAAATTTATAGGTTCACCCCCTAACTTAAAGTCCCACGTCCGTTCCTAATTACCACCCTTTATGTAGCCAAAGACCAGTATTCTCCATATGTACCAAAACTATTCTTGATCTTAAAAACCAAATCTAATACAACCTAAAATTCTAGATTAAACCAAACTAGAAAAACAAAACCCATTGCTAATTTCACCTCATTAGAAGCTTCGCCAAATTGCTCCAGATTCACAGAAGTTAAACAATTTGAAATCACTACTCAATAGAAAAAATTTAAATAATTGAATAATCAATCTAATTGGTTTTTTAGAAAAATGAAATCTGAATTTAAAAAAAAAAAGAATGAAATTTAAAGAGAAAGTAAGGAAAAGGAGATTTATGAAGCAAAAATCCTTTGCAACGAAATAAAGGCAAATCATCATTACCAATT
Source organism: Hibiscus tridactylites (assembly GCA_958450335.1). Lineage (NCBI taxonomy): Eukaryota > Viridiplantae > Streptophyta > Magnoliopsida > Malvales > Malvaceae > Hibiscus > Hibiscus tridactylites. Next base: position 70,258,309 of record OY288280.1, read on the forward strand.
ACAAGAAATAATTGTGAGTGAAGGAAATGAAGAACAGAACGAGGAGAATATCATAAGTATAAATAAAGTCAAAGATAGTTAGTCAAGTGGTTAGTTTGTTATATTCTGTTAATGGGCTATTGTTGAGTAGTTAGTATGTTAAGCCATCAATATTTGGGCTATAAATATTGGGCTTGTATTATATATCAGAATTAATAAAAAAAAACTGATATTTCCTTTCTCATTTTCTTGATTTTATTTTCTCTCTCGTATTATCTTCATCGTTTCATCTCTTCTCGACTTCTACCCTTTTCCTCTTTCTTTTGTCTTCTCCAAACACCAAATCATCAAATCTTAACATCGATTCCACAATCTAACATGGTATCAGAGCCTCACGATTGGCCATTGTCGTTGCTCCGATAATCCATCTGCTTCAGCGATTCATGCTTCACGTTTGCTTGAAGCTCCTTCACTACCATTGCCGGTACACATCACTGCTATGGTTGACACAAAGTGCGTTTGCTTTCTTGTGGTCTCTTGCTTATTTCCCCTGTGAGTATTTTAATTTTTCACTCAATCTGGTTCCAATTGCGTCATTGCTCTCACTCGCTTCAGCTTTGTGCCCTAGTTTTATCAGATCTGCCTGGTTATTGTTTACTGTGATTGAGTTATTGCATACTGTGATTGATCTGCTCCTTGTTACTCATTGTCGATTACACCTGTTGTTATTTGTGGCCGATTATTAATTATATTGGATCTGTTTTAAATTGTTGTAGATCTGTTATGATTTGTTGTCTATTGTGATTTGCTGCTCTTCTTAGGGTATTATTGGTTGTTTGCATTGGATATATTGCGTATTGTTGCTCTATCTGCTTATCTGCGTGCTTCTTTGTGCTTCACATAGTTACTATGACGAATGTTGATGTTGTCAACACATCCACCACTAATGTTAATAACAATACTGAAATTGATCATCAAAATGCAAACCCTACTACTGCTTCACCTACCTCTAATGTCTCATCTAGTAAACTGTTTGGATCTAAGAAGATTAATGTGACTCTGAATGATGAGAACTATCTGTTGTGAAACCAACAAATTCTTCTTACTATTAAAACTAATCGTTTACAAAAGTTCATTGATGGTAATGTTACTTGGCCACCACAATATATTACCAAAAATGGAACAGTGTCTATCAATCTTGATTTTGAGTATTATGAAAAGCAAGATGGAGCACTTGCCTCTTGCCTCCTCTCCACTGTTAGTGAAGGAGTTCTTCCTAATTTAATTGGGCATAATACCTCAGTTGAAATCTGGAGCGCTCTTCATAGGATCTACAGTGGTAAAACTACTTTTAGACTTATGTCTCTAAGAAGGTTGCTTCATTCATAGAAAAAGAGATCTAAGTATGAGAGAGTTTCTAATAAAAGTCAAAGGTGTCTGTGATAGTTTAGCAAGCTATGGAGAGATTATTGCTGACCAAGAGCATGTCACAGCTATTCTAAATGGCTCATCTCCAGAGTTTGAGTATGTTACCACAATGTTAACTGCAAGCGCTACACCATCTGATGTCAAGTCTGTCCATACTATTCTTCTAGATGCTGAAGCTAGACAAACTGAATTTCTAAGTCAGATTAGTGCTTCAACTAATCTTACCACTCAACATTCATCTACTTCACAACCTCAAAGTCAACAACCTTCCAGTTAACCTCTATCATATCCTCATTCTACACCCCCTACACCCCTGTCATTTCTACTCCCTCATCTATTATTCCCTCTCAGTACATTTCACTCGAAGTTTAGTTCCTATGATCCTACATCTGAATCTACCTAAGATACTGATTTTGGGTACAATGTTAGTTATAATAGAGGTAGGGGAGGTAGAGGAAGATTTTCTTCTAATAGACCACAATATCAATTGTGTGAAAAATAGGTCATTTGGCTGAAAGATGTTACTCAAGATTTAATGTTAATTTCAAGAATGAAGCCTCTAGGCTTGGTTTGAATCAATGAAGGGGTTTTTCTCCTCAAGCTCACTTCAGTGCATATGCTGGCTATGAGACTGAATCTGGTTATCCTCATAGCTCTGTGTACTTTCCTAGACCACCACACTCTCAACCACTATTTTCTCCTATGTATGCTCCTGCTGCACAACTCTTCTCTTCAGCTAGACCAACTGTGTATACTTCAGCTCCTACTCCTACTGCTCATCAGTTGACTTCAGTTCTTACACCACCGCATCATGTTTTCCCTACTCAACCTCATGCTTATATTGCAACCCCTGAAACTGTTAGTGACAACACCTAGTACCCTTATTCAGGGGCTACACACCATGTTACTAATGATGCTCATAATCTTCATGCTACAACATGTTACCCTGGCACAAGTAGTGTGAAAGTTGGTAATGGTAGCACTCTTCCTATCTCTTTTATTGGTCAATCCACAATTTTAGCTCATCATAAGTCTTTGCATTTGAAAAATGTTTTATTTACTCCTGGCATCACTAAAAACTTATTGTCTGTGTTTAAACTTGCACAGTACAACCAGGTGGCAGTTGAATTTTATCCCAATCACAGTCAAATTAGAGATTTGCAAACCAGCAAGGTGTTGCTGACTGGTGGAGTGCAAAAAGGCCTATACGCTCTTCCTAGTTCCTTAGTTTCTGCTACTACTCCTCTAGTTAGTCACAATAATAGTAATCATAACAATAATGTGTTGGATTCTGCTTTGAATTCTGTTTCTCTTTCTGATATGTTTGCTCTAGATAGTTGTTGTTATCTTACTATGGCTAATAAATTGCCTTTAGAATTGTGGCACAAAAGATTAGGTCATCTTGCACAAGATACCTTAGTTAAAGCTTTACATCATTGTAATATTTCCTTTACAGATAATAAACAAGTTTCTTCTTGTTCTGCATGCAAATTTAGGAAAGCACATAAATTGCCATTCACTGATTCTCACACTAAATATACCTCACCTCTTGGGTTAGTTGTAACTGATGTCTGGGGCCATGCTTCTCTCTTTTCCAATGAATTTAAATACTATGTAGCTTTTACATATTCATTTTCTAGATATACATGAATTTATTTTCTGAAACAAAAGTCCGGTGTTCTTAATGCTTTTATGCAATTTCATAGTCAAGCAGAGAGATAATTTTGTTGCAAATTGAAAGCTGTTCAATCTGATGGAGGAGGGGAGTTCATAGCTCTGACCTCTTATCTTCAAAGAAAATGTATTCTTTATCATTTTTCCTGTCCTTATACTCCAGAACAAAATGGTTTGGTAGAGAGAAAACATAGACAAATTGTAGAAATAGGTTTAACTCTGTTAGCTCAAGCCTCTATGACTTTAAGTTTTTGGAATGAAGCCTTTACTAGTGTCATTTTCTTACTCAACAGATTGCCAACAAAGGCCTCAGAAGGCTTGTCACCTTATGGAAAATTATTTAAAAAATGTCCTAATTACTCTCTGATGAAAGTTTTTAGGTGTATTTTCTATACTTTTCTAGGATCATATAATAAACACAAACTTTAGTTTAGGTCTACAATTTGTGTTTTCTTAGGATACTCCTCAAACTATAGAGGCTACAAGTGTATGGATTCCACTAGACGTGTATATATAACTAGGCATGTTCAGTTCAATGAAAATTTGTTTCCTTATGAGTCTCATCCCATGTTCACTAAAACCAATATTCAAAAACCTTGCATTCATTGCTCTCAAAAACAATTTGCATCCCTCCATGTTCTTCAGTCTCTTAAAGTTCAGCATGCAACTACAGAATTTTCTCCACAAAATTTGTCTCAAAATGAATGCATGTAGTCAGAGTCAAATACTCGTCATGTTTCACCTACATCACACCATTTGTCTCCCTTGTTTGCTAATTCTCAACACAATTCAAATCCTCAAGTGTCAGTGCATCATGAGTCACCACTACATTCACTTGCATCACATCATTTGTTTCCCTTGTCAACTAATTCTCAACACAATCCAAATCCTCAAATGTCAATACATCATGAGTCAACATTGCATTCACCTGCAGCATCCTCAAGGCATTCATTATCATCAACAGATCAGTCATTATCTTTCAGTAATTCCATCACATCTCCCAATTCCAATCCCATTGCTACTCCTTCACATTCCTCATCCACCTCCACATCTACTATTTCATCCTCAATACCCGCATCCTCTACACCATGTTTCACCTCTACACTTTCATCCTCCATCTCTACCTTCATTCCATCCTCCATCACCACCCCTGGAGATACTTCCTTCAAGGTTTAGAATCTTCACTTTATGGTGACTCGAGGGAAGGCTAGAATTTTTAAACTGAAGGCCTACATTGTTGACACTGATTCTTCAAAACCCACTGATATTGCCATTGCCCTGCAAGATCCAGCTTGGAAGCAAGCAGTTCAAGCTGAGTTTGATGCTCTTCTTCACAATGGTACTTGGGAGCTACAACAATTGCCTTCGAACAGGAAAGCCATTGGTTGCAAATGGCTGTTCCAGACAAAGAAGAAGCCAGATTGGTGGCAAAGGGTTTTTCACAGACTGTAGGCTTTGATTACCATGAGACATTCAACCCAATAGTTAGGTCTAACACTATCAAAACAGTTCTTGATGTTGCAATAATGAAGAAGTGGGTTATTCGGCAAGTAGATATCAATAATGCCTTTCTTAATGGCACTTTGTTTGAAGAAATTTATATGGAACATCCCCTAGGATTTGAACAACATGGTACACATGGTGAAAGATTAGTGTGCCGACTAAAGAAATCCCTTAAGCAGGCACCAATAGTATGGTTTCAAACATTGAGGAACTTCCTTCTTTTTGTCCTTGGTTTCACTGCTTCCAAATCTGATATCTCCTTGTTTATCAAGTCTTGTAATGGGTATCAAGTACTGCTTATGGTGTATGTGGATGGCATTGTCATCACTGGAAGTGCAACTGAAGAAGTAGAAACTGTTGTACATCAGATCAATGAAAGGTTTTCATTAAAGGATCTTGGTAATTTGGGTTTCTTTTTAGGAATGGGGAATCACGAGTACTCTGAGGGCCTACTGCTAAACCAAAGGAAGTATGTCTCTGAGCTTTTGTTAAAAGATGGAATACAAGATTCAGCATCTGTTGTCACACCAATGGTTGTTGCCCCCTAAGTTAGTTGCTAATGATGGTGAATATTTTGATGACATTCATCAGTACAGAAGTGTAGTAGGTGGACTTCAATATGTGTGTCTAACAAGACCGGCCATATCTTATGCAGTCAACAAGGTTAGTCAGTTTATGAATAATCCTTGTGTGCCTCGTTAGCGTGCTGTTAAACAAATTTTGAGATACCTTCGTGGCACACTTGATTATGTGCTATTCTATACACATGGTGCTATGTTTAGCTTGGTATGCTATTCAGATGTTGATTGGGCTTCATCTGTGGAAGATAGAAGATCCACTACTGGCTACTGCATTTTTCTGGGTAGTAATCCCATTGAGTGGTGCTCAAAGAAACAAAGTGTGGTGTCACGATCTACTTGCGAGACAGAGTATTGAAGTCTTGCAAACTCTGTTTCAGAACTAATTTGGATTGAGCAGCTTCTCCAAGAGATGGGTGTGTCTGTTGTGGGCTAACCTGTAGTATGGTGTGATAACACCTCTACAGTTTCAATCTCTGCAAATCCAACTCATCATGCCAGAGTCAAGCATGTTGAAATCGATCTTCATTTTGTTCGTGAGAGAGTGACAGTTGGACAACTCTTAGTCAACTATGTTCCAAGTTCTGAACAAACATCAGACATCTTGACAAAGCTTATACCTCCAGCATCATTTGAAGCTATGCGTCTTCGACTTGGAGCAAGTGCCAGGACAATGAAGGAAATGAAGAACAGAACGGTGAGAATATCAGAAGTATAAATAAAGTCAAAGATAGTTAGTCAAGTGGTTAGTTTGTTATATTCTGTTAATGAGTTGTTGCTGAGTAGTTAGTCTGTTAAGCCATCAGTATTGGGCTATAGATATTGGGCTTGTATTATGTATCAGAATTAATAAAAAATAAAACTGATATTTTCTTTCTCATTTTCCTGGTTTTATTTTCTCTCTCGTATTATCTTCATCATTTCATCTCTTCTCGACTTCTCCCTTTTTCCTCTTTCTTTCGTCTTCTCCAAACACTAAATCATCAAACCCTAACATTGATTCCACACTCTAACAGTGAGTACCCAACATGCTAGGTGAAATAACATTGAAGAAAATAAATGAAAAAAGTTGAAAAGCGGTGGCCGAAACGACAACCAAAATCTGAGTTTGTTCAAGCATAAAGAGAGAAAAGGATATGGGAAGAAGAAAAAGAATGAAGAAAAGAATGAAGAAAAGTGACTTTAATATGGATCCAAAATGATATCCTTTGATCAATTTTTTTATTTTTTTATTCTTTTAGTATTCAAAACGACGTTATTTTGGTGTAAGCTTCAATGTCATAACACCGTTAATTATTTAACGGTGAAATGACTAAAACATGAGCAATTTAAAAATTGAGTGATTCAATTAAAAGTTTTAAAAATTAAGTGACCAAAATAGGAGTGAAAATATAGTTGAATGATGATTTGTATATTTTATTAAAAAAAATATGTTTAATTGTCGGTTAATAGAAAAAAGAATTGACTTTTTGGCCAACTTTAAAGTCAGTTAAGAAGGTGGGCGGCCTTCGTTTTCATTTTAACCAACAAACCAAACAAATAGCGGTAAACTTGAAGTTTTTAACTTTATTCACCCCCTTGAAGGTTTTTAACCATAAGTTTGGAATTGTAAGGGTTTGGGTAAAGCGTATTGACATTTGACCCAACCGAAGGATTCGCCTTTATTTTATTTTATTTATAAGTTATGATCAGAACAGTGCGAAAGCATCTCATGAATTTGCACCGGAATAATTTGTTCATTTTAATAATAAGATCACCTACAACCCTGCCTATTATTTTATTCCTAATCCCATCTTCTTATCTACCAATTTCCTATTTTTCAATTCCATGCCAAAGACCTTCAAAACCGTTGTAATCAATATTCTTTTCTGTTTGAATGGTTGCTATGTCTCTTCTCTTTTGAATGTTAATTTGGCATGAAGTTCGTCTTTTGCATAATTTAATACATTTTTATAAGATAAAACACAGTAGATTATGCACGAGATGTACAAGTTTATTGACTACTTTGTATTTTGTAAATGTTTACTTAATTGCAAAATTAATATCCCAATCCTCAATGTTTGTTCGGCAAAATGAATGCTAAATGTTCATATTTTTTGTTATCGTGTATTGCCCTATCCAATCCAATACAAGTGTAGGCTATTTGGTTTTGTTGATGAGTTGTATAGGAGGATGATGGTGGATTTTCAAACGGTTTATTTCGTACTAGTTTGGATGCAAAGCTACGGTTGATAAATATGAAGAAGATGAAGAAGAAGGGGAGAAGTGTGGTATGGTGATCTTTATGCGAGATTTAATATGAAAAAATTAATAACTCCTCTCACATATATTGAAGAGGCCTGACGACAGTGTCAAGCCTAGTCTTCATAAGATATGATGGATATGACAATGTAGTCTTGTTTGTCAATTGATACGCTTAATTGATAAATTGATAGAGTTAGCATCTATCTTGTCAAAGCCAATATAATTTTGAGATGATGTCACTTTAGATGTAAATGTCTCTTTAATAAGTGTCCGTTAAACATAGTCAGATAAATAATTTTAAAAATTCACTTTTAAATAACCTAGTTAAATAATTTGGTAAGGGAAGGACCTAATACGAAACGTTATGACAAAAATCATAAGTCATAACGGTATAACAAGTTTATTGTACAAATGTGTAAAAATATACATAAATAAAAAAGATAAAAATGAATTTGGTAAATTAGTGGCAGTATATGATTGGTTATGACTTATGAGGTGAGTGGATAAGCCAAGAAGAAACAACCTAACGAACGACCAAAGTCAAGCTTGAAACAGTTAGCTTCCACTTTTACAAGAATACCCCCTTCAAATTCCAACACGACCAGAGTTTCGTCTGAATTTCGGATCGGATAAGGTTTAATTTTCTTTTTTCATTTTCCCCGCAAAAAATACAAAATTCTAAATCCTCGACCTTTCCACACGCCGTTTTCCTGCAACCCAAGCGCCCACCCTATAATAACCATTCCCTCCATTTCCCAAATCCCAAGTCAGTCAAGTTAATCTAAAATCCTATTTTCTTCACATCATTTTCCAAAAATGGTTGATTTAGAGTGGAAAGCAAAGATGGTTTCTTCCGATATCCCAAGCAAATCCCCAAGTCTTTCTAATAAACTCCATGTTTCAATTGCTACGCCTTCTCGCCTCTCGAATATTTCATCTCCGCTTTCGACTTCCTCCGCTTACGACTACTATCTTCGGCTACCGGAGCTGAGGAAGTTATGGGAGACAAAGGAGTTTCCAGCATGGCAAAACGAGCGCATTTTGAAGCCGGCTTTGCATGCTCTAGAAATCACCTTCAGGTTTATTTCGATTGTTCTGTCCGATCCTAGATCGTATTCGAACCGTCGCGAGTGGACGCGTCGACTCGAGTCACTCACCACGAGTCAGATCGAACTCATCGCTATGCTCTGCGAGGACGAAGACAATGACAAAACGGCCGCTGACACAGTGCCGATCGTCGATCTGACTTCTTCGAACGGAGTACTAGCTCGTGAGAGCAGCTCCGCCGAAGTATGGAAGCTTCACGGAGAAACAACGGTGGTCAGCCGAACCAGTGAAGCCAGCTTGTTGCCTCGACTCGCTACGTGGCAGAGATCCGAAGGCGTTGCGCAGAAAATCCTCTACTCCATCGAGTGCGAGATGAGGAGTTGTCCGTATACACTAGGTTTGGGGGAGCCGAACTTATCCGGCAAGCCGAACCTCGATTACGACGCCGTATGCAAGCCGAACGACCTCCACGCGCTTAAAAAGAACCCGTACGACGACCGCATCGAGAACCACGAGAACGCGACGCTCTACACTACGTACCAGATTCTGGAATCGTGGATCCATACGGCGAAACAAGTGCTGAAACGCATCGCTTGGAGGATTGACGGCGAAAGCTTCGAAGCCGCCGCGAGCGATTGCTATTTGATGGAAAAGATCTGGAAGCTTCTAGCCGAAATCGAAGATCTCCACCTCTTAATGGACCCCGACGATTTCCTTCACTTGAAAAGTCAGTTGCTGATAAAACAAGTCAACGAAACGGGGGCGTATTGTTTCAGATCGAAAGGTTTGGTTGAAATTACGAATATGTCCAAGGAGTTGAAGCATAGGGTTCCGTTTATATTGGGTGTGGAGGTGGACCCCAAAGGCGGGCCCAGGATTCAAGAAGCTGCGATGAGATTGTACACAGAGAAGAAGGAGGGTAATAAGGTCTTTCTCTTACAAGCTTTGCAAGCCATCGAAGGAGCCCTAAAGCGGTTCTTTTACGGCTATAAGCAAGTGCTGCTGGTGGTTATGGGGAGTTTAGAAGCGAAAGGGAACCGAGTCGCGGTGGGCTCCGGCTCGGTGGATTTGTTGAGTCAGATATTCTTGGAGCCTACTTATTTTCCTAGTTTGGATGCGGCTAAGACTTTTTTGGGGGAGTTTTGGAGTCATGAACTGGGTGGATCTGGGTCGACTCGGTGGAAGAAGTGACGACTCGGACCACTCATTTTGATTAGAAACATTCTTTCTAATATTGATGCTTGCGAGTCAATCATTGTCTTTATATTAGTTAAAAAACATTGTCTCTGAATTTAAATTTTCTGTATACCTATATTTTTGTAAAATATAATCTCATTTTTTATAAAAAAAATGTACCCAACCACTAGAAAATTATTACACTATAATTTTGTTAGAAATTTACCGATGGAACAACATAAAATAAATCAACATAAAATAAGATAAATATAAGAAAAAATTAAAATGGTTCAACCTTATTTAGTTTTACGGATGAAACAAATAATAACTCACTAAAAATATATAGATAATAAAGAATATAAATACATGACACCTCATGTATCTCATAATCTAATATACACTCCAAAATGTATCCAAAAACTATTACAATATGCCTTCAAAACTCATCTTCGCAACATAACTATGATAGTTGCAGAAATAACAAAAATGTTATATCTCTCTAAAATAATTTTCACTCGTAATTCTTAAAACCACTCTATATTTATAAACTCAAATGTTTGGCAAAAAAAAAATCAATAAGACTTATTATCTAATATAAATATTTTAGTATTAAGTAAACTCAGTTGCAAAATTCAATATTATTTATAGAGGGATCCATTTAAAAATGTTTAAATTTATAGGGCAACAATAAATTATATATTTTTAGGGGACTAAATAACAATTTACTATTATATCAACTTATAATTTTTCTAATTTTTATTTTCTGGGGAGTGTGTGACTAGGGGTGGGAAAAAATACCCGACCCGAAAATCCGACGACCCGAACCTAAAATGTCGGGTAATTCCCAGAAAAAAATTACCCGACCCGACAAATTTACCGGGACACGGGCTGGGAGTTTTCCCTTACCGGGTACCCGACCCGACCCGATAAAAATTAATATATATTTTTTTATATTTAAAATTATATTTTTATTTTATATTTCTTAATATTTTTCACTCTAAAATTAAGTTTAAATGCCTACATTTTTTCTATGTTTGTATTATATTCTTTTAAGTTTTAAGTTTAATTTTTTTTTAAAAATATTTTTGTGTTTAACATGTGATTTTTTTAATTCTAGAATTAAAAAAATAGGAACCGGATACCCGGTACCCGATACCCGATTACCGATTATCCGAGTACTCGAATTTTACGGGTACCCAAATTTCGGGTACCTGGATATAATGGGCCAGGATACAAGCAGCTTAATGAGGTACCCGGATGAACCGGGTACTCAATTTTCCGGGTACCCGAAAACCGGGTACCCGACAATGCCCACCCTTATGTGTGACCTCCATCGGTCCTCGCATGAGTAAACAAAGCTTATTACCTAAAAAATATTTAACCACTAAAATTACAACAAAATTCAATTTAGTTACTAATTAAAATCTATGTCAATATGTTACAAGTCTCATTCAAAATATAAGATTATGTTAAACCTACAAATTTTAGGTCCAAAATATTATATATGGTTAAATGCTATCAATACATCATATATTAATTTATTATTAAATACATATTATTTACAATTGTCGGTATCTGATTTATTGGATATTAATTCAAATTAAATATTATAAAAGTGTATTATAAAAATAATTCTATCAGGTCAGCTTATTTCATTCATAACGTTTGTATATTATTATTATTTTTACACTAAGTCACCCATTAAGTAAGTTTATTCAGTATTGAAAAATTATGTTTATTTTACTCAACCAATTGGGTTTTATTATCCAAGTCATCCTAATTCCTATTGTTAACCGCACATAGAAAGATTGCGTGGAAGTTTTTGAAATGGGTAGGCAAAAGGTTAAAAATAGCTCACAATGTTTTACTTTTTAGTCATTTTAGCCTTATTTTTTTGGTGCATACAACGACCTAACGTTTCATTTTCGTTCAAATTTGACTCTTATTGGATGAAAACTGTTAGTCAACTAACAATTAACGCCTAAGGCTAACGTGGCATGTCTGCAAGGCATGAGGAGATGACCTGGCACTACCACGTGGCACTTAGCTGATGTGGCGATTGGTTAAAAATATTTTAAAAAATATTTTCTTTAAAAAATAATTATTTTTTAATTTTTTAAAAGTATCACGTCAGCAAAAATGCCATGTGGTAATGCCACATCACCTCCTCATGCCTTGTAGACATGTGATGTTAGCCTCAAGCGTTTACCGTTAGTTGACTAACGATTTTCATCCAACAATGGTAAAATTTAAACGAAAAATGAAACGTTATGTAACCCCCTCGTCCTGGTCTGGCCGGGCAACCGGTCCGAGTGGGCCACACGGGGAAAACCGAAGCGAAACCCGTTAAGGCCCCCCCTCGGTTAGCAACCCTATATTTTTCTTTCTTTCATTTTAATCTTGTCTAGAGGAGTATTGAATCCTAAGTGATCAAACAGCGGAATGAAATGCATGAGACAAACATTCGAACCCAAAGCAGCATTTAAACAGCCCCATTTTAATCTTTTAATCAGGCCGTTTTGAAACACCCTTGAGGCGTATCGAAACGCCTTGACCAGGTCGACAGCCCCAGAGCCTATACAAGGGGCCGTATCGAAACGGTGGTCAACCGTTTCGAAACGCCCACGACGGTCAACTTCTCGTGGTCAACGAGATTTTGACCGTTTCGAAACCCCTATTCCCGTTTCGATACAGCTTCATCTCGTCAATTTCTCAGAATTCCAGTAGCCAAAACGTTTCGAAATGCGTATCGGAACAGGGGGTTCTAGAGGCCAAACCCTATCGAAACGCGTTCTGATACGGGGTCCCTGAAGCCTACCCGTTCCGAAATGACCCAGCCCGTTTCGAAACACGGGCTGCCTGCAACCTTTGAAAGATAGATTTGGGTGGATTTCCACAAGTCTCAAGGTCCCATAGGACCCCTAAAGGCACACAACACCCTCAAACAAGGTCTAGAGGCATACATCCTATGTTTAGCTAGCTCGAACACATACAAGGCGCAAGTTTAAACAATCATACATACATAACCAATTCACATTAGCCTTTCATACAAGTTATGCTTCAAAACATTGATAAGTAAAAGCATCATTCATCCCATAAAGGGTTCACATGCCATGAAGTAATCCTAACATCAAAAGGGCATACATCAAAGAGCATTTGGCAAGTTATCATGCTTACAAACCAAGTCAACCATAAACATCAAAATCACATAAGAGTCATACAAGGCTCATACAAACACACCCTCTTGCCACATTGCTTAACTACTACATAATTAATAACCGTACTTGAGCAACAACTTGGAAAGCCCTTCTTGCCTTGCTCCGAGCTAACACCACGCTAATGATCTGCATTGTTGAAAATGAGAGCGTAAGCTATAAGCTTAGTGAGGATGCTCTAAAACCGAAAACATCAACAATGCAAGGTTCAAGCATGTATTCCCTAAATCTCATATCTAACATGCATAGATAATTTCACAAGTAGACCTAGCTAGTCTTTAAAGAGTCATGTATGACATCTCACATCATAACAAGCTCGAACATCAATAACATCATCATATATTAACATCATAAATCACAATCATATGAACAAGTTTAATTGGCCACTATTAGTTACCCGGATGTGCAGATTTAAATCTCAACAATCACTTAACCTCGGTGGGATTACACTCATCACCGGACCTTGCATGGGCGGGATTCCACTCATCACCACATGCCCTACGGGTGAGATTCCACTCATCATCCCGTAGAATATATAATAGCTTCCGGTGGAATATTACATCACCGTACTCCTCCTTGATGACTTAACGCCACCAAGGCCACGTACGTTTTGACTCAATTTGTGTGCACACTAATCTTAATGATCGATCATTTACACTCAGTAAGTTAATTAGTGCCAATTTTCATTTACCACATCATATATCCATCAACCACATCTCATGCTCATCACATATACATATCATGGTATACATGCACAAATTAACCACATATCACAAGAGCATAGATAGGCAAACACAATAGCATTTAATGCGGAGTCAATAGCTAAATTAACAACTTGAATTTATATAGAAATGGCCTACCAAGCACATTTCACTCGCGCACTACACACACTCGAACCAAACTTTAAAACATGATTAAAACCACTCACCGCCCTTCCGTAGCAAACAAACAAGCCTTCTACAAGCCCGGATTCGAATCCAATGTTCCTTCGACGTCTCCTCTTGCTTCTAGCCAACCAAAAACACAACCATTAATCCCAATCAATGCTAACATTCAATCAACACTCAACCCTTGAGCTCAAACTAACTTCAACCAATTTCCAAACCAAATTAATCCCCCTAAATATATCAATTTTCGTGCTCCCTCAAACCCTAGCTGAAATTTCCATTTTCAATCATCCAAATGACCCCCAAAAGGTCCCAAAACATCCTATTAACATATACAAACCATCGGCCCTTTAATTTCAACCCAAAACCCACCAAAAATCTAGTTTTTGACATCTCAAATTTTGCTTTAAGAACCCACTTCGGTTTTTACCAAAACCTAACCATTTTAACATATAATGTACACCTTAATGCGATTAAGATGAAACCTAAATTTATATTTCAAAACAAAATGAAAATCACCATAAAAACTCAAGCTTTAACCAAACCCTAATTTTCAAAAGCTCATGGTTTTAAAAACTATAACCATGGATAGATAGGGAATGAAGAGGAGAGTGAGAATATATCTTTACTTTTGAAAAAGACCTTAAGATGAGGGAGAAATCAATGGAATAATGATTTGTGTTTGGGAGAGTTTGAAAGTGGGGGATGGGGCTTCTAACGTTGGAAAGGGAGTGGGGAGAGGGAAGATGACAACTTTTCTTAAAAGTGGTCTTGCTTTTAAAATCATTTTGGTCAAATTACCACCTTGTTCCCTCTCCTTTTTATTAAAACCCAATTAGACCCTAGTTTAGGTTGAATTGATTTAATTTAATTTTATCGACTCGGACTACAAACCCGACTAACTCCTAACCCCAAAACACAGACGTTACACGTTAGGTGATTGTTTGCACCAAAAAAAGCAAAGGACTAAAATAACTAAAATGTGAAACGTTAGGGCTATTTTAACCTTTTGCCATAGTAAAAGTAGTCCTCAATTTTTAAATATTTTATCAATTTAACATATATTTTTTTATAGAATGACTTAACATTTATAAATTATATCAATTTAGTCTGTTTCTATTTTTTTTGAAAAATAAAACATTAAAAAGATAGTTCCTTTCATTAACGGATTAAAGTGAAAAAAAAGTTTAATTTGTCCCACTGTGACCAACTTTTTTCCTTTTTCAACGCTGTCACTAGGGGTGGGCAAAACTCGATTTGACTCAAAATTTTAAATTATTCGACTTGAGGTGAAAAAAATTTGACTCGTTTGGACTCGACTTGACTCAAAAAAATTTTCAAATAAAGTTGAGTTATAAAATAGAAATTCGAATAACTCAAATTTTTTATAACTAGTTGATCAATTTTCAAGCTCGGGTCGAGTCTATCAATTATGTCTAATATGTTATGTATATTACATGTGAAAATAGTCTATCAATTTTTTATTTGTACAGAAACTAGAAACTTGACTCAAATTTTATAAACTCAATTCGATTCGAAAAATTTCGATTCGACTCGACTCGATTCGAAAAAATTCAAATAAAATTTGAATCGTAAAATAGGACTTGCAAACTCAAATAACTCAAAATCTTTTAACTCGACTCGATCGAACGCCCATACCTACGGCCACACCTCCTGACAATCCTATGACTTGTGTCGGTAAATATTTCACAACAAATAAGAGAATGGAACATTGCTTCTATAATTGTCGCAAGGATTTGGGCAGTTTGGTGAATATGAAACACCAACGCTTGCAAATAAGCCACCGTTATCTTGGCTAGGGATGTAAAAACAGGTAATCGGATGAGTTTCAAGACGGGTCCTGTTAGGTCGGGTTAAATCGGATACATGTTATTTTTAGGTTGATTTAATGTTTTGACTCACTCGGGTCGTGTGCGGGTCAGTTTCAGGTCGGGTCCATTTCAGTTCGGGTCAAAATTGTTGGTAAAATAGGACCACAAAACCGGCTGATTAGCACTGACTGGAAATAATAACAAAAAAACAAAAAATGATGAACCGTGTCGTGGTAGGTTGGCCACTACCTTAGAAACAAAACTGCCCCGAACAGTGTAGTCGCTTCACAGGAAGAATGTCCCCCGAGGTGAACACGGACGCTCCAAGAATCGTACACTCGACTCCGGAGTGAACAACGACGGTACTGCTCAAATGATGCTCGAACGATGGAGGAAAGTAGAGAGAATTTGAGACTGTTTGCTTTGTGTTTGGTGATGGAAATGTTGCATGTATCACCACTATTTATAGGCTGATTATCATGGACATAATTGTCATTATACTGTCCAAATAAATACAGAATTAAACCTGTATAATCGCAAATATAAATATGTTGTAACAGCTGCAATGACAGCCTCCATAACAGCATATTAACCATGCAATAAACAACTGTTGTTACCACTTGAATCTGACTGAAAAACAATTTAAATTCATCACTGAACAAACTGTTTATATTCGAATTTATTCGAATAAACTGCACTGGATCAAAAGATGAATCAAAACGTTCAGATTCAAATTTAATTAAAAAATAAAGTCTGAATTCGAACAGTTTCTCAAAGCCTATAAATAAGTAGAAAAAATTCTTTCACATAATCTTTTGTTCTTAAGAAAATTCCATACGAATTTTCTTCAAAAAGAATATAACCGCGCACGTACGTGTCAAAGACACGTGTTACCCAAGCCCTAACCGAGCCGGCCGGCCGGCGGCGCGCGAGGACTTCCTTTGTTCTTTCCCACTCTACAAGAGAGGGGGAAGCATGAGTATAAATACCCTTCACTAGCTCTTTTCCCAACCAATGTGGGATATAGCTTTAGTAATACTTGAAGCATTACCAACATTCCCCCACTAATACGAAAGAATTCATCTGTATCTAAAACACAGACCTCCTCAGACGAGCAATAGCGGAATTAATTGCTTAAGCACTAGTGAACGTATCTTGAACTAGTACATAGTGATGATGAGCGATCCTTCTCTTAGATAAGTGAAACTAGTCTTGAACTTTCTAAGATAGGGGTAAACTCATAATACACAACTAACTCCTTCATCCACCGAAGTTCTCGATGTGTAAGATATATATACACAAGTGTATATTTAGCCATCTTACCTCAGGATTCAAGTAAGTGTATTAGAAAAACGGCCCAACATTTTTCACAGAAGATGGCTAATCCTTCTCACTTACATAGGTTATTTCATCAAGTTTATCTCGATATAACCACCCTAAAATCGGGCTATGAAATAATTAAGAACCATTTGTAATGGCTCAACCTCTTATATATATATATATATATATATATATGGCAATTTCTTCAAGTTCATTTTAAAATGAACCTCCCAATCTTGGGATAAGAAATCATTAAGAATAAATATTCAACCTCATTATCGGTGAATTCAAAATGTTCTTCTCAAATAGGATCATTCAAACTTTGAATTCATTAAAAGTTTCTTGAAACTTAACCTTTTCTGACGGTAAGTTCATCTTGTCCTTCTCAATAGGACAACACATTCAAACTTGTGTTATGAACTTATTAAGAATAAGTATTCAACCATGATTCGGTAAATTCATCAAGTCTTTCTCACAAAGACCATCCAAAACTTGGGCTATAAATTTATTAAGAGTAATAGTACTCAACCTGCGCATGTACATTATTCGTCATAGGGATAGGCAGTGAGAAATGTACACTATGAGTCTTTCTATGGTTTCGTTTGACCACATTGAACTTAGATAACTAAGTTGGGTATCCACTATGAATTTCTCAACCAATGGGCTTTAAACCTATCCCCCTCGACGAATCTAGGACCAACTTTCGACTTAACCTTTTGGTAAGCGGATCTGCTAGGTTTTTTTCCGACTTCACATACTCTAAAGAGAGTACTCATTTCCTTATTAAGTGTCCAACAGATTCATGTCTTATGCGAATGTGTCTCTTTTTACCATTGTAAACTTGACTCTTAGCAACACAAATCGCAGCATGTGAATCACACAACAAGGAAACAAGAGGAGTCGGACTTCCCCACAACGGAATATCGGCTAACAAACTCCTTAGCCACTCAGCTTCTTGCCCAGCTAAGTCAAGAGCTATAAACTCTGACTCCATAGTAGAGCGAGCAATACAAGCCTATTTTGAAGACTTCCAAGAAATTGATGTCCCAAAGTAAATACATACCCACTCGTAGAGCTTACTTCATCACTATCAGAGACCTAGTTGGCGTCACAATATCCATCTAAAGTAGCAGGAAAGCCAACAAACTCAGGTCTTCAATCCATCGTACCCTTAAGGTACTTAAGTAAGCGTCTAAGAGCAACCCAATGCTCACCACTAGGGTTGTGAGTATATCTACTGAGTCTGCTTATAGCATAGGCAATATCTGGCCGAGTATAGTTCATTAAGAACATCAGACTGACAATTATTTTGGCATATTTCGCTTGAGAAACACTACTTCTTTTATTCTTAAAGAGATGTATGTTAGAGTCATAAGGAGTTAGAACAGGGATGACATCAAAACTGTCAAATTTCTTTAACACTTTCTCGATATAGTGTGTCTAACTTAAAGAAAATCTCTTTTCAGTTTTGGTTACTTTGACTCCTAGAATTACATCGACTTCTCCCAAGTCAGTCATCTCAAACTTAGTGGACAAGAAACTTTTTGTTTTGTTAATGGACTCAATGTTAGTACTGAAAATCAACAGGTCGTCAACATACAAGCTTATGATTATACAATCTGTACCAAACATCCTCGAATACACGCATGCATCCGAACCATTCATAACAAAACCAAAACTAAGAATAGTTTTATGAAATTTCTCATATCACTGTTTAGGAGCTTGCTTCAGGCCATAAAGTGACTTTTTAAGTCTACAAACTTTGCCTTCCATACCAGGCGCCTCGAAGCCAAGAGGTTGCTCCATATAGATCTCCTCATATAGATCCATATTCAAAAATGCAGTCTTTACATCCATTTGATGTACTTGCAACTTGTGAATGGAAGTTAGTGCAAACAATGCACAGATCATTGAGATTTTAGTGACGGGAGAATAAGTATCAAAGAAGTCTTGACCAAATCTTTGAGTGAACCCTTTGACTACTAGCCTTGCTTTATACCTTTGGATAGAACCATCTGGTCTAAGTTTCTTTCGGAAAACCCATTTACTGTTGATGGTTTTAAATCATCTAGGCAAGTCAACTAATTTCCAAGTATGATTAGACATTATTGATTCTAGTTCATCTTTTATAGTGCTTTTCCAGAAACTAGCATCAATAGATCGTATAGCTTCTTCGTAAGTGGGTTTTCGGCAACTTCTCAATCAGGAAATTTGCTTGCAGAACCTCACACATCTGCATGCCTTCCGCGATGATGTCCGAGACAAGATTCTCGTAGTCATGGACCTGGTCCATGATGGGCTTGTTGTCGGTCATCTGGAATTTCAACCACTCGCCCACGACGTACTTTTTGATCCCCGCGTCATCGGTGCCATACTTTGTGTCCAAAGAGTCTCATATCACCTTTGCACTCCTCTCCTTAAGGTACATGTCAAATAGTTTGTTGGACATGTGACTTAGGAGATAGCCACAAACCGTCTTGTTGTCCTTCTCATACTTGGCAAAGGTGGCAGCAACAAGAGCATCGGCGGCAGCATTATTCTGCCCCTGGTTATCGGCAGGAACAACAACAGTAGGGGCATCAATGAATGGTGGTTCGTTGAGCAGCACATAGTCAAGGTCCATTTGCTCAAAGAAAATTAAGATGCGCTGGGACCACCTTCGATAGTTGCTACCATCCAATGCATCTAGCTTGGAAAGGTCGGGAATGAGCTTGCTTAGTAGTGCGGATGAGGAATCCATTTTGCTGGAACGGAGATAGTTTTGTTTCTAAATTATTGGTAAAATAGGACTGCAAAACCGGCTGATTAGCACTGACTGGAAATAATAACAAAAAAACAGAAAATGAAAATGATGAACCGTGTCGTGGTATGTTGGCCACTGCCTTAGAAACAAAACCGCCCCGAACAGTGTAGTCGCTTCACAGGAAGAATGTCCCCCGAGGTGAACACGGACGCTCCAAGAATCGTACACTCGACTCCAGAGTGAACAACGGCGGTACTGCTCGAATGATGCTCGAACGATGGAGGAAAGTAGAGAGAATTTGAGACTGTTTGCTTTGTGTTTGGTGATGGAAATGTTGCATGTATCACCTCTATTTATAGGTTGATTATCATGGACATAATAGTCATTATACTGTACAAATAAATACAGAATTAAACCTGTATAACAACAAATATAAATATGCTGTAACAGCTGCAATAACAACCTTCATAACAACATATTAACCATGCAATAAACAGCTGTTGTTACCACTTGCATTTGACTGAAAAATAGTCTAAATTCATCACTGAACATACTGTTTATATTCGAATTTATTCGAATAAACTACACTGGATCAAAAGTTGAATCAAAACGTTCAGATTCGAATTTAATTAAAAAATAAATTATGAATTCGAACAGTTTCTCAAAGCCTATAAATAAGAAGAAAAAATTCTTTCACATAATCTTTTGTTCTTAAGAAAATTCCATACAAATTTTATCTAAAAAGAATATATCCGCGCGCGTACGTGTCGAAGACACAACCCGAGCCGGCCGGCGGCGGCGGCGGCGCGCGAGGACTTCCCTTATTCTTTCCCACTCAACAAGGGAGGGGGAAGCATGGGTATAAATACCCTTCACTAGCTATTTTCCTAACCAATGTGAGATATAGCTTTAGTAATACTTGAAGCATTACCAACAAAAATGGTTAATTGATGGGTTAATTCGGGTTCAGGTAGACTTCAGGTCGGGTTCATTTTAGGTTGGGTTCATTTCAGGTCGAGTTTATTTCAGGTCAGGTTAATTCGGGTTTTGAATTCGTATTAAGTATGACTTTGGTACAAAAAGTCGATAGACTTTGGGTTGATCATTCATTTCGAGCTAATTATTCAACGCCTTTCACGAACACGAATCACATTAAAAATAAATAATAGGTAATATAATGAACAACAATATCATCATATGATTCATTTCTAAAATATTATAGTAAATTACAAAAATTATAAATTAAAAAGGTCAATTGTTGTGAAAAATAAAATTTTAGGGACTAACTTGAATAAAAATAACATCATATTAAAAACACTTGACTAAATTACAAAAAAGAATAGGGGTCAATTTGGAATAAAAAAGTTTTAGGGACTATAATAAACAAATATTAAATTAAAATTATAAGCATTTGACTAAATTACAAAAAAGGATAAGGGTCAATTTGAAATAAAAAAGTTTTAGGGACTATAATGAACAAAGATATTAAATTAAAATTATAAACATTGGACTAAATTATAAAAAAATATGGGTCAATTTAGAGTAAAAATAATGTATATATATGTATGTATGTAAGTTTTACTATATGTATATATTAATATGCGCGCGCATGTGTATAATATAATATAATATAATATAATATAATATAATATAATATAATATAATATAATATAATATAATATAATATAATATAATATAATATATACATACATACAAATGTATGTATGTAATTATATATATATATAATATGATATGTATGCATGTTATGTGTGTACGCCCCTCAACTATAGCTATAAACCTCAAACCTTAACCCCTAAACTATATATATATAAACATTAATATATATATATATATATTCATGAATACATATACACACACATTAATACACACATATTCATTAATATATATATATATATGTGATATGTATGTATGTATTCCCTTCAACTATACCCATAAACCTCAAACCTTAACCCTAAATAATCAAGTTGACACATTTACCCTTAAACCCCAATCATGAATCTCCAAATCTCACAAGCAATATCTACTAATAAATAAAGTGCAAGCCTAATCACATAATCTCTAAACTAATCCCATAACCCCAAACAATCAACCTGACACATTTACCCATAAACCCCAAACATGAACTCATAAATCTAACAAACGAAATAAATCAAAACATAAAAAGGAAAAATTCGAAAATAAATTAAAACTAAATTATTAATTATAGCCCATTTCACAAATGAATCAAATTATTAAAGCTAATTAATTACCAAATCTTTATACGAGGATCAAATTAAATTTAAAGCAAATCAAAAGGCTTAATAATTAATCAATTTATGAAGCATGACCTAATTGAATGAAATCTAAAGAAACTAAACAAAAAAATAGGACTAAAAAGAAACAAACAAAAACCTAAAAAACTTAAACCTGAAGAATCTAATTAAGGAAGGACCTAAATGGTGATTAACCCCTAAACAAAAAACCCGCCAATTCACCGCCCCTAATTCGTTTGGCAGCTTGATTCCACCCCAATCAATTAAATTTTCCCCCTATCATTTCAAAAAAAATTCCAACCTAAACTAAAAATATATTCTATTAATTTAATGGTTATAATTACTTTTTATAATAAAATAAATTTTTAACGTTAAACTAGAAATTATTTTCCATTAATTTAATGGTTATAATTTAATTCTTTTAATAAAATATTTTTTAATTCAATTATTACAATTAATAAATTGATTTAAATTTTAAACAATTTGTTTTAAATTCATCCATCACAAGTAATTAATTTAGTAAAATTTTTAATTTTTAAATATTTTTTTAATAAAATAATTTTAAGTATGTTAATTCTTATTAACTTCACAAATAATTTATATTGAATGAGTTAGAACTAAGCATATTGAATTATTTAATAAAATTTAAAACTTAGTACTGTGAAATGAATATCTAAATATAATCTTTCTTATATATATTAAATTGATTATATATGTATATATAATAAAAAAAATAATTTAACACTTTAAATTGATTTAATAAAATTAATAGTTTATATTTATCAACACTTAATACTTTACATTTACCAACACTTTAAATTCATCAAATCATAGAATTCCTCAACTATATGTCATGTCAATATCAGTTCAGGTTCAAAACAGGTCGGGTTCAAAACAAGTCGGGTAATATCGGTTATCTTCCAGGTCGGTCTCGGGTTTGTTTCAGTCAGGTGCAGGTCGGGTTTCGGGTCCACAGTAACAGATCCAATTCGGGTTCGAGTCGTTCTCGGTCGGATACATGTCGGGTTCGGTTACTACAGTAACAGGTCCAACTCGGGTTCGGGTCAACAACAATCGGTTACAGATCGGGTTCGGGTCATCGAATCCTCGGGTCAAACCAGGTTTTGACTCGAGTAGGTTTTAGTCGGGTTTTTTAGGCCGGGTCAACTTTTTACATCCCTAATCTTGACTAGGGTGATAACGAGTCGAGCCGAGCTGAGCTCGAGCTTGACCAGACTCGGCTCCACTCAAAAATACTATTATTGAGCTCTGCTTAGGCTCGAAGCTCATTGAGCTTGAAATTTTAAGCTCGAGCTCGACTCAAAAATAATATTATTGGGTTCGGCTCGAAATGGACAATTTTGTTATAGTTTTTTTTTTTATAAAAGATGGAGCATCGTTAAAAGTCCCTTTCATAACAAACACTGAAACGAAATTCAATGTCGGGAAATGAGAAAAGAGTGCCCAAAATTAGATTAATCTAAATAACAAAAAATATTCTTACAATACAAACACATAATCAAAGAAAATACAAAATCAAACAACAACCAACTAAGGAAAATGTAAAATTTATTTTAGTTAATTTGTTTTTAGTAAATTTTTCCTAATTTATTTTATTACTTTTGCTAAACATATTATTTTTAGTCCATATATATATATATATATATATATATATATATATATATATAATTGTTCTGAGCTTGTTCACGAGCTTTTCGAGCCGAGTTTAAATCAGTTCGACTCAACTTATTAAAGTCTTAAACTAAGCCGAAGTAGCTCGAGATCCAGTCAAGCTTATTATCACCTCTAATCTTGTCATTGCAATTTTAACAAGTGAGTTTAGTTTAAGTAAATTTAAGCACACAATTTCATATGATGAGAGATGTTAAGAGGATTAAATGTAATACAAAGACTATATAAGCAACATATAATGTTATTTATACTTTATATAAATTAAAACTAAATTACTTAACAGAAGCGCCTGTAGCTCAGTGGATAGAGCGTCTGTTTCCTAAGCAGAAGGTCATAGGTTCGACCCCTATCTGGCGCGATTTTAGTTCTGTTCGTTATCCTTTTTTTTTGGGTTCCAAAATTGCTCTTGATATGCAAAACCTTATTCAACGCTTCAATTCTTATAAAAAAACAATTCAAACCTGCCTCATTATTACTTGGATTCAAATTACATGAAAAAACTTGAATGTTTTCTAAGAGAAAACAATAATCCTATGATTCAAATTATATAAATATATATAATCTTAAATGTTTCACCAAGAGAACAACAATCATTTGATCGTGTTGCTCTGTTCAAAAGCTTTCTGAATTCTTCTTTGTTTTCCGACCACAAAATTTTGACATTTCTACTGTTGTCTGCCCTCAAACTTTGATTCTCAAAGCCTTGGGGGAAGTGCTCTAGCACTGTGGAAGGTCACTCGGCGGCGGTGGAAGTGACTCGTCCGGCCCCTCACCGTTCTCAACAAGGAATGCCATCTTAAGCCCCCATGTTGTGTGAACTTCCAAATGGCAATGGAAAAACCAGACCCCTACAATAAAAAAACACCATCAAATCATAATTTTCCAACATGTTCTGTTTTTTTTTTTTTTGTAACAATTTCAAACAAGCATTAATAATTTCTATGGTTTCACTTTCAAGGGTACCTGGATTATCTGCCCTGAATCTAATTGCAGTCCACCCTGCGGTTGGCACACTTATTGTGTTCCTTTCAACAGGGTCAACCAGATTGAATTTCTTTCGATCTTTCTCCGGATTATAATTTCCTAACCCTCTCCCAACTGCAAAGAAGTTGAATCCATGCAGATGGGTTGGATGGCTCTCAGGGGCTAATATAGAGTTTCCTTGAATCACTAGCTCAACTGTTGAATTATAGGCCAATCTGTATACCCTGCTGCCATTCATTGTTTGTAGATTCAACGGCGTAGTAGTACCGGTATAATCGAATGGTATCAATGGTTTTCCTGGAAAATCATCTGTGAAAACCCCGTTTATACCATAGTAATGTGCTTCAAGGATAGCAGTGGTTGGCATGTCGAACGTGACGTTGTTAATAGCTGCAACTGCCCTGGAACCATTGAGGCATGTAGCACAAGGGTTAATCCCAATCCCAATGGTGAAAAGTAGTGAATGATCGACGGTTAAAGGGACTTTGGCGGGATATTCTTTCGAGTTCAGGCTTCGAAGAGATTCGGAGAAGACCGATGTCAATGATGTTGCATTTACAGGAGGTATATTGGTCATGGTGGTTGGAATGAGGGGATGGGTGTTGTTATAGCGTAGGTATCCCATTCCGGTCAATGTGTCAACCGCAACAACGGTGTCCATGAACGGAGATATGGCAATTAAATACTTGCCGATCCCCCGATCGGCTGTAAGAAGGGCTGTTGTGGTTTGCCCCGGACCTAGAAATAATGTGTCCGTTTTAAAGGGTTTAACGTATGCTGCATCAACTTCAACAACAGTCAGATCGTGTCCGGCAATTTTGAAGAAGAGTTCATCATTCAGAGCTGCATTGATAACCCGCAGTAAATAGGTCTTGCTGTTTTCGACATGTAAAGTATAAGCGCCTGCATCCACAGAATCATTGAACTCATAGATACATATAGAATTTTATGGTTCGGACTTCGGAGGGAGATCGTTCGTATCTTTTGAGATCCTCCCTACAATACGTATATACAGATAGATAGATAGATTTATATAATACATCCTAGTACCTTCAGAAGAACAAATAGAAACTGGCCCTGAGTAGCCATTAATGGTGTGTGCATCGGATACATTCGGAGCCAAACCAGTTTGGATTGCCTCGTTGACCACAGCTTCAGTGTCTGCTTTCCACCATTCCCCTAGAATTCAAAGAACAAATTCCTCTCTGTTAACGTATTACCCTCATTATATATATAGATTTACGTATTTCAGCAAAGTGAAGCTCACCTAATATGATTATTTTTTGCTTATCAGGCTTAGGAAATGGGTAAGGGACACCTTTCTTTGGCAAGATAACAATGGCACCATGCATGGTTGAGCGCAGCCAGGAAATATGGGCATGCCAAAGCAGTGTCCCTCTCTGACCTGTGAAGGTGAAGTTGTATAGGTAGTTCTGTCCCGGTTGAATCGGACACTGTGTGATATATGCCGGTCCGTCGTACCACCCTGTTCGAAGTTGCCTCACCCCATGCCTGCAATACCATGAAAAAAAGAGAAAAAGTGTCACCATACTCACCACACCAGGCCGCAGGTTGTAAATCATAGTAAAACTTTCTGTTGAACTTGTTTACCAGTGGATTGTAACATTGTGTTTAACATGATTGACAACGTTTACGAGTACATTATCGTCCTCTCTTGCATAAAGAGTTGGCCCCGGAAACTTCCCGTTCACAGTCACAATAGGCTTAGTGGAACATAGCCTCGTTGTGTTTTTCAAGACCACCTGATACATATGCAGTAGCCAACATAATGAATACTATAAATTTTCACAATCTGTTAACTTTCTCGCAGAAGCAAGCATTTCTCTTCTGATATACTTACAGTGAAATTGTAATGCCGAATCTCAGACTCAACCCATGCCGGAAATAGAAGAGACACAAACAGCAACATATGAACCCAAGACATAAACATCTTTGATCTCTTTGTCTCTAAACTTTTTATGTCTCTTCCAAGTTTGATTTATACAGCTTTATAACTTCATATATAAAGGAATAAAATCTTCATTTAACCTGGTTAGGTGAGTAAATATCTCATACCTACTATAGAAAGTTATTTCATTTCAGGGATCGAGTTATTTTTTTTTATCTCGATATTAACCGTAATTGACCGTGATAACACAGTAACATGATAAATAGACAGTGAACATAAACAAAGTACCAACTCATGCACGTAAATTGCCATTTTTTCCAGCTGATCTATATTTAACGTGAGTTTAAATTACTGTTCCATCTGTACATCTTTCTCTATCTCTCCACAATTATATATTTTATCTGGTTTTCAAACTGTTATTCCTTAACTACAAATCATTGCGAGTTTCGTGTAGCTTTTGGATACTCTATCGCTCCTGTATCTTTCGTCTTAATATTAAAAAACACATTATGAAAACAACATACCATCAGTCGAGTAAGTCAGTAATATACAGCACATAGTTTATTACAATTCCATTTATTTAATGGCAAAGGTCCCATATTTTTGTATAAATTTACTTGGAATTAGGTATCGTTACATATGATTTTTATTTTTTGTATTTTGATGGTCAAATCTTATGTCAAGTTCAGAGCAAACCGGTGTTCTAATATAAAATAGTTCACACAATCTTTCTAGAAGTCGATATTATTCGAAGTTGTAGTTTCAAATTCTGCAATAATTTCAAGGAATCTGTCACGTAGTCTTGCTTCCCTGGCAATTCTTTGTGTTTTTAATTGCAGTATGCATGGAAATAAAGAAGATAGAGCCAACTATGGTAGTAGGTAATGGTCAATGTATGCATTGATGCTGATAAATAGAAAGAGATTTAAGTTATAGTTGAGCAATGGCTTTCAGTTTGATATATATAATATTATATGTGTATTGGATCAAAATCAAAGGCATGGTCAGCAGTTTTGAAACTTTTGAGGGATTTTATTAGATGGATGTTTTTGCAGTTTGGAATAATAGCAGCACAAGTTGTATACAAATATATTTTTCAAATCTCGCATCTTTTTCTCCTTTCTGGGGTGGCTTCAGTTCTTCAAACCCCACTCTTTTTTTTTTCTCTCTCACTATTTTCTTGTTGATTAATGAGTGGTAATTACATTTTGCTAGCAGACCTTAAGGATAAGATACAAGTTTATAAGCCTTGTACGTCATTATTTCATGTTGCAGGTAGTATTGTTTATTACATAAGTATCATCGACTTCTTATCATAATGTATTTGGTAGACTTTACACCATTTTTACGTGTTGGTGGGTTTTAAATACCACGTGTTTTATGTTATTTTAATTCTATCTTCATCGATAATTAGGTTTTGTGAATAAAATAGTCTCATCAAATTATAAGAGTAGTCCTGGTAAAAAAAAATTCTTCTTCTTAAATACTTGAGTTTGAACATTTTTGTTAAATAAAGAGTTAATTTTATTAAATTGAATTAGAATAAAAATAATAGTGTATAAGTTTAGGTACTATAAAAGTTATTATATCATACTAAATTAAACATTTATTTTAATTTAATTAATTGGGTGACATGTTTGTAATATTATTTTAATTGAGAGATTTGTTTTTAACTTTATATTGAACAATTTCTACCTAGGGGAAGAGGAAGGAAAATTTTACATCTAATAGATGTTGAACCCACAACCTAAGAGAAAGAGAGTGTGTCAAAACTTTAACCATTTGCATTAAATATCATTTTATTAAATGAAAACAAAAATATTAAAATTATATTTGATGGTCGTATTTGAAACGTGAGGCTTCGCTCACTAATATTTATTTAAAATCTATTTGTTAGGGGTCTTTCCTACTAAATTTTCACCCTCTATGAAAGAAGAGTCAAGGGTCTAGAGAGTCTGAGGCCCCAGGTCTTGTCTAGACTTGGCAAAACTGACCTGAGATACGAAATTTAAACTGGATTATTTGAACCGAGATCTAATTTTGACCCGAATATATAATTCGAAGTTGACCAAAAACTTGAAATAAATCTTTTCGACTCAAATTTTTTTGTTGAACTAAAATAGACCTGAACCGAAAGCTAAACTAAATATCGACCCGATTTTAACCCGAAAATTAAGGTAAAATAAATGATAATTTATTTTTAATATTATCTATTTTTAACAATATACTAAATAATAAAAAGAAGTATGTTTTATTATCTTTTGTACTATACCATGGAAAAGACCGTTGCTCTTGTCAAAGTTTAAAAAATTGGTCGCTTATTTCTTTCCAAAATTAAGGTAATTAATCTATAGCTTAAAAAATGGTGGCTTATTTCCCTCCAAAATTTTGTTTTTTTCCTCTCTATTTCTACCAATTGTTTTTTTTCTTTTTTTTTTCAATCTAGCTTAAAAAATTGGTGGTTTATTTTCCTCCAAAATATTGTCTTTTCCCTCTCTATTTTTACCAATTGTCTTCTCTATTTTTACCAATTGTCTTTCTTTTTTTCTTAATTAATTAAGTTTTAATTTAAATTAATTTAATTGAAATTTCACATTTAGTTTTAGAATTATTTTAATTATGTCTGTGATTTATGCTTCTAGATTTTAGTAAGCTCAATTAGATCCTAAGTTTAATAAATTAATTCAGTTCAAACATTATTATTATTATTATTATTATTATTATTATTATTATTATTACATATAATAAACTTTGATTTGATATAATTATACACAAAATTTTGATATGGATACATGAAGCTTTGATTTAAATATTTAATCAAATTCAAATGCACAAATTAACAAGTTGAATCAGAATTAATCTCACACACCAATAACTCTAAACTAAACCATAAATACTAAACCCAACTCAAACCGAATTGGCCCGAAAATTCAAAATTTGACCCGACCCGAAATTGACTCGATTTGACCCGAACCGAAAGCGACTCGAACGACCCGATTTTGACCCGAACCAAAAGCGACCGATCCGATATTGACCCAACCCAAAATAACCGATCCGATTTTGACCCAATCCAATACCCGAACCAGATCCGACTCATCACAGACCCGAATTAAACTCAAACTAGACTCGAACCGAATCTAAACTGATTCTAAATAGACTCGAAACGACCCGAACCGAAACATCCCGAACCAAACGACCCGAACAAGACGACCCGATTGCCACCTCTAGTCTTATCCCTCTTTAATACATTATTGTTTTGAACCTCCAAATTCCAATCCAATCAATCAATTTGCGGCCATTCCTGCAAATTCTTTTGAGCACAAGTATGAGCGGAAAATATAAGTTAAGACGATCACCCTCTTGCTCTAGATCCTGTGATGAATGGTAGGCACGAGGGGAGCAGTTTACTAGATTTTAGGATTCCGGTGAAGGATACTGAGTGGTTAAAGTGTTGTATGGTGGGCATCCTGAAAAATTATTATGAATGGGATTTCGTCAAACAAGCTCTTATGCATGATGGTATCGCTCGAGATTGAAAAATGGGGTGTTAATGAGGATTCACATATTATCGTTTTCAACTCGGTCAGTGAAATGAATGAGGTGCGGAGATCCAAACAAGATACGTTGAGTTATTAGTTTGAGCATATTGATTTCTTGATGGTGAATGGCATTCCAAATTATTTCGTGTCCGTACTACTTTTTGGTGTTCCGCTCATGTGCTGGCATGAAAGCTTTTTCAAAACCTTGGGTAAGAGATGGGGAGTCTATGTTAGTATTGATGTTGTAACTGTTCAGAAAAAAGATTTGATGTGGCTCGGATTGTTATTAGAGTTGCTAGTATGATAAAAATTCTAGAAAGTACCATAATCTCGTCCATGGGTTTTCAATATTATATTAAGATTAAGTTAGGGATATTTTGTGAGGAAAAAGATTTCAATAATCACTGGAATCCAGGCATTAAGTTTCCAGAAGCCTGGTCTAATTCAGAAGCGGATAAGTCGATTGGAAGCGAATCACGCAATACCAGTAGGGGTGTCTCTCCGGTTCATTGTCCGATCTGGAATGGTTCGGGGATAAACTCAAATGAAGCTCCTCGTAATCCTGAAGTTTTGGGCTCCAATAATGATGAGGATACCAGTGGAGATGTTTTTCCCAAAAATGTGGAGAAGTTTGGGGAGAATGTATCTAATAATGACAATGTAATTGTTTCATCATGGGAAGAATCAGTTGAGATCCCAAATCCGAGTCCAGTTCTCAGTGGGGCGAGAGAGGCTAATGGGAGTTCGGTTGAGCTTCCAGTGGACAAGCCCAATGTTGAGACTTTCTCTGGCAGTGGGGTCAATGAGATTGTGGCCCGACTTGGTGGTTATAATATGGTCGTGGGTAATGACCCACCCAATTCTTTTCTTTCTAACCGAGCGATATTGCCAATGGATTTTTGGTGTGAGTCAGTTGAGGTAGTGCCAGATAGTTTGGAGGCTCTTGAAAGGGGTGGTGAGAGACGATCTGATTCTTCATTCTTTCCGCACAATCTCATTTTGCACACGGTTTTTCCAGCAGCTTTGGGCCTCTTTCGTGCAAGCTCCAGAAGAGTTCTCAGTCGTCTCGTTCGGGAGTCTCTCGAAGAAAATCCCAATTTTCGAAGGGATTTGAGAGTTAACGACAACCTTGTTTCGATGGAATCTGTGGTTGGTCTTGAGGCTGAATCATTGTGGGAGATAAGTAATATGTTGGAGATTTACTTTAAAGGAGGTCGAGCGGCTGTTATTAATAAGATTAGTGAACTGGAAAAGGAATTGGGCAGTGGTCGGTAGTCTCGTTCTGGGTTTGCTTCTTATGTTTTAATGGATCTTTCTTTTCTTTCATGGAACATAAGGGGTTTTAGGAGGAGGGAGAAAATTCGAGCGGTCATAGGGGTTATTGCAAAGGTTCATCCAAAGGTACTATTTTTACAAGAAACCTAATTAGAAGATATCAAGGGTTATGTAGTCAATAAATTATGGCATTCCAGTGTTTCGGATTTTATCTTTTCACCGGCATCAGGTACTTCTGGGGGACTTCTATGTATTTGGGATCCTAATTTTTTCAAGCTACAAATCACATTGTCTTCCCGAGGTTTGTGGCGTTAATTGGGAACATTAAACATGGTAATATATCATGTGGGTTGTTAAATGTCTATGGTCCTTCTATTGAAGCGGAGAAAGAAGATTTTTTGAAAAAACTACTTAGTTTTGTGAAAGCTTGGCAGATTCCCTGGTGTCTCGGAGGAGATTTCAATATTTTCCTGGATCCAGAGGAAAAGCATGGTTACACTATGAATCTCTCATTAATCCCCGCTTTTCGGAATTTTGTTGACGAATCAGGATTAATTGACTTACCTCTGATCGGGGGCAAGTATACATGGAGCAACAACAGAGACCCTCCATCAATGGTTAGACTTTATAGATTCCTGCTCATGACTGAGTTTGCTGCAGTTTTCCCGTGCCTGTGTCAAAAACTTCTGCCAAAGTCATTATTAGATCATAATGCGATCTTATTGACCATAGAGAGCTTCAATTGGGGTCCTAAACCTTTTGAGTGTTTCAACTCTTGGTTTATGGAATATGGTTTTGAGGAAGTTGTAGCGGAAACGGTGAAGCTTCTGAGAGTGGATAATCTCAGGATCAGGATTGGGGGAATTATGAAGGGATCGAAATTGGCCTTGAAAGCTTGGGCTAATAATGTAGGAATAAATTCCAGAAAGAAGAGTGGTCAGCTAGAAATTGAAATTATGAATATGGAGAAACATATTCAAGATGGTGTTGCTTCAGCAGGTGCGTTACGCTCCCTTAAAACTTTAAAAATTGAGTTAAGGTCTACTTATAGAAAAGAGGAGTCTGTTTGGTTACAAAAATCGAGGCAAAGATGGTTTTGTGAGGGGGATAAAAACTCCCATTTTTTTTCAATATGGTAGCTTCGGAAAGGAAAAGTATTAATTCTATTAACAATATTAATATGAATGGCGAGGTGATATCTGAGCCAGCGTTGGTGAAATCGGCTGTTAGAGAGTTTTTCATGAAAGCTTATAATACCAAAACTGCTCTCGAGGTACATGATATGAATCTGGGCTTTAATAAGATTAGTGAAGATCAAGCGAGTCAACTCCAATCGCAATTTTCAGAAGATGAAGTTCGTCTAGCACTATCCTCCTTTGATAGTAATCGAGCCCCGAGGCCGAACGGTTTTAACACGGGATTCTTCAAAAAGTTCTGGAACTTGCTAAAGGATGACATTATGTGTTTTTTTGATGATTTTTTCCATGGGAGAAAATGGGAGGGGAGCATAAATCATTCTTTCATTACTCTAATACTGAAAGTTAAAAATCCAAAAACATTAGATGAGTTTAGGCCTATTAGTTTGGTTGGAGGCATGTACAAACTTTTGTCTAAGGTTTTAGCACGAAGACTCCGAGTTGTCTTAGGTGACATTATAGGGGAAACTCAGTTTGCCTTTGTCCCCGAAAGGCAAATTCATGATTGTTCCCTTGTAGAGAACGAAGCAATAGATTCAGTGTTAAAAGATGGTTACAAAGGTATTGCCTTTAAAATTGATTTTCAAAAGGCTTACGACACAGTTTGCTGGAATTTCTTGCTACTTGTGATGAAAAATGTGGCTTTGGGGATCGTTGGAGCGAGTGGATTTTGAAGCGTATTTCTTCGGCATCTATATCGGTCTTGGTAAATGGCGCTCCTACAGAAGCTTTTAGTATCGCTAAGGGATTGAGGCAGGGCTACTCCCTCTCGCATCTCTTTTTTAATTTGGTAGGGGAAGCTTTAAATTTAATGCTCCGTAAAGCTGTCAATTTGGGGTTGTTCTTTGGTTTTAAAGTAGGAAGACAAAGAGTTTTCATCGATATTTCTCACCTTCAGTTTGCGAACGACCTTCTCATTTTTTTATGGTGGGTCGGAGGAGGAAATTCGTAATGTAAAAGTGTTCTTCGTGTTTTTGAGTTGGCCTCGGGTTTGAAGTTAAATCTGAAGAAAAGTAAGCTCTTTGGGGTTAATATTGAAGATGAAGTTTTGGTGAGATGGGCTGGTTGCATTGGCTACTCTCATGAAAAATTTCCTACTGAATATTTGGGCCTGCCTTTAGGTTAGAAATGTAATTCGGTTTCTTTATGGGAACCCGTCTTCAAGAATTTCTACAATAGGTTAGGTGGATGGAAATCGAAGTTTCTCTCGATTGGTGGTCGGCTTACTTTCATAAAGTCGGTTATGTGTAGCCTTCCGGTATATTATCTGTCTCTATTCAGAATGCCGGCTTTGGTGTGTTCTAGATTGAATAACATGGTGTCGTCTTTCTTGTGGGGGTTGTGATCAAGATAAGGCAAGGATCCATTGGGTTAATTGGGCATAAGTGTGTCAACCAAAAGACCTCGGTGGCTTGGGAGTAAAGAATTTGGATGGATTGAATCAGGCTCTTTTAGGGAAATGGAGTTGGCACTATGATAATGAATCTTCGTGTCTATGGAGACGCATAATGGCTGCAAAAATTCATGAAAGCATCAATAGTTTGAAACATGTCCCTTATCTCCCTAAATATACCTCATGGATTTGAAATGGTATATCTAAATCATACTTCGTTAATGATATTATGGGTCAAAAGATTCAATCGAACCTTGCGATTCAAGTTGGGATGGGTAGAATATTTTATTTTGGTCTGATCTTTGGATTGGTGATGCTTCTTTGCTGGTCAATTTTCCCCGTATTTTTGCTTTGGCGGTAAACAAAAAGGGTGCCATCGCTGAGTTTGGGATGAAAGTGGGTTCAGAATGGTCGTGGGAAATTACCCTCAGGCGCCCTCTTTTTGATTGGGAGTTAAACCAATGGAGGGACTTTTTGGCTCTCTTGAATAGTTTCAATTCGAGTAACCTGGAGAAGGATTGGGTTGGGTGGCTGGGTTCAAGTGACGATACGTTCTCGGTGAAATCCCTCCGTTCTTTAGTAGGACCTTCTTGCTCGGGGTATTCTGGGTGGAAGGATACTGTCTGGACTGGTTTCGCCCCTCCGAAAGTTGAAATTTTTGTATGGAGAATCCTTTGGGGTCGTGTACCTATTAAATCTGAACTATTAAAGTGAGGTGTATCGACGGTGGGTCTTGATTTTTGTCCCTTCTGCAAGTCATACGCTGAATCGATTCCACATTTATTCTTTTCTTGTAAGGGGGTGTGCCAAATATGGATGAATACTGCAAAATGCTGGGCTTTCAAACGGTATTACAACAGGATCTGAAACTCTTCTTCGAAGAGTACACACATCTTTGATACGCATAACATGTTGCCTCATTAAAAACCTTACCATGAAAACCCATTGGAACAAAACTTCGGTTAAGGGAAAAAGAGTGCAACACGTATTTACTCCCCCTCATGAAAACATCACAGAAGATATTTGAATCTTCATAATTCAATCTTGAATATTATTTTTCTAAAGACCGTGAAGGATGAAACTTTGGAGTAATATGTTTCATGATGTATCCACTTTCAAACTGAGATATACATCTTGCATTATCTTCACACAAGATAGCTTTTATCATATCCTGTAAAAGTAAATTCACATATCTTTTGGATACGTTGGGTCAATGGTCTTAGCCAAACACTTTTTTGGTTTGCCTCGTGCATAACAATTATTTCTACGACATTTGAGGAGGCATCAACGAATGTTTGAAGATATAAATGTAATGATCTTTGTATATCCATGGATATTGCTTGACCAACTAATATATGGTGCTTCAAAACCAAGAAAAGATATAATTTTCTTTATTCACCTCTAACAATCTTACATTAGATATGTTTTATCCATATCGAATCTTCTTTAAGATTCTTTCAACTTATGTTCATTCATAGACAAAAACACATATTTAAGTGCTCGACCTTTAGGTCGAGACAAAATCACATCTCAAGATTCTTTTTCTCAAATCCTTTCCTTAAATAACCAAATGCTTTGAAAGCTCTTCAGGAGTTCTAATAATATAATGAATCTTGATTCATATTCCTTTATAAAATACATAAGGAAACCTTATCATTCTTATAGTATTTCATCAATTAGTACTCACTAAGGCGGTTATATCAAATGCGCCAAAATATTCAATGAGACACGTCTAAATAAATTTTCTCAAAAATTTCCAAATGCTTTTAGCATTTTAAATCTTTTAAGGAAAAATAGGGATCCATAAATAATTAGATGCATGTAATATATTTCATACTGTCAAAGTAATTGCATCCACCATGAAGTAATTAAAACTCTTCATATGTAACACCCGGGTTTAGGGGTTAGGCAAAAATAATATTTTTATATTATCTGGGCTCGGTTTTCATAATTAAAAGGGTTCTTCACAATTTCGGGTTTCGTTTTCAAATGTGTTAATTTAATGTGGATCAAGTTTTGAAATTTAATCCTAAATAGCCTCTAATGGTGTGCCCTTGTGAATGTCCCATTTCATTAAGGGCAGTATGGTCTTTTAGCCTTGATTTCAAAGAAACAATTAAAACACCCACTCTTCCTATTTTTCCCTATTCATCTTCTTCTCTAAACGTGAAAGAAGCTCTTCAATCCACTGTTCCATCCAAAAGCTCCACCATTTCCAACTCCAAATTGAAAGGTAATGGTAATTTTGAACTCCCCTCACCTTCCTCTCCCTAAAAGTACAATTTATTTTAGTTTCCATGAAGATTTTAGAAATGGAGGTTTTGAATGTTTTGACTTAAAAATGAGAACTTTATGTAGTTAAATGGAGTATTTTGATTTAGTATGCTTAGTTATGGTATATAGAGATCAAATGATATAACATATATAAATTTCAAATGATTTGGGGCAATTTTCGGAATTGGGTTTTGAGAGGGTTTTTGGAGGGTTTTAAAGTGGGTTTTGGGGTTGTTTAAGGTTGGTTCTTGAGGGCTGTAGTTGGTACGACATATGAGGATCATTTTGGGTATAATTGAGGCTTGTTTGGGTGCTTGAAATGGAAGAAATCAGTGGGTTATAGAGGCTACTCGAAAATTCTGTTCTGTGACTTTGTTTGGGGTGTTGAATGCTTGTTAATGTTAATCCGGGTTAGTTCCGATGATGTGTTATTGATTCGAACGTTTTGGTTGTGTTTGAGATGATTAGAATCGATCTTGGGCATCGGTGAAGCATCGGAAGTGAATCCGGAGAGTTGAAGGTTGTGGCTTGCTTGGTCTTGTGCTTGGAAGCTTAGGTGAGTGGATGTTTACTTTAAAGGTTTTAAATTAGTTGGTTCGAGTATGTGGACTAGGTTGGGCTTGGTAGACCCACCTAGAGTTAGGATTAGGGTGATAGCCTAATCCTAAGCTTGATCTAAGCCTTTGGATGAACTCAATTGTGTGAATGTATATGCCTCGAATGCCATGTGATATGAATGTTTACGTATATTGTTTTATACATGTGAGTTGAGGCATGGGTTGTATTGCTTAAAGCATGCATGGTGATGGTCTATGGTTGTGTCCATGGTGAGTACGTGCTAAGCACGGAAATGATTGAAATGTGTGTTGTGGAATGAGTAAAATATTGGCACTAGTATACTTAAATACAAATGATCGATCATTAGGATGTTAGTGTGTACACATGAGTCTAAAGTCGCGCGTGGCCTTGGTGGCGTTGAGTCACCAAGGAGGAGTACGGGTACGCCCGGAAATGGTATCTAAATATAGTCGGTGATGAGTGGAATCCCATCGACGGGGCGTGAGGATGAGTGGAATCCCCTCCGCGAGACCGGTGATGAGTAGAATCCCACCGAGGTAATGTGGTTGTTGGATATGAGTTACCAACGAGTCTATCCGCGTATTTGGGTCATAACTAGGTGCCAATGTTGATTGATATATGTAGCAATGTTTTGAGATATATGAGCTGTTTGGATGTTTATATGTGATTGCATGTATGGTAGTATTGAGCTCTTAATTAAGGCATACATGTAATACATTGCTCATGCATTTATACCTTGTAGACCTTGGTAAGTGTAAATGGCTTTGGCTAGATCGTGCTTGGACCCTGCAATGTTGAGGTTTGTTTTTAGAGCTTACCCTCACTAAGCATCGTTGCTTACGCTCTCTTTGTTCAACATTGCAGATCCTTAGTTCGTGGGTTGCTCGGGCAAGAGGAGGGCCTCCAAGTGTGGTTTGGATTGAATTCACCAAGTATGGGTTTAAAATACTAGACATGTAATGGTTGAGCAATGGGATGTGTAATGTTTTGTGGTTGTTGTTGGTTGATAGGAGCATGTGTAGACTCCTTTATATATATTGCTTTTGCATGGTTGCGTTGCCATGGTGAATGTTATCTTATGTCTGTTTTGCTTGCTTGATATGTTGGCCTATGCTTAGGAGTTTCTACATGTGTTTGAATATTGTTGAATGAATACATGTTGTGGATTATTGCTTTGGTATTAGATATGTCTAAATATTGTTGAAGCATGCTTCTATGGTTGCTATACCTTAGGATGTCTTGCCTTGAAGTTGCTTGGTGTCTTGGGGATGTTTTGGGGCATCCTTGTGCCTCAAAACAGCCCAGAAAAGTCTGCAGACAGGGGGTGTTTCGGAACGGGTCCCCGTGTTCCGAAACGGCCCTGCGTAAATGGCCTGCCGTTTCGAAACGGATGAGGGTCGTTCCGGAACGTTTTCGCCACTGGAATTTTGAGAAATTGGCGAGATGAAGCCGTTCCGAAACGGGCCTTTGAAGTTCCGAAACGGTCAAATCTCGTTGACCACGAGTTTTTGACCGTCAAGGTCGTTCCGATACGGGTCACCCCTGTTTCGGAACGGTCACCTAGTGGTTGACCCAGGCCCGTTGACCAGGTCAGGGCGTTTCGGAACACCCTATAGGTGTTTCGAAACGGCCTGCTGGAATGAAGTAAAATGGACTGTTTATGTTTGTTTGGTCGGTGAATGATGCGTTGTTTGGTTCTTCCGTTGCTGTGCTTCACATAGGAATTATAATTGCATCTAGATAAGACTAATGTTAAAAGAAATTTTCCGGGTCGTTAACCGAGGGGAAGCCTTAACGGGTTTCGCTTCGGTTTTCCCCGTGTGGCCCACTCGGACCGGTCATCCGACCAGACCGGGACGAGGGGGTTACATCATAAATCATAATTCAAGTCGAATTTACGATTACTTATTTGTGCCTCACTTGCATTACACCTTTAGGTGTTTGGACTGTTGGTCCAAATACTTCTCTTTTAGAAGTTCAAAGCGTCTTTTTATATTGGTCAATTCAATATCTATACTTCTTGATAGATTTCTATACAAGATCATTGTTTTCTTTCTTTAATTCTATAAAAGTATTCTATTTAAAACTATTTGTAAAATCGTTTTCGACAACTTTTCAATTTTCTGGTTCCATTCTCGTAGTGACATAACTCATCGAGATCTCTTCAAGATTTCAATCTTTATTTCAGGTACCTGGAACTCTTCAAGAGTTTTATTATTAGTTATGTCTTGGGTCTCTTCAGGAGCACCCGCCTCCAATATATAACAATCTCATATTACTTTCCATTTACGAGAATTTTGATCATTGTAACCATTTCAACTATCATGCTTCAGGCATGATTTACATCCTCTCGCTCTAACATATAATTTAAATTAGAACATTTCAGCTAGTATATGAGACTTAGTTACTCTCATTGGGTCAATAAATATGTTTGGTAGTTGACATGTAATAACATGAATAATATTATAAACTTCTAGTTCATATATGAGGATCTAGATAACGATAATTTATTTTATTTTATCCAGCTGATTATTATCTCCCCCGATGTTGAGAAAAATCATGTCATAAATGATTCTCCAATTAATGTTTAAGAGTTTAAACATAAAATGAGACTCGTACTCAATATATATTCTCAACTCTTATTATTTACCCATTTTGTGCGTTGTGGTGGAGCAATTCATATCGATTCAAAATTATAAAATGGGAAATGTATGGCTTCTGACCAAAAACTAATCATAACGAGGAGTTTATTATAACTCGTTGGCTTGATGCGTATAAGTTTTGCTATATAGAAATACCATATAAATAATAACTCTTTTGTTCTCATAGCTTAGCTATTAAATAGAAGGCATCCAATTGAAAATTTGCTAAACTATATTTTTCATAATCAATAGGCTTTGTAACAATTGATATAGCCTTAAATATAAACCCTCTAGCTTTTCAAGACGAATAGTCTAACTGCATAATCTGAATCTTTTTATAACCAATCTCACAAACTTCTGGTTGTAAGTTGATAAAACAATGTAGATGCATCTACTAAAATCATATAAAACTTTCTACATTTGTGGATAAATGAGCCCATATTTCATTCAGATATGCAAGACATGCAGTCTCAACTTTAGTACAAGAACTTCAAATTCTTTTGCTAAGTGGGATCTTAATCATTTCCTTTGAGAACAAGCAACACAAGAACTCCGTGTTCTTTTAGTAAATAGAATTTAATCAATTCCTGTAAGAACAAGCACCGCAAGAACTTTAGGTTCTTTTCATAAATGTGCATATAAATCTCAATAGATTTCGCATCATTATTAATCAGGATGGTCTAACCGATCATGTCAACTATATACAAGTATGTATATACATTTCTGAATTTGGTAAACTAGAATATGTAATTCAATCTCACTCGTACACGTCTAGTACAACCATCAAAATTGTTCATTTGAATAGAAAATTTTAGCTATTTCGAAACTTTCAATAGAAATTATCTTTTGGCAGCAATATATAACTCTTCTAGAGCTTTCAACTACCTTTTTGGCTACCAAAACTTATATCCACATTGTCTTATTTCAAATGCCAATTGATAACATATGTTATCTATAAATCCAAAAGAATATTTTGCGAACTCATATTGCTCTCTTAAAATTTCTACTTCTAGTGGTGACGAAATTATTACCATTAGCGGTAAATATTGCAATATTCGCAATTATGCACTTTTCATAATGTGCTTTCTCTCAAGAACTTTATGCTCTTCTGGAGCATCAATACTTTTAGTACTTTGAGATATAGTATTCACATTTTTTCCTTGCATTTAAATGGAAAAATATATCTTATGCTTCTGCCAAGCACAAATCGTCACCATAAATTGTATTTGATAAGTAATCATGTTAAACAAAATAAATAAATATGATAATATATAAATATAAATATTAACAAGAATATAAATATAAAATGTAAATAAATAATGTATAAAGTAAATAAACATAAATCAAAATAAATAAAAAATAATTAATTCTCTTCAAAGTTATGAGAATAATTAGAAGATGATTTATTCCATTCGAGCGTTATAAGGAAATCAACAACGTCCAAATGAGTTAGACTAACAATGTCCAAATAAGTTGGACTAATATCATCTTTGTCATTTTTCGCAAACAGAATTTGCTTTTATTTTCTTTCCTTTATCATTCAATCATTGTTGATTTTTCCAACGTACGATAAGTACGAGACCAATGGTTTATAACACCACATTGGTAATAAAAAAATATTCTACTTTCTTAGAATGATCTTTATCACTCTTGTCATCCTTATAACCTCACTACCAGTGGATAGAAGTATTCTTAAAATGACCATATTTTTCATGTCTATATTCATAGCCTCGACCACGACCACAACTTCTAATGTGGTTTTTATTCATTCCATAATATAATCTCACATTAACTTCAGGGAATGGAGTAGAGCCAGTGAGCCTTTGAAACCTTTTTCACATATCCTTATCACAGAGAACAAAGATTTAATCCTCGTATGCGGCATTGTTAAACCAGTCCACAAGGTCCTTTAAAAACCTCATTTGAGACCAGTAGCCTCGAGAAACGGGATGTCCAGCCAATATACTTGGATTATATCGAAATTATGTCTCTGATTGAATAATGATTTACCATGTTTGCATTCACTTCATGGAATGAAATAGTTCCAATAATCACATGGAATAAACATCATGCCTGTATTCACTTTAGGGAATTCCTCATCATTGATAATCACAGGGAATAAACATCATGTTTTGCATTCACTTTAGGGAATGCCTCTCATAAAACTCTTTAGATCAATACGAATTTTCGTAACTTGAAATTGGGAGAAGTCTATAATCGAGTTTTTCGACGAAGAAGAAATATTACCTTCGAGCTGTGATAAGGTTTTTTCTGGGGAAACTGTTAAATGGGGCCTTACCACTATCTCTTCTTTTTGAAAAAGGGGTTTTATTTTAAAAAGGGGAGAAATTCGAATTTATAAAATGATGAAAATTTGGAGTCGCCACCGGCCACTAAGGTAGGCCGGACACCACAAAACCAGAGATTCGTTAAAAAACGGGTTCGGGAGTTGGTTACGTGTGGGGAAGGATTAGCACCCCCATCACGCCCGGAAATCGGTACCAAATAACTTGTTGCCTTTAATCGATAGGAATTATTTAAAAACCGAAGTGAATTTAATAAAAATGTCCTTAATTGAAAATGCGACTTAAATAGAACGGGCTATATCGGATCGTGGCTTTGGAATTAATTAAACATTTAATTTAGAAGGATGACGGTACACCGGACCATAGACTAAACCGACATCAAATAAGGCTGACTGCCGGGTTAGTTTAGGGTTCCGATCCCGTACGTCACCTTTATGCATGATGCGGGCAAATAAGGGATGATGCGTGCTATTTCCATTTTTATGCTCTCACTTACCTAGAGACGGTGAAAATTAACCTAAGTATTCGATAGACATCCACTAAGCTAGGACTGTCGTTTTCCGGATACCGAGGTTAATTAATACCTCTCTTGGGGTACACTTTAAATTAATTAATAAACGAGCAAAATTAGAGAGTCACGTGAATGACAATTAAAATGCATGTCAAAATATATATTCGAACCACATGAAAGACGCTATGCTATGTGCACATATAAAATAGAAACCGCATATTATGGATGCACATTAAATAAACATAAGCAAATGTAACAACATGGTATAGAACATATATTCGATGTAAGTTAAAAGGGCCAAAACATGAATAACAACATATAACATGCAAAATGACATATATAAATAAAAATGCAAACTGGCAGGGGGTGCAAATGTAATAAACCCATTTAAAAAACTGATTTCAATGCGAAATGGGACTCAATTAAAAGACACGAAAAGACACGGGGACTAGGAGAGTGATTTTACCATCCGGAAATCAATTAGGACGGAAATTAGGACTAAATTGAAAACAACCGAAAACACAAAGGGATTGTGGCTGTGATTTTAAAAAGCGGAAGGGCCCGGGGAGGTATTATGAAAACACGGGAGGTTTTAAAAATGAATTAGACCACTTTTTAAAAAGAAAAACGCTATATAAACTCGTTTTAGAAAGCATTTTGGCCCTTTCCTCATTTCCAAACCCTAAAAACAAATAGAGCCTTCTCCTTTCTCTCTGAAAACTCCGGCGCCGCAAGGGTTCAAATATGGTTAAATAAGATAAAAAAAACATTCATCATATTATATATCATGGACCCATAAAAAATATATGGCTAAAGGGTCAAATTTGCCTCTGTAGTAATCCGAAATCAGCAATGTTGCCCCTACTTTTTTTTCTCCGTAATTTTGCCCTCATAGTCAGTCAATTGTAGCAATGTTGCCCTTTGACCGATTTTGACCGTTAAATGCTGACGTGGCAGTTAACGGTGCTGACGGGGTAATTTTACCCTCGAAGTCATTCATGCAATTTTGCCCTCTAAGTCATTAATTGCAGCACTTTTACCCTTGGTTTATTTAGTTTTTGAATAAAATTGGATAAATAATTTGGTTTTTTCGAGTTGAACTTTAACAAACAGAATATATGAAAATCGATTAACAAGTTGATGTAAATATCTAAAAAAATTTATTGAAAATAAACCAACAAGAAGCGTGTTAATTGAACGGTGAACGCGAACTATTCTATTCGATAAAAATAATTACGATATTAAAAAAATATTGAAAATAAACCAACGAGAAGCGTGTTAATTGAATGGTGAACGCAACTATTCTATTCGAACGACGTTCGATTGACACACTTACTGACGATGGGTTGTTAGGAAAAAATGTACGATGTTCGGCGAAAACTAGAAGATAAATACAACGAATGTACGATGATCTCAGAAAACGACATTAGTGGTGTTTGGCGAAAATGGAATGGGAGATAAGGGCATGGGAGATAAATACAAGGATATCCAGAAGATAAAGCAGAATTCAACCTGAGCCACATGATTCGAGTTCACCATACATTTTTTCCTAACAACCCATCGTCGGTAAGTGTGTCAATCGAACGTTGTTCGAATAGAATAGTCCGCGTTCACCGTTCAATTAACACGCTTCTCGTTGGTTTATTTTCAATAATTTTTTTGAGTATCGTATCCATTTTTATTAAGTTTATAGATTTTAAAAAAATTGAATAATATTTTGATTTTTTGTTAGAGTTCTCATTTTGCTTATTTTTAAAATTACTTGGGACTCAAAGGATATTTACATCAATTTGTTAATCGATTTTTCATATATTCTGTTTGTTAAAGTTCAACTCGAAAAAACCAAATTATTTATCCAATTTTATTCAAAAACTAAATAAACCAAGGGTAAAAGT
The DNA here is from genome assembly GCA_958450335.1 of Hibiscus tridactylites. Classification (NCBI taxonomy): domain Eukaryota; kingdom Viridiplantae; phylum Streptophyta; class Magnoliopsida; order Malvales; family Malvaceae; genus Hibiscus; species Hibiscus tridactylites. The sequence goes on from OY288280.1 coordinate 70,302,403, forward strand.
GCTGCAATTAATGATTTCGAGGGCAAAATTGCATGAATGACTTCGAGGGTAAAATTGCCTCGTCAGCACCGTTAACTGTCACGTCAGCATTTAATGGTCAAAATCGGTCAAAGAGCAACATTGCTACAATTGACTGACTTTGAGGGCAAAATTACGGAGAAAAAAAGTAGGGGCAACATTGCTGATTTTGGATTACTACAGGGGCAAATTTGACCCTTTAGCCAAAATATATTTATCTGTAAATATACTCAAGATAATCATCTTCTCCCCCACGATCCCCTTGATATGGATTTGGGTTGCTTGAGAGATCAATTCTTTGAGCGAGATTGGATTCGATGCGATTAAACATGCTTCCATTCTTTTCAAAAAATAAAATAAAAAATAAAATATAAAGAGAGAGACAATCAATAGCTAAAAAATGAGAGAAAAAACTTATCTTTAGTTTCATTCTATAATCAAATTCATTCTTTTCGGTAACTTCTTTTAGATTCGAACGATGAAGATCTTAGTTGATTAGAGTCTCGTGTTGATAACGTGTTGTGAATAAAAAAAGAAGAACAATAATAAGAACAAAGAACAAGAATGGAAGAACAAAGAGATGAGAGGAAGATGAAGATTTATATTATTCTCAATACTTAAGTATATACAATGTCTTTATTAGATCATCTATTTATAGGCACAAGAAGTACATAATACATTAAACTCTAATTAATGAAGATAATATTTCTAATGATAAAGTAAATCAAATTTCCTTAATAAAATCTTTATCATTATATACATCTACATAGATAAATATTCATAACATAATATATATTACCCTATATATGGTATACCTCTATTTTTTATATATATAATATTATGTAGTATCCTTGTTTGTTTGTTAGATATAGGATTAGTAAAATTTGATTTGATTAATTTAAAGTATACCTTTGGATTAATAAGGTATATGTTTAAATTAACTAAATTAAATTTAGGTAGATTAGTTTAGTATAATTTAATTCAAGTAATTTAAAGTATGCTTTTGAGTTAATAAAACATATATATAAATTATTTAAATTAAATTTAAGTTTAATAGATTAGTATGATTTAATTTAAGTAACTTAAAGTATACCTTTGAATTAATGAGGTATATGTTTAAGTTGGTTAAATTAAATTAATAAGGTACATGTTTAAAGTATACCTTTGAATTAATAAGGTATATGTTTAAATTAGTTAAATTAAATTAAATTTGTTAGCTTAGTTAAATTTAATTTAAGAAATTTAAAATGTATCTTTGGATCAATAAGGTACATGTTTAAATAATCGAATTGAATTTAATAGGATAATATAATTTAATTTAAGTAATTTAAAGTTTACATTTGGATTAAAAAGGTATATGTTTAATTTAATTAAATTAAATTTAAGTAAAATGTTATGATTTAATTCGGTTAATTTAAAATGTCTTTGAATTAAAGAGGCATATGTTTAAATCAATTTAATTAAATCTTTTTTTGAGAATATACGGGCCTCGTTAAAATCCCCCTCTAAGCCTACATAAGGGGAAAGAGTACCCGGTTTATTTTATTGATCTCAAAACGTCAAATTACACGAACTTAGTAACATTACCAGAATCATCACCCTAACCAGATGCCCCCCAAGCTGATACACACTAAGCCACCCAGGGATAAGCAAAGAAAATACTGACAATACTTACGAACTCCTCATACTAAAGGCACAACCACCGCAAACTGATGACACTAACTAACATCTCCAACCTGCTCTAAATTCTTACTATTGTGGAGTAAAACAACTAGATATCGTTCCCGGTTGATCCTTGTTCTCGCTTACTAGTATGCATCCACATTCGATTCCAGATACTCGAATTTAATCGACCATCCATTTGAGGATATAAGCGAGTGGCACTACTCGACAATGGGCATGAAGGATTTAAGAGATGATTGAGGGTTAAGGATCCAAGAAACTGCGAGTTGGCTATCCGATTTCAGCACTAGCTTATGTAAACTCGCCCACGGAGAAGGAGCGAAGATTTTGCAGCCTTCCCATATACTACTGATCTCAGCAAAAGTGGGCTCGAACATCCCCAGAGAAATTGAGAATTTTGCTAGGCAAGTCCCTTTATTATCCCGTAATAATCCACCGAATCTAGCGGCTCCAAAACTACCAAGCACGGCTGCATCCACGTTGAACTTAAGAACACCTTTCGGGGGAGCCACCTAAGAATTTGAGGACGGTCTTGAAACGCTCGTCGATTTGATCACATCTTCCTGAGGGTAACGAGTAAAATCCAACAAAAAGGGAATCGACGGAGGCGCCGAGCATTGGGCCCGAAACCCAATACTCAATAGTGCTTGCTCAAAAACTTGACCAACACACTGTGATGATCCGTTGAATATGCGCTCATTTCGATATAACCAAATTGTAGCAGCCCAAACAAATCGAGGTTCCAAATTAGTTGTTTATTATTCAGAATAGGTTGAGCCTCCCATGAATGGATTAGGGTCGAACAATCCTTTGGCATCACAAGTAATATCTTATAATTAGAACACCACAATTGCCAAAGCTGCTAGGAGAAGTGACAATGACAAAAAATATGCTCCACTGATTCTTGCTCAATACCACATAAAACACAAACATTAGTGCAAGACACTCGGAAGCCTCTTTTTTGCAGTTGATCCAACGTTGGTAATCTCCCATGAACGACTTTCCACACGAACACACTGAATTTAAGAGGCACATTCCTCATCCAAACAAATTTCCAAACTTTGTTTTCAACCACCAAGGACGCTGCCTTGCAGAGGTTCTTCGCTTCATAGATACCGGATGCGGAGCCTTTCCAAGCCAACCTGCCTCGAGTGTCAGACTTAACGCGGAACCTGCTCAATGTTGCAATAAAATTTTTCCATGAATTCATCTCCCATCCAAAACATAGCCTTCTCAAATGGATATTCCATTCCCAAATGCCGTTGACAAAGGATCCGAACTCTGATACCTTCCCATGCTTCTTTGTTGAGAGAGCATAGATTCTTGGGTAGGCATTTCTTAGCGAAACAACCTCACTCCAGTTGTCCTCCCAAAAAGTTATACAATTGCCATCTCCTACCACATACCTGATATTTGATGTAAACAAATCTTCTTGATCTGACACATGTTTGATAATGGCGTTCCAAATCTAAGAGCCTTTCCTAGCAGATATCAGTTTTGGCAGAAGATCATCTAGCTTGTAATTGTACTTCGCGTCCAAAACCTTCCTCCAAAGGCATTTTTTGTCCACGCTATACTTCCAAACCCATTTATTCAGCAGTGCCCTATTTTTTATGTTTGAATTTTGTAGCCCCAAGCCTCCATTCGAAATGGGTTTACAAAATTGGTCTCATTTGATCCAGTGAATAGAACGATGGGAGTTTGGACCCTAAATAAAATCAGCGATTCTTCTATTATTTGAATTCGCCACAACCTTGGGCATTTTGAAAATCGGCATATAATACACCGATAAGTTTGAGAGCACTGACCCGACGAGAGTAATCCTACCCCCAAATGACAAAAGGTATCCTTTTCAGGCTCCAAGTCTCGAATCCATTTTCTCGAAGATCGGTTTCCAAATGCCCAGTGTGTTTCGATCATGACCAAGTGCCAACCCCAAATAATTGATAGGGAATGAATATGTGCCACACTTTATATTCCTGGCCCATTCTTGCATTATTGGTGTATCCATATTAATTCCGTATAGCTTTGTTTTCTTCACGTTAAGCTTTAGCCCCGACATGAGTTCAAAGATTGTGAGAATCCTTTTTAATGTTACGAATATAATCTTCGTTAGCTTCCACGAAAACCACTAGGTCATCCACAAACTGCAAATGGGATACTTTCAGAGCACTTTGACCGATTGGAACTCCCTGAAGAAAATTTAGATCAACATCCTTTTGAAATAATAGGCTTAAGCCTTCGCCAACGAGGTTGAATAACATTGGGGATAACATGCATCCCTATCTGAGACCCTTGGAGGCTTCGAAAATCTTTGACGGTTTCTTGTTGATTAGAACTGAAAATCTAGTGGACGACAAGCACACTTCTATCCACTTTCTCCATCGACTCCCGAACCCCATCTTCTGCATGATTAGACTTAGGAAATCCCATTCCACAATGTCGTAAGCTTTAGAGAAATCGACTTTAAACATGATAGATTTCCTCCCCATTTTCTTTACATCGTCTACAAATTCATTGGCAATTAGTGCACAATCCGTTATTTGTTTGCCTTTGGTAAAGGCATATTGAAATTCACCGACCACTTCGTCAATGCACTTCGCTAAACGTTTTGAGAGAACCCTCGCCAATATTTTATATAAGCTACTCACCAATGATATTGTAACACCCCAATTTTGGGCTTAGAAGTTTGGGTCTGAACCGGACCGGTCAAATTTTCGGTTCGAATATAAAAGGAGGTTTTAGGGAAAGCATAGTTCGGGATGCTTTAAAAATATGGAAAAATATCTAAAAACCCTCTTTTAATATATATAAGAGAGTGGTGAAATCAATTTTGCAAAATAAGGTTTGGAAATACTACATTTTGGTGTAGTGACTAAAATGCAATTTTTAAAAAGTTTAGTGGTGACTGTTTTGTAAGGATTGAAACTTTGAATCTTTAAGGAGCTAATTTACCCAAAATGATTTCTCCAAATTTTTCCTTAATTTAGGTGAATTAATTAATGTTTTAATTAATTAAATGAAAAGGGAAACTACCTTTTGGAAATTCATAACTACCTTTTTCTAGATTTTTCTCATTCCTTTTTCTCTCAAAATTCCATCATCCAAACATTTTTTCTCCAGCAACTTTTTCATTGATTTTCACTTCAATTGATGAGATTTCTATCATCAATTAGTTCCTAATCAATCTTGCATCAAATCCTATTGATTTCCTCATTGGATTTTCAAGGAAATTAGCTCAAATCAAGGAGAAATCACCATTTAGAGGTAAGATTGTTCTTCTCCTATAAATACTCAGTTATTTACTGAAATTCCTAAGTTGTCAATCCTTAATTTAAGTTTTGTAAATGGTTTTAATGTTAGAAACTTGATTTTGGCTTAAAACTCAAGATTTGGAAGAAATCTTGAAGAATTCCGTTGTGATTGTTTGGGCTCTGTTTTGAGATGATTCTTAAATGTATTTTGGATTTCTAATGATGTGGAAATGAGGTTTTATCAATGCAATCCCGAATAGGTTGTATTTCCTAAGTTTTTGCTTATGAAAATGGTGGTTTTTGAGGTGATCTTGGTGTTCTGTTATAGCTGGAGGTATAAGGACGAGTTTAGGTTTATTTTGGATGTTGATTGATGTTTAGAAATTGTTAGAAGTGATTGATCTTGGCTGGGTTAAGTTTTGGAAGAGTTTGGAGGTGATTTCGGTTGTGTTTGGTAACTGAAATGTTGGTTTTAAGTAGTGCAGCGAGTTTAAGTGTGTTGGCTGAAGATTTAAATGCATGATGATGCATTAATCCTCTGCTTTGATGTGTTTAAAACAGGGGAGGCATCTTCGGACACCTTTGGAGTTGATCCGGAGGCTTGATCGGCGTTTCGGCAAGCTAGCAAAACGTAATTGGTGAGTGGAGTTGGGTTTCCAGCTTTGAAACAGTTATTTGAAGGTTTTGGGAGCTTAGTTTAAGTCTAAACAACTTAGCTAAGCTCAAGAGTAAGTTTTTGGAAAAACTCCCTTGGATGAGCCATGAAGTGGTTTGATGCATTGGTTATAGTTTGCATGTTTAAATTCTGTTTTGGAAGCATGTTTTAGCATGGTTAATGCTGGTTTTGAAAGCCATGTGTTGAAGGATGCTCAAGGTAAGAGATCCTTAGTTTGACATATTGTAAATATAGATTTGATGCATAGTGATGCATGGTGTTAAATGGCTTTGTTTAATGCTTTAAAACAGTGAATTGTTGATGATAAATGATGTATATTGTCAAGTGATGTAATGGTTTTAAAGTACTTGAATCGGATATAGTTAGCCGGCTATAGGATTGGGTGCACTATGAATAAAATCGCCTTGGATGTTGAGGAGTTGTGATTGTACCGTAAACTCCATCCAAGTACCCTAACGAGTGAGGTGAGATCACAACGGTGGTTAAAAGTCCGTGTGTGGATCTTGTGTCATGTGTCCCTTGCACTCGTTAGTGGAATTATACAACTACCGATGAGTGATGTGGAGGGGTTGTGATTGTACCGTTAAACTCCATCACGGGTGTTGAGGGGTTGTGATTGTACCGTTAAACTCCACCTTATGTTGTTCGGTAGTGTGTATGAAGCGTGTGGGACAACACTTGTAATCCGCATATCCGATTGTGTTTTGAGTTGTAAATGGTTATGAGTTATCACTTGAAAGCCAATATGATGTGATGGTTATAATGAAGCATGAGATGCTTGTTATGTATGCAAGGTTGCATGAAAAGAGTTGAGCATGTGTTTAGAAAGCTTTGTTGAAAGTGTTTTTCTAAAATGCATTATTGTGTTGTTTTCTTTAGAGCATGCCTCACTAAGAAATTGTGCTTACGCTCTCTCTCTTGAACCAATAATGCAGAAAATTGAAGTGCTTAAGGGCAACAAGGAGGCAAGAGTGTCCAAGGGAAACCAAGCTCATGTATGGTGATGTTTTCATACACTATTAGTTTTGGTAATTTGGCAATAGGATCCTAAGATGTGTTTTGGGAGATGTGTTGAACTCCCTAGGTTGTGGCATGTTGCTTTTAATGGTTTGAGTTTGTAAATGGCCTTTTAATGCTTGTTTTTAGAAATTGGTTGATTGATTGGTTTGGATAATAGGAAGCATGCCTATAGATATGTGAAATTCCATGTTTGATGTTATGGATGTGTTTAGGAGTTGCAAACTTGCTCTTTATATGTATGATGACTTGTTGGCATGGATAGGAAGTCATTAGGATGTGTTTGAGTGGTTTTATGTATGAAAAACCAGCAAAATCTGCAGATTCTGGGCAAATCGTATCGGAACAGGCACTGGCGTTTCGAAACGGGACATGTAATGGCCTTCGTGTTTTGAAACGGCTGGAGGCTGTTCCGAAACGATTTGGCCACTGAAAGGCCATGTTTCAGAACTAGTCTCGAAACGAACCCGTGTTTCGAAACGGTCAACACCGTTTCGAAACGGGTGACCGTTGGGCACTGATTTGAATGGTGTTGAGGTTTGCAAGCTTTACGTTTTAGTCCCGAAAGTTGTATTTGTAATTGTATGAGTTCGAGATGTCCAATTAAAATGAAATTTGACAGGGAAGCATGTAATGTGACTAGTTTAATATTGGTAACTTAAAAATCAGTTAAGACCTTCTAATTTTCAGAACTTACATTTTGGTCCCTAATATTTGTACATTATGCAATTGAGTCCCTTTCTGAAATCCGATCATTGTGCTTTACATGTGTGTGAACCTCGAGTGTACACCTAGGGTTAACATGTATCTAGACAAGATTAAAAAGAAAAAAGGGTCTTTAATCAAGGTTGACTTTCGGGTTGACTTTGATTTTCCCCGTGTAATCTTCGTAGTTTGGGTCAACCGTCTAGGCCGGGCTAAGGGGGTTACAGATATAGGACGGTAGTCCTCCATGGTTACTGGAGTTGAAACCTTTGGTACGAGGGTAATGTACGGGTGGTTATACAATGTGTTAACCGTTTCCCTTCTTGGAAATCCAATAAGAAACACATGACTACATCTTTAAAGGATGGCCAAAACCTCTGGAAAAACTCCAAGTTGAAGCCATCAAGTCCAGGAGCTCGGGAGCCGTCCACGGACTTAATTACAAACCAAACCTCTTCTGTCGTGAAAGGAGCCTCAAGCATAGTCACAGAATCCACATTGAGTTTACTGAATGGAAGGTCGAGGGTCTCAATCTAGAGAGTTGAAGAAGTGGAATAGAGAGTTTTGAAGTGATCGACAAAGGCTTCTGTAATAGTCTTGCTACTTTCCAGGATTTTGCTCCCCACTTTAATACGCTCTATTTTATTTTGATTTCTTCTAAGGGAGGCCAATTAAATCTAAGTTAAGTTTAGGTTAGGTTTAGGGATTAGGTCAAACTTAAGTTAAGTTAATTGATTCAAAATATATTGTTGGTTTAAAATAGTGTATGTTTGATTTGACTCTTAATTATATTAGAATGTTGACTATAACTAATTTAGACCACAACTTGCAAGATAATTTCATAAAATGCTAGTTCTAGATTTTTTTTTAGGTTTTAATTTATTTAGGATTAATATTAGAATCACTTAGAAAATAATAGACCACTAATTGTTATTTTCATAAAGTTTTGCTATTGACAGCCCTTAGGGCTGTCAATAAGAACTCTATAAATTCTTATAAGGGTAAACTATATCATTGATCACCGAACTAATTGGGAATTCCTATTTTGACCACCGAACTAACGAACTCGTCAATCAGACCACCGGACTTATTAAATTAACCTATTTTGGCCACCGCCGTTAAAAAATTAACAGAGGACTGACGAAGTGATGACGTGGCAGTTAACAAACTTTTATAAAATTACACATTTAATCCTTGCTATTTACCAAACCTCTCTTAATGACATGAGTTGTGATATTTAATATATATGTTATAATGCAGTAAATGTAAATAATTAATTTATTTTATTAATTTAAAATTAGGACTAAATTGAAAGAATATGTAAATAGCAAGGATTAAATGTGTAATTTTATAAAAGTTTGTTAACTACCACGTCATCACCCCGTCAGTCCTCTGTTAATTTTTTAACGGCGGTAGCCAAAATAGGTTAATTTAATAAGTTCGGTGGTCTGATTGACGAGTTCGTTTGTTCGGTGGTCAAAATAGGAATCCCGAATTAGTTCGGTGGTCAATGATATAGTTTACCCTTCTTATAATTAATGCTTGTTCTGCTTTGTAATTAATGTTTGTTTTGTTTTATAATAAATGCTTGTTTTGCTTTGTAATGAAATCTAGTAAAATGTAATTAAATACATTCCTAAAAAATCATGTTTAATTAATTTTAGGTTGTTTAATGTAATTAATACTCACTTAAAACGATTTATTGTTTAGAGTTTATGGTATGAGGGTTTGAATTTAGAGTTAGGGTTTATGGTTTAGAGTTTATAGCTTATTGTTTAAGTTTTAGCGTGTGATGTTTAGGATTTAGGGTTTAGGTTTGAGGTTTGAGGTTTATGATTTAGGGTTTAAGTTTGAGGTTTGGAGTTTGAATTTAGAGTTTTATTGTTTAATTAAATTAAAATATTTAAATTAATGAAACACAACTTTTTAGGAATGTAATTAATTACATTATACTATATTTCTTTTAAAAAACTAAAAAAAATATTAATTACAAGAATCTATAGTGTTATTATTGACAGCCCCTAGGGCTATCAATAGCATAAATCTTTCATAAATTGTGCCTTTTTAGGTTAGTACTTTATTAGATTTTGTGTGGTTATTTAAAGCTCTTATATGACATGCATATAAATTGTCATTTATTTAATTAATTTTATACACTTGAATAACTAATCAATTTTAATTATAAAAAGGAGGTATGTTCGTAATATCTTATTTCAATAGATATTGACCAAATATTCGAATTAATTCATATTGTCTGAAGGAACCTTAAATTGAGTAAAATTAATAGTCCATGCATCATATATAACTGTTTGCATCATGCATAAAAGTGATGAACTCAATTTGAATCCTAAATTAATCTGATAGTCGCTATTATTTGATGTCGGCTTAATTTATGTTCTGAATTTGAGTTGCCCTTATTAATTAAGTGATTAATTAATTCAAAACCATCAATTGCCAATGCCCATTTAATTAAAATTTGTCTTCAATTTAGAACATTTAATTAAAGTCAAGTTTAAATTTCAAATATTCCCATTGAACAAAAGTAACGTATGATTTAGTACCGATTTCGGGTATTGTGGGGTGCTAACCCTTCCTCACACGTAACTAATTCTCGATCTCATATTTTAATGAATCTCTGGTTTTGTTTTTATGGTGTCCGGTCTACCAAAGTGACTGGTGGTGACTCCAAATCATTTTCAAAATATTTTTCAAAATTCACATTAAATAAATAAAACCCTCTGCCAAGCCGGACAAAGTCATTATGACACCTTTCATTGTTGATCTTTGGTGATATTTGTATCTAACTGTTGTTTTGAGTATTTGGGTTTACTTTTACTTTTTCTTTGTATGGTCTTGTTATTGTCTCGAGACGCTAATATTTTATTCCATTAATTATAAAAATATATTCAAATTAGGTGTTTTTGTTTACTCAAATATAAAATTAACGAATTTCAATTAAAAAAATAAATTGAACTCAAGCTTTGAAAGCTAAAAGTCTCGACCTAGTCGTCCATATTTTGAACATATCTAATTTTTTGTCCAAATCTATTTTTGATCATAATATCTTTGTTCATACGTTTTCAATTTCGAATAGACATTCAGCTTTCGACCAGTAACTCGACTCTTGAACATGTTTTTGCACATCAACTCTTTCCTTTTTGTAATAAATCAGACGAGGTAAGGAATTAAGGAATCAATAAGGTGTAGCTGACCAAAATATTTTTTGTTATATTTTTCAGTAACGTGTTTAAAAATTTGTTCCATATACTCTCTCATAAGATTTAAAATTCATATTCTATCTTACAACAATTGCCACAAATTTAATTTTTCATAATTAATAAAATATAATCATAATATTACTTCGTTTTATAAAAGTAATTAATAAATCACTATTTAATAAATTTTAGTTTATGTTGAAAGAACGTTAACAAGAGAAAGGCGAAAACAAAAGGAGTGATTTGTATTATATTCTTAAAGTATGGTTGTATACAATGTTTTCTTCACACTCTATATCTATAGGCATAAAATGAAAACTTAATTTTGATGGGTATTAAATTATAATAACAAAGTACATTAAAGTCTCATTTAATACATGGATATTCACCATAAATATTTTTTAATTAAATAGTGAAGTATTACATTCTCATATAGAGATTCAAACCTATACAAGATGAGGCAAGATGAGCATTCTTAGCCACTAGGCCAATTAGTGAATATCATATTCACCATATATATTCATAACACTAACTATTGGATATCCATGAAAAATGTGTCTCGTTAAAACCCTACTAAGATAAAAAATCACGTGGAAAAAAAATCTTAGTGAAGAAAAAAGAGTACACACATCTTTGATACTTATAACATATTGCCCAATTAAAAACCTTATCAGGAAAATCCATCGGGACAAAACCTCGGTTAAGGAAAAATAGTGCAATAAGTATTTACTTCCCTCATGAAAACTGTAACACCCCTTACCTGGCCTGGTCGAGAATCGGGTCGGAGCGTGCTACCGATGAACAATACGGTGATCGGTGCGGTAAAATTTCATTCTAATTTCAATACTTAAACAATATTACACAAACGAAGCTTTACCAGATCTAAGTCTTAGTCCAATTCACTCATTGGAAATAGTAATTAACTAATTAGGATCAATTTGTAGTTATTACAAGTTTTAGGGACTAATCTATAAATCTACTAAAATAGAGGTCCTTCGATGCAATAGATTATACTACAATGAAATTCAGTACAATATTAACTAGCTTATAAATTTTCATGCAAAACGGTGTTCTTTTACTTATTCAAATTAATCATCTAAAACATAGTGACCAAACTGTAAATAATGCAAACCTTCAGGTTATGCCCTTTTAACCAAATTAACTAACTCTGTATCGAAACACTCAAGCCTGTTTCGATACGGGTGGATGATGGTCAACCCATGTTAACTTTTCCTTTTTGACCGTATCGATACGGGCAAGCCCCGTATCGGTACATGTTGACTTCTTTTGACTTTGACATGTTTCGATACGCTATGAACCCGTATCGAAATGAGAGATTCCAGTGACAAAATGTTTCGATATGGCCCTAATCAGATTTTGGTATGCCCTGTTTTCTTAGGTTCAATTATGCTTACCCGTATCGAAATGCCATCACCCGTTTCGGTACAGCTTGACCTATAATGACAGATTCTTGCTAGTTTTTATTCGATTTAACCTGCCAAACGATGTCCAAATGCAATGAAACTTTATACACAATATTTTAATGGTATAAACTACTGTCATGCCAAGTTTCATCTTCATTCGAATACGTTTACTGCGTTTTCACCTTTTTAAGCCAAATATGCATATTAAGTCATTTTCAAGCAAACTCGACAAGTCATTTAAGGCACTTTATCCACATATAACACATAGCCTTCAAACTTATAAGCAAAACATCACCATCGACTACTTTAACTACTTTTTCATAATTCTAGGAGTTCAAACTGACAAAAGTACTTTACATTAATCCCGTGGTGACTTATCGAACCTCCAGCTAATCCCGATCTTGATCCGATACTTTTCTTATCCCGAAATGTATTGACAATGAATGCATTAGACTTACATAGTCTAAGTGAGGTAGCCAATAACAATGAATGTACTTGGTGTACTATAATGCTTTAATGACAATCACAATATCAACTATACAATGATCATAGCATACTCTTTAATCTTGTTGAAACATAGTATCAATAATCAATTAACCAATGATGATATCTCAATATCATGATAATGCAATATCAATAATCATATCATCAATGAAAATATCAATAATCAATATTCTTCCTTGGATCGATTTCAACCATATTTGGATACATGAATTCCACCACTACACCGACAATCAATATGGTCCAATATCCTCCACTACACCGATTTTGACCAATACAAATCACATCCCTCCACTACACCGTATAAACTCCGTACCACTGAGCTCCTGAATTCTATGGCATGCCAATTGTATCAAATACTTCGATCCCAAGGTTCGATAACAATAGCTCAATATCAATGATTCAATGATAATAGTTCGATATCAATGATTCAATGACAATATCTCAACAATAATGTAGCCATAACAATAGGCAATATCAATAAACTCATGTCAATGGTTCTATATGCCAATACTTCAATGATTTCTGTGACAATGATAGCAATGCTATGGACAATGAATCGATGCAATACTTACCAAACTTACCAATATGGTTTTCAATGATACTTTACACAAAGCCCCTTTAATTCAATAGTTAGTAATCATACGAAATCAATGACGATAAATTCAGAAAATGCTCTTTGCCCAATTTCGAGACTCCGACTACACTCACCTCAATAATCCGAAGCTCCTAAGGCTCTCAGATGACGATTCCCTTATTCCTAGCTTTCGATGGGGATGATGGATTAATCTTTTCCACTTCTTGAACTAGGAAGAGCAATAAGAAGTTATTATAATCAATATGACAATATCGATACTTGAATAACCATTAGCTATTTAGACAAAGCTTACCTTTAAGCTTGAAATTGAGCATTCAATAGCCAAGAGAATCGATGGTTAACTTAGGGCTTTCACTTACCCGATCGATAGCTATGCATTCATGTTCATTAATCAAGGAAAACTCAAGCTCATGAAGTTCAACTAGGGAGGTGTATGCTTGCTTGGTGGAAAAGATGACAATGGAGGCGTGAGCTTGTTTATTCAATAGCTAAAGGAAGAAATGAGTCTCGGTGAAGCCAAGCAAAGATGAAAGCTCTTCTTTTATTCATTTTAATAAATTTATAATCTTTAATCATTTCTCACCTCACCTATGACCAATGTGAAGGTTTCCCTCAAACAAGGGTAAGCTATATAATAATAGTTTCTATCTTTTCTTTATCCTCTTCAAAACTAGTCATGTAGATAACTTTTCTGATGATAATCATGTGGGAATGTAAGCAATAAGCATGTGAGTCATCACCTTATCATTTTCTTTCAATTTTTCCTTTAAATATATTCGAAATAAGGGACCCGTTTCGAAACGAGTGAAACAGTATCGAAACGGTTGAGAAAAGGTTCAAAAGTTAGTTAATGCAGTTACACCGTTTCAAAACGCCCCATAACCATTTCAAAATGCCTTACCTAGGTCGTTTCGGTGAAGGGTCTGACTGTATCGAAACGCCTAGCTCAAAAACATCATATTAGGCATTTTTAAGGCAATCATAACTAAAGACTTGGTTCAATTAAGGTCCTATAACAATATAATCTATAGCAAGGATTCAATATTTCAATATTTTAATATCAATACTCCGATCATCAGAATCCAATTTCGATTAGACCAGTTTTCGGGGTGTTACAAAAATATCACATAAAATCTTTGAATCTTCACAATTCCATCTTCAAATGTTGAATTGGACTATATACTAGTGAATAGATCTTCCAAATTACTGCTTGAAAGGATTCATCGAATATTATTTGTAACCCCTCGTCTCGGTCCGAGTGGGCTATACAGGGAAAACCGAGGCGAAACCCGTTAAGGCTCCACTTCGGTTAACGACCCTAGAAAAATTTCCTTTTAATTTTTATCTTGTCTAGATGCCTTAATACATCCTATGTGAAACAACGACAGCGGAAGCAACAAGCGAGGCGAACAAACAAACAACAGTTTAAAAACAGTCCATTTTAGCTTATTTTGCAAACCGTATCGATACGCTCAAAGAGGGTATCGATACGCCTTGACTAGGTCAACTGACCAAAGTCAACTTGAGGAGACCGTATCGGTACACTGGTTGACCGTACTGATACGCCCTCAACGACCAACTTCTCGTGGTCAATGCTACGAAGACCGTTTCGATACGCCTAAGCCTGTTCCGATACCCTCCATTTTTCGTAAAAATCTTAGATTTCTAGTAGCAAAAAGGTATCGATGCGCCTTCCCGTGTATCGAAATGCTTGGCCTAAAACAAGAAGGTCGTATCGATACGGGTCCAACCGTATCGATACCCCTGCTTCGATCACACAGGTTCTAGCTGGTTAAGGCACAAGGCTGTCTCAGAGACACCAACTAGGACCTTCAACATGCATGCATTAACTCTAGAGGCAAAACACCCTACAACAAGCATGATAAACACACAACATACATGAAAGGCCATACTTTCAAAGGAATCAACATTCACCATAAAAGAGACATGCAAAGCATATTAAGGTTTCATGCTTTAGACAAAACATACACAAAAGCATAAAGATAAGGGCACAAGGCCAACATACATGGCATGAACAGCCACAACCAAAACACCAACACACTAAAGGAGTCTAAACAAGCTCCTAACACAAAACAACAACACAAACCAATAACACAAATCCCATTGCTTATCCATTACATCTCATAACTTAAAAGTTCATACTTGAGGATTAAGATAGCACAAATAGCACACTTGGAGGTCTTTTCCTTGCACAAGCAACCCACGAACTAAGGATCTGCATTGTCGAACAAAAGAGAGCGTAAGCGTAAAGCTTAGTGAGGGTAAGCTCATAAAACAAACCTCGACAATGCAGGGTCCAAGCACGAGCAACAAACCAAGGAAGAATACATGTTTTCTTACCTTCGAAGCCACAAGAGTCAAATATAAAATGCATGAAAATATCATCAAATATCATGCCATGCTCAACATGTCCATAAATACAACCATATGGAAACAGATTTAACAATACGTATTGGCACCTAGCTATGACCTGAATATGCGGATAACAACCGTTGGAACTCACATCCAACAACTCATCCATTACCTTACGGTGGGATTACACTCATCACCGTTTCACGCGGAGGGGATTCCACTCATCCTCACGCCCCGTCGATGGGATTCCAGTCATCACCGACTAACATATAAAAGAGGATTTTCGGTCGTACCCGTACTCCATCTTGATGACTACCATCACCAAGACCACGCGCGCATTTTGAATCTCGTGTGCACACTAACATCCTAATGATCGATCATTTGTACCCAAGCATACTAGTGCCAATACTAACTCATTTCATAGCTCAACCTCACAACATTCTTACCAATTTCCGTGCTTAGCACGTACTCACCATGATCCACCATAATGCATCCACATTTCATTAAACGCATGCATAACACAATGCATAGACAAATCATCATGCCTCAACATCACACATAGCCACAAAGTGCATAGCAACATTAAACACAAATAACATATGAGGCATGAACACAACATTCAAAGTTCATCCATAGGTCTCAAACTAAAGCTTGAGATTAGACTACCAATCTAATCCCAACTCTAGGTGGGTTTACCAAGCCCGACCTAGGTCCACATGCTCAAACCAACGTTTGAAAACCAATTTAAAAATGTAGAACCACTCAATGGACTTTCCAAACACAAGCAAACAACCGATTAAGCTCCCAACGGTTCTGGATTGATTCCCGAAGATTCTCCAACACCAAATCTTGATACTAGTCAATCAAAGCCAACAAAACAAAAACAAATCAGCCCACAAATCACTGTAGCAATCCCAGAGCACAAAACAAGCATTTAGCCAACTAAGAACACCCTTAAACATGTATTTTCGAGCAGCCCAAAAGCACAACCAAAAACCATTGATTCCAACACTTTTAACACACCTAATAGCTCCCAAAATAACCATTAAACATCACACAAACATCAGCCCTCAATTTTCCACACAAAACAACCCCAAAACTCATCTTTTGAACCACTTAAAACCTCCCTAAAACCCATACCCGAAAATCCTTATAAAACCAAGTAAAAATCATATATGTTGGACCATTTGGGTTACTAAACACTTATCTAACTTCAAAGAATCAAAAGCTTGATCAAAAGTCAATAAAGTTTGGATTTTTATTCTTTAAACTCAAAAACTCAAAACACAAAATAATAAATTTCCATGAAAACTAAAAACATGAGAGAAAGAGGAAGTTGAGGACAACTCAAAAATGTTATTACCTTTTAAAAATCACCAAGAATGAAGGAAGGAGGAGATGGAATAGTAACTTCAATGGAGGGGAGGAGTTTTACGTTGGAAGTGTTTGGAGGTAGAAGATGATGGAATTTGGGTATTTGAAAAAAAAGGTTTTATTTTACAAGACCATGTAATTACAAAACTGCCATTAATGAAAAATAGTCATCATCCAATATTCTAAATCCATGGAATTTGGGGCTTTAAATTAAAATTTGGCCCAACATATTAAATGAATCTTAAAAAGATAAGGGAAAACTCGAAACATTATTTTAATATTTTATTTTCACCCGACTCCCAAACCCGGGTGTTACATTATTCTTCTGAAGATCATGAGGAATGAAACCTGAAAAATATGTTCCGTTTTGTCACATTTGATGTATTCACCTTTCGGTTGAGATGTAAATTTTACATTATCTCCGCACAAGATAATTTGCATCTTATCTTGTGAAAGCAATTTAGATATCTTCTGGATATATTTAACTAAGCACATTTTTTGTTTTACCAAAAATGCTCGGGAAAATTGAATCATTCTCATAGCCTTCTGCTAATAAATATTCACCGAGGCGATTGTACTACATGCGCCCAAATTGTTTTAATCTATGGACATTTTTGCTTCAAATTTTATTTTAAAGAAAAAGAAAAAAAGTCTTGCTTTGAAATTAGGATTAAGGAAATATACATCACTACTAATTCTGTGAATTTTCATTTTTTGACATTTATGAATGTTGCAAATTTTTTTCACACTTTGTCATTTTTAACGGAAGAAGATTAGATTGAGATTTAAGATTAAGAAACTCCTCAACGAGTTGTTCATTTAAAAGACCATCTATACAATGTTGTTGGAGCCGGAGACAGTAAAGACCTCCAACGACACTAAACTGTATCTTCTAAAGGATTAAGGTGCTCTCTAGAATGAAGAGTTGGTTTAAGAGTTTATTCTTTTGATGTGTTACAAGAACTTGAAATTTGAGGTGAGAAATTTAACGAAAATCAGATACATTAGTTTGTTAAGGGGAAAGATTACGCCACGGACAGTAAAATTCTCATTTGTACCACCAAAGAATCAACGACAAAAAGAATACAGAAAAAACTAAAATGAAAACCCAAAACCAACGTCCTATCAAGACTTTGGCCGTCAAGGCTGAAGGTGTGGTCAAGGTTGCAAAGTAAGAAGTAAGAACTGTGATAACCTAGTATGAGAATTTCATTTTATGTGAATAAAGAATTTGTGAAAACTTTTGAAATGGGTTTATTTAGATTACTACTTTTGATTACTTTATTTAGGGTTTATTTTATTTACATGCCCTCATATTTCGTGTTTATTTTATAATTTAAAATATGTTCAATCTTATCGATATTTAATATATATTTAATATTTTTTCTTCTATTTTTTAATATATAATTATGATATAGATTTAAAGTATATGATTATGCTATAAAGTATTGGGTGTATGGTTTAATTTTAGAGTTTATATTTTAGGATTAAGAAATTAAAAATTAGTGTTAGATTTTTGGATTTATTTTTTTAGTGTTTGAGATTGTAAAAAAATATCAAACAAGATATGATTTATGATTATATTTATTAGATTAATTGAGTTTAATTGAAAAAAAATAAAAAAATGATATAATTTATTTTATTTAATTTTATATTGATTTATAATTATTAGTTAATTAAGTTTGATATTTGAAATTAAAAATTTTAAATTGTATATAATCTAATTGTTTTTCTTTGTAAAAATTACTCAATTTCTTAGGATATAATTCTTTTAAATAATTATTGATAGTAGTTTAAATAATAACAATGATCTAAAATAAACACTAATATTAGTTTATTTTAGTACACCTAAACTCTTTAAAGATGTAAGGTAAGTGTAGTGGAAAAATAATAAGACAAGTATGCTTCAAGTAGGAAAGAAGTAAACTCAAGTATTGAATACTTGAAAAGAAAATTTTATTGGTTTGGAGTAGGGATGTAAAAAGTTGACCCGATTTGAAAACCCGACTAAAACCTGCTCGAGTCAGAATCTGATTTAATCCGACCTGCACCCGATTGAAACGAACCCGAACCCGAGATCGACCTGGCAAATAATCGATATTACCCGACTTGTTTTGAACCCAACCTGTTTTAAACCCGACCTGTTTTGAACCTGACATGTTTTAAACCCGATCTGTTTTGAACCAGACCTGTTGTTAACCTGAATTGATATTGATCTGGCTTGATATTTATCTTACCAGTAATTTGAAGAAGTCTATCATTTGATTTCAAGAGAAAAGTGAGAACTTATTATATTATAGTGTGAGAAACTAATTTTCACCCTTTAAATCGTTAATTATTAATTTTTTATTTAAAATTTTTTTATTAAATAATTTCATTATTGATTATTAATTTATTAAATTGTATATAAGAATATTAGATTATGAATCGATTTTTACCTAATTTGTTATTGGCTTAACCTGTAAATGATCTGATATTTACCCAACATGTAATAACTAATAAGTTACAATTGAAGAAATTATTAAATTATAAATTTATTATATTATGATGTGACAAAATACATTTCATATTTTAAGATACATGATTAAGTATGATTATTAAATTAATATTTTTTTTATATTTATAAATTATAATATGTAAAAACATTTGAAAGCTTTATTAAATTAATAACTTGTGATTAATAAATTTAAAATAAATTATTTAAAATTTGTTAATTATAATCATTAAAATTAAAAATAACTTTTTATATTAAGTATATCATCATTAATTTTTTTTTAATTATAACCATTAAATTAATTGTATTAAATGAATCATTTGTTTTTTAATACAATTCATTAAATTAATTTAATCATTAGAAATAAATGACTTTAAATATTAATAATTTTATTTTATTATTTTAAAGTAATAATTAATTAACAAGTTAAATATAATTTAACTTAAAATTTTTATATATTAATTATTAATTTTAATTATTAAATTATACATTAAATCATATAAAATGATTTAAAAATATCAATAATGTAAACCTTAAAATATCTTTGTAATTTAGTCCAATTTTTATAATTTTAATTTAATATATTTGTTCATTGTAGTCCTTAAAATTTTATTTTTATTCCAAATTGACCTCTGTTCTTTTTTTTGTAATTTAGTCTAATATCTATAATTTTAATTTAATATCTTTGTTCATTATAGTCCCTAAAAAATTATTTTTATTCCAAATTGACCTCTGTTCTTTTTTTATTTGTAATTTAGTCCAATATCTATAATTTTAATTTAATATATTTGTTCATTATAGTCCCTAAAACTTTATTTTATTCCAAATTGACACATATTCTTTTTTTTTTGTAATTTAGTCAAGTTTTTTTTAATATGATGATATTTTTATTCATGTTAGTCCCTAAAATTTTATTTTTTTTCACAAAAATTGACCCTTTTTAATTTATAATTTTTTTAATTTACTATAATATTTTAAAAATGAATCATTTGATGATATTTTTGTTCGTTCTATTGTCTAATATTTATTTTTATCGTGATTCGTGTTCGTGAAAGGCGTTGAATAATTACTTCAAACTTGATGACCAACCCAAAGTCTATCGATTATTTGTAACAACTCAAACTTAATACGAATTCGAAACCCGAATTAACCCGACCTGAAATGAACCCGACCTGAAACGAACTCAACCTGAAATGAACCCGACCTGAAACGAACCCAACCTGAAATGAACCCGACCTGAAATGAACCTGACCTGAAGTCTACCCGAACCCGAATTAACCCGACCTAAAATGAACCCGGCTTGAAGCTGACCCGCACCCTACCCGAGTCGAGTCAAAACATCAAATCGACCTGAAAATAACATGTATCTGATTTGACCCGACCTGATATGACCCGAGCTGAAACCCATCCGATTACCTGTTTTTACATCCCTAGCTATTAATTTTTTATATTTTTAGAAATAATATAATTATTTATTTTTTATCCAATTAAATCTTTATATTTCAAAATTTCATCAATTTATTTTTTTTATCAATATTGGCTATTAAATTTAATATTTTTTAATTAGTTGATGTAACGCGTCGTGTAATAGTATTGTCAGTTGATATTTTCAGAATATTTTTTATTTTATTTAAATTTTCAAAAGTTATACAGAATTATAAAAAATATTTTTTAAAAAAATTAGTAAATGTCACAAGAATTTTTTTTAGTATGTCACGTAACATTAATATCTCAAAAAAAAGTCAAAAACTGATCAAATGAATTAATTGATACAATTTATTAGTTCGAGAAATTAACTGGGTATAGCAAATCCAAGGCTTCAAGCACCTTTAGGCCACTATAGAATTTCAAGAGTAATAAATATGAGAAATTCTTCTACTAGTCCTTGTACAATGTATAATTTGTAGATATAGTTCAAGTATTATGATTTAATCAATTTTGATTTAATTTGTAGATTTAGATTATGTTCTCCAATTTGATCACTTTAAGTCTTATATTTAGTCATATTGTTCTTGCATTGTTTGAGCAAGAATTGAAATTTTATAATTAAAATTTTACAACATTAAAATTAATCAAACTAGAGTATAGGGACTTTAAAAAAACTAGAGTATAGGGGCTAAATATACAACTTATATATACTACAGGGGTAATGACAAAATTGGGCCGTAATAAATATATCGTAAGGAGGAGGAGGAAAAAGGGAACTGGTGACAAAGACAGCAATTTAGTTAAAACATAAAGCTTAAAAAACCAGTCATTGTTCGCAACAAACGAGGGTCAAGGTTGTCGGATAATTGAGTTATTTGAAAGTGAAACACGAGGGCAATTAATCCATTTCTCACTCTTTTTTAGCTCTCATTCCTTCTTGTTATTTCGTAGATCTATTGAAGGTACATTTCTTTATTCTCTTCTTAAATTTCAATGTTTAACCCATTTTTGTTTACTAGTGTTATCATTTCTTTTTGGGGTTTTAATATGATTTCAGAATTAGATCAGCTAACTGGGTTTTGCATGGTTTTTTTTATTTCTTTATGATTCTTTTTCAAGTCCCAGATCAGAGGTTTTCAGGATGCTCTAAGAATAATTTTTTTTCTGGGATTTATGCTTTGTTTTTACTTGATCTAGGGATTGTCATTTACTTTTTCTTTATACCATAATTAATGGTTGAATAATCTGATTCAAAGTTATGAACTTTATGGCTAATTTGTTGAATTTGACATTATCTAATTCTGATTTGTGTTTGGTTTTCAACATGTTTGAGCTGTTGATACAGACAAATATAAGAGAGAAAATTGAATTGAAACTGAAAAAAAGAACATCTTTGAAGCATATTGGAGCCATGCCTTTTATTGGTACCCAGCAGAAATGCAAGGCTTGTGAGAAGACTGTTTATCCTGTGGAACTTTTGTCAGCTGATGGGGTTCCTTACCATAAGTCTTGCTTCATTGCAAAGGGACACTAAAGGTAATGTGTTTTTTAATCGTGTTTCGATTATTTTCTGCTCAATGAGTCGATATAGATGACAAATATAGTTGGCATTCCTTGTTTTGTACATTGATTAGGCTTAAAGCTAATGAACTATGATATAGCTATTGCCATTTACTGCATTCTTGCAAAAGCTACTAAGCTTTTTACTTTGTTTTCTGGTTAAGTTAGTTACTATTAGTTAGAATGGGTAATCAACCGATGCTAGGAAGAATCTTCTTTGTTAAACATTCGTATTATTTAGAAAGAGTTGGTTTTGTTTTATGCTCTCTAAACCAGAGTTGTCTATGTTACTCCAACTCTTCATTTTAGGACATGGAGAATACTTGGATAAAGTTGAACACGCTTATGTTAGATAAATAGTTGTATATGCAACACTCATACCTAAGTCCAAGTAATATAGGTTCACGTGATAGATTCTGTCGGCCAACTTTATTGGTTTATGTAATGAAGTTTCTAGTCCTAACCTAGTAGCCTGTCTTAACATATTTTCAGTTGGGCAATTACTCCTCAATGGAAGGTGTCCTTTATTGCCAGCCTCATTTTGAGCAACTCTTCAAGGAGACGGGTAACTTTAACAAGAATTTTCAGTCACGTAAGTTATTTTCTCTTGGTGGATAAATCCCTTCATTTGTTTTATTTACAGTTTTGGTTTTGTTGGTTTAATACTGCTGTTAATTTTATTGTAAGCAGCTGCAAAGTCGGCTGAAAAGTTTACTCCCGAGCTGGTAAATCTCCCCTCCAAGACTGCATGTGTTTGATATTTGATTAAATGGGAAAAGAATGATTATATGGTGTGTGATAAAGTGCTTAATATTCTTCCTAATTCCAAGTAGCTTGGATTGGTTTCAGACAAGAGCACCTAGCAAAGCTGCCAGCATGTTTTCAGGGACACAAGAAAAATGCGCTACTTGCGGCAAAACTGCTTATCCACTTGAGAAGGTAGAATCTCGGAATCGTCTTTTCTGCAATCACAAAACTTTTATTTTTGGCTGTCTATATCTTATTTTCAAACATGTAGTCCCAAATTATCAGTATGTGTGAGCTCAGCACATTCATCTGAATCTTTACAAGGTTTACTCCTGAAGAAGTATGCCGTGTTTCCCGTTTGTATTGTAGGCAATTTCGGATTATCCTTTTTTCTTTGCCCTTTCTTTCAAGGGAACTAAGGCTCAAGGTTTTCAAAGTAATATTTCTGGATGGTCGAGTTTTTGAACGGATGAAATCAGGCGTAGCTGTAACGGTTACTTTAAAAGATGAAGGATTAGCTTAGCATATATATTCATGTAAAAGGCTCACCTCTTCATAGAGGCAGGATAAGTACATTTAGAGTTCTGCAAGTTCCATTCAAATAACCAATTGCTCTCCTAAGATGTGCAATGTCATCAAGTTACAAGTTACTCTTTGTTTCTTTGACTAATGCGACAAACGTAGAGCTTCAGAACCTTTTGATCGGTTTAGGGTTCTAAAGAGCATCGTCTGAATTGAAGTATGGTTTCAAGATGTCAAAAACGTTTGAGATTTCTTACAATTGATGCCTTAATTACTGCATGAATTTGCAACTGTAATTTCTTATGTCATCATAGAAATGCTTAATCTAGTACCCTTTTGCCATATTTTTTGACGGGTAATGGTAGGACAGTCTTACCACAAGTCATGTTTCAAGTGCTCTCATGGCGGCTGTCCTATAAGCCCATCAAATTATGCAGCACTGGAGGGTATTTTGTATTGCAAGCATCACTTCTCCCAGCTGTTCAAAGAGAAAGGAAGTTACAATCATCTTATCAAGTCCGCATCGATTAAGCGGGCGGCTGCAACTGTTCTAGAAGCTCGAGTTCAGTTAGTCTTTATGCGTTTGCTTCCTTGTGCTTGCCAGTGTGTTCTGTTCATGGATCCTCTGATTTAAGTTTATGACTTGACGTTCATCCGTGTATATGTTATGGTGTTTGATCTATCTACGGGATCAGGATATGCATTCCCCAAAGCTGTAAAATAACCCTTGCAAGTTGCAATGCAATGCTACTATATGTAGCCATGTTAATCTTTTTCATTTCTTTAAAACATCCTTGTTCGAATTTAACTGTATGTCTGTATCCGACATCCAATATTTGAAGATGCTGAGGAGAAAGACCAACATCAAGTTTACTATCATAGACGGAACAGTTCTCATGAATATTATATATCATTTGCTCAAACAATAAAATGGTAAAACTCATGAGATTCCTTTTCCATTAATTAATCAACACAGGAAATTTTAACAACAGATCCACTGTAATAACACCAATTTTACAACCTTTTTTTCCCTTTTACCCTGAAAGAATCAAAAAAACATAAAAACGATATTCCTCTACAACCCCAAGCTGGGAATGGTAGAAGACCAATCAGTCACTTATTGGATTTTCTAATTTTTTGACTAAATCCTGCAGCTGTTGCCGGTTCGAAAGAAAATACAGTTTCCCAAGCTTCAAGGGAAAAGAAAGTATTGAATCCAAGGCATCATATTCTACCGTATAGCCCAAGATGTGCATGCCTCTTGGAACATTGTTGCTGTCCTCGTGATAAAGGAAACAAAATATACAACGATCACATACATGTCGTGCTTCTAGGATGTTTCATTTGCTTCGTTTCTTGGCTTCACTATAGAGTATAACCCCAAAGACTGTGAGTGCATAACCAAGCATTCCGGTAACAGAGACTGGGTTTCTAAAAATTAAAATTGAAACCACCACAGCTACAGCTCCTTTAGCGTTTCCTAGAACCTGCACGACAAGAACATCTCGGTAACTCAAAAAAAGCTTAAGATCCCATGCTAAGAATTTTCTCATTAAGTATGCTTATGTGACTTCAACTTTATACCACATAATTTAAACAATCTTTCACCCTCACTATTTTTTCTCGAGAAATGAAACAAATTCCTAAAAGCCATTAAAATGGGGAGGGAGGGAGAGTTGGAGAGAAGTTGAGAGAAGGGTTGGATAAGTAACACAGATGCCATACCTGTAAAGTCAGGGCGCTGGTGTGTTTCGTGACCAAAAAGTTGGTCAAATTCACAAAATATGCTAGTGCTGAATTGAATAGTAGATACCAAATGATCTTGGTGTCATCTCTAGCAAGGGCAAGGGTAATACCGACCACATTTTCTTCCATAATGAGCGTTGCAGGAAGTAGAAATATAACAGCTATTGGCGCCATGTAGAGAAGGAGGTTCATGGAATTCAGCTTCTCCCTAAAATAAAGTTAACAAGAATACAAGAATTATGCCATGAACCACAAAGCAGAAGCATAGGCATATGGACCCTCACCCTTCAGAAGAAAGCAAAATTCCTTGTAAAACTGACTTGAGAGCTCTTGCAGCTGTAGCTGACATGCACATGATAAAACCGAATAGATGGAAACTAGGTTCACCCTGCGGTCATGTAAGCAAAATGGAAACTAACAATCAGAAGTCAAATTAAGCCAATGAACTATAATATTGGGAATAATGCAGAAGCGGCAGAACAAAAATTTTAAAAGTTATAAAGAGAAGAAAAGAAAGTAATTCAATGGTCCTTCAATCAAATAAAGCAGCTAAATTCCAGAATATACGCTTCTAAATGCCACAACCGGAACATACAATACAAGAACTGCAAGCATAAGGAGAAAAGATAAAGATTGATGAATCAGAAACAATAAGTTAATGATTTAATCATTGATAATCCACAAGTTGTGGTCATTATATTGAAAAAGCTCCAAACTTAGCTAAAAAACTGCAAAGAGCAAGATATCTAATTTAAAATCTCATAGTCCTTGCTTCAACAACTAAATAGAGCTTAAAGCAAATACTTCAAGTCATAATTCTAACTTCATTGTACTGCAATCCTAATTCTAACTATTAATGGATTCTTTATGCATCACATTAGCCATAATATCATGGGGGGGGGGGGGGGGGGGGGGGGAATGGCATCAGATTCTCAGATCATTTCCCTATCTATCATCACTTAAAATCGTGCTAAAACCAACATAATTGAATTCTAACATTTCCACTATCTAATAAAAATTATAAGCTTAACAAAAACTGGAAAATCAACACAAGTTTGAAAGAAATAAAGTAAATAAATTTCCACATTCCAATCAATCCCCTAAAAAGGCTATTCTGCTAAACAATAAAAATATAGAACTGACAGAATTAGCAGATAAACAAACATAAAATTCAACAATATAAAGCAAAACCAGCTTCCACATTCCAACAAGGGAAGGCAGTCCATTTCCTTAAAAGAAGCTAAAATTTTCATTAACCAAAATAAAGTAAACAAAACGCATACCCCACTGGCAATGATAACCCCAGTAACAACAGGGACAAGGGTAAGATAAGTAAGCCAAGCCTCCCTCTTCAATGTCATCAAATAGGCGAAAATCGCTGTAAAAAACGGCGTCGTAGCACCGACGGCCTGATTAAAACTAACCGGCAGGAACCTCAGAGAAATATTGCCGAACACCACTGATACACAAAAGATCAAACTCAAAGCCGAGATCTTGAGAAACTGAACCCTAGATCGAATGGTCTGCATTGGAACCATCTTCATCCAAGCAATTGCGATGTAGCTTAGCAAAGAACAAGCTGTCATGTGGCACATGGTTAAGAAGATTGGGTATTTGAAACCGTAATTGCTTAGTAAGTATTTGTTCAACAGCAAGACACCAATGTTGGACGAGTACCATGATGCTACTAGCCCGATCGTGAAGAATTTCGATGTGTTTTTCATGCTTCTTTTGGGGATTTTGAAGATCTGGGTATCTTTATTTTGAGGGAAAAAGAGTTGGTTTTGAATGAACGAACGAAATTGCTATTGTATGAAGATGGATCTGTGTGGGTTGGGGGAATTATGGGTTATTTTGGGATGATTCCATGGAATTAGCTTCCATGGATCTGATTCAAGCTTTCCATTGCACGATCAAGGAATCCCAAAGATAAGAAAATCCAGAATTCTGACTTAGAAAAAGAGAAGAATATTGTTTTGAGGCAGTCCAAAGGAAAAGGAAAAGAATGTGCCTGCTACTTTGCAAATTTCTCTGAGGATACAACAAGAAGAAGAGAGAAGAAGGATTTTAAAGCAGACGAGGTAAACGCACGTGTTTATTTAATAGTAATTAATTAGTTTTTTTTGTTATTTGGTTATTTTTTTATTAAAAATAATTAAGTTTCAGTTATTTTATTTACTTCAATTTATGTGTTATTTATTTGGTTTTAGATGAGCTTGAAAGGTCGATGTTAATGGTGGGAACTGGGAAAGTATAAGCTCATTTTTCGACTTGTTTTCTTGTTTTTTTTTTTCACTGTTTGTTTTTTACTTTCTGTTGTCTTTGTGTGATTTTGTAATTATGTTTTTTTTTTATCTTTTCCCCTATAATATTCTCTGTTTCGTGATATTTGTTCTCCTATTTTTTTGTTTTAATGCTAGCTGATTCTGCTTGTTCAAAAACAGAATTTAGATGAATAGTCCATACCAATACATTTATAAACAAATTCATTTTTGTATTAACGAACCAAATACAAATAATGCATGACTAATAAATTTGTAAACAAATTCATTTATATTTACGATATTCACATAATTAATATTAAGGATGTTTATTTACGGATATCGAATTCTTCTCGGTACTACATATATCAGCCCGTGTCCCGCCCGTTTTAATCGGATACCCGTTATATAGATACCCTTAAAACCCGGATAATGAGTACACAATTCACATTTTGATTTATTTATTTTTTAAATTTAAAAAATCACATATTACACATAAAATTTTAAAATTTATAATATATAATATAAACACAAAAATTAGTGATTTGAATTTAGTTTTAAGATGAAATATTTAGATATATATATATATGTATATATTAAAGTTTATCACCAAAAAACATTAAAAATATTAATCCCGTTTTTTTTCTTTAGAATTCCAATATAGAAATGTAATACCTCTCTATTTAATCAAGAAATATATATTTAAAAAATTAAAACTTAAAAGTACATAATACAAATATATAAATAATTTAGAGATTTAAATTTAATTTTAGGTAAAAATATTAAGAACCTAAAATAAAAATATAATTTAAAACTAAAATATAAATATATTAAAAATATTAGGTCGGGTACTTGGTTACCAAAAAAATTGGCCCAGACCCGATCTAACTACCAAGTAAAATCATAGGTCAGATATTTTTTTAAAAAATTATCTAATTTTTAAAATTTAGGTCATCGGATTATTAGATCGAATCAATCAGATCAAGTATTTTTGAAACACCCCTAATTAATACGAATTTTTAAAATAAATATTGTGTTTGATTATTCAAAGAAACAACAAAATAATACTTACAATTAACTCAATTTATCATCATCCTTTGCAACTTATTAGACGCGTAGAAACTAATTTAACATATTCCAAGCTTTTATACTACCAAATGGCGGAATTATATAAAAACTAGTGGAAACATAACTCAAAAAAATATTGTAAATTTAATCATTTTTCTACAAGGTGTGAGTATATTGTCAAAGGGTTAAAAATATACATAAACATTTACTATATTGTCGGCAAGGTGTAAGTAAATTATCAAAGGGTTAAATATATATATATATATATATAAACAAATAATACGTTATAATTACCATTAAACTATAAATAAATATTAAAATTTTAAAAAGTCTATGGCAAAGTTACATATTAGAATTTTCGCCCACCACCACCTTGCATTACTCCTTAAAGGGAGTTGTCAAGTGATCACTTGTGCCAAGCTATCCACATGGAGCCTTGACCTACCTAGATAAATTTTTACCTTATTTTAATTAATTTGAATTAACTTGAAGATTTTAATGGATAAATCTTTCAACAGAGATTTTTTGTGTTTATAAAATCTTAAATCTTAAATTTAATTAAACGATATCAAATTACTTATCACTTAAACCAACTTCAATAATCTATCTAGATATTCTTTATTAAATAACACAACCCTTTTCCAGCTTCCCAAATCTTTCGACCCCTAGCTTCCCTCAGCTGTAGGGACGTCAACTAGTAACATATAAGGCTCATCTAGTTATTGGCTCACAGAATGTGAAATAAATTTTATATTGTTAAGAATGTTATATTATTTTGTTTAATGTATATGTAAGAAGTAAGGTTACTAGGGCAGAGTTATATGGGTGGAGATGGACAATTGTTCTCACCTCTCAAAAAAAGTGTCTTCTTATATAATTTTTTTAATTAGTTTATTTATAAATTTGTCCTCATTTTTAAATATTTATATTTCCTCAACCTCATATCCTGACTCCATCCCTGAAGGTTATAGTACTAACTTATCCTCATGATTTACTTTTTTTAAGATGTTATTTCCAATATTAAGTTAAAAGTGTTCGAATAAAAGTTTGTAGAACTATTTTTGTTATACTATATAAATTTGAAAGAAAAAAAATATATTTATAGTATAATTAATATATTAAATATTTTCTAAAAATATACTTCTTATATATACTCTTGTTACTTTTTTAAATAATTTTTGTGAAATGCTAAAGTTTTAATATTTTTAAATTTTTATCTATGAAAATTTGTCAAATAAATTAAGTAGTAGAAGAAATATAAGAAACAACTAATTTGAAAAAAAAAAACTTTGCGGCGCACGCGAAGCCCTAATGTCAGAGAACCCTGTGTTTGTCGATAGTTCTCCTTTGCAGCAGTCGGCGTCGGCTGGGCGGCCGCCGGACCCCGCCACATCGGGATCTTTGCCCGTTTCACCTGTAACACCCGGGTTCGGGGGTCGGGTGAAAATAATAATTTAATAAGGGTTCGGGTTTCGGTTCCAAATTTTTAAATAATAAATAATGGTTTGGGCCTCGGGTTTTAAGACAACAAAATTTAGTTGGACCATTTTTAAAATAAACCCAAAAAGCCATGGGTGTCATCCTTTGTAGTTATCTTAATTCATTAAGGGCATTTAGGTCTTTGGACCTTTGATTTTAAACTAACCTAAAATAATGTTTTATTTGAGTCATCTTCTTTCCCCTCCAATATCCACTTGAACAACAAAACCCCCTCTCCCTCTTGAAATACTATTCCATTCTATAGCTCACTCATTTTTGAAGTTTTCTCAAAGGTATGGACGTTTTTGACTTGCTCTCCCCTTCCCCTCTTTGGAAGTACTACTATTTTTCATTTTTACCCATGTTTTGAAATGAGAGTTTTTGAAAGTTTTGATGTAAAAATGGTGCCTTTAATGTTCTTGACTTAATGTTTTAAGTGATTGATGATAGACATGTTGTTTAGGAAGCATAAGGTCCAATTTTTATGATTTTTAAAGAGTTTTGTTAAATTTCCCGGATTTGGGTTTTTGGGAGGTTTTGGGTTGAGATATGGGGGTGTTTTAGGTGGAAATGAGAGGGCCAATGGATAGGCTTATGTGAGGGTTGTTTTGGAGGCTTTAGGGAGTAATTTAAGGGTTGGAATTATTGGTTTTGAGGGGTGTTTAGGGGCTGCTCGGGATTATGGTTTTTGAGTTGTTTTCAATGGGAAAATTGATATTATGTGCTTGGTATGTAATCCGGGTTGATTATTTTGGAATATGGACTGATTTGGGATTGTTTACTTGGTGTTGGAATGTTTAGAAACGAGAATTTTGGTTGGTGAAGCTTCGGGGACAAATCCGGGGATTTCGGAGTCTTGAGCTTGGTCTTCGATCTTCTCTTGGGTAGCAACGGTGAGTAGAATTGTTGATTTTTGCATTGAGCTTGATATGGATTCTTTTGGGGTTTGGGTGAGACCTTGAGGGGTCATCTAAACCCGTGTGTAAGTCTCTCTACTCCCATGTTGTTGTGATATGTTGGATGCTTATATGTCATGATCATTAAGTGCATTTTGAGTTGTTAACTGTGTAGTCGAGTTGAGTTCGTGCCTCACGTGATGGTGGTCTAAACTACGGTGATGTGTAGTCCCACCGGTAGTGACTAGTAGGGTAGTACTTTGATGTGTAGTCCCATTGGAAATCCACTAGTCGAAACGGTGATGTGTAGTCCCACCGTATGTGTATGATGGTTGTGCTTGTGCAAACCATGTGTTGTTGTTGAGATTGACCCTTGTGCATCCATTGCTTTCTTGCATATAAATCGTGTTTTGGAAAACTGCATGTTGTGAATTGTTGAGCCTCTCACTAAGCTAGTTGGCTTATGCTCTTCTTGTTTCCAACGTGCAGACCGTTGAGTTCGGGAGGCAAGCGGGCGAGGGAGGAGCTTTTGGAGTTCTCAAGCTAGTTCAAGTATGGTTTGCATTTTGTAATAATGCCTAGACAATGGGGTATAGAGTTTTAGGAGTTGGTGTCAAACTCCTTAGGAGATTGTGCTTGAGCATGTTATATTCGTGGTTGTGTTATGCTTTAGTTTCATGGATGGTGATTTATGCTTGCTATGTTGCTTATGTGATCTTGCCTAAACATGTATGTTGTTGGCCTAAGTATGCCTTATGCTTGACTATCTTGTGTATGGGGCCTTTTGTTTGCTAAGCATGCTCTTTTGGTGGAATTGCATGAAGTCTTGAATTGTATGTTTTTTGTTAGAATAAATGCCTCGCATGTTAAATCCCGATAGTGGTTTGATGTATGTATGTTTGTATGTGCTTAGGGGAGTCCAAAAATGCATCTAGTGTCGGGTTTGTGGTCATCATGTTGGAAATGGTGGCATTGCAGAGCAGGGCGTATCAGTACGCCTAAGGGCCGTATCGATACGGTCTTGCCTGTAGAGCTCAGTTTTGGCTGGGCGTATCGATACACGGGGGCGTATCGATACAGTTTTTGTGTAACACCCGTGTTTTGGGGCTAGGAGTTAGCCGGGTTTTAGTTCGAGTCAAATAAAACTAAATTAAAACATTTCATCTTCAAATAATGACCTAATTGAACTTTTGTAGAAAGGGGAGGGCTTATGAGGTAATTTGACCCTAAAGTTTTAAAAAGCTAGACAACTTTAACTAAAAGTTTTCATCTTCTTTTCATCTTCTTTCCAACTTCAAAAAAGGAAGAAACCCCATCCCTAAAACCTCTCTAAACCCTAGCTTCAATTCCATCATTTTGCCACATGATTTCAACCCCGTTTTAAGAGGTAATTACATTTTCTTAATCCCCTTTTCAATCTCTATCTATCCTTTGTTTTAGATTTCAAAAATGTGGTGTTTTGAGAATTAGGGTTCATGTGGAAATTTGGGGTTTCAATGGGGTTTTTCAATTTGTTTTGATAAATTGTTTTGGGGGTTTGTTTAAGCACTATGAAATACACAACATATGTTAATTTGGTTAATTTTGGATGAAAATTCGTAGTATGGTCTTAAGGCTAGTTTTAAGGTTGTAAAACTTGAGTTTTTGGTGTGGTTTGTGTTGGAAATTGAAGGTTGGTGTTAGGATAATAGTTGGGGGCTGTTTTGGAATCATTTGAATGTGCTAAATGTGTTGAAATCACAAGTTTTGGGCTGTGTATAAGGGCTGCTCGGATTTGGTGATTTTGGGGGTTGTTCATGGTTTGAAATGTTGAGTTTGGTGTGTGATTAGTGTTCCGGGTTTGCTACTTTAATTGATGAATTGATTTGTGGTTGTTTTACTTGTGTTGAGATGTCTAGAAGCTTGATTTTGGATTGGTGAAGCCTTGGGAGCAATTTCGGAAAAAGATTGAAGACCATGGTTGCTTGGTAGTTGAGCTTGGAGTGGAGGTGAGTGGTTAAAATATTTTAAATGGTTTTGAGCAATTGGTTCGAGCATGTGGACTAGGTTGAGATTGGTAGACTCACCTAGAGTTAGGATTAGGGTGGTAGCCTAATCCTAAGCTTTAGTTAGAGACATTGGATGATCTCTTTAATTGATGTTATGCCTCTTGATTATTTGGGTATGTATAATGTGATATATATGTTGTTGGGACATGGTTTGAGGCATTGCTATGCTTGTGGTTTGTATTGTGATTGTGTATGATGATGTTGAGTTTAATATGATGTAAGATGCCATATTATTACTCTTGAACATGACATTATGATATTATGTTGTTGAGATAATTGATGTTGAGCTTAATGTGATGTAAGATGCCATATTATGACTCTTGAACATCAAAGGTTGTGAAATTTGATTTAATTGGCACTAGTATGCTTGGGTACAATGATCGATCATTAGGATTAGTGTGCACACAAATTGAGTCAAAACGTACGTGGCCTTGGTGGCGTTAAGGCACCAAGGAGGAGTACGGTGATGTAATATTCCACCGGAAGCTTTTATATATTTTTCTACGTGATGATGAGTGGAATCCCATCCGTAGGGCATGTGGCGATGAGTGGAATCCCGCACATGCAAGGACCGGTGATGAGTGGAATCCCACCGAGGTAATGTTGTTGTTGGAAATGCGTTCCAACATGTTATCCGCGTATTCGAGTCATAGCTAGGTGCCAATAAGAGAAAGTATGTTTATGCCAATATGAAATTATGCATACATGATAATATGAATTGATTTGTGTATCAAGGTAATATGAAAT
This sequence comes from Hibiscus tridactylites, assembly GCA_958450335.1. Classification (NCBI taxonomy): domain Eukaryota; kingdom Viridiplantae; phylum Streptophyta; class Magnoliopsida; order Malvales; family Malvaceae; genus Hibiscus; species Hibiscus tridactylites. The sequence continues at coordinate 70,336,237 of OY288280.1, forward strand.
GTGATACGATATGTGATGTGGCTAATACTTTGAGTTATGTATCATTGTATGTTGAACTATTAAGTTGTTGAGCATGGCATGAATTTGGTAGTATGTTCATGCATCACCTATACTTATGACTCATGTGAATCGAAGGTAAAATCATGTATAATATCATGATGGTTGCTCGTGCTTGGACCCTGCATTGTCGAAGGTTTGTTTTATGAGCTTACCCTCACTAAGCTTTTATGCTTACGCTCTCTTTTGTTCGACAATGCAGATAAATAGCTTGTGGGTGGCATGGGCAAGGAAAGGCCTCCAAGTGTTGCTTTTGGTGAGCTCAATGTATGAGTTTTGAGTAAATTAATGTAATAGTTAAGCAATGGGATAGGTTTGACGTATGTTGATATTGGTTTGATTCTTGGATGCCTTGTGTAATATTGTAAATATTGCTTATATTACATGCCATGAATGTCTACGTGTTTTGGTTGCTAAGGCATGAAATCCTAAATGCTTGTATGTCCATATACGCATGAATTGCTTCTTGTATGAATGTTAAGTATGGATGCCTTGAATTATGTTTATTGCTATGTATGGCTCAAGTATGCTTGTTGAAATGGTCATATGTGCGGGTCTTGTGAGTGTTGATGCATGCTTTGGTCCTTTTTACGCTCCTATACGTGTCCATGTATGATTTTGGGGTTTTGCAAGGTTAGGAAGTCCTTAGGTTGAGCAGAATGTGATCCCCTGCACTAAGGTTTCGAAACCATGGGTAAGGTTTCGAAACCTTTGCAGAGGATTTGGTCCCAGGACATTCTGCCAACCCAAAGTTTCGAAACCTTTGGGGTAGGTTTCGAAACTTTGGTCAAAGGTTCCGAAACCTTCCCAAGGTTTCGAAACCTTTGGTGAGATTTTGGTTCCAGGGCATTCTGCCAACCAAAAGTTTCGAAACCTTTGGGTAGGTTTCGAAACTTTGGTCAAAGGTTCCGAAACCTTCCCCAAGGTTTCGAAACCTTTGGAGAATTTTGGTCCCAGGGGTTTCTGCCAGCGAAAAGTTTCGAAACCCTTCCCCAAGGTTTCGAAACTTCTGCTTAGTATTGCACTGTTTTGAGTTGTTGGTCTGTTCAAAGAGAAAAATACATAGGATTTAATATGCCTTTAGTTAAGATTAAAATTTGGGCGTTTGTTTGTGGTTGGGGGTTCAAAATGACGAGTTTAAAATGAAAAAAAAACTTTAGGGTTGCTAACCGAGGAGGAACTCCTTTGGGTTTCGCTTCGGTTTTCCCCGTGTGGCCCACTCGGACCGGTCATCCGGCCAGACCGGGACGAGGGGGTTACATAGGATTTAATATGCCTTTAGTTAAGATTAAAATTTGGGCGTTTGTTTGTGGTTGGGGGTTCAAAATGACGAGTTTAAAATGGAAAAAAATTTAGGGTTGCTAACCGAGGAGGAACTCCTTTGGGTTTCGCTTCGGTTTTCCCCGTGTGGCCCACTCGGACCGGTCATCCGGCCAGACCGGGACGAGGGGGTTACATTTGTTGGTATCAGAGCCTAAGGTTTCCGAGACCTTGGGCAGGTAAGTGAGATAAGTTGTGTTCTATGATTGATATGCACGGTGTTTGCTTGCTCTGTAAGTATGACTGCTTGTATGACAAGTATGTTGATTGTTTGTTTAAAAGCATGTTGCTTGTTATCCGTGTATGCTGTGAATAATGATTGTTTGATTGAGAATATATGATGTTTGATAGTACGCATATGTTTGCTTGTTTAGCAAGTAAGCCCTGTTGTATGCTTGGTTGAGCATGTATGTGTGCTGATTTGTTTGAAACATGTTTAGTAGAGTCCCATTGCTACTATTACATCGAAAAAGAGATTTTTAAGTGAGGGAAACATACTTGAGCCACTTGGAAGCCTTGCCTTGCTAACCCAATCTTGTATGTTTTACTGTTGATATTGTTGTTGATTTAATTGCTTTTCGGTAAGTAGAAGTCGTAGTTTCTAAAAGGGTGGACTAGGTTGAGGGAGTCCATCACCTCAGTTAGAGAGGTATGGTTGTACCAGAATTGAGGTACAATTCGTCCGTTTGAGACAGTGTGTATATGGGTTGATTCTTGTGGATGAGGGACGATGTGATCAACTCTGGCATTAGTTAGTAAGAAGAAGTGAAGGCCTATGGGCGGGGGTCAGAGTGGTGTCAATGTTTTATCGAATGAGCCCTTAGTACAGTATCAAGTTGTTTCCTCCAGTTGATTCTGAATCCGTATCTCTGTACATTGTTAGCAAGTATGCAAGTTGAACATGCCTGGTGAGGTGTTAGTTGGTGACCGTTGGGGTTGGCCTATGATTTTAATGCAAGACAGCCGGTCAGTGTCCGTGAGTGGGAGCTAGTTTGTGTGATTGAGTCAGTGTACGTTGAGTTGTTTTCCAGCAAGCGGAAGAGATGAAGTCACTTCCGATACAGTTGAGCCGAGAAGGGAGTCTTGAGCTTTGACTTCAGGATTGTTTGGTAGGGGTAGAACAAGTCCAACAAGACTCTTTGTGTGCGATCAGAATTGAGTCTTGAAGTTACGAGATGCTCTAAGAACAGTTTAGAAGAGTCAAATTTTGTTGAAGAACCAGTCTGAAAACAAAAGGACCGAAGACTATCAGTTGTGTACATGTGAAGCTGCAATTTCCTCGAATACCTTCTTTTGTGTGAACATGTGAGAAATTAGATATTCTTGTTGAGATCTTAGATGTAGGGACACATGTGACTAGCCCTCTTTGGGAGACAGTAGTGATCAGAAAGATGTACAGAAGATGTTTGTTGGTGGTTCAGAGTTACTAGTTTCTAGTAGATGTGAAGTGATCGTCTTCCTACGGTTTTGATGTACCTTTTGTCAAGGTTTGGCTTGAAGAGCATAGAGTTAGTGTATATGTTGAGACAAAGAGAGAGTTGCTTTGAAGACGCAGATTTTTGTGAGACTGTAGTGGTAAGTGAGGATGTGAACTTCTTGTTGAATGTTGATCCAGTTTAGAGATCAAAGGTTGATTGAGTTTAGTTGGTAGGCTTGCTCAGCAAGTGTGATGAATTTGATTTTGAATGAAGATTGGGCCGCAAAATGCTAGAATAGTTTGTGATTCTTCCTAGAAGTGTTTAGAAGAAACGCCCAGTTTGTCTCCTAACAGCGAAGAAGAGTTTATTATTGATGTCGTCTCCGAGTTTGCTCGTGTTTTAGTTTGCTCTGTATCTTATGGTTTCTGACAAAATTGAGAATGTTGAAGAATTAGCTTCGAGACTTGTTAGACCTTAGATTCATTAGGCCTAGTGCATCATCTCGGAGTTCTACAGTGTAAATTGTGAAGAAGAAAGAGTGACAGTACGAGAATGTGTCGAGAATTCAGACAGTTGAAACGAGTGTCAGTGAATAAATAGTATCCGTTTCCGAGTGTCAGTGAATTGTTGATCAGTTAGTGTGTGCTTCAGTCTATTTGATGATTAGCTTGAGATCCGTTTACTACCAGTTGAACGTGAGAAAAGTTAAAGTACCGAAGACAGCTTTAGGGGAAGGATGTGATCACCTTGAGCTCTGAGTTATGCCGTTTTGTTTAACTAGTGTATTAGTTACATTCATAGAGATGTTGAGCAAAATAACTTCCGAGTTCCTTGATCAGTTGTAGTAGTTCTCATAGTTGACACATGAGCATATTCAAGTACCGAAGAAGACCATGACAGGCTTTAGAGTTTGTATTGTAGATTCTATTAGAGAATCAGTTGTATACCAAGTTGTACAACGTGAACTTCGAGTTAATGAAGATGTTCTCTTAGAACATGAAAATTAGCAGAGTGTATTAGAACAAATCTTGAACAGACATAGGAAAATGTGAGTGGGAAGAAATTGAAGACTGTGACAGATATCTATAGTTCCTAGGTCTAACATTGTTACTTTCAGAGAATTGTGAATGGTCTTTTGAAGATAGTTGCTCCATTGATAGATTGCTATAGAAGAATGTTCAGTTGTGTGGTTAAATGCGAGATAATGAGCCCTAGAGAAACTGAAAGAAACTTTGATGAAAGCTTCGACCTTGAATCAACTTATGTCAGAGAAAGAGTTGTGAACCACAGTGATGCATTACATGTAGAGTTAGGTTGTGTGCTTATGCAAGACAGAAGATTGTGGCTTGTTCATCAAGATAGTTGGAAGACCGTGAGAAGAGTTATTCGAAATGAGACATAGAGTTACTTACAGTTGTATTTGCTTCGAAGACTTAGAGACAGAGCTTGTATAGTAAGAAATGCACAGTGTGTATGTACATATCTCCAGAACTTGAAATATTTGAAGACTTAGTAATGGTTGAAACTTGAACAACATGAGTAGATAGAATTGCTTGAAGATTGTGACCTCGAGATTGAGTACTATCTGAAGAGAGTCTACGTAGTAACCGATGTTCTGAGTTATGTTGTTGTTAGATTAATAGTAGAGTGGCGAGCTGTAGTTGCCAGATTCAGTCACCAAGTGATAGTGATCTTGTGGCCGAGTCTCATGTTGAACCTATATTGAGTCAGAATGTTTGAGGAGAAACAGTTGCAAGACAGATTCTTGGCACCTCACGTGCAAGACATAGTGGAAAGAAGACCTTCAGAATACAGTCCAGAGATGATAGAGTTTTGCATTTCAGAGACAGAATAGTTGTACCGACTGACCTAGTGTTTTGAGATGTATTGTTTTGGCCGAAGCGCATGGTGGTTCATTTGTATTGCATCTGAGTAGTATGAAGACGTATTGTGGGTTGAAGATGAGTACTTCCGGAATGAGTGGATGAATAATGTGGTTCAGTATGAGAGTAAGTATGTAAATTGCCAGCGTGTCAAGACTGAGCTTCAGTTTTCTTCTAGTTTGTTACATCCGTGGAAGGTTCATAATGGAAGCGAGTAATAGAGATTCGAGATTTCAACTAGAATAATTTTGAAGACGTCTGCATAGTGTTTGGTTAATTGATAAAGACAGAGAATCAGTCAGAGAAAGTTATGAGTCAAGTGTTCAAGCAGTATTGTATGAGTTTGTGAATCGGACTAGTTCTGCTGTTATCTGTTGCGGTTACCACCAGAGTTAGAAAGGGGTTTGAGATGTGTTACGTGTATCTATGATTCAGAAATGTGAGTCAGTTCTGTTCCGTGCTATATTTGTTGAAGAGATTGAGTTGAGTTTGAAATTGGCATGCCTTGAAGAATCAGTTGAGATCTTAGTGTAAGATAGCAAGTGTTGTGTGGTAAGTCTTTCGAGTTGGTTAGTACGTTGTGGTGAGAGAGGAAAGCGTGGAGGTGCATGTTTCAGTGGCTCTCCGTGATCGATGAATTTCAGGGACGAAATTTCCTTAAGTGGGGGAGAGTTGTAACACCCGTGTTTTGGGGCTAGGAGTTAGCCGGGTTTTAGTTCGAGTCAAATAAAACTAAATTAAAACATTTCATCTTCAAATAATGACCTAATTGAACTTTTGTAGAAAGGGGAGGGCTTATGAGGTAATTTGACCCTAATGTTTTAAAAAGCTAGACAACTTTAACTAAAAGTTGTCATCTTCTTTTCATCTTCTTTCCAACTTCAAAAAAAGGAAGAAACCCCATCCCTAAAACCTCTCTAAACCCTAGCTTCAATTCCATCATTTTGCCACATGATTTCAACCCCGTTTTAAGAGGTAATTACATTTTCTTAATCCCCTTTTCAATCTCTATCTATCCTTTGTTTTAGATTTCAAAAATGTGGTGTTTTAGGAATTAGGGTTCATGTGGAAATTTGAGGTTTCAATGGGGTTTTTCAATTTGTTTTGATAAATTGTTTTGGGGGTTTGTTTAAGCACTATGAAATACACAACATATGTTAATTTGGTTAATTTTGGATGAAAATTCGTAGTATGATCTTAAGGCTAGTTTTAAGGTTGTAAAACTTGAGTTTTTGGTGTGGTTTGTGTTGGAAATTGAAGGTTGGTGTTAGGGTAATAGTTGGGGGCTGTTTTGGAATCATTTGAATGTGCTAAATGTGTTGAAATCACAAGTTTTGGGCTGTGTATAAGGGCTGCTCGGATTTGGTGATTTTAGGGGTTGTTCATGGTTTGAAATGTTGAGTTTGGTGTGTGATTAGTGTTCCGGGTTTGCTACTTTAATTGATGAATTGATTTGTGGTTGTTTTACTTGTGTTGAGATGTCTAGAAGCTTGATTTTGGATTGGTGAAGCCTTGGGAGCAATTTCGGAAAAAGATTGAAGACCATGGTTGCTTGGTAGTTGAGCTTGGAGTGGAGGTGAGTGGTTAAAATATTTTAAATGGTTTTGAGCAATTGGTTCGAGCATGTGGACTAGGTTGAGATTGGTAGACTCACCTAGAGTTAGGATTAGGGTGGTAGCCTAATCCTAAGCTTTAGTTAGAGACATTGGATGATCTCTTTAATTGATGTTATGCCTCTTGATTATTTGGGTATATATAATGTGATATATATGTTGTTGGGACATGGTTTGAGGCATTGCTATGCTTGTGGTTTGTATTGTGATTGTGTATGATGATGTTGAGTTTAATATGATGTAAGATGCCATATTATTACTCTTGAACATGACATTATGATATTATGTTGTTGAGATAATTGATGTTGAGCTTAATGTGATGTAAGATGCCATATTATGACTCTTGAACATCAAAGGTTGTGAAATTTGATTTAATTGGCACTAGTATGCTTGGGTACAATGATCGATCATTAGGATTAGTGTGCACACAAATTGAGTCAAAACGTACGTGGCCTTGGTGGCGTTAAGGCACCAAGGAGGAGTACGGTGATGTAATATTCCACCGGAAGCTTTTATATATTTTTCTACGTGATGATGAGTGGAATCCCATCCGTAGGGCATGTGGCGATGAGTGGAATCCCGCACATGCAAGGACCGGTGATGAGTGGAATCCCACCGAGGTAATGTTGTTGTTGGAAATGCGTTCCAACATGTTATCCGCGTATTCGAGTCATAGCTAGGTGCCAATAAGAGAAAGTATGTTTATGCCAATATGAAATTATGCATACATGATAATATGAATTGATATGTGTATCAAGGTAATATGAAATGTGATACGATATGTGATGTGGCTAATACTTTGAGTTATGTATCATTGTATGTTGAACTATTAAGTTGTTGAGCATGGCATGAATTTGGTAGTATGTTCATGCATCACCTATACTTATGACTCATGTGAATCGAAGGTAAAATCATGTATAATATCATGATGGTTGCTCGTGCTTGGACCCTGCATTGTCGAAGGTTTGTTTTATGAGCTTACCCTCACTAGGCTTTTATGCTTACGCTCTCTTTTGTTCGACAATGCAGATAAATAGCTTGTGGGTGGCATGGGCAAGGAAAGGCCTCCAAGTGTTGCTTTTGGTGAGCTCAATGTATGAGTTTTGAGTAAATTAATGTAATAGTTAAGCAATGGGATAGGTTTGACGTATGTTGATATTGGTTTGATTCTTGGATGCCTTGTGTAATATTGTAAATATTGCTTATATTACATGCCATGAATGTCTACGTGTTTTGGTTGCTAAGGCATGAAATCCTAAATGCTTGTATGTCCATATACGCATGAATTGCTTCTTGTATGAATGTTAAGTATGGATGCCTTGAATTATGTTTATTGCTATGTATGGCTCAAGTATGCTTGTTGAAATGGTCATATGTGCGGGTCTTGTGAGTGTTGATGCATGCTTTGGTCCTTTTTACGCTCCTATACGTGTCCATGTATGATTTTGGGGTTTTGCAAGGTTAGGAAGTCCTTAGGTTGAGCAGAATGTTATCCCCTGCACTAAGGTTTCGAAACCATGGGTAAGGTTTTGAAACCTTTGCAGAGGATTTGGTCCCAGGACATTCTGCCAACCCAAAGTTTCGAAACCTTTGGGGTAGGTTTCGAAACTTTGGTCAAAGGTTCCGAAACCTTCCCAAGGTTTCGAAACCTTTGGTGAGATTTTGGTTCCAGGGCATTCTGCCAATCAAAAGTTTCGAAACCTTTGGGTAGGTTTCGAAACTTTGGTCAAAGGTTCCGAAACCTTCCCCAAGGTTTCGAAACCTTTGGAGAATTTTGGTCCCAGGGGTTTCTGCCAGCGAAAAGTTTCGAAACCCTTCCCCAAGGTTTCGAAACTTCTGCTTAGTATTGCACTGTTTTGAGTTGTTGGTCTGTTCAAAGAGAAAAATACATAGGATTTAATATGCCTTTAGTTAAGATTAAAATTTGGGCGTTTGTTTGTGGTTGGGGGTTCAAAATGACGAGTTTAAAATGGAAAAAAATTTAGGGTTGCTAATCGAGGAGGAACTCCTTTGGGTTTCGCTTCGGTTTTCCCCGTGTGGCCCACTCGGACCGGTCATCCGGCCAAACCGGGACGAGGGGGTTACATTTTGGTCACTGGAATTCAGTTTGTGATGGTCGTATCGATACACGGGGGCGTATCGATACCCTCTCAACTCACTGGAATTTGGAGAATTGAGGATGAGTAGGGCGTACCGATACGGGGCACACACGTATCGGTACGAGACTACTCTGTTGACCAAGAAGAATTGACCGAGAAGGGTGTATCGATACGCTCATGGGCAGTATCGATACGGTTTTCTCGGTGTTGACTTTTTGGGTTGACCCAGTCAGGGCGTATTGATACCCCAAGATAGGGTACCGATACGGTCTGCCCTGTAAGCTTAAAAATGAACTAAGTGTGTATGGTCGGGGTTCGAATCTGATCTTTTTGGATGTCTTCCGCTGTTGTGAATCACTTAGGACTTAATATTCCTCTAGACAAGATTAAAATAAAAAGAAAAAAAAGATAGGGTTGCTAACCGAGGGGGAACCTTAACGGGTTTTCACTCGGTTTTCCCCGTGTGGCCCACTTGGACCGGTCATCCGGCCAGACCGGGACGAGGGGGTTACACCACCGGACGGTTCTACCTCGATGCAGGTTGGCCGAGAACTTCAGCAGGATGAGAGTGTGGACGTTGACCTTGGTGATTCGACGGCGGCGGCTGATATGGAGAATGTTGCGGCGCCGGCTGCTGGTGCGTCGCCGGAGCCCCTAGCAGACGGTGGTCTTGCTGAAAAACTGTCGTTTAGGGACATGGTCGCAGGGAGGTATGGGACTACTCAGAAGGATAATTTTATTTGTTCCATAGATGTGGAACTTCTGGATGATGATGTTATTATTAGTAATACTGGGAATTTGCCTGAGATTCGTTTCTCCGAAAGGGTTCACAAGGCCATTGATGATAAATTATCGAAATCCTTGATTGTTCGACTTCTGGGAAGATCGATTGGTTATCGCGCACTTCAATCTCGTGTTCAGGCATTATGAAACCTAACAACGAGATTAATATTATTGATCTAGATAACAGGCATTTCTTAATTCGCTTTGCCATGGATGATGATTATGAGCATGTGTTAACCGGAGGCCCATGGATGGTGTATGGGAGCTATCTCACCGTGTAGCCTTGGTCTCGGGAATTTTCTACGTCGGTTGCACATCCAAATAAGGTTTTGGTTTGGATACGTCTGCCTGGACTGCCGTATCGTTATTACTCTCGCAGTTTGTTTGAAGCCATAGCTGGTGTCTTGGGCAAGGTGGTTCGCATTGATTACAATACTTCCAAGGGTTCACGGGGCAAGTTTGCGAGACTAGCAGTGGTTGTTGATCTTGATCAGTCGCTGTTGTCGAGAATAATTATCGATGGTAAGCACCAATGTATCGAATATGAAGGCTTGCCTGTCATTTGTTTTGGATATGGGGAGTATGGGCATTCAAAAGAAATTTGCGGGAGTACAGGATCGAGCAAGGGCAAGGAAAAAGTGGATGAACATGCGTCGACGGGGAAGGATGAGCTCTTCGGCCCGTGGATGCAGGTATCTGGAAGAAGGAAACGACCACATTCTCTTAAGAAAATAGTCCCTAACCCGCAGATTCCACAACGTGAAGAGGGTTCGCGGTTTGGTGTTTTGAGTGAGTTATCTACGGAGGGCCCAACAGGGACGACTAATGTTGGGAGCGTTGAGGTACTCGTGCCTACCTGTATTACTGATCATGTGCATACTAGTGCTGGGAGGGAACCTATTGTCGACTTGCCTGTAGCTACACCTAATGCGCGTGTGGTTGTTGTTGTTGTGTCCGTGTCGCACAGGGATGAGGCAGCCGTGAAGAATGGTACGCCTGTATGAGTGGGTGTCACACGAGTGTGCGCGTTAATGCAGCACTGACTGAGGTCGTGGAACATGCAGTTCCCGTTTGTGATTTGGAAGAACGAGCAAGCCCACATGTTGCAGCTAAAGACACGATTAGGCTTGTGCCTTCGTCCCTTCATCCCGATAATCACACCACGATACGTATTATTGAGGAAGGTGGTAAAAAGACAACCAAAGATAATACCGAGAGATATCATAATACTTCGACGCGCAGCGTTGCCTATAATAGCCAAAACTGTAGTTTGCATGTTGCTAAGGGGATGGTCCGGAAGGGTATGAAGTTGAAAAAGGTGGATGAAAATGCTGTGAAGCGCGTTCCTTTTAAGGATTGGGCAGTTAACTTGTCAAATGCCCTTTCGCTTAAAGATGGAAACTTTGTGCCTATTGTCAGTGATGGTCGAGCATCGAAATATGTACAGGGTAGTTCGATCAGATGGGTTGATAATTCGACGTTTGAAGGGATGTCGGCTAGCTCGCGTCAGTGAGTTCTCTTCTTTTCCGTTTTGTTTTATTTTATCCTTGTGGTTAAAGTTATTTTCTAGAATGTGCAAGGGGCTTTGGAGCTTGCTTTTAACCGTTATTTTAAGTTGCTTGTTAGCACACAATCACCGGATATTTTTGTGATCATGGAGCCGAGAATTAGTGGGCAGTCAACTGATACTTTTATTAGACGATCTGGTTATGCGCATTCGTATCGGGTTGAACCTACTGGGCTTTCTAGAGGTATCTGAGTTTTTTGGCGGGATACGATACATTTAGACATGATGGCCATTTCTAACAAGTTTTTGCATGGGATTTGTGTTGATGTTAATCGTTCTCGGACCTTTTTCATAACTGTTGTTTATGCTAGTCCGGAAGCTAGTTGTCGGAGATTGTTATGGGATCAACTGCATGCTCTCGATCCATGAGGTAACAGACAATGGGTGTTAGAGGTGATTTTAATGCTATTTGCTCCTCTTCAAAACAACAAGGTGGTTCAAATAGGAGATTTGGGGTTTCACCTCTATTCAGTGATTTTATTTTCTCTTCTGGCCTTCTTGATATGAGTTTTATCGAGCCTCGCTTTACTTAGAAAAGGGGGGATCTGAGTCAATGGCTTGATAGATGCTTATGTAATGCAGGATGGTATGAGCACTTTGTTGATTCAGACGTTTTTCACTTACAACAAGTTGGGTCAGATCATAGACCTATTCTCCTTTCGACGGAACCTAGGCATGAGAATCAAGGTGTGCTGCCTTATCGTTTCATTGCTACGTGGAACGATCACTCTGATTTTGAGAGGCTTTTTTCTGATAATTAGGATAGTGAGAAACCAACTTTTGATAACTTACAAGAATTTCAGCAGCATACCAAGCGATGAAATAAAGAAACTTTTAGTCATATAGGTCGACGTAAGCAACAATTGTTAGCTCGGATACGGGGGGATCGAGATTGCCTTGTAAAGGGTGGCTAACCCATATCTTCTCGAACTTGCTAATAGTTTGAAGAAGGACCTTGACGAGGTGCTTAAACAGGAAGAGAGTCTATGGTTCCAAAAGTCGCGCACTAGATGGATTTTGCAGGGTGACCGTAATAAAAAGTTTTTACATGCCACCATCTTGAGTAGAAAACGGCGAAATATTATTCGTATGTTGCGTCTCAGCAGTGATGCATGGTGCGATGACCCCTCTGAGCTAAAAACCCATGCAATCACATAATTTTTTTCTAAGCTTTTCACCACGGGCAGCCGTGCCTTACCCAGGGAGGACTTCTGTTATGGTTTCCCGCGTATACCACATGTGCGTTTATATGAGTTGATTCGTGTGGTGACCTTAGAGGAGGTGCATGATGTTGTGTTTAGTATGGATTCGTTCAAGACTCCTGGCGCAGATGGGTTTCAGGCGATTTTTTCCAGCAGAATTGGAGTACTATTGATGAATCGCTCCATCGGTTCGTGCATGATTTCTTCACCACAAGGGTTTTTCTGGATGATGCTAATAGAACCCTCTTAGTGCTCATTCCTAAAGTGCCTAACCCAGAAAAGATAAGTCAATTTTTCCATATTGGTTTATGCACTGTGCTTTACAAAGTTGTCACGAAGATTTTAGTTAATCGCCTTAAACCCTTGTTGTCAGATTGGATTGCGCAGACCCAGGTTAGCTTTGTGCCCGGCCGTCAAATAACATATAATGTGATCCTTGTACAGGAGGTTATACATTCCATGAGTCGAAAGACGGGGAATAAAGCTTGGATGGCGATCAAAGTGGATTTGGAGAAGGCGTATGATCGCATTGAGTGGAACTTCATTGAGGAAACGCTATACTCTATTGGTTTACTGAATCAATTTATTGGATGGGTTATACATTGTGTTCGCTCTGTGAGAACGCATATTATTTGGAATGGTGACTTAACTAACAGTTTCACGCCTTCGCGAGGCATTCGCCAGGGCGATCCCCTTTCACCGTATTTATTTGTTCTTTGTATGGAGCGGTTGTCTCATGTCATCAGTCTCCAGGTTTATGGTGATACTTGGAGAAGTATTCGTTTTTCTAAGAATGGCCTGAATATATCTCATCTTTTTTTTGCCGATGATCTGGTCTTTTTACGGAGGCGTCTCTAGAACAACTTAAGGTGATTAAAGATATTATGCTCAACTTCTGTGAGTGCTTTGGGCATAAAGTCAGCATGTCTAAAACTCATATATTCTTTTCTAAAAACTATGTGATGGATATTCATTGTACGATAGCCGACAACTTTGGTTTTCAAATGGTTGATGATTTGGGCACTTACGTGGGAATTCTTTTGCTTCATAAAAGAGTATCCAATGAGACTATCGGTTTTTGATTGAGAAGATTGAGCAACGATTGTCGGGTTGGGCGTCGTGCACTCTTTCTTTAGCCGGGCAAATCATCCTTGCTAAAGGTATTATGCAGGCCATTCCCACGTATGTGATGCAAACGGCTTGGATTCTTAAAGGGGTTTGTGATGAGATGGAGAAAATTTTTCGGACATTCATTTGGGGGAATACCAGTGGCGCTAGGGGTATTTCTCTTGTTCGATGGGATGTTCTTACGTCTTTGATGGATAAAGGCGGCTTGGGTTTTCGGTCGTTGACTCGTCACAACGAAGCGTTGCTCATGAAAAATGGATTTCAAATTGCAACAGATGAAAACAAGCTATGGGTACAAGCTCTCAAGCATAAATACAAATGGGATGGAGTTTGTCCTAGAAGTATTGTTCGACCTGGGTGTTTGAGACTTTGGAAGGGTTTGAGCCGTATTTGGGATATGGTTTGCGATAGTGTGTGTTAGCAAGTTGGGGATGGATGGCACACAGATTTTTGGTGGGATCGCTGGCTTGATATTGATCAACCTCTTGCATCGTTTTGCTTGGTTAGTGCTCAACCAGCCTCGCTTCCCGTGGCTGCGATGGTGCACCGCTCGGGTACATGGGATTGGGACAAGCTTACTAAGGTGCTTTCGCCTAGCAAGGTTATGGCCATTGCTGCAATGAACCCGCCTCACGCGTCGTTTGGCCGTGATAAGCCAAGATAGAGGTGGGATGACTCTAGGTTATTCTCAATGGCCACTGCGTATGCTGCTTTAGATGGTGAGATGGGTGGTCAGGCTAGTTCACTTTGGAAGGTGATTTGGAAGCTTAATGTCCCCCAACGTGTTCGCACCTTTATTTGGCTAGTTGCCCATGATCGTATTCTTACTAATGTTGAACGTTACCGACGACATATGGCCTCCTCTAGCAACTGTTCTTCTTGTGGAAGTGACTTGGAGGATAAGAATCATATTCTCCGTTCTTGCCCCATGGCGTGTCGGGTATGGTCTTACTTTGTTTTCCCTTCACAATTTCATGGATTTATGCAACTACCCTTACATGAATGGCTCTCATCCAATATAATGGGCACGAATGTTAGAGCATCGCCGCAATCCTGCTGGTTGTTGTTGTTTGCGATTGTATGCTGGGGTTTGTGGAAGGATCGGTGGGCTTGTACCTTCGAGAATGACCAACTACGCATCGAGGATGTTGTGCGCTTTGTTGTGCATATGCGGGATGAGTGCGCAATTGCTCCTTTGGTGAATTGGGTGCCTCCACAACTGCGTGTTGGTGTGCTGGAAACCACGAACATTAGCTGGCAAAAACTAGGACTGGGGCGAGTGAAGGTCAACTCCGACAGTGCTGTTGGTGGCGTGAATGGTATGGCTGCCATCATGGGTGCTATCCGCGATGCTACGGGTAGGTGGTTATTTAGTTTCTCAAAGAGTATTGGCGTTTGTTCGGTGATTATGGCCGAGTTATGGGCAGCGCATGAGGCTCTGAGATATGCTTGGGATCTTGGATATCGCCATGTTGATTTAGAGGTTGATAGTATGATTGTAGTTAAGATTATTGACAACACCTCTTTGTGCCTTCGTGATAATGCTTTGGTGGTGAGCATAAAGAATTATGTGAGTCGAGATTGGGATATCACTGTAAATCATGTCTCTCGGAAGATGAATATGGTTGGAGATACGTTGGGGAGCTTGGCTCGGGGGCATCCAGTGGGGGAATGGAATTTCACGATACCTCCGCCTATGATTGAGGTGCTTGTTACTCGGGATCGTACATGAGTACCTTTTTTGTTTTTCATGTAGCGCTTTAGCGCATGTCGTTTCTTCTTTTATGATGTACATACCACCATGTGTACTCCTTTCCCCATTTAAATTTTGGGGTTTTTAACAAGACACATGGGGTATTTTTTTTCAATAAAAAAAGAAATATAAAAGTAGTGAAATGGTGATAGTAATTAATTAACCTTCTGAAACGTATTTTAAGTAGAGAAGCATCTTATGAATTAATAACATCGAGTTAAAATACATTTACTCTCAACAATCTTATCATATAACCTTTAGAAATATCATAAATATAACATTGATAAAATATATTAGATATTAAAACACTATTTATATATAAAACTTTTCATTCTTTTTGAAGGGGCCGACGACGGCACTAATCTGGATGCTGGTTGCTGACCTCCAGCAATTATTTTGTTTTCATGTTTTTGTTTTTAATTTTAATAATTCTATTCTTGGAATACGTTTTTTCTACCTTTTGGTATGTATTTCCTGTCTTTTGGTACGTTTTTATTGTCTTATTCGGTCGTTTGGACGTTTTTTTTCTTTTGATTTTCTATCAGGGTTGGATTTTGACGTCGCCATGACTGATCAAGATGACGCTCTTTAATTATCGTGTTGATCACCTTATTTGGACCGTTGAACTGGATTCGGATACGTGGCTCACAATCACCATTCTTGTTCGCGATTGATTTGCGGTAATAATCATGTTGTTAACGTGCCTTATTATTGTAATATGCATTTTTTAATGTTGTTTGTTGTTGGTGTTTTTACCTTTCATCGTTGAGCGTCGGTGATGTTTGTATCTATTTTGTTTCGAGTCTTTGAGTTAGAGTTTTA
Source organism: Hibiscus tridactylites (assembly GCA_958450335.1). Classification (NCBI taxonomy): domain Eukaryota; kingdom Viridiplantae; phylum Streptophyta; class Magnoliopsida; order Malvales; family Malvaceae; genus Hibiscus; species Hibiscus tridactylites. Next base: position 70,351,882 of record OY288280.1, read on the forward strand.
CCCTTTCTTTGTGTGGTCTTATTTATGATCTAGAGACGTTTGTTTCCGTGTTTTTAAAAATATATTCATATCAAGTTTATTTACTTAAGTTGTAAAATCCCGTTGTAATTTTAAAATTTTCTCTTTTAATAAAACCAACATACTCACACTAAAAAAACACTATATATATATCATTTAAATATTAAACTAATATTAAATAAAAATACTTAATAAAAGTAAACCACAAAAAGTTACTCACCTAATTAAAATAGGATAAACAACACCATTGTTTATTAAATTTTTTTTATTTTTTTATTTTAGTCACCAAACTATTAACAAAATCGTCACTATCGTTATGTTCTTTTCATATTTTGATCATACACCGTAAAAAATTCACAGAAAAACAATTGTTTGGACCAAAACAAAAAAGAAGCAATATATCGGTGGCCAAAATAGGAAAAATTAATATTAGTGACCAAAATAGAAAAAAATCGTAATGATAGTGAGAATTTTACACAAAGTAATAGTTTGATGACCAAATAAAAAAATGAAAATAATTTATTGACCAATGGTGTTGTTTACCCTTAAAAACATAAAAAAAATCCATGTGAACAAAATCTATTATCTTAATGGTAATATGGTTTAAATGGAAAGAAAATGTGTAATATTTAAGAAAATGATAAGAATGACATTCTCCCTATTTAGATAAAAATATCATAGATGGGGATTTCTTTCAGACCATACGTGATAATACAATTTTAAAAATTATTATTATGATCCTAAATAATAATCTTTTTCGCGAACTAAAAACATAAAAAAATCAGAATTATTTCAAAATTTAATGTTGATTTATCAACCTAACAAACCTCGAACACATTTAAATAAAAAATTGACAAGTTGGGAAACCGCGATTCCTTTTCTTTCCTATCATCATTTATTGTTTTATGCATTATTTGGACCAACGAAATTTGTCTTTTAATTTTCTCAACGGTGAGCACACCTAAAGATATTCTTTGGATACTATAATGTTTGAAACAAACATATTTATGTACTAAATTAATGGTTATGCAACACAATTAATGTTAATTAATCATCAAACTCTTGTTAGACCAACCCTTGAAATAATTATCACCACTCTTCATTTATTATTTTGTCACTCTCCACCTACATAAGATATATAATATACACTAAACGTTACTAGAGTTTTTATTTTTATTTTCTAAAAAATAATTTTAAAAGGAAAGAAAGAAAGAAAGAAAGAAAAATACAAGTCAAAGTTAGTGGATAAGATGCTGCATAATAAGACAGAATGCAACTCCCATTGCCAGCCTAAGCTTCTACCAGCTTTTATATTTGGTCTAATTTCAGAGTTGCATTATACCTTTGGTGAAGTTTGGAATTTAAAATTAACCGAACGAGAATAAAAAATAAAATATTGAAAAATATCGTAGAAAAATTCGATCTTTTAATTTCAAGTAAAACATACTTATTTTCACTTACGCACTCTATCATTATGAAAAAAAAAACTATTTTATAATATTAGAACATATAAAATAAACTATTATGAGGTTCAAATTAAAAAAATGGTAAGCTACACAGATGACCACCTAATTATGGGATTAGTGTCGATATGACCATTATACTTTCAATTTTGAAAAATATACCACTAAACTATTTAATTGGTTTCAATCAGGCTACCAGCCGTTAAAAATTAACAGAGAGATTGACCTGACTGTTAAATAAACTGATATAATTACACATTTGGTCCCCGTTATTTATACAACCTATCAATTTAGTCTTGATTTTAATTTATAAAATAAATTAATTATTCAATAAGCTAATGACACATATATTAAATGGTATACTTTATATCACAAACCACCGTTAGCCTAGTGGAAAATTGCATGCCACTCCCACCAACAATACCCAGGTTTAAATATGTGCAAGACCATCTATTTACCTTTATTTTTTTTTCTCTAATCAGGTGACACATGTCACCACCTAATTGAATAGTTAATTTATTTTATTAAATTAAAATTAAGACCAAATTGATAGATTGTATAAATAACGGGGACTAAATGTGTAATTATACCATTTTATTTAACAACCACATTAGTCTCTCCGATATTTTTTAACGGTTGGTGGCCTGATTGGAAGTAATTAAATAGTTTAGTGGTATATTTACCAAAATTAAAAGTATAGTGGTCATATCGACACCAACCCCATAGTTAGGTGGTCATCTATGTAGTTTACCCTTAAAAAATCAACTCATCCTTAAGTCGACCGACTTCTTCTATCTTTATGTGGCTCACTAGCTTCTTAATTGTGAACACTCTCTTCTTGTGTTTCAGAGAGTTGCGGTAGTCGGACAATGACTTGGGCAGTTTCTCTATGGGGACATTTTCTTGTAAGATTTCGCACATTTTCATGCCCTCGGTTAGGAAGTTGAAAACTAGCTTCTCGCAATCATGGACCTAATCCATGTGTAACACTCTAATAAATGGTATAAAAAAGAGAAAAGAAGAGAAATTAAAAAAAGAAAAAAAAAAGTGCTATCAAGGGGTTAAAACCCTTAACCTTGGAGAAATAAGCCCAAGCCTAAACCAGTGGAGCCAAGGCCAATTCTGAATAAGAAATACTCGTGTTTTGTTTTAAACTTATCCGATTTGGTTGCCACCAAACATTAATTAAAATTCAGTCAACCTTCTCACCTAAAAGAACGAGAAATACCTATTTTGAGTATGAGAAAATATCCATGCCCTTCTTTTTTATCTCTCTCATGTTACCCCTTCACCTACTCGACCGACCACGTCCGCGATCTCCTCCACCGCCCGTGTAACCCCCTAAACTCAACCCAAGAGTTATGGGCCGAATCTAAGAAGTCGGGTTGAAAACGTGTCCCTCAAGTAAGATGAATAACAAGTTATGAAAATTAAATACTTAAATTATTTATTAAAACGATGTCGTTTCACATAAAATTCTATTTTTCAAAACGCGACCGTATAGAAGAAAACAACACAAAATAAATCATCAAAATATCCGATTAAAATTCTCATGCATGCTAAAATAGTTGAAAAAATCCCAAATCAAAATATAAGTATCTTATTTACATAAAGTTCTCAAATAGTAAAATAACTGATATAAAAATGAAGTAAATCTGAAAATCTAAAACGTTCATACTGAAAACTGAAATAAATCTGCTAAACTGTGGTCCTCCAAGTACCAAACTCCTAAGTCTGAGAATCTGAAATAGAAGCTAAGGGGGAGTCAGCTATTAAGCTCAGTGTGTCTCCAAAGTGCATCAGACAGAAAACCACAAGAATCATACAATCAACATAGTCATTTCAACAATCATTCGAATACACAGATATGCAAAGCACGATGCACCTAAGTCTATGTCATGAACCCATCTACATCACCGTCCGAAGAGTAAGGTTCCCTTGAACCACTTTCTACATCGTCACCAAGTCCGAAGTGGAATTCAGCATGAAGGGTGAAACCACTAATCTTCCTCCGTACATTTCCCACCCGAATGATATGCATGAATGTTCCAATTCTAATCTGAATGCAACATCATTAGTCCGAAAATGCATGAGCATTTATTCCGAAAATGCATGTGCATTTAGTCTGATATTTATTATTCAGATTCTGATGTATGATGCCTAACAGAATTGCATACAACATAACACATAGCTCAGGTCACAACATATTCCGCAAACAGACAACACACAACATATTCCGCAAACAGACATCACACAACAACAACACATATGATATATCACAAGCAGAGAACACACCTCAGACAACTAACAGCTCAACGTCGAGAGTGACATATCCTATGCTCGAATCTAGAACCAGACAGAACAAGATCGGCACCTACAAAGGTTCACTAAGTTAATATTCACTACTACTATGCCACGAACTACTAACAGAAACTTATTTAAATTCACATATGTGCGGAACTCGAAGGCTGAGATGCAGGAGGTCGTCCAGACGGAGGAGGTGGGAGAAACTCGGTGTCCGCATCTATGTCACCTGAACACAAACGAAATCTGATTTCATAAACTAATTTACACTTTCTTTTTAACTAAGCATAAAATTGAATAAAAAGACCAAAAACAGCTGTCCGGGATCGAATTCGGAAAATCATGTTGCAAATCTGGAACCGAGACGTCGAAAAACATAAAGTTGACTTTTGGCTCGAAAAGTCAACGATAACGTCATCATGGTCAACGATGACATCATCGATGATGTCAGCTTGCATCAGCAACATCATCAGCGGATGGCGTCACTGCTGACGGCACCTGGTTTAGTTACAAAATTCGGTTCGATTCTAAAAGTTCCAAACGCTTCAGTTCGTGGGCCAGTTCGGTCTAGTTCATCATTTCCAGATTGGGTTTAATCCTCAACTTCAGATTCAAAATCCCTAATTCCCAATTTCCCAACCTTAATCCTATTTTCCCCTCAAATCAATCATAACCCTAAATTGATAACCCTTAACCCAACCCCAGATCCGAACCCTCATCCTCAATGGTGGTGGCTAGCAAGCCCAACGGCAGCCGCGCAGCACAACATCCCAACCCCGATCAATACCCCAACCACAACGGCCACAACACTCACCAACCAGAATGCAAAGAAGGAGATGCAGGCAGCGACGCGATAGGACGACGATGGCGAAAGGACGAAGGGTTTCGACTTCTCGAATCTCGCGCAACGGCGGCGATGAGGAACACTGAGGGGCAGGTTTTGCTCGCGCAACAACGGTGAGCACGCCAATGCCCTCAGAACGGCGAACGGATGGCAGTGGCTCCCTTGGCCGGAGTTAACTCGAAAAAGATGAAGGGTGTTTGATGATGTCGAAACAGAGAGAGAGGGAAACTATGCGGCTTGGGAATTATTTTGGGTAGGTGAAGAGACAAAAAGGGGTTTTTCCCTAAGTTTTTCGGTAAATTACCCATCAAGGGCTCCAACTTTAGCCCGCCTTTCAGAATAGCCTAAAATGTTTAGGTTTTATCTATTAGGTCACGAAGAATCCCAAAACTCACAATTTAACCCCTAAAATTCAATTAGGTATTCTGATTAAAATTCTAAAATTTTAGGTTATGAATTAATGATTTAACTCGTTTTAGGGTTTTTAATTTTGGGGAAAAATCGGGGTGTTACAATTCTCCCCTCCTTAAAAGAAATTTCGGCCTCAAAATTTTCAAACTTAGCGACAGATCCCAAAAATTAGCTGACACAACTTAAAGTTCTTCATTCTGAATTCCTCATCCTTCAACATGAAAGTAAAAACCTGACAACATTAGAAACGTACCTGCTATGTCTTCTGGCTCACCATCATAACTCTCATGAGCTCTAGTTGCATAAATCAACCCCGGATGTCTAGTATCAAATCTAGCTTATCTATCACTCTGGGCAGGTCTACCTCTACTAGCAATACCTGAAGTAGCAGGTTTACTGTGTCCTCTACCTCCAGTAGGAGTCTGTACAAATACTTGAGACTGACTCGGAACATAAGATGATGAAGGTGCAACCAGACAATCCATGAACAGATGCTCAAATGATCCACATCGAAAACAAGCCCCAGACTGCCTCCTACACTCACCCAGGTGCCACTTCTTACAGAAGGAACACTGCGACACCCCACGAGTACTAGTCAAACCCCCGACACTAACAATCGGAATAGTGGAAGTCACTGGTCTAGCTATAGAATAACCCTAATGATCAGACTCATCTCTGGCTCTCTTCCTAGACTGGTTACCCTGATTGTGCTGAACTGATGCAGTAGACTGCCTCCAACCCCGATCAGTACCATATGACTCAAGCAGCTTCAACTCCACCTCATTCCGCTCAGCTGTCCTAGCTCACTTAGTGATCTCTTTATACTCATTATCCATATGTAGAGCCGCACCCACCTTAATCGAAGGGCGCAACCCTTTCAGAAACCAATCACACTTCTCCTTTTCAGTAGACACCAGCCCCGGAACATATTGATCAGTCTCATAAACTCGATTTCATAATGTTGAGATTTTAGGGGCTCGATTTGATCAACCGTTCTTGCTCGCCAAGTGTGGAGAAGTTGGATAATTGGGTGTTTTAGTGGGAGGTGAAAAATAGGCAATTTGACACAAGGATTTATAGTGGTTCAACCTTCTAATCAAGGTCTACATCCATTACCTTAGCTCCCCACTAAGGATTTCCAAACAAATTCACTAAGAATTTCGTCCCCTTTTCTAGGCTAAGGAGGCAACCTTTACAACCCTCAAAGCTTTCTACCCAAAGCTTGAGGAAACACTCTCTTGTACAAAGAAAGACTTAACAAACTAGAAATACCTCTAAAAGGTATTTGTTTGCAATTCTAAGCTCTCACCCAAAGCCTAAACACTTGAGCATATTTAACAATGTAAGCTCACAAGTGTTGTCTAAGCAAGAAATGAACAATTTAAGCTCTAGACAAATTTTGACATTATAATGTTGTAACAATTGAAGAATTAGCCTTTACTTGATGCTTGGAGGGCCCTTTTATACTCCCAATTGAGTTTGTAGCCGTTACTAGCCGTTGGGGATGATTTGGAGCCGTTGAGGACTTTATTTCCCTTCATAAATGCTGTTCTGCAGCCATCCGTATCGATACACTTGGATCCGTATCGGTACGACCTTCATCAGAAACTAGCCGTTGGGCTCTTGCTAGCTTGGGCGTATCGATACGCTTGAGGGCGTATCGGTACGGGTTCACTTTTAAATGACCATTGGGAAAGTAGCCGTTGGGGTGGTTGAAAGGGGATCGGTACGCTTACTAGGCGTATTGAAACGATCCCGATCCGTATCGAAACGGCCAAGCCTGTTTCGATACGGGTTTTGGCAGTGACCAAACTGGGGCAAAAAGGTATCGATATGGGTTGGACCGTATCGGTACGGGTACTTTGAAAACACAAGTTTGGGTATTTAAAAACATGAAAAGTCTTGCCAAAAACCTCTTAAAATACCTCAAACATAATTTCAAGTTGTTTGGACTTAAAACCAAGTTTTAAATTCTTTTCAAATTAGTCCAAAACATTTTTCAATTATTATATCAAAACATTAGTTCTACAATCTCCCCCTTTTTGATATAATAAAACTCCCTAAAAAATTGTTTGGGATTCTCCCCCTTTAACTTTAAAAATGTGAATAAGAGATTAAAGATATGAAATCAAATAAAGCTCCCCCTTATTCATTTGAAAATTCAAATTTTCAAACCTTCTCCCCCTTTTTGTTATATCAAAAAAAATTTAAAACATTAAGTTCAAAATAACAATAAAGGTGAAAATTGACAAAAATAAGAATTTGGTTTTAAAATTGGCTCCCCCTTACTTAAAGCATCATAAGAATGTTAGTTCAACATATATGATTATCTAGTTGACTTAAATGAAAATTAATTAAATAAAAGCAAAAACAACTAGATTTTACCACACTTGAACTCAAGGGAGGATGTGAAGCCTTCCTTCTTCAAGTGTTCTTCCTATGTGTGCATGGAGCTCCCGCTCAAAGTTTGACTTGTTGATCACTCTCCATCACACCTAGCAAAAGACAATCAAGTAACTTTTGGTATCCAAATTGCTTTGGATCCATAGACATTAGTAGCACAAAATTTAGTCCCCTTAGGAATCCATTTTTCAATTTCATCCTTTTTAGTTGAAGTGGTTAGTCCTTTTGGGACCCAAACACTTCTAAAACATTTTCCATTCACAAATCTAGGGGCACTAGATTGTCTTACATAAAAATTTGATTTTCCAAAACTATTTTTCTTTTCAAGTTCATTGGAAATCAAATCCTTTTCTTTTTGAACTTTAAGAAGTAAATTTTGTAAATCAAGACATTTTTGTTCAAAATCTTTCAATTTTGCTTCAAGTTCAAGATTTGTTTTGGAAAGCAAATCATTTTCAATTTTTATTTTTGAAATCAACTTTTTGTTCTTGGAAAATGATGCCTTGAATTCCAAAAGCAAATCATCATAGACATCTTGTAACTCATCAAATGTATAAGAATTTGAAATAGATGAGTTAGAAGTTACCTCCCCTCATTGAGGGCCATCAAGCATATGTGGGCTACTTCATCATCGGTGGAGTCTTCATCACTCCATGTGGCCACATATGCTTGTTTTAAAGATGATCCCTTCTTTTTGGATTTGTGGGAGTCCTTCATCTTCTTCATCGATTCATGCTTGGATTTTTCCATTTTGCTCTTCATGAATCGGGCAAATTTATTGAAGAGATAGGCCATCTCTTCATCTTCACTTTCCTCCTCACTTGAATCTACATGATGGCATGTGGAGGATTTGAGAGCTACGACACTAGCATTGATGCCTAGCTCCATGATCTTCTTCTTCCCCATCACTCTAATCTCTTCCTTCTTCTTCTCCTCTTCTTTGTTTTTCTTCATTATTTGATGAGTGAGAAGTGACCCCATTAGTTCATCAAGCTTCAAGGTTTTGAGATTCTTGACTTCGATAATGGCGATCCTCTTTGAGTCCCATGACTCGGGAAGGGAGTAGATGAGCTTTCGAACAAGCTTCTCTTCTGGGATGGCTTCTCCATAACCTTTGAGTCCATTTGTGATAGTGGAGAACCTATCAAACATCTTCTCGATGTTCTCTTCCGGATCCATCTTGAAGTTCTCATACTCTAAGGTGAGGAGCCCAATCTTGGTCTCCTTGACTTCATCGGTTCCTTCGTATGTGACTTCAAGCTTGTCCCATACCTCCTTGGCACTCTCACAAGAAGACATCTTCTCATAGATGGTTGGGCCAAATGCACAAAAGAGCATGTGCAAGGCTTTGCAATTAAGCTCCATCTTCTTGCGATCGTCGGCACTCCATTCCGCTTTGCTTCCTTGAGGCACGAACGGACCATCTTCAAATATGTCCCATAGCTTATAGTCTCTTGACTTCAAGAAGAATTTCATCTTTGTCTTCCAATGGGCATAGTGATTTTCGTCGAAGAAAGGCAGTTTGTCGATGGATTGCGTCATTTGAGCTGGTTGGTGAAATATTGATATAGCTTGCCGGATCTTCTTAATAGGATGTGAATCCCCTTCGATTGAGCCAAGCTCTGATACCAATTGTTGAGATTTTAGGGGCTCGATTTGATCAACCGTTCTTGCTCGCCAAGTGTGGAGAAGTTGGATAATTGGGTGTTTTAGTGGGAGGTGAAAATAGGCAATTTGACACAAGGATTTATAGTGGTTCAACCTTCTAACCAAGGTCTACATCCACTACCTTAGCTCCCCACTAAGGATTTCCAAACAAATTCAATAAGAATTTCATCCCCTTTTCTAGGCTAAGGAGGCAACCTTTACAACCCTCAAAGCTTGGGGAAACACTCTCTTGTACAAAGAAAGATTTAACAAACTAGAAATACCTCTAAAAGGTGTTTGTTTGCAATTCTAAGCTCTCACCCAAAGCCTAAACACTTGAGCATATTTAACAATGTAAGCTCACAAGTGTTGTCTAAGCAAGAAATGAACAATTTAAGCTCTAGACAAATTTTGACATCATAATGTTGTAACAATTGAAGCATTAGCCTTTACTTGATGCTTGGAGGTCCCTTTTATACTCCTAATTGAGTTTGTAGCCGTTATTAGCCGTTGGGGATGATTTGGAGCCGTTGAGGACTTTATTTCCCTTTATAAATGCTGTTCTGCAGCCATCCGTATCGATACGCTTGGATCCGTATCGGTACGACCTTCATCAGAAACTAGCTGTTGGGCTCTTGCTAGCCTGGGCGTATCGATACGATTGAGGGCGTATCGGTACGGGTTCACTTTTAAATGACCGTTGGGAAAGTAGCCGTTGGGGTGGTTGAAAAGGGATCGGTACGCTTACCAGGCGTAAAGAAATGAGCCCCATCCGTATCGAAACGGCCAAGCCTATTTCGATACGGGTTTTGGCAGTGACCAAACTGGGGCAAAAAGGTATCGATACGGGTTGGACCGTATCGGTACGAGTTCTTTGAAAACACAAGTTTGGCTATTTAAAAACATGAAAAGTCTTGCCAAAAACCTCTTAAAATACCTCAAACATAATTTCAAGTTGTTTGGACTTAAAACCAAATTTTAAATTATTTTCAAATTAGTCCAAAACATTTTTCAATTATTATATCAAAACATTAGTTCTACACATAATCATTCACAGGCAAGTTGTTCTGCTTCAGATTCATGAAATCATCCCGGCACTTTGCTAGATACTCAGCCCCAACATATCAGTCACGAAAAGCCTATCAGAAATTAACCCAAGAAATCTGACCAGCTGGAATAACATGTTCCTCAGCCTCCCACCAATTCCGAGCCTCACCCTACAATAGAGATACATAAGCTCTAAGCTTCCGGTCAGTAGGATAATCCATCTCAGTGAACAACCTCTGAAGCTTCTTCAACCAATACTCAGCATCAGCAGGATCAGTACCCGTCTTTCTATCAAACATAGTCATCCCGGCATCCAAGAACTCAGTAGATATAAGCCTCCTAACACCCTTAGTCTGAGGAAGATAACGTAGCAACTCCCTGTGCACTGTAGCAGTATCCATGCCCGAAGTCTCAGCATCTCTAGGCCCAGGTGGTCCATCACTCGGTGTCTGCTGGGCGGGCTGATCCTCACCACCAGCCTGTTGGGCCCCAGTCTGTTGAGCTCCAATCTGCTGAACCCTAGGCTGTTGAACACCAGGCTGTTGAACCACAGGTTGCTGATCCACGACCTGCTTCTCTTCATTAACATCATGAATATTATCCTGATTCAGCGACGCTCCCACAGACTGTGAAGCACCGCTCTCAGCTGCTGCAGTACGACCTCGACCTCGATCACGGACTCCACCACGACCACGACCACGACTAGTCGCTAATCTAGAGCTCCTACGATGTGGCATAGTAGTCTATCTACAAAAGTAAAGAGTCCTAAGATCAGTTTCGGTACTTGGAGATCTATTCAAAAATATGTCAAAATACCGAAAATGTTTACTTTCCAAAAATACCCTTTTGCCCGAAATATTTAGTATGCATGCAAAAATCATTTTCAACTTAAAAATTTTATGCGAGCCACACAGTCCAAGGGTTGAAACATGCTATGATACCACTAAATGTAGTACCCTAAACTCGACTCAAGGATTATGGGTCGAATCTAAGAAGTCGGGTTGAAAACGTGTCCCTCAAGTAAGATGAATAATAGGTTTTGAAAATTAAATACTTAAATTATTTATTAAAACGGCGTCGTTTCACATTAAATTCCATTTTTCAAAACGCGACCGTATAGAAGAAAACAACACAAAATATCCGATTAAAATTCTCATGCATGCTAAAACAGTTGAAAAATCCCAAATCAAAATATAAGTATCTGATTTACATAAAGTTCTCAAATAGTAAAATAACTGATATAAAAATGAAGTAAATCTGAAAATCTAAAACGTTCATACTGAAAACTGAAGTAAATCTGCTAAACTGTAGTCCTACAAGTATCGAACTCCTAAGTCTGAGAATCTGAAATAGAAGCTAAGGGGGAGTCAGCTATTAAGCTCAGTGTGTCTCTAAAGTGCATCAGACAGAAAATCACAAGAATCATACAGTCAACATAGTCATTCGAATACACAAATATGCAAAGCACGACGCACCTACGTCTATGTCATGAACCCATCTACATCACCGTCTGAAGTGTATGGTTCCCCTGAACCACTCTCTACATCGTCACCAAGTCCGAAGTGGAATTCAGCCCGAAGGGTGAAACCACTAATCTTCCTCCGTACATTTCCCACCCGAATGATATACATGAATTTTCCGATTCTAATTCGAATGCAACATCATTAGTCTGAAAATGCATGAGCATTTATTTCGAAAATGCATGAGCATTTAGTCTGATATTTATTATTCAGATTCCGATGTATGATGCCTAACAGAATTGCATACAACATAACACATAGCTCAGGTCACAACATATTCCGCAAACAGACATCACACAACAGCAACACTTATGATATAGCACAAGCAGAGAACACACCTCAGACAGCTAACAGCTCAACGTCGAGAGTGACATATCCCACGCTCAGATTTAGAAGCAGACGGAACAAGATCGACACCTACAAAGGTTCACTAAGTTAATATTCACTACTACTATACCACTAACTACTAACATAAACTTATTTAAATTCAAATACGTGCGGAACTCGAAGGCTGAGATGCAGGAGGTCATCCAGACGGAGGAGGTGGGAGAATCTCGGTGTCCGAATCTATGTCACCTGAACGCAAACGAAATCTGATTTCATAAACTAATTTACACTTTCTTTTTAACTAAGCATAAAATTGAATAAAAAGACCAAAAACAGCTGTTCAGGATCGAATTTAGAAAAACATGCTGCAAATCTGGAACTGAGACGTCGAAAAACATAAAGTTGGCTTTTGGTCCAAAAAGTCAAAGCTAAGGTCATCATGGCCAACGATGATGTCATCGCTGACGTCAGCCTGCATCAACAACAACATCAGCGGATGACGTCACCGCTAACGTCACCCGATTTAGTTACAAAATTTGGTTCGGTTCTGAAGGTTCCAAACGGTTCGGTTCGTGGGCCGGTTCGGTCTGGTTCATCATTTCCAGATTGGGTTTAATCCTCAACTTCAGATTCAAAATCCTTAATTCCCAATTTCCCAACCTTAATCCTATTTTCCCCTAAATCAACCATAACCCTAAATTGATAGCCCCTAACCAACCCCAGATCCAAACCCTCATCCTCAATGGTGGTGGCTAGCAAGTCCAACGGCGACCGCGCCGCACAACACCCCAACCATGATAGTGAGGAAACCCACCGCCGCTTCTGTTTTTACATCGACCTCGCCCACCGCTCAACGGTGGTGTACACCGTCATTACCTCCTTGTCTGCCACCGTCCCACGAACAAAACCCCATCCGCCACTCGCTCAAGTTCATCGTCGTCTGTCGTGGAAGCCGCGACAAGGTTCAGCGAGAACCATGTCCCTCGCCTTCGGTTTTTGTAAATTCTGGCCACTCGTTACCCGTTTATGGCGTGGCCATCATATCTTATATCATTGCATAAGTACGAGAAAACCTCTCTTGTGGCTTGTTGATCCGACGTCGAGAAGACCCTCGTCAGAGCTTCGTGTTTTCCAGCGTGATTTGAACATTTTAGGTAATTTCTGGCTCAAATCCAGTTGGTTTTAGGAAGTTTTTTATTGGGTCGTATCATTGATTTCATAATTTTTGTTTTTCTGGCAGAATCGAGCTCCTTGGCGTCTCCGACGATGTTTTCCGTTGATCAACCGACGATCTAAAAATCTAAAGGTAACACCCGGTCTAAACCGGCCCTAAACCGGCCTGAACCCACAGATCGAATCGGTTCAATTGATAAAACGGTCTGACCCATCAAGCCATCAGAATCAGCCCAAACCTAAAAACCTGATAATCCGACCCATATCCGAGCCCAACCCGTCTACCGAGTCAACTCAGCCCGAGTCAGCTCACTGAGTCAGCCAAGTCAACTCAGCTGACCTTTACCCGTTGACTACTAACGTCACCGTTGACCTGCTTACGTCAGTGTTAACTCTGACCCTGTTGACCTATTGACGTCAGCGTTGACTTTGACCGTTGACCAAAAAGTCAACTTTTCTGAAAACTCCTAGTTTATGTTTTGTCGACGTCTTGAGTCCGATTTTGAAGCTCGTTTCGCAAAATTCTAACCCGAAAGCCTCCGAATTTGACCTTGAAACCCAATCATGTTTATGTGTTTCATAATTCAGTTTTAAGACAATGCAGTTTAGGACTAAATTTGGGTTTTGATTATTTGAAGGTATTCATGTATCTTCATACTCGAGATGTTGGGGACGTAGAATTCAGGCTTGAGACTATTCGAATGTCATTTCAAGGGGTCGATCGGTATAGTAAGGATTGGAGGTAATACCTCACTACCTGTTGTATGCCTTATGGAATATTCAGGTAATTGGTTAATGCATGAGCAAAACTATCGACTATCTGATCGCCGTTTTTTATTTTCAAATTGTAGTATTATCGGTAAAATGATAATAAACTAGTTAAGACCGATCGATTCGAATATACAATTGATGATTGGTGAGGAAATCCAAGTTCAATGAATAATTAGTAGGGCAGTCAACCCCCAAACCCGATTAATTGCGTTAAAGGATTCAACAAAAAAGTATTTGGTTATAAATTACGAAAATACCTTTGAGAGATAAGAATGACTAAAATACCCTAAAAAATGAAAGTGATCACGAGAATTACATTAGATCTGGTAGAATAACTGATTCATCTAAAATCTTCAAAACAAAATTTACTTAGAATGTTTCGGTAACAAGTCTTAGACTTCCGAGACTGTAAACTTCTTGGGTTTGCTAGATTCTGAATAAATTTGCTAAGATAAATCTACAGAAATTAGCCTATGTCTGAATTAATCATTATGGTGTAAAAGACTGAATAGACTGAAATGACAAAAAGGGATTGAAAATGGCAGTAAAGCTAGAGTGGTCAGAATGTCTGAAATAACCAAAAGACCGAAATATCCTCAGGCACTACTTACCAATTGACCGAAATGTTGAACATACCCTCGAGATCTGGTGCGAATAAATAGTTAGAAGAATCGAAATGGCTCAGAATAATTGAAACACCTTCGGACATCGAGGTGACTGAAAATACATCTAAGACATGGAATGAGAAATATCAGTAAAGCCAAGCAAAGTGTCACGAACTTATTCTCTCAAGCTCAATCTGTGCGGCACTAGCACTCCTGACACAATGCTAGTAAGCCTTACTCACGCAACGATATGGCTAAACAAGTGAGAACTCAGGAAAGGAAGCTTTATTAGCTTCAAGAAAGCTTTACAAGAGAGAGAACTTGTAGGATTTCTGGGATATGTTACAAATGACCCTAGCTGGGCTATTTATAGTCTCCAACCTCCTCAATGGACGGTGGAGATTGATTTGATCGGATGGCTCATATTCTGCCCCCCAAAATATCTAAAAGAACCATAATGTTCTAGAGAATTCTATACATGTCCCTAATTATCTAAAGTGTTCAAGAGAACTCCCCATAGTTCTACACTTATCTATACAAATCTCTAATCATCCACAAGCTTCTAGAGAGTTCCAAACATCTCTAGAGTAGTCTCGATTCTTCCATAGTCTCCCGGGATCTTCTATAACATTCTAGATCCTTCTAGAATGTTCTAGATGCTTCCAGCATGTTCCAGGTTCTTCTAGAATGTTTCGGAACCTTCAAGAATCTTCTAGAGTCTTCTAGAATCTTCCAAGGCGTTCTAGGTGTCTCTGGACCTTTGAAGAGCCTCTCGGATCGTTCTAGACTTGTGTAGGATCTCCTGGAACCTCCTAGATTCATATGGGGACGTTTCAAGATGGTTGCAGGCATCTCTAGGCCGTTCTAGAAGCTTCTCGTGGGCATGCTTGGCCATAAAACGCCCAAGGCATTTTATTTTGCCATGGTTGGCCTTGGTGCACTTAGATGGGGCGTGACATTCTCCCCCACCTAAGCTCGCGACACCCTCATCGCGTCTCGGTTGGGCTGCTGGGGTGTTGTCGACGTACTTCCTTTGTCTCCCAGCTCGCCTCTTCTTCACCCTTGGCTGAACAGCTCGATCCTGGGCTATCGTACCAGGCTGTGCCTTGCTATCAACTCCTTTGATGAAGGCAACAAGTCTCTTTCGTATGGGACATGACCTCATCACATGAGGTCCTTCACATAGGTAGCACTTCACCCTTGTGCTAGCCTTTGGCGCGGACTTAGCCTTCGTGTTGCAACGATTTCCTCTCGTGGGCTTACCCTTGTTAACGCCACATTGCTTACTCCGTGCAAGCTTGGTTGGTGACTCGGCCTTACCTTCGACCTTTGGAGATGGTTGATCATCTTCTTGCTCCGTGTCGAGCATCGACCTTGGCTTAAGTCCCTTGGTGCCATGTCCATTCAGAGTGGAACTTCCCTCCTTCCTATCGGTGTCCTCAACCGATCGAAGCGCTGAAATCATTTGCATGGATCCCATTTGTACACCTTCATCGCCACTGTCGGTGTCACTACCTTTTCGATGCTTGGCAAGGAGTGAACTAAGGGCTTGGCGTTGTGGACATTCCCGTGTCCAGTGGTCACCATCACAAATGAAGCAACCGTTTGATGGTGACTTTCTCGTTCCTTGGAACACCTTGGACTTATCCTTGTCCTTGCCCTTCCAAGGGGATGAGTCCCGGTGCCTTGGTGAGTGACCTTCCTGATGATCTTCCTTGTGATAGCCCTTGTCTCCCCCACCTTTAGCAAGACCACCCTTCTCATCCCTCGGCTTTAGGGTGGTCTCCTTGTGGCTAGAATATTCGATAAGGCTCTCGGCCACGATAATTGCATCGGCAAGGGTTTGGACTCCCCTTCGCCTTAGCTCGGTCTTGGCCCAACTCTGGAGACCATCTATGAAGTTGAAGAGCGAGTCTTTCTATGATAAATCAGGGATCTCGAGCACCAAACTAGTGAACTCCATCACGTAGTCGTTGATGCTCCCCGACTGCATCAACCTTCACAAGCGAGCTCTTGCCTCATCCTCGGCATTCTCCGGATAGAATTGCCTTTTGAGCTCCCTCTTAAAATCACTAAAGGTAGAGATGGTGCACGTACCTCTCTCGATGTCCAGACGCCTTCTCCTCCACCATAACATGGTAGTGTCGGTGAGGTAAAGTGAGGCAGTTTGAACCTTGGATGCCTCGTCCACAGTACCCATCACGACAAGGTATTGCTCTAAGCCATATAGGAAGTTATCGACTTCCTTAGCGTCGCGTGACCCCGAAAATGTCTTAGATTTAGGCACCTCGACCCTCCTGGTCTCGTATGAAGTGCTTGGCCCGACGACCATGGCACGCTTGCACAACGCAAGGTCGCCTTGCAACGACTCTAGTTGAGCATGCATGTTGGCAAGTTCACGTTGGAAAGACTCATGTACCTTTGTGAGCTCTCCGATGAGTGTGTCGCGTACTTCACCCATTTCTGCGCGTAGAGTCTCCTCTAGCTTGATTTTCATGGCCTCCACGGCCGTGTGGATCTCGGCATCCTCCGCCTCGAGGCCTTCAATCCACTCATGAAGGTCGTCCACGTGGGCACCCATGCTCGAAACGCTTTCCTCCACGCGAGTCAAGCGCGACTCAAAGCTAGAGATCTTGTCTTTGGATTTGGCACGAGGCCTTGTCTCTGCAAGGTCGGCCTTTACTTCATGCCCTCCTTGGTCATGCGTGACCTCGGTCTTCGACGGGCTAGCAACATGGATCTTTCTTGACTTGGTCATGCTCCCAACGAATTGAACACGCTCTGATACCAACTGTCACGAACTTATTCTCTCAAGCTCAATTCGTGCGGCACTAGCACTCCCGACACAATGCTAGTAAGCCTTACTCACGCAACGATATGGCTAAACAAGTGAGAACTTAGGAAAGGAAGCTTTATTAGCTTGGAGAAAGCTTTACAAGAGAGAGAACTTGTAGAATTTTTGGGATATGTTACAAATGACCCTAGCTGGCCTATTTATAGTCTCCAATCTCCTCAATGGACGGTGGAGATTGATTTGATCGGATGGCTCATATTCTGCCTCCCAAAATATCTAAAAGACCCATAATGTTCTAGAGAATTCTATACATGTCCCTAATCATCTAAAGTGTTCTAGAGAACTCCCCATAGTTCTACACTTATCTATACAAATCTCTAATCATCCACAAGCTTCTAGAGAGTTCCAAACATCTCTAGAGTAGTCTCGATTCATCCATAGTCTCACATGATCTTCTATAACATTTTAGATCCTTCTAGAATGTTCTAGATGCTTCCAGCATGTTCCAGGTTCTTCTAGAATGTTTCTGAACCTTCAAGAATCTTCTAGAGTCTTCTAGAATCTTCCAAGGCGTTCTAGGTGTCTCTGGACCTTTGAAGAGCCTCTCAGATCGTTCTAGACTTGTGTAGGATCTCTTGGAACCTCCTAGATTCATGTGGGGACGTTTCAAGATGGTTGTGGGCATCTCTAGGTTGTTCTAAAAGCTTCTCGTGGGCATGCTTGGCCATAAAACGCCCAAGGCATTTTATTTGGCCATGGTTGGCCTTGGTGCACTTAGATGGGGCGTGACAAAAGGTTATAACTCTGAAAGTGGTAATACACAACCCTTGTTGGTTGGTCGTTCCAGGAACTATTGTGATGTTGGGAGAATACAATATAAAGGCATGTTCAAGTTATTTGGAGAAAGTACCTAGGTCAATGGTAAGAGCAACTTGTTCTCGTGTGTATTCGATGTCATGGATCGAGTTGAGGCGCAACACACATGTCCGGATACTTGGAAAATACTAGTTGAATACATGTTCGATCTCTCGTTGTACGTTAGTGATTGCTTGGTGAAGTCAAGCTTTTTGTTATATAATGTAGTCAGTTCTGAGAAGTGAGTACTTAAGGTGTATCGATTTGGTCAAATAATAAAAACGGCAATGATGGTTTGCGATTAGTTTGAAGGGACTCGAAACTTGATAAGCAACTAGAAATATCTGAACTCCGTACATCACTGCTTATACCTTGTTGGTCTAATTACCAAACTACCTCCGAATGCCAGAATGACCAAAATACCCTCGTAGACTTTAATGACCGAATCACTCTCGATATATCTGAATTCTTAATGATTCTAATGCATCAACTTTCGATGTGGATTCGATCTGTCTTATCGAACTCCCTTATTCGTAGGGACCTCGTTATGAAATCAGTCAAAAATTGTCAAATGTCATCTTTTCGATATCTATCAAGTACCTCTGATATGAAAAATATATTTGATATATGACGTTGAATACAAAATCATAATAAAATAAGTTTGACGTGTCTTCTGGTATAAAAATAGATATGATACCTATTTTCTGTAATATTGTCTTCTGAATATAAACTGAAACCATATAGGGTATATTATCTGGGATATGAATGAAGATCTGTAGGCTCAGCGCTGCTAAGTCCTTTTGGACCTAAGCTCCTACGCCCAATGAGCCTAGGGTAAGTCTTTCTGAACCTAAGGCATTCCCTTAGGTAAGCTCCTACGCTTGACGGGCCTAGGGTAAGTCTTTTTGGACCTAAGGCATTACCTTAGGTAGGCTCATACGCCTCAAATCTAGGGTAAGACCTTCTATATGCAGTTCAGGGGGAATTTCATTTTAGAGTTCGGTGGGAGGGTAGTTAAGTAAATTAATAAAAATTTCCAACCTCTTCTGAAACATACCCTACTAAATTAACGTATCAAAGTTGAAATCTTAGTAAATCTACAATTCGCGCTTAATGAACCACTTTGAACTTATTAATTCAGCTTTTAGAACCTGAATCACTTCCGAATCTTCGACTTTAGACTCATCTCCTAAGATTCGGGTGATCAAATAAAGAACAACTCCGTGACTTCCTAATATAATGCTTCTCTGATTTATCGAATCATAATTTGAGCTTAACGTTGCCCAATTCTTCATGACAATGTTAAGTTTCTATATACCTACTTGTACCTTTAGCATATCCTAGTAGTTTGTATTACCGAGATTTCCAAAGCGCACGTTGTTTTTACTATCACAGGTTAAAGGATTGACCATGTTGCAGCTATCAACGTCGGTATGGGAGTTTCTTCAGCTTACTTGCGGAGTATGGTATCTGTTTAATTAGAGGGCATATACGTCACGTTTTGATTTATATTCGAGTCTGAAATTGTATTAATAACTTGTATCATAGTTTTGTTTTATTGTTTGAATATTTTTTTTGAAATTGTATTTTAAATTCTGAATTTGATTTATAGTTTCAAATGGTTTTGACAATTTGTTTTAATTGAAATTTTAATGTGGGTCGCTCCGGTGACCCTAATGTGACTTCCTAGGATCCATGGTAACGCATAGGAGGGTCTAGGGGGTTACACCATGATTGGCTTATCATTGAACATCTGGAATTTGAACCATTCACCAACCATGTATTTCTTTATTCCGACATCATCGGCTCCATACTTCTTCTCAAGCGTGTCCCACATGGCCTTTGTACTTCTCTCCTTAAAAAACATGTTAAACAGTTGTTTGATATATAACTTAAGAGAAAGTCATGAATAATTTTGTTTTCATTCTCGTACTTGTTGATGGACGCTTGAGCAGAAGCAGGAACATCTACAGGCTGCAGGACTGTACTTGTAGGGGTAGGAGTGGAGTCACCATCAACAGCTTTGAAAGCAACGTTTAAGGATGATGGAGTCGATGATGATTGAAGCAGCGGTTTGAGCAAAACATAGTTGAGATCATGTTGCTCAAAGAATACGATTATCCATTTGGACCACCTCCGATAATGGTCCCATCAATTGCATCAAGCTTTGACAGATCAAGAACAAGCTTTGGCACCGAGTTTGACAATTTGCAGTATATAAATCGTTTCTAAATTATTGGTAAGATTATTGCAAGATCAAACCATTAGCATTGACTGGATGATAATAAACAAAATAAAATACAGATAAATAAACTGTGTTGTGGTATAGACCACTGCCTTATAAATGATTTCGCCTCGATGTGTGACATCGCTACTTTAGACGGTCATTCCTCGAGGTTAACACGATAGCTCCGAATGATGGTACACCCAAAGATCGAAGTAGACAATGGTGAAATTACTCTTCTCAAAGAAAGAATAAAAGAGAACTTTTCAAACAGAAAACTTGAAGATACCTTAGAATTCTAAAAAACCTTTACATTTATAGGCTTTACATAGGGGTTAAAAACGACAAATTGAATTAGTCTTAAACACTGATTTTTGAATTTTACGGCTGATCAAACTACTGAAATTAAGCCACTTGTTAATTAGGTGATAAGAATCAAGAATTAATCACCAAATTAATTCTAATTAATCGATAATTTGCAGCTGATTAAAACGTTCCAGTTTCAAGAATTCTAATTTCAAATTTTCAGAAAACAATTCTAAAGAGATTATTCCGAATTTTTCCCAAAAAGATAAAACACGTGCGGATATGTTGAAGACACATATTTTCACGACCACAAACCGAGCTAACCAGCCAGAGGCGGCAACATACACTTGCAAGAGAGTTGTTTAACGACATTCAATAAAGAAGGGTAGGGAAGACTCTTTAAATACCCTTCCCAAGGGATTTACCCTTCCAATGTGGGATATATAACCAACATAAAATAATATGTATATAGGGATAGGATCCAATTACATAGTGTAAAACTCTCTAAGTTTTACACATTTTTTAGATCGTTGGATGGGTGAAACGGATGGCTAAGATTAACAGTAAAATATGTGAAGATTATCACTTGGAAAAAAAGTAAAAAAAAAAGTAAGGAGTTAATCTCAGCCATCCATTTCTCCTATCCAACGATCTAAAAACCATGTAAAACTTAAAGAGTTTTACACTGTGTAAGTTGATCCTAAACCCTTATATATATAGTCACATGTAGGTTAGTTTTAGGTATTAAAAAAATCATTATATATATGTATTTAGGAACAAAAAGTATTTACAAGCATCTTAATTTTAGGGTTAATGTTTAGGGGTTTAGAATTTAGAGTTTAGAGGTTAGAATTTAGTTTAGGGTAATATGGTTAGAGAATTAGATTTTAACTTATAAACCCTAAACCCTAAATTCTAACAACAATCCTTATATTCTAAACCTTTTTAACCCTAAATTAAATCCTTAAACTCTAAATCTAATATTGCTGGTACATGGTATACTTACCATATATGTATATATATATTATAAGGGTTAAATGGTATTTGACGGCGAAGTTGCACCTCGTTATCGCTTTGATACATGAAAATTTTTATTCAATTTGTCATATGAACTTTCTAACCATGTTGCATGTTATTTCAATCTATTTTTCACTAAAAGTACATGCAAACTCTACGAGCATGTCATATAATAAATATTAAATTTGAAAATTAAATATTAAAAATAAAGAAAATCTCAATTTGTTAAATCGGGGAAAATGTGGACCTTTTTATTTTTAAAGTTTTATATTATGTAGATTGACACGTTGTAGTTACCAATTTTACCCTGTCCTTTAAATTTTTTTCTTATAAATATATTATAGTTTGTATAAAATTAGAGTCCATTTAGAAATATAAAAAGTGTTCATTAAAAAATAAAAGAGGGTCCATGTATATGAGTAAAGGCCCAATTGGCACATTTTATTTTTGTATATATATATTATTACTTTTTTATTTTTATTTATTTATATTATTATTAATGCATTTTAGTTATTCTTGAAGATCAGACAAGATTCTAACTATATCATATATGGAAAGATTGCAAAAAATCTCGTTCAACAAGTATGGAAAGTCAAGCTATGTGCAAGGAATTCTCACTACAGACTCACAACAAATTTTTGTTAATATCTAAGTATTTTTTAGCCATGATGTCTTCTTAAGAACTAAATGTCTTTCAATTACCTTTCCAACACATCTTGAAACACATCAATCGGACGCCAAGAGCTCAAAATATGTTTGTTTTGCTGAAGATAGCGCGTGCAGAAATCTAGATACATGTCCAACACAAGAATTCAATTTTTTCTTCGAAATTTTAATTAATTGATTGATTATTTGTAATTAAATTTAAATTTAGGTTTTTCTCTATTTGTTTTAATTAGTTTAAGATCATTTTGCGTGTTAGAAAATTGGTTTGATGTCCAAATAAAAACATTATTTTCTTTTCGAAAAAATGATTTAGCATTAATGTGTAAATTATTTTAGGGTTTTTAGGGTTTATTGAAACATATAAATAGGCTTTATTCTTTTTTAATTTTCATAAAGAATATATTTACACCCACATAACACAAAATGAAACATATAGAGAGCATTGTACATGGAAAATACAAGAAACATTCTTGAAAAAACAAAAACAAAAACAAAGGTTTTTCTATCTTCTTTTTTGTTCGAGATTTCATCTTTATTCTTTCTTCAAGAATATTAAAGATCGAAGGCGATGCGATGTGTGAAAACCCCTTCACCCTAATTTAGTAACATAGCTATCCCTTTTTTAGTTATTTGATTCCTTTGTTTTATTTCTTTTTAATTTTGCACTTTATTTTTCATTTGTCACATTTGATTTTTATGGAGCTCGATATCCTCAACCGAATTGCTTGTCAAATGGTGGAGAAGTTAAATTTTTTGGTGTTGGTGGTGGAAGCAAAAAGATTGAATTTGACACAAGAATTTATAGTGGTTCGACTTTCTAACCAAAGCCTACATCCACTATCTTAGCTTCCCCACTAAGAATTTCAACAAATTCACTAAGAATTCTTCTCCTTCTCTAGGATGAGGAGGAAACCTTTACAACCTAGACTTAATTACCCAAGCCTAGCATCCAAAGCTCACAAACCGAGCTTTGGGAATTCTCTCAAACAAAAGAATTAATAGAAAATTGAAATCCCACTCTAAAGGTGTTTGTTTGCACTCTAAGCACGCACCCAAAACCTAAAACACATGAGCAAATATGAAAATTTAAGCTCACAAGTGTTGTCTATACAAAGAATGTACAATAAAGCCCTAAGACAAATCTTTGATCATATTGTTGTTGACAATTAAAGCATTAGTCTTCTATGAATGCTTAGAGGTCTCTTTTATACTCCCAATTGAGTTCATAGCCGCTGGGATTGAATTAGAGCCGTTGGAGCCTTTATTTCCCACCATAAGTGCAGTTCTGGAGCTGTCTATATCGGTACGCGAGTAGCCGTATCGATACGCCATTCTTCAAAACTAGCCGTTTAGCTCTTACCAGCATGTGAGTATTGATACACTTGGGAGCGTATCGGTACAGCCTGCAATTTAAAAGACCGTTGGAAAATAGCAGTTGAGGGTAGTTAAAGTTGGATCGGTACGCTAAGAGGCGTATCGATACGATCCCTTCTCCGTAACGGTACGGGCAAGCATGTACCGGTACGGGTTTTGGCATAATCAAAGCATGTAGCGAAAACCCTCAAAGTGTATCGATACGAGGTATACCGTATTGGTACGGCCATGCTAAAAACCCAGGTTTGGCTACTTTAAAACATTTCAAACCTCACCAAAACCATTTGAAAACCCCACAAACATCTTTTCAAGTTGTTTGAAATTAAAACCAATTTTAAAATCTTTTCAATTTAGTCCAAAACAAATTTTCAATTATTATATCAAAACAAATATCCTAACAATTTCCATTACATTTAACCCTTTACTTAATTATTTAAATTTTCAATTACAGTTCTGGAGCTGTCTATATTGCAATTTAGTTATTTGTTCCATGTTTCTTTGTTTCAGTTGTGTATATTTGTATATAATATATATTTTTTCTTAAAATATATGTAATACACTTATATGTATTTATATGTTATTTTATTATCATATATTTATTACATCTTTATGAATATATATTTTTATATTTATATACTTATTATTATCACACACACTATATATATTACACCTACATTTATATATTTCCATATACAATTATATGATGCTTGTCAAATAGTGATGCACTTTAGAGCAAGTATACTCGTCGAATCAAGTAATAAAGTTATGATTAGAGTGTCGAACCCACGAGGATTGGATCAATAACTATGAAATTATTAAACTTAAGAATGTGTTTGCAAGTAATGATGATTTTTTATTTAATTAAAAATAAAACAATTAAACTAAATATAGCCATGATTAAGACGAATAGTTGTGGCAAATAACATATAATTATGGAAGCTGAGATTATTGCTATAGATATATGCTTGAATACTTATCACAATGATATAACGACAGATAATACATGTCTGCGTAAACCATTAAGATCTTTATCTATTGGACATGATTTTCTCATGAACTTCTGACTCTCTCGATGCCTAGAAGCTAATAATATTGAAGCTAAGATAATACAAGTCTGAGTGAACCCTAACAACTCTATGTTTAAGAACTCCATTTTAGTCGTTAAAACCCTAAACTTATGTTTAAGCCGGATTAAGACTAAGTTAAAAGCTTAGCCCCACTGTTCACGTTTATATAACCTAAATCACTCGATATTAAGCCACAAGTCAATAGTTAAAAGGCCTCTCTCGATATCTCTTACAATAACAACGCATGAAGAACGATAAACAAAATAGATAAAGGGATAACAACTATAGAATTATAATAAAGTAATCAAAACATATAATCTTGGGACACAATAATACCAACTAAAGTATTTAGCTCATGTCTAAGCCTAAAACATCCATAACAAAAGTATTAAGTACGTTAGTTTATCAAGTAAGGAAATAAAAAGAGTCGAATGTCCTCGACAAACTCCCTCCATACCGTCCAACTGTTGCTGCAAGTTTTCCACTCCGTCAGCCTCTCTTGATGGTGTCTGTTGTGAGGAAAATTCTCTAGCTTCCACCCAGTGGTTCTCCACAAGCTTTAGACTAAGATCGTTGTCTATAATCGCACTCTCTCTTGAAGTAGCATCCAAGTCTCTCTTATATAGGCAGTGAAATTAGGTTTTAAGAATCCTAAAGTGTGCGTGACTTCATTAAAGACGACCATTGGTTTGCCGCTATATTTAATTTTTTGTATTAGAGAGAAAGTCTACGTAGGAAATAGTAGATTTGTCTCCAGCTCTTTATGCCTCGTCAGCTCCAGCCATGAGATCTGCTGCTCTTTCGCTCTAACACTCCTCCAGCATCTACCAACATCATGCACATGCACCACAAAATACCACATTTCTCATAAAGAACACCAATATATATGACATTAAAGCGTAGGCGGTGTAACTCCCCATCTACACGTAAGTATATACAATCTAACAAAAATGCAATCTATATGAGCTTGAAAACATGCAAAAGACAAGTAAAAAGGGCATATAAAATAGATCATTTACACACTCGTCAAATACCCCAAAACTTGAATTGTTGCTTGTCCTAAAGCAATGTAAAATGGAAGTAAGAAAAATAAAAACAGTAAACAACCCACAGGTCCTAAGGTTTCACTAAGCTATGATTATAGAGATTCCAAGTCATGCTGCAACATTAATTCATTCTTCAGCTATGTTGATGAGATGCAATGTATTAGAGCTTACAATTTTGTTCAAAAGATCAAATCTATTGTAGGTGATCACTACAAGAAATTTCAATTGTTGAGACAAATTTAATTTTGATAAAATTATTTTTGTCACTATTAGTAGCTTTATTGTGACAAAATAAATAAGATCACTTTAAATTAGAATAACATATACAATTGTGACAAAAACTAAAATCGTCATAATATTTTGTCACAATTAGCAAACTTATGTAACAAATGATGACAAAATATATTTTGTTACCATTTTGTCACAAATTTTTCCTCTATTTTTTGGCGCAAAAAAATCATATAGTGACAAGTTTTGTAACTGAATGTTATATTTTTTTTACAGAAAAAAACTATCACAAAAAATAATAAAAATCAAGTTTTTTTGTGTGTGACAAATTATGTTTGTAGTTATATATTTGAGTTATAGTGACAAAATTTACTGCCACAAAATTTTTTCTCCATTTTTGGCGCAAAAAAATCATATAGTGACAAGTTTTGTAAGTATAAGTTATACTTATTGTTACAGAAAAATCATCACAACAAATAATGAAATTCAAATTTTTGTGACAAATTATGTTTTTAGTTATATTTTTGAATCATAGTAACAAATTTTATTGTCACAAAATATTTTCCTCTATTTTTTGCGCCAAAAGAAGTCATATAGTGACAAGTTTTGCAACTGTAAGTTATAGTTATTGTTACAGAAAATTATAAATAATAATATTCAATTTTTTTGTGACAGTATTTTTGTAGTTATATATTTGAATTATAGTAACAAATTTTATTATCATAGATGTTTCCCTCTATTTTTTGGTGCCAAAAAATGATAGATAGTGATAAGTTTTGTAAATATAAGTTATAGTTATTGTTACAGAAAAATATTGTCACAACAAATAATACGATATAAATTTTTTGTGATAAATTATGTTTGTAGTTATATTTTTAATATAATGACAAAATATACTGTCACAAATGTTTCCCTCTATTTTTTTGTGCCAAAATAGTTATATAGTGATAAATTTTGTAATTATAAATTATAATTAGATTCAAATTAAACCTTGCATCACCAAATCAAAAAGAATGGACCAAACATTACTTAGCCACCAAGAGAAACTATAAAGAAAACAAAGGACTTTAAAGATGTCCAGAAACCTAAAATCTTGTAAACTAATAAGGTATAAACAACAAATTAAGTAAGTTCACGACCCTAAAAATCAACTAACAGCTCGTTGAAGTCTCTAAAAAGTCAAATTACTGCAGATCCTAAAGGGAATAAATCGAATTCCTATCACACGATGTGTTTTATTCATCTTCCAAATAATTTAAAACAAAAAACTAACAAATCAGAGCGACATATGCGTACCTAAAAACAAAATAATCAAAATGAAGCAATGGAAAACACGAGACCATACTCCTGCTTTTGCTCTATTTTTTTACTTTCGAAATAGTAAAGGAGAATGTATAAGCTTTCCCTCCAAAAACGCACCCTTATATTTGTTACTATGAAAAGTTTTGCTCAACCAAGAAATAAAATTGTGAAACGCTGAGTTTAAATCTTTAATACTAGTATTTGTTGTGCATTTAGTGATTAATAGTATTAAGATGTTCTTTTTACCCTTTTTAGGGTATCTATTAATAATAAAATTATATATTCTTTGCTAAAAAATGTGATTATGTTTATACGAGCGTGTTAAGTTTATTAGTCCTTTGTTCTTCCGATTTGGGGTAAGTGTGTAAGTTTCGGTTGAATTTCGACTTATTTTGAGTTAAATAATGATTGAGTTGTTTGAATCGGGAAAAATAGTGCATTTTGGGCATTTTTTGGCCATCCAATGCAGCGTGTAGGCTTCACGACCTGGACGATGGCCTTTAAACCGGCCTGGCCAAACCCAATTTGGCCAATAAATCGAGCCATTTGAACCGACCTAAACCAAACCAAATCGGTCTAAACACAATGGTAAATCGAGTCCATTTTTGATCCGATCCACACCCAAATTTGCTTGATCCGACCCGACCGAATCTGCCCAATCAGAACTGACTCGAGTTTGACCCGACCT
Organism: Hibiscus tridactylites; assembly: GCA_958450335.1. Lineage (NCBI taxonomy): Eukaryota > Viridiplantae > Streptophyta > Magnoliopsida > Malvales > Malvaceae > Hibiscus > Hibiscus tridactylites. Next base: position 70,379,982 of record OY288280.1, read on the forward strand.
AACTTGTTGACCGTTGACGTTGACTTCTGACATTAGCATGGCGTCAGCGCTGACTTTGACCAAAAAGTCAATTTTTTTGAAAACTCCAATTTTATGTTTTTGACGCCTTGAGCCCGTTTTTGAAGTCCGTTTCACGAAATTCAAACATGAAGGCCTCCAAATCTAACTTTGAACTCGTGCATGCATTTTATCAAGTTAAATTATGTAGTATATTGCTATCTAATAAAGGACTAATATGAGCAATTGATTGATTATAGGTACTCACAACTCTTTTGGTTGCGTTTTCACCTAGCCCGACTTGTCTCGATCTGCTCAGACGCGTGAACCCATTGTGACCCGTATGGTTTTGATACTTAGTAAATTATTCTGATAAAAACACAATTATTGTAATAACTTTAATCTTTGTTGATCTAGGTTCCAGTACCGCGGTTGAGCGTGGTTTTGATGTTCAATAGATTATCAGACCTACCTGACATTTTGAGGTGTGCTCCTTGTGTGCTACACGACCATTTTGCATACTATTTTGCATGCGTTATTAAATTGATCATGCGCACATGACTGACATGTCTGGTTTCACATAAACATAACATGTTTTTCTAAATTTAAGCATGATTATATTATATGTCTGATATATGTCCTAGTACCCAATATGACAAGTATGCTTTTTGGCTACTATTTATCTGTATACAAATACATGTTTATTACTTACTATTATTACTATTTATTAATGTATAGTGTGATACTGCCTAGATAGATTCACTAGGGTAATTAGGTTATGATATGAAGTTTCTGAAGGTTCAACCCTGACCCGGCTGGTAATTCCACCCGTATAAGGTTCTTATGCTCCGGCTAGGGTAATTTCGCCCGTATTCAGTTCATACGCTTCAGCTAGGGTAATTGTTGAGTGTGTAAAAGTTCTATTATTTACACCCTTTTTAACCCATATTTCTACTGCATTCAAGCATTATTCATTGCATTTAGGTTAGTTTACAGCAAAACATCACAAATATATTAAAAGGCACAAATTCTACTAAGAATGACTGTTTTTGCAGGTTGCCGCCGTAGCAGACGGTGAGGGCAGGCGCTGGGCAGAGAAGCAGAAGAACTGAGCTGGATAAGCAGACAAAGAGGACGATGCTGCCATGGTTGCTGCCGTGACAGCAGAGGACGACAACAATTTTAAGGAGAAAAAGCAAAGTGGACCTCAACAGATAGAGAAAATTCAGTCCGTCTGTCGTGTGAAAACCTCATATTTTTCCAAGCCCCAAATCAAAAGATAAGTCAAGCCCAAAGTTCAAGGCGGGAAAATCCCAAGCAAGAAGATGACGGCTGGAAAGTAGATTCCTTGAAGATTTAGTCTTTATTAGAATCATACTTTCAATTAAAGTTGTATTCTTGCTAATTTAGATAACTTGAGCCCAAAGCTTATATAAGGGCATGTATTTTAACCTAGGGCATAATCCTATCCCATAACCGATTACCCTAATCTCCTTCCCAAAAACCTTAGTCGTTTTCCTGCCCTCGACATGTTCTAAATTCCCCCTAGGGCCACGGGTTGATTTGTAAAGTAGTTGCAAGGGTTGTTTTGTTTTAGGAATTTTCAAGTTCAATAAAATAAACTTCAAGTCTCTTATTTTGGTTATTAACATCTTGCAAGAGCATCGGGAGAGCATTGTGAGGTTATCTATTTACTTAGCATCGGGAGAGTTAAGTATACGAAAGAAATAAGAGCAAGTTCTCTAGTTTATAGTTGAACTATCTCGGACCTAGGGATAGGACGAGGTTAACTGGCTAAAGAAGAATTCATACACATCGGTGTTCATCCTTCGATTCACGCCGGGAGGTATCATCAAGACGTGATCATAGACATACTTGGACCTAGGGATAGGCCAAGGCACATCTGGGATTCTTGCGAAACTTGAAGTATGGAGCTGAGTGTTTGTTGCCGCGACAATCAACGGACTGCTGCCGCGACGAGCGCGACGACAGAACTGGATTTCCTAAACTCTGCAATACCTGCACTACTAAGCAATTCAATACAAGCCCATTCTCTCTATCTTGATATTTTTACTCTTTTATTTGCGTTTACTCTATTATTTTCGTGACAACTTTCTCAAATATTTTCTTTACTTCGTGCAGTGAATTTAGGTGAAGCTATTAGCCCAATCCCTGTGGAGACGATATCCGATACTTCGTATCACTTTACTACTTGCGTCGTGTATACTTGCACTACCATTGCGATAGACTATTTTACACGCAACAAGTTTTTGGCGCCGTTGCCGGGGATTGGCAACATAACTCTACCTTATCTTTTACTGCACTTTTTGTTTTTATTTTTATTTTTAATTTTCTGTTTTTCTTTGGTGCATTCAACTCTTGCTTTTCACAAGGTTACTTGTTTATGCGCAGATCGAATCGAGGTAAAGATCCTGAGTATCAATTAGATCCGGAAATCGAACGATCATTCAATCTCAAGAAACAACTTTGTCACTTACTAGCCAGGAACGAGTACCTTGAAGAACAGTTAGAGAAGATGGCCCACAATGGAAACGACCCGCCTGTCGGCGACCCGCCCGCCGCTGCCGGACGACGGTCCTGTCGTGACTACATGTTGAACGATCATGTAGAACTGGAGACCACGCTGTCGGATATTGATGTTGACAACTTCGAGCTGAAACCTGTCATGTTTAGCATGATCAACAATGCCGGTCAATTCAGTGGTGCTGTTACAGAGGATGCTAGGGAGCATCTCAAAACGTTCCAGGAAATCTGTGGTTCGTTTAGACTGCCAGGAGTTAATCCGGAGATACTGAGGCTTCGGTTATTTCCCCATTCATTGAGGGACAGAGCTAAAACTTGGTGGAATAAACTTACGCCAGGTTCAATTAGAACTTGGGCAGATTTGTCTCGTGAATTTTTATCTCGTTTTAATCCTTCACATTTATCTGAGCGATTACGTAATGAAATTGCTACTTTTCAACAGGAAGATGACGAGCCGATGCACGAGGCCTGAGACAGATTTACTACTCTTCTACGGAACTGCCCAATGCATGGATTCCCCGTCTGGAATCAGGTAACTAAGTTTTATAATGCTGCCAACTTACAAACTCGTATTCGAATTGATTCAGCAGCAAACAGACTATTATTGGATAAAGATCCGGACGAGGCAATGCAAGTATTGAAAAATCTAGCTAAGAATGAGGAACAGTTTCCGACAGCAAGAAGAGGGGGTAAACGGGTACTAGCTGTCAAGGATTATGAGGCCGACAACACGATGAAATCACAGGTAGCATTCCTTACTAAAGCAATGAAAAGGTTATTGAATGATGATGCACAACATGGATTTGCTGTTGAGGAGGTTTGTGAAATCTATGAGGGGAATCATAGTTCGGATGAGTGTCCTATACAGCTAGAAGAAGGAAAATATGTTGGAAATTACAAGCCGAATTACAATGCCAACAATTATAATCCAAATTGGAGGAAGGATCCCAAGTTTTCTTGGAGCAATCCTAATAATGCCCTGAATCCTCAAGCACACAATTAGAATCAGGGAGGACCTAGATTGCTGACGTGACAACAACTGCCGCCGCAACTGCCACCGCAGCAGCAACCAGCTGCCACGAGCAGTATACTGGAACAGACTCTGGCCACTTTTATGTCTCAGACAGGTACTTATATTGAGAATATGAATCAGTTTGTTAAGAAAACAGAGACATTCATGGATAAAACAGAGATGCGGATGACGAATCATGAAGCTACTCTAAAATCTTTGGAGACACAAATGGGTCAAGTTTCCCAACATATTAAGCCGAGGTAGACTGGAGGATTTCCTAGTAATACTGAAAATGCTAAGCAGCCCACACATGAGCAGTGTAAAGCTATTACTACTAGGAGTGGGAAGAAATTATCAGGGCCGGAAAAAGAAGCTGAAACAGTAAGAAAACCAGCCTTTGACAGACCTGCCGAGGAAGCTGCCCCGACAGGTAACAAACAGACTACTGCCGATGAGCCTGTCACGATAGCAGAAGCGACAGAGGAGAAAAATGATGAACCCAAACCTCCTCAGATTCGTATGTAGTGGGAAGGACGTATTGCTGATTATCGTCCCCCACCTCCTTTTCCTCAACGGATACATTAAGCTAAGCAAGAATCTCAACTCAAAAAGATTTATGATATTTTTAAGCAGGTTCACATTAATATTCTGTTATTGGATGCCGTTAGGGAGATGCCCGGTTATGCTAAATTTCTCAAGGATGTCATGTCAAAGAAATCTAAACTTGGGGAATTTGAAATGGTAAAGATGACAGAAGGTTGCATGAGTATTCTTCATTGACAGCCACCCCAGAAAAAGAAGGATCCGGGGAGCTTCATCATACCTTGTGTAATCGGAGATAAATATGTGGGTAAGGCACTTTGTGATCTTGGTGCTAGTATTAATTTAATGCCAAAATCTGTTTTTCAGAAATTAGGTATTGGAAAGGCGCGGCCCACGACAGTAATTCTGCACCTGGCAGACCACTCTTATGTTCATCCGGAAGGAAAAATCGAAGATATTCTGGTAAGAGTGGATAAATTTATTTTTCCTGCTGACTTTCTTGTTTTAGATTGTGAGGTAAAAGAAAACGCACCAATCATCCTTGGGCGACCCTTCTTAACCACGGGAAGATCACTGATTGATGTGGAGAAAGGAGAACTCACCATGCGAGTGAACAATCAAGAGATTAAGTTGAATGTTTTCCAAGCTATGAAGCATGCTGATGCAGACGAGGAATGCAAGGCTATCACTGAAGTTACTCTTGATCAACCCTGCATCAGGTCGGGCAGTCACGACATAAAAATTGGTCACTGCCGCGGCAGCCACCTACAGGACTGTCACGACAGCACTGACGACAACACCGACGACAGCAACTCCTCTGAATCTGATACATCTGATACTGAAGATCAGGAGGAGGTAAACTGGATAGGCGATCGTCCAGGTAAGTTATTCGAACCTTTAAATTATACTTCGGATAACCATGCAATCCAAAAGCCATCTACTGTTGAGCCACCTGCCTTAGAACTGAAGCCCCTGCCAGGGCAGCTAAAATATGCTTTTCTTGGTTCAAATGATATGTTGCCCGTAATCATCTCTTCTAAGCTGCCACAGGAACAGGAACGACAGCTAATAGGGATGCTGCGGCAGCACAGAAAGGCAATTGGATGGACGATAGCTGATATTCAAGGCATTAGTCCGGCGTTATGCATGTACAAAATCCTTTTAGAGGAAGATCATAAGCCGACTATAGATGCCCAAAGGCGGCTAAACCATGCGATGAAAGAGGTGGTTCGTAAAGAGATAATCTAATGGTTAGATGCTGGTATTATTTACGCCATCTCCGACAGCAAATGGGTAAGCCCGGTGCAATACGTTCCCAAGAAAGGAGGAATGACCGTGGTGACCAATGAAAACAATGAGTTAATCCCAACCAGGACTGTGACCGATTGGAGGGTTTGTATGGACTATCGGAAGCTTAACAAAGCTACCCGAAAGGACCACTTTTCTTTTACCCTTTATTAATCAAATGCTTGATAGATTAGCGGGTAAACCTTACTATTGTTTTCTTGATGGTTATTCAGGTTATAATCAAATTGCTATCGCACCGGAGGATCAAGAAAAGACGACTTTCACATGCCCCTACGGAACGTATGCTTTTAGGAGGATGCCGTTTGGATTATGCAATGCACCCGCCACCTTCCAAAGGTGCATGATGGTCATATTCTCCGATATGGTGGAGGACTTCCTTGAAATATTTATGGATGATTTTTCAGTCTTTGGAGACGATTTTGAGAGCTGCCTAGGCAATCTACAAAAGGTACTTGAAAGATGTGAAAAAGCAAACCTAGTTTTAAATTGGGAAAATGCCATTTTATAGTGGATGAAGGGATAGTACTTGGCCATAAGATTAGCTGTCGTGGCATAGAAGTCGACAGGGCCAAAATAGAAGTGATCGAAAAGCTGCTGCCGCCGACCACAGTCAAGGGCATTAGAAGTTTCTTGGGACATGCTGGTTTTTATCGGAGATTCATTGCCAATTTCTCAAAAATCACCAAGCCCCTATGCCATCTTTTAGAGCAGAACCGACCCTTTGACTTTAATGAAGAATGTACTAAAGCATTCAAGGTTCTGAAGGAAAAACTGGTAACAGCCCCAATAGTACAGCCACCAGACTGGACACAACCATTTGAGATTATGTGTGATGCTAGTGACTATGCTGTTGGGGCAGCACTTGGGCAGCGGAGAGACAAATTATTCCATGTCATATATTATGCCAGCAAGACACTGAATGATGCCCAAGTGAACTACACCACCACAGAAAAGGAGTTATTAGCTGTGGTATTCTCCATTGACAAGTTTTGTTCTTACATACTTGGAACGAAGGTAATAGTGCACACAGACCACTCTGCCCTGAAGTATTTGTTCGCGAAAAAGGATGCAAAGCCTCGATTGATACGGTGGATCCTGCTATTGCAAGAATTCGACCTTGAAATCAAGGACAAAAAAGGGACAGAAAATCAGGTGGCAAATCACTTGTCAAGGTTGGAGAAGGGACAGAGTCTACCAACAGATGAGACAAACATACTAGAGACCTTCCCAGATGAGCAGCTCTTTGCTGCCGCAATCACTACCGTGACAGCCATGGCGGCAGGTAAGTCTTCTGAACTCCCCTGGTATGTTGATTTCGTTAATTTTATAGTTAGCGGAATAATTCCTTCTGATCTTAATTATCATGCCAGGAAGAGGTTCCAAAATGATGTTAAGCATTATTATTGGGACGAACCTCTTCTTTTCAAAATTTGTGCAGATCAGGTTATAAGGAGGTGTGTACCACAAGAAGAGCAAGAAGACATTCTTCATCACTTCCATGCTTCACAGTATGGAGGTCACTTAGGAGGCAACAAAACTGCTGCCAAGGTGCTGCAGTCAGGGTTCTACTGGCCATCACTGTATAAAGATGCACAAAACTTCTACAAGAACTGTGACAGGTGCCAAAGGACAGGAAACATCTCAAGGAGAAACGATATGCTGCTGCAGAACATTCTAGAAGTCGAAATCTTCGACGTTTGGGGGATTGATTTTATGGGACCTTTTTCATCTTCATGTGGAAATCTATACATCCTCTTAGCAGTAGATTATGTCTCTAAGTGGGTTGAAGCTATCGCCACTCAAAAGAATGATGCCAAGACAGTCCAAAGGTTTTTACACAAAAACATATTTTCTAGGTTTGGCATCCCTAAGGCGATTATCAGTGATGAAGGGAGGCATTTTGACAATAGGGTTATTGCTGCCGCCTTGAAGAAATATGGTGTCAAGCATCGAATCGCGACAGCATATCACCCACAGACCAATGGACAAGCTGAAATATCTAATAGGGAAGTTAAGAACATTCTTGAGAAGATGGTTAAGCCAACTAGGAAAGATTGGTCTTTACTCCTCAATGATGCGTTATGGGCATATAGGACAGCTTTTAAGACTCCATTGGGCATGTCTCCATACCGATTGATTTATGGGAAAACATGTCATCTGCCTGTCGAGATAGAGCACAGAGCATACTGGGCAATCAAGGCAGTAAATATGGACTTGGACAAGGCAGGACAGAAAAAGCTGTTAGATCTTAACGAAATTGAAGAAATCCGGACAATGGTTTACGACAATGCAAGAATCTACAAGGAGAAAACTAAGAAGTAGCATGACAGGAAGTTGATGCCACGACAGTTCTGCCCAGGGCAGCTTGTATTGTTGTTCAATTCTAGACTGAAACTTTTCCCAGGGAAACTAAAATCTAGATGGTCTGGCCCATTCCAAGTCGTACAAGTTTTTCCCCATGGTGCCTCAAGCCTTTCATCGCCAGGAAGATTAGAGCTCTATTATGGCAATCATTTGCGGAGCAACCAGAGGAGATGAACGAGACGCTGGTGAGAGAATTTTATGCTGCCATCAGCAGCAAAACAACGACAGCAGTAAGTGTTAGAGGGACAGAAGTATCGTTCCAGCCGAGCACATCAACTCTTTATATGGCCTCTACATAGGCCCCAATGATGACGCACACCAGAAGTTCCTCGACACCTTGGATGATGCTGCCTATGACGATGTCATGGCAGAACTGGCGGCAGAGGGAACCGAATGGAATACTAGCCGGAAAAATCCACACACGGTGAAGAGGGGGCAGCTGCTGCCGGAGGCAAAACTGTGGAATGCCTTCATCAAAAAGAGGATTATGCCGTCGTCACACCATACAACCGTTGACCAGCAAAGGTTAGCCTTAATACACTCTATTTTAAATGAACGACCCATTAATGTGGGTAGTTATATGCGAGAGAGTATTTTGGAAAGTGCACATCGACCGTCGGGCCTCCTTTTCCTCCCCTACCTCATCACGTCCCTCTACCGTGGTCATAATGTGCTGGAAGCCGACACCGATTTCATAGTGAAAGGACGGGGTTGGACAGAAAAGAATATCATCAGCCTCATGGAGCTGACAGTGGCAACCCCTCTCTCATCTTTCAACCCCGCTGCCGCCCCAGCTGAATCATCAAAGCAGCCAAATCCTGAAACTGCCGCCGCAGCAGCTGCTCCGACAGAACCCTCTAATCAGATCCTAGCTGCCATTCAAAGGATGGAGGACAGACAGTTGGGCCTCATGACATTCATCAAGGAATTTGCCGCATCCACGGTAAATTTTATTCAAACTACTTTAAATTTCCCTGATGTTGTTTTCCCCACCTTCCCTGCCCACTACTTCACTGTCCCCACCCCTGTCCAAACACCTACACATGCTGCTACCCCACAAAAACCATCTGCCCCGACGGCAGCCGGCAGCACCCGTGCTGAAACATCCACTCGAGGAACAAAACGACAAGTGCCCTCGGATGATCTTGCTGCCTTTGTTGCTGGGTTCTCTTCCTCCTCCGTCTGGACAGACAGCGACGATGAACCCTCTATTCAGAGGAACCTGTCGAAGGAGTTTACACCAGTAAAGAGGCAGAAAAGAATGGCAGACAAGAAAACTCTGCCAAAGGCCAGCAGCAGCAGTGACAGCAGCGGCAGCAGCTCCGACATTCAGGTTGTACAACAACCACCCCAGCCCGCCCCAAGAGCCAGAATCCGCCGCCAAATCCGCCTCAGCAGCAGCAGTGAAGACAGTGCTTAAAATTTAAGTTTCTTATTTTCTTATTGTTGTCTGCCATTTATATATTTTGTGATGTACTGCCTTCATATGTTTTCATTTTTATTTTGTCATTTGCATTGAGGGCAATGCAACCCTTGAGTTTGGGGGTGGCAACCCTCCATATTTATGGAGTACATCTTAGTTAAAATTTGTGTCTTTTACTTAGTTTATTTTTGCATAAAAAAAGAAGATGAAAATATTGAAAACTTTGGCTTAAAACTATGAACTGAACTTGCCTGTCGTGACAGCTCTGTCGTGGCAGTAACTTTAGGATAGTTTAAGGAGAAGTTTAGAGCCTTTCTATAGTTCTGAAAACTTAAACACCATTGTGACTGTTATACTGCTTAGACTTCTTTTAGCCAAACTAGAATAGGAAGCTTAGCACTTGAATAGCCCCTAGAGGTGCCTAACACTGGCTCTAGGAAAGAAGTTTAGCAAAAGAGACTCAATAATCCTAGAGGTGCCCGAAACTGGCTCTAGGAAGTTAACTAGAGGTGCCTAAAACTGGCTCTAGTAAAACTTTAGAGAAATCGAGTCAAAACAAAAAAAATCAAAGAAGCATGAAAATGTGCCTTCAAAAAGATAAACTGTGGCATAAAAATTCGAGTTAAGAGTTGAATATTCTAGTGAAACTAAGAAAGTCTTGGCATATAACTGTTCACAAGCATGCACACACTGCACGAGGACTATAGTGAGATTCCGGACAGATCCTAAATTATCCGACAGGTTGCTGCCGTCACAGGGAACGAACGACGGGTAAGGGAAAGTTCATTGTTTGAAAGCCAAAACAAAAATATTTCATTTTTCTTTTAGGTCTTAGTTGCTTGAGGGCAAGCAAAAACTTGAGTTTGGGGGTGTGTTGAGTGTGTAAAAGTTCTATTATTTACACCCTTTTTAACCCATATTTCTACTGCATTCAAGCATTATTCATTGCATTTAGGTTAGTTTACAGCAAAACATCACAAATATATTAAAAGGCACATATTCTACTAAGAATGGATGTTTTTGCAGGTTGCCGCCGTAGCAGACGGTGAGGGCAGGCGCTGGGAAGAGAAGCAGAAGAACTGAGCTAGACAAGCAGACAAAGAGGATGATGCTGCCATGGTTGCTGCCGTGACAGCAGAGGACGACAGCAATTTTGAGGAGAAAAAGCAAAGTGGACCTCAATAGATAGAGAAAATTCAGCCCGTTTGTCGTGTGAAAACCTCATATTTTTCCAAGCCCCAGATCAAAAGATATGTCAAGCCCAAAGTTCAAGGCGGGAAAATCCCAAGAAAGAAAATGACGGCTGGAAAGTAGATTCCTTGAAGATTTAGTCTTTATTAGAATCATACTTTCAATTAAAGTTGTATTCTTGCTAATTTAGATAACTTGAGCCCAAAGCTTATATAAGGGCATGTATTTTAACCTAGGGCATAATCCCATCCCATAACCGATTACCCTAATCTCCTTCCCAAAAACCTTAGTCGTTTTCCTGCCCTCGACATGTTCTAAATTCCCCCTAGGGCCACGGGTTGATTTGTAAAGTAGTTGCAAGGGTTGTTGTTGCGTGTAAAATAGTCTATCGCAATTGTAGTGCAAGTGTACACGACGCAAGTAGTAAAGTGATACGAAGTATCGGATATCGTCTCCATAGGGATTGGGCTAATAGCTTCACCTTATTTCACTGCACGAAAGTAAAAGAAATAATTGAGAGTTGTCACGAGAATAATAAGGTAAACTTAAATAAAAGAGTAGAAATATCAAGATAGAGAGAATGGGCTGGTATTGAATTGCTCAGTAGTGCAGGTATTGCATTGCTTAGGAACTCCAGTTCTGTCGTCGTGCCTGTCGCGGCAGCACCTGTCGCGGCAGCTGTCCGTTGGTCGTCGCGGCAGCAAACACACCAACTCAGTACTCCAAGTTTGGCAAGAATCCCAGAATTGCCTTGGCCTATCCCTAGGTCCAAGTGTGTCGATGATCACGTCTTGATGATACCTCCCGGCGTGAATCGAAGGGTGAACACCGATGTGTATGAATTCTTCCTTAGCCACTTAACCTTGCCCTATCCCTAGGCACAAGATAGTTCAACTATAAACTAGAGAACTCGCTCTTATTTCTTTCGTATACTTAACTCTCCTGATGCTAAGTAAATGGATAACCTCACAATGCTCTCCCGATGCTCTTGCAAGATATTAATAACCAAAATAAGAGAACTTGAAGTTTATTTTATTGAACTTGAAAAATCCTAAAACAAAACAACCCTTGCAACTACTTTACAAATCAACCCGTGGCCCTAGGGGGTTTTTAGAACATATCGACGGCGGGTAAACGGCGGAGGGATTTGGTTATCGGTTATGGGGTATGATATTTCCTAGGTTAAAATCTATGCCCTTATATAAGCTTTGGGCTCAAGTATTCTAAGATAACAAGGATTACAACTTTAATTAAAAGTAAGATTCTAATAAAGACTTAATCTCCAAGGATCCTACTTTTCAGCCGCCCTCCTTGTTTCTTGGGATTTCATCTCCTTGAGCTTTGGCTTGACATATCTTTTGATCCGGGGCTTGGAAAAATATATGGTTTTCACACGACAGACGAGCATAATTTTCTCTATCTATCGAGGTCCACTTTGCTTTTTCTCCACTAACTTGCTGTCGTCCTCTGCTGTCACGGCAAATCCATGGCAGCATCGTCCTCATCGTCTGCTTGTCCAGTTCAGCTCTTCTGCTTCTCTGCCCTGCGCCCGCCTTCTCCATCTATTATGGTAGCAACCTGCAAAATCAGCCATCTTTTAGTAGAATCTGTGCATTTACTATATTTGTGATGTTTTGCTATAACTAACCTAAATGCAATGCAACGATGCTTGAATGCAGCAGAAATATTGGTTAAAAAAGGTGTAAATAATAGAACTTTTACACACTCAACAGTTGTTTTGTTTTAGGAATTTTCAAGTTCAATAAAATAAACTTCAAGTTCTCTTATTTTGGTTATTAACATCTTGCAAGAGCATCGGGAGAGCATTGTGAGGTTATCTATTTACTTAGCATCAAGAGAGTTAAGTATACGGAAGAAATAAGAGCAAGTTCTCTAGTTTATAGTTGAACTATCTCAGACCTAGGGATAGGACGAGGTTAAGTGGCTAAAGAAGAATTCATACACATCGGTGTTCATCCTTCGATTCACGCCGGGAGGTATCATCAAGACGTGATCATCGACAAACTTGGACCTAGGGATAGGCCAAGGCACATCTGGGATTCTTGCCAAACTTGAAGTACGGAGTTGAATGTTTGTTGCCGCGACAATCAACGTACTGCTGCCGCGACAGGTGCTACCGCGACGGGCGCGACGATAGAACTGGATTTCCTAAACTCTGCAATACCTGCACTACTGAGCAATTCAATACCAGCCCATTCTCTCTATCTTGATATTTTTTACTCTTTTATTTGCGTTTACTCTATTATTTTCGTGACAACTTTCTCAAATATTTTCTTTACTTCGTGCAGTGAATTTAGGTGAATCTATTAGCCCAATCCCTGTGGAGATGATATCCGATACTTCGTATCACTTTACTACTTGTGTCGTGTATACTTGCACTACCATTGCGATAGACTATTTTACACGCAACAGTAATTCTGTCTGGACCTAAGGTGTTCTCTTAGGACAGTACCCACGTCCAATGGGCTCGGGTTAATTCATGTATACGATGCAGTTATGGCGAACTATATCCTGAAGTTGAATTGGAGGGTAGATAAGTTTACATGTAAACCTTGGTTGCTCTTACAACATGTTTTCTAAAATGTTATTATTTACCTATGTTTTAAAAATTGTTTTTCTTGCACTTTTGGAACAAACTGGGCACCCTAGCTCATACCCCAAAACTTTTCCCTTTCAGATTTTGGATAGGCTTATCTGATCTGGCACTTGGAGGATCGACACATTTAGTACATATTTTTTTGCAATGTTTCCATCTTCCAAATTGTCTTATTTACGGTGACATGAGCCTATGTTTTGATACTACACACTTTATTACGTTGCCTTGCATGGCTTTTCGATGTATTTATATCTTGATAAAGTTTATATTGGTAAACTTAATTTACTTATGCATGAATCATAATTATTACTTCATTTTGATCTTAAATCTTTAAATACTTTCATGAAAAGTTTTTGGTAAGAAATATGACCTCCTGGATTTGGACATTACGCATAGGTCGGTCTAGGGGTACAAAATTCTTTCTGGATCACATCATCTAGCACATCGACAATATGACACTCTTCTTTGTCTCTACATTGAATATATTCAAAAACACTTAAGGTAACATGATCATTTTTAGTCGCATGGTCAGTTCACCTTTGTAAACATAAATAAGAGTTCTTTTGGTTGCTAGAAATGGTCACCCCAAGATTATAGGTACCTGCTTGTCTGTCTCAAAGTTAAGTATAATAAAATCGACTGAAAAATAAACTTATCAACACATAGCAAGACATCATTAATTTTCCCTTCAAATGGAGCCAATGATTTGTCGGCTAGTTGCAATGTCACCGCACTGGGCTTCATATGTCCAATTCCCTACCTCTTAAAATCTAGACAACGGCATTAAGTTAATGCTAGCTCCCAAGTCACATAAAGCTTTTTCCCAAATAATGATTTACAATCGAAAATACGATAGTAAACCTCCCAAGATCTTTCATTTTGAGGGGCAAGTTGTTGGTCAAAACAACACTACAGCCTTTTGTGAATGCAATAGTCTCAATGTCACAAAGCTTCTTCTTCTTGGACAATAGTTTCTTCATAAATTTCCCATAATTAGGAATTTGCACTAGAGCGTCCACTAAAAGAATGTTGACATAAAGTTGCTTGAGTGTATCCATTAACTGTTGATATTTCTTTTCATGTTCATTGTCATAAAATCTTTGGGAAAAAGGTAGAGGTGGGGATATTTTCAATTGTGTCGGCACTTCTGGTTGCGTTGACACTTTGGATTGCTACACATTTGACATGTGCGTGACAATTCTTGGAACTAGTTTTTGGTACATCAACGATCTCTTCATAAGCAATCTTTTCATTATGAGCCACTTCACCATTTTTTTGAAGTTGTTACATATGATTCTCTTATCGACTCACTAGTTTGATTTTTGCTCCATAGAGTGATAGCCTTGGAATGCTCCTTCCCTCGTGAATTGAGAATTTTTGTATCACTTAGAAGTGTGCCTTGCGATCTAGTATTCATTGTGGATGCAAGTTGACTTAATTGTGCCTCTAATGCATGAATCGATGAAGAATTCACTTGAACGATTGCTTTCGTTCGAGTGATATGTCTCTCATCAAAGCTTAAATAGTTGCTAAATGATCAGATGTGGATGCTTGAGTGTACTTTTGTTGCCTATGTGCTTGAACATATAGATGTGTAACAACCCTAATTTTCTAAGGTAAAAAAAAGGGAATAAAAAAAGAAGAGAAAAGCAGCCAAGGGGTTTTAAACCCGTGACCCTTGGCTGCATAGGTCAATGGCTTAACCAATTGAGCTAACATAACTCTTGGTTAGTTGTTGCACCAGGGGAAATAAAGTTAATATCTAAGATCCTAAAATAATATAATAATAATAAAATAATTAAAATATCCTACCTACCCTAACGAATGTGAATTTATTTGGGATCAATTTTTTCCAAAAATTTCCAAAAACACCCCTCCCTCCTATCGTCGTTGAAGATTCGCGACCTAGGGCTAAACCGGTCTGCTTTTTCTTTCGAGTTTTCCGGCGCCGTTCGGCGTCCGTTCGCCACGCCACCACTGTCGTTGGACTCCCCGTCGCAGGCTGATCAAAACCCAAGTTGTCGTTCGCCCGTTCATCGTGGTTTGCCCCGTCGTCGGAGTTACGTCTTTTTCCGACGTGTTCGAACGATTAAGGACGAATCTGGTGAGTTTTGGTTCGTTTCCAGTGTCATTTCGTTTCCTAGAGATGTAATAAAATGAGGATTGGACTAATTGTGTCTTTTTCCGGCGGAAAACAACGTGAAACTGACTTTTTCGGCGAGGTTTCGGCGACCTTTCAGTTTTAAGGGTAAGAGCCGGTCCACGTAGATCGAACCGGTCTGAACCGGCTGGTCCGATTGAACCGGTCAGCTCAGTCAAGCCCCGTTGACCGACCCGACCCGTTAACCCGAGTCAACTCATCCGAGTAAACTTAGTGAGTCAACTCGTCCGAGTCAACTCAGTGAGTCAACTCGCCCGAGTCAACCCAGTGAGTCAACTCCCCGAGTCTGCATTGGACCAGTGACGTCAGCATTGACTTTGACCGCTTACGTTAGCGTTGACTTTGATTTTGACCAAAAAGTCAACTTTTTTCCGAAAAGCCCTATTTTATGTTTTTCGACGTCCTGAGTCCGATTTTGAAGCCCGTTTTGCAAATTTCTAATCCGAAAGCCTCCAGATTTGACGTTGAACCCGAACATGCATATATATAAGTTATGTCATTTAAGAGAAATTAATGATTAAGGACTGATGTTAATCTTCTGATTTAATAGGTACTCGTGGATCTCCCGATCGTGCCTACGCCCAGCCCAGCTCGTCTCGATCCGTACCGCCTCGTGATCTGATCGTCACTCGTTCCAATACTGAAGTGGAGCGTGATCTCGGTGCTCGATAGACCTTGTGACTGACCGATCTCATCTTTTGAGGTGTGTTCCTTGCGTGCTATATGACTGTTGCACATTTACTGTTTTACATGCTTCACATGATTTAATAAAACATACTATGTGTATATGATTGCTAAACTTGATTTTGTGAAAAGCTAGCATGTTTTCTGTTTATGAAAGAAATATGATTGTACTGTATGTTTGAATTATGCTCTAGCATTCGATATGACAAGCATGCCTATGATTTTCGGTTATCAGTGTAGAAATATGTTGCTGAGCATTATTATGACTATTATTGTTGCATACTATGTTACTACCCGGACTAATTAGTAGAGGTACTTGGGGGTATGATGTGGAGACTATCGGCTTAGCCCTGATCTAGCTGGTAAGATCGCCCGTATTCGGATCCTAAGCTTCGGCTAGGTCTGCCCGTATTCGGATCCTAGGCTTTGGCCAGGTCCGCCCGTTTTCGGTTCCTAAGTTTTGACTAGGGCCGCCCGTATTCTAAGGTATATCCTTAGGATGGTACCCCGCCCAATGGGCTTGGGTTAATGCCAGTATAAGATATTGTTCTGGGGAACTGTATCATGGTGTTCGGTTGGAGGGTAGATAGGTTGCATGAAAACTTTGATGCTTTTTATGAAATGTTTTGCATAACATGATTTATTATTTATTGATGTAAATGTTTTACTTGCACTATTGGAACACACTGAGCTTTCTAGCTCACGCCCCAAATTCTTTCCCCTTTCAGATATTTTGGATAGGCCACCCTGTAGCTGACACTTGGAGGATCGACACATTTGGTATTCTTTTTTATTGTAATGTTTCTATCCACCGTTTGTACTTTCAGGGTGACATGTGCCTATATTTTGTTATGTATGGTATTAAACTAGAAGTATTTTGATATGTTAACTAATACTTATTTTGTAACTATCCTATGATGGGTTTATTTAAGTAATCATGGCTGCCTATATTATTTATGATGTCTATGTTGTGAATGACTTTGGAAAATATTATTGATTGACGTATTAAACAGGTTTATTTAACTTGATGGTTTTCACTAAGTCCTGCTGTTATGCTGTCGAACTAAACACTTAGTTTGTAAACATGTTTTCCACTGTAGTTTTAAATTTTGATGTGCCTTACTAGACTTGGTCATTCCGCATAGGCCGGTCTAGGGGGTTACATTTAGTTGGTATCAGAGTTTTTGCTTTTAAAACCTCGGATTGTGGATAAGTCCTTTTAAAATATTGTTTTAGAATGTTTTACAAGTATTGTAAAAAGAGGCCATGTCACCCAACTTTATATGTTTAATTGTGTTCGATTCTCCAGTGTCATAAGCTGATCTTAGGTTTTATCCCTTGTAGAGATTCTCCGAGATGAGCACCGGAACGGGCCGTTGACTCGCTCGTATACGTGGTCGACCTGTTAGATTTGCAGACCCGATAGACGATCTGGTGGTTGATCCACCTACCTCTGGAGTTGCTACAACCGCAGTTGACCCTCCGACATCTATAGAGCCTCCTACCCCTAGTGGTCCTTCAGCCGCTGTTGTTGCTGCTACTTCGACTACTCCGACATCTGTCCTGATTGCTCCTACACCTACTCCCACTGTTCCATTACCTACTCTTAGTATTGGCATGACTACTCCAGTCAGAGGAGCTACTGTTTCTGGGTCCGAGCCTATGACTGGAGTTACGGATGAGTCCTTGAGTAGACAGTTCCTCTAGTTGATTCACGGAGTAGTCAGAGCGTCTGGAGTCACACCTGAAGTTCCTATCTCCCAGACCCTGATTGCCAACGGGATAAAGACCTTCTCGGGATCTCTTAGTGGACCACCGACCGAGGTTGAGGAGTGGTTATACGATATCGAGAGACGTATGGGTGAGTTGGGTTTTGAGCCATCAAGGAAATATTTGGGTACTGTATCTATGTTGAATGGGAATGCCCGCACCTGGTGGGAGTCCATCATGAGTAGTGTTCCTTCTGATCGTCTAACATGGGATTTCTTTAAGGAGCGCTTTAGGAACCGTTTTCTGGGCGAGCGGTTCTTGAGAGAGAGATGCCAAGCTTTTAAAGACCTGGTGCAGGGTACCATAACAATGGCTGAGTATGAGATACAGTTTCTAGAGTTGTCGAAATATGGTACTGGCTTGATTTCTACTGAGAAAGACAAATGTGAAAAGTTTCTGGAGGGCCTCCGTATTGGGATACGTGATCGAGTGGCTACCCACCATGATCAGGTGTTTGAAGATTTAGTGGACCGGGCTAAGACTGCAGAACAGATGGAGATCTTGACAACTAGTCAGAGTAGTAGAGATGGAGATCGAGTTAGAGGCAAGGATCGAGGGTGAGACCGAGATCGATCTTGGAGATCTTTTAGACAGGGAGAGTCTCACGCACGCTCTGATAAGAGGGCTCGCACCATGTATCAGGGTGGTGGTTCGAGTTATAGACCCACGGTACAGCAGGGCCCACGCTTCATCGAGGGGAGTGCAGGAAGATGTCGGGTGCTTGCTTCAGATATGAATCCACTGACCATTTCAAGAAAGATTGTCCGCACCCACCTTCTGTAGACCGATCGTCGTTTCAGACCCCTGCTCGATCCCAGACTCCAGCCCGTTCACAGACATCTGTTCAGACACCGGGTTCAAGGCGTTATCAGAGTAGAGCTCATGGATCTTCTGCTAGATCTGATAGTAGAGGCCGATCACATCAGAGTGGGGGACCGGTTATGACTGAGGCCAGACAGCCTGCACTTGTTTATGCTACTAGACGTCGTGACGACAGAGATGAGCCATACGTCATTGCAGGTACATTCACTATATTTTATGTTCCATACTTTGCATTGCTTGACAACGGTTCTACCCATTCCTATGTATCGAGATCTGTGTCCCGAGACCTTTAGATTCCAGTTGAGAGCACCGAGAGTGCAATTACCGTTATGAGTCCAGTGGGCCGGTCTGTGGTTGTAAATAAGGTTTTCAGGCAATGTCCCCTCGAGGTGCAAGGGGAAATCTTTCTAGCTGACCTTATGGAACTACCATTAGAAGAGTTCGATCTGATTCTTGGCATGGATTGGTTGACTGAACACCGGGTTAATCTAGATTGTGACTCCAAGAGAGCAGTTTTGAAGACTTCTGGTGATCGTACAGTGGTTCTTATTGGTTAGCGCCGAGGGTATCTGTCTAATGTGATATCTGTTTTGGCTGCCGACAAGATGATCCAGAAGGGCTATCAGACTTTCATCGCCTATTTCTTGAATACCAAGGGTTCTTTGTCAAAGATTGAGGAGATTCACATTGTTAGCGAGTTTCCTGATGTCTTTCCCGAGGAATTACCTGGATTACCTCCGGATAGGGATGTCAAGTTTGAGATTGAGACCTATCCGGGCTCTGCACCAGTCTCTATGAACCCTTACCGTATGGCTCCTAAGGAGCTTAAGGAGTTGAAGATTCAGTTGCAAGAGCTCCTTGACCGAGGCTTTATTCGACCCAGCTCTTCGCCCTGGGGAGCTCCTATTCTCTTTGTGAAGAAGAAAGATGGGTCTCTCAGGATGTGTATTGACTACCTTAAGCTGAACAAGTTGACAGTCAAGAATAAGTATCCTCTGCCCAGGATTGATGACTTGTTCGATCAGTTTCGGGGAGCCACAGTTTTCTCGAAGATTGATCTTCGTTTCGGGTACTATCAGCTAAAGATAAAGAGGTCTGATGTAGCAAAGACGACCATTCGCACCAGATATGGGCACTACGAGTTTTTAGTGATGTCGTTTGGTCTGACTAATGCTCCTGCCGCTTTTATGGATCTGATGAACCGTGTGTTCCGACCCTATTTAGATCAGTTTGTGGTGGTGTTCATTGATGACATCCTAGTCTACTCCTGGACTGAAGCAGAACATGTTGAGCATTTGAGGATTGTTCTGCAGACTCTTAGAGAGCATAAATTGTACGCCAAGTTGAGAAAGTGTGAATTTTGGCTCAACGAGGTGACATTTCTGGGGCATGTGGTATCGGCTCGGGGTATTCAGGTTGATCCAAGCAAGATAGAGGCCATTGTGAGTTGGAAGCAACCCAAGAATGTTCCCGAGATCCGTAGTTTCTTGGGTTTAGCTGGGTATTACAGACGTTTCGTCGAGGGCTTTTCTATTATTGTCGCTCCCTTGACGAAGCTATTGAGGAAGGATGTTCCATTCATCTGGACCGATGCTCAGCAAAATAGTTTTGAGAAGTTGAAGACAGCTTTAACGCAAGCTCCAGTCTTGACGCAGCCCGAGTCTGGGAAGGATTTTGCAGTTTATAGTGATGCATCGCGTTTCAGACTTGGTTGTGTTCTGATGCAGGATGGCAAGGTAATAGCTTATGTGTCTCGTCAGTTGAGGCCACATGAGTGTAATTATCCTACCCATGATCTAGAGCTGGCCGCTGTGGTCTTTGCCTTGAAGATTTGGAGACATTATCTCTACGGAGAGAAGTGTTATATCTACACAGATCACAAAAGCCTGAAGTACATTCTTACACAGAGAGAGCTTAATCTTAGACAACGTCGTTGGATTGAGCTTCTTAAAGACTATGACTGTGTGATTGAGTACCACCCGGGGAAGGCTAATGTTGTTGTTGATGCTTTGAGTCGTAAGGCTATATCAGACTTGAGATCCTTGTTTGCCAGGATTAGTATATACAGTGATGGCAGTTTACTAGCCGAGCTACAGGTTAAACCGACATTGGCCGAGGAAATTAGGGCCAAACAGCTTCTAGACAGTTCCTTACTCCCTGTCATGCAGCAGGTTGGGCAGGGATCTACTTCTATCTATGCCTTTGATCAGGATGGAGTCTTGTGCTTCAAGGGTCGTTATTGTGTACCAGATGATGCCGAGTTGAAGCGGGCTATTCTTAGTGAGGCTCATAACAACCCTTATGCTATGCATCCTGGTGGGGACAAGATGTATCAAAACTTGAGGCAGAGATATCGTTGGGAAGGTATGAAGAAGGACATTTCAGATTATGTATCTCGGTGTTTTACTTGCCAGCAGGTTAAGGCAGAGCACCAGCATCCATCTGGTTTATTGCAGCCTATTAAGATCCCCGAGTGGAAATGGGAACGTGTCACGATGGATGTCGTTACAGGGCTTCCTCTGACACCTTCTAAAAAGGATTTGATCTGGGTGATTGTTGACCGACTCACCAAGTCAGGTCATTTTATTCCAGTTCGAGTCACCTACTCTTTGGAGAAGCTGGCTAAACTGTACATCTCTGAGATCGTCAGACTACATGGGGTACCTTTATCTATCATCTCTGATCAGGATCCGAGGTTCACTTCTCGATTTTGGTTGGCCTTGCACAGTGCTTTAGGTACCCGTCTGAATTTCAGTACATCTTTCCATCCGTAGACAGATGGACAATAGGAGAGGGTGATTCAGATTCTTGAGGACATGCTACGGGGATGTGTGATTGATTTCCATGGTAGTTGGGAGGATTTCTTGTCCTTGGCTGAGTTTGCATACAACAACAGCTATCAGGATAGTATCCGCATGGCACCGTATGAGGCTCTATATGGTCGTAAGTGTCGTACTCCCTTCTGTTGGACAGAGCTGTATGAGAAGAAGACTTTAGGCCCAGAGTTGGTTCGAGAGACCGAGGAGACCGTTAGATTGATCCGCAACCGTCTGAAAGAGGCTTTTGATAGACAGAAGTCCTATGCTGATCGGAGGAGAAAAGACAATGAGTTCGAGGTTGGTGATCAGGTTTTTCTGAAGGTGTCTCCATGGAAGAAAGTCTTGAGATTTGGGCGCAAAGGCAAATTGAGCCCAAGATTTATCGGACCGTATCGTATTCGGAAGAGAGTCGGGCATGTTGCTTATCAGCTTGAGCTGCCTCCTCAGCTTAGCCGTATTCATGATGTATTTCATGTATCTATGTTGAGGCAGTACCACCCAGATCCGAGCCATGTTATTCAGGTACAGGATGTGGAGTTGAGACCAGATTTGTCTTACGAGGAGGAACCTGTCCAGATCTTGGATCAAGACGAGAGAGTTTTAAGGAATCGACGTATTCCTATGGTCAAAGTACAGTGGAGTAATAGTGGTCCAGAAGAGGCTACTTGGGAGACCCTTGAGTCAATGGAGGAGCAATTCCCGCATCTGTTCAATTCAAGTAAATTTCGAGGCCGGAATTTCTTTTTAGGGGGGAGAGTTGTAACAACCCTAATTTTTTAAGGTTAAAAAAAGGGGGAATAAAAAAAGAGAAGAGAAAAGTAACCAAGGGGTTTTGAACCCGTGACCCTTGGCTGTATAGGTCAATAGCTTAACCAATTGAGCTAACATAGCTCTTGGTTAGTTGTTGCACCAGGGGAAATAAAGTTAATATCTAAGATCCTAAAATAATATAATAATAAAATAATTAAAATATCCTACCTACCCTATCGAATGTGAATTTATTTGGGATCATTTTTTTCCAAAAATTTCCAGAAACACCCCTCCATCCTATCGTCGTTCCTTTGTTTTTCTTCCTTAACCAAACCGGCCACCGTCGATCAACCCTCACCACCGCGCCGTGGCGCTCACCGCCGGTGTTAAAGTGTTCACCGTTAAACCAGTCTACTTTTTCTTTCGAGTTTTCTGGCACCGTTTGCCGCGCCACCACTGCCGTTGGACTCCTCGTCGCAGGCTGATCAAAACCCAAGTTGTCGTTTGCCCGTTCATCGTGGTTTGCCCCGTCGTCGGAGTTATGTCTTTTTCCGACGTGTTCGAACGATTAAGGACGAATCCGGTGAGTTTTGGTTCGTTTCCAGTGTCATTTCATTTCCTAGAGATGTAATAAAATGAGGATTGGACTGATTGTGTCTTTTTCCAACAGAAAACAACGTGAAACTGACTTTTCCGGTGAGGTTTCTGCGACCATCCGGCGACCTTTGAGTTTTAAAGGTAAGAGCCGATCTGAACCGGCTGGTCCGATTGAACCGGTCAACTCAGTCAAGCCCCGTTGACCGACTCGACCCGTTGACCGATCCGACCCGTTGACACGAGTCAACTCATCCGAGTCAACTTAGTGTGTCAACTCGTCCGAGTAAACTCAGTGAGTCAACTCGCCCGAGTCAACTCGCCCGAGTCAGCCTAGTGAGTCAACTCGCCGAGTCAGCCTTGGACCAGTGATGTCAGCATGACGTCAGCGTTGACTTTGACCAAAAAGTCAACTTTTTCGGAAAAGTCTTATTTTATGTTTTTTGACGTCCTGAGTCCAATTTTGAAGCCCGTTTCGCAAAATTTTAATCCGAAAGCCTCCGAATTTGACGTTGAACCCGAACATGCATATGTATAAGTTATGTCATTTAAGAGAAATTGATGATTAAGGACTGACGTTAATCTTCTAATTTAATAGGTACTCGTGGATCTCCCGATCGTGCCTACGCCCAGCCCAGCTCGTCTCGATCCGTACCGCCTTGTGATCCGATCGTCACTCGTTCCAGTATTGTAGCGGAGCGTGATCCCGGTGCTCGATAGACCTTGTGACTGACCTTGTGTGCTATATGACTGTTGCACATTTACTGTTTTACATGCTTCACATGATTTAATAAAACATACTATGTGTATATGATTGCTAAACTTGATTTTGTGAAAAGCTAGCATGTTTTCCTTTTATGAAAGAAATACGATTGTACTGTATGTTTGAATTATGCTCTAGCATTCGATATGACAAGCATGCCTATGATTTTCGGTTATCAGTGTAGAAATATGTTACTGAGCATTGCTATGACTATTATTGTTGCATACTATGTTACTACCCGGACTAATTAGTAGAGGTACTTGGGGGTATGATGTGGAGACTATCGAATCAGCCCTGATCTAGATGGTAAGACCGCCTGTATTCGGATCCTAAGCTTCGGCAAGGTCCCCCCGTATTCGGATCCTAGGCTTTGGACAGGTCCGCCCGTTTTCGGTTCCTAAGTTTCGACTAGGGCCGCCCGTATTCTAAGGTATATCCTTAGGATGGTACCCCGCCCAATGGGCTTGGGTTAATGCCAGTATAAGATATTGTTCTGGGGAACTGTATCATGGTGTTCGATTGGAGGGTAGATAGGTTACATGAAAACTTTGATGCATGAAAACTTTGATGCTATTTATGATATGTTTTGCATAACATGATTTTTATTTATTGATGTAATTGTTTTACTTACACTGTTGGAACACACTGAGCTTTCTAGCTCACGCCCCAAATTCTTTCCCCTTTCAGATATTTTGGATAGGCCACCCTGTAGTTGACACTTGGAGGATCGACACATTTGGTATTCTTTTTTATTGTAATGTTTATATCCACTGTTTGTACTTTCAGGGTGACATGTGCCTATATTTTGTTATGTATGGTATTAAACTAGAAGTATTTTGATATGCTAAATGATACTTATTTTGTAACTATCCTATGATGGGTTTATTTAAGTAATCATGGTTGCCTATATTATTTATGATGTCTATGTTGTGAATGACTTTGGAAAATATTATTGATTGACGTATTAAACAGGTTTATTTAACTTGATGGTTTTCACTAAGTCCTACCGTTATGCTGTCGAAATAAACACTTAGTTTGCAAACAGGTTTTCCACTGGAGTTTTAAATTTTGATGTGCCTTACTAGACTTGGTCATTCCGCATAGGCCGGTCTAGGGGGTTACAAGATGTGGTATCTGTAATCACTAATTTTGTCCGGACATTGGACCCCTTTAAGTTTGTGTTGATATAGGGCTTACATTGGGCTATTGTGTAATTTAAGTCTAAAAAAATAAAAAAATAAAAAGAGAAAAATATACATGTATAGATAAGTGTTACTACTATTATTACATTATATTATTATTACTCTTAGTATTATTGTAGTATTATTTCTATTATAAATATTATCATCATCATGTTTATCAATACTTTATTATTATTATGCTTATTATACTATTTCTATTCTTTGATATGTATATAGTTGTTATATTTGTCGTTATCCCTTTTTTTACTATTATTACTTATTATTGGTATTATTATTATTAGTTATGTAGTTATTCTTACTATCATTCATTCATTATTATTATATAGCATTAATTTTATTATTACTATTATTTATTAACCGTTATTATTATTATTATTATTATTGTTATTAATTATTATTAATACACAAATAAAAAGTATAAACAAAGCCCAAGTATATTAATAAGAGTCCAAACTTATATAACAAAAGTCCAAAAAATTGTAAACTACATGACCAGCCCGATCAGAGTCCAAAAACCCTAATGTAACTATGTTGTATACGTAACCCATTGGTGACCGTTGGATCAAACACTGATCTAACGGTCCAGATTGGATCCCGTGGAAACCCTAGGAACCGTCTCATGACCTCGCGCCGCCCCTCTCCACAGCCGTCAGATCTGCTGAAATCTGACGGTCCAGATCGATACGGACTAGAGAAACCCTAGCAAAGCCCCCTACCCTTCTCGCATTGCATGCATCTCGGCCCTTGGATGCGAGACCAATAAACGGCCCAAATCAACGTAGGACGGCGACCGGGAGTTCACGCGTCAACTTGTCAGCTTTCCATGTGCCCCTTCAATTTCCACACGCGCGTGCCGACATGCAACAAATCAACGCATGTGCCCCTTCAATTTCCGTGTCTCTCCCGATCGAGTAAGCCCAGCAAACCACATAAGAAAACAGAAGGTTAGAGATATCCAAAAATAGCATAATAGAGAATAACCACGATATGCAACAAATCGAAACAAGACAAAACACAAAAAAGTCAACCAGAGGACATCAAAGATCAGAGAAGAAATTATTTTCATGACATGTAATCTTTTGGTTATATAGGGAACCGAAAACAAAAGGAGGGGAAGATTAGAAGAAAAAAAAGACCAGAGAGTATTGAAAAAAATATTAGTAAGGGACATATAAAAAAAGAGGAATTCGATTGTAACTGAAATCTCTCTTTCACAACAATAAAAAAGGTCGTTTTCGAAGGTAATCTTTTTTTTTAGATTTTGTATGTGGTTTGTGCCAAAAGAAAAGTAAAAAGTAAAGGTAGTCGTGGGTTTACCTCAGTCGCATCTCGTTGTCGTCGTTTTCTTTGTTAAACACCGACAAGCCGGCTGGTCTTTGTTGGATCTCGAATGGTGAGGTGATAGGAGTGGAAAGTGAAACGACGACTCGGTTTAGGGGCATAGGCATTTAGGTTTCGCCTTGAGATTTCGGGAAACAAGAGGAGAGGCATTTAGGTTATGGTCTTCGCCGGCGGTTAAGAGCGACGACCGTTTCATTATGGCCGCCGTTTCAATTCTTTTAGGATTAGAAGGGTTTCTGATCGTGAGGAAAAATGAGAAAAGTGAGGTAGATGAGCGGCGCCGCAAGGGTTTATTTTTAGCTATAGGGTGTCATCTTAGCCAAAAAAAGGATAAATATATATGGGGGCTTTATGGTTTAATTTAGTTTAGGTCACCAAGTTTCTTAAAAACCACGCCTACAGTCCCTGCCATCCTTCATCTTGTTTGATTTCACCCCTTATTCGTCCGATTTGATAAAAATCTCATGGGGAAATCACCTTTTCAGTCCTTACATGTTTACAACCTCATTTGATTTCACCCTTTTCTGATTAATCGACCCATTTTCTTTTTGGGATAAACCTGTTTGAACCCTTAGGATATTATTTTATTTCGATTTTCATCCCCAAGTCAGTGTTATATTTACATAATTAATCCGGAAATTTGTGTAGGTTTAGATTTCAACTTGCCTGCTATTCATGTTAATCTAATCTAGTTTTACTATGTTTTTTATGCGAATACATTAGTGTGTATATTAATTCCTTTTTGTTTCATGTTATTTGTTTTTTTATCTAAGATTATATGATAATGAATTTGTATACACATATAATATATAGTTTTCATGTAACTTTGTTCGTGTTTTATGAATTCGTAAAGTAGTGCATCTATGCATATGTGTTATAGGATTCGCGCATGATTTTTGTTAATCGTATAATTTACGTGGGGTATTGAATTTTTTATACTTATCATATTTTTATGAATATTCATTTATGTCATTTATATTATTACATGCCATGTCACTTGCTCTATATATTTCGCTTATTTCTCCTTTTTTATCATATGATTCTATGTCTCGTTTGTGTATTTATTTTTATAAGTTGCATTTCGAATTATAAATTGTAATGCGGATGTCTTTTATTCGGGAATGAACGAGGCTAGTACTAGTCGTGGTGATGGTGGTTCGGACGTTCTTTCTCGAATATCAAGACTTTTAAAATTTACTCACCCGCATAACCAAATTTCGATACGAATGGTCACTTTAATTCGCAAAATTTAATATTAACTAAGCGGTAATGGTTTTGGTACTGAGTTTAGGGCACGACGAGGGTGCAAATCCTTCCCCACGTGTAACTGACTACCGAACCCATTTTTTTAAGAAAAATCTATGGTTTTAACTTCGGTGTCCAGTCTACCATTTTTAAATGGCCGGCGGCGACTCCTCCTTTTTAATCCGATTAAATTTTCAAAAACCAATTAAAACTCGGTTCTTCCAAGTGACACCGAGAGGTATTTTTTTGAAATTTTTTAGTCGCAACAGATGGCGACTCCGTTGGTGATAAATTTTTGTTTCCAAAAACAAAAAGAGAGTCGAGCTAAAAAAAACTTTACCGCTCAATTAATATTAGAAGTTGCGAATTAAAATGACCGAATCAATCGATATTTGTTTATAAGTGTGAGTTTATTTTAAACGCATTTAAAGTGACATTTAAACCTGTTTGTCTAAGTGGGGGGAAACGTTAGTGCTTTCGTGGGGATATTGTTCCTCCGTATGGGCCTAGTAAGTACCTTCGAGACTCGAATACCATATATCTTCGCAGGAATATTGTTTCCCCGTACGGATATAGTTAAAGGGTCCCCTCAAATTGAACCCGGTTGAGAGGTGTATATAATGGGTGATGACCGGGGGCCTTACTACCCTTAGTAGGGGACAATGAGGACAATTTGAGTACCTTCTAGAACCAAAATTGCATGTAGAGAACTTAGAATACCCACCCCTTTTAGAGCCATACGAACAGCCTAGGTTTATTAGACAGCATAAATAGGATTGCTTGTGTGCTTGTGTAATTTATTAACTGTGTTTATCCAATACTAATGGTTTTTCTTGTGATATTATTGCATTTATTCTTGCATGCATTTCATGACACAAAGGTGTTGAGTCAAGGTGGTTTTACTCAATTCAATGGCTATCATTATGGACGGGAGGTTGCTAGAAAGGATGGTGTCAATTAGCAAGTCCGACATCGGTCAGAGGTGAATTAGAGAGGTTAATGGAGCAGTTTACCGAGCAAACACACAGTGTCAGGTCATACTTATAGAAGATCTAATGCCCGCCATTGAAGAGAGCACAACCCTTCTCCATCCCGAGGAAGTCAAGCAAGATCGGATCTAGTCCGAGCATCCAAAGTCTCAAAACTACTCGACCAAGCGCAAAGAGGTTACCGGAAAGAGCATGGATTAGGTCAAGGGATTGATTCAGCTTCGAGGAAATAGTTTGTTTTTTAGGATGCATCCGGGACTTGATACCGGTAGTGTTATGTGTCCTTGAATTGCTAGAGAAGAAAGCAAATCTGGCCTCGGCTACCTTGGCCGAAACCTTCATTTCCTTGAGCACAGTTCGGAGATCCGAAGAGCATCCGTAGGACTTTTGCTATGGCTATCTTGTAACAAGGAGCCTCCTTTACGTTCAAATGAAAGTTGACCTAAGGGGAATCACCTATAGAACCAACCCCTTTCATTCTCATACATATGTGCACATATTTCATTGCATCATATGTTCATGCATCATTTCATAACATAATTATTCACATCGTCAATTATGCATTCATTACATAACATTCATTGTTAATTAGGCACTAAAAGTTTTGTTTAAATTCATAATGCATTCATTGCATCACGCCCATTGTTAATCGGGGAGAATACTCATCAGAGAAAAAGAGGGAAGAATGGACAAGGGAATGGTTTCTAGCTAGTACAGCTTCAGAAACATGAATGACCTAGTGGCTAGGAGGGATAAGCTCGAATAGCTTCGAGAACATTTGGTTTAGAATCAAAGGAAGATAATATCGTATAGGAGGAAAATAAATCCTTTACAAAAATCCAATTCCCATGATTGGTGAAAATTGATTGTACCCAAGAGAATGGTACAACTAGCCCGGAGCAAACGGCTAACGGTAAAGGCAATTCAAATCCGTTAATCCCTGTGCATTTGAAAAAAAATACAAGTCTCAATTCAAGAAAAGTGAATTGAAGACATTACATCGCTTCATGAAAGAAGAAGCGATGTTTGGGAAAGTTCGATTGAAATGTTGGCACAACGTGCTTAAATACGGTAAAGTTTAAGACAATGGATAATTCAAATGTCCATAAAAAAATCCATTTTTACGAATGATCGGAGGGAAATAAATCTTTTGCAAAAATCCAATTCTCATGATTGGTGAAAACTAATTGTACCCATGGGAATGGTACAACTAGCCCGGAGCAAACGGCTTCCGGTAAAGACAATTCAAATCCGTTAATCCCTGTGCATTTGGGAAAAATGCAAGTCTCGATTCAAGAAAAGTGAATTGAAGACATTACATCGCTCCATGAAAGAAGAAGCAATGTTTGGGCAAGTCCGACATAAATGTTGGCACAACGTGCTTAAATACGGTAAAGTTTAAGACAATGGATAATTCAAATGTTCATCGAAAAATCCATTTTTACGAATGGTCGAAGGGAAATAAATCCTTTGCAAAAATCCAATTCCTATGATTGATGAAAACTGATTGTACCCAGGGGAATGGTACAGCTAGCCCGGAGCAAACGGCTACCAATAAAGGCAATTCAAATCCGTTGATCCCTTTGCAATTGAGAAAAATGCAAAAGGAATAAACTAAGTTGTAATTTTTTTTCAAACAAATAGTATAGTTATTTTTATCATAACGAAATTTTCATTTTGTTATTTAGAAAATATTCTTATACTCCTTGATTCTTTAAACATTTCATAAGCTTACTCTTGTTTTCCTATTACGCATGTATATACTTTTTCTAAGATTAACTTTAATTCAATTTAAAAAGAATTCTTTTTTTTCTCCGAAAAATCGAATGTTGTGAGGACACTAAATATGAAAACCCTATGTCCTACTTAGGCCAAAGAAGGAATGACAATGAGTGTTCAGGAATAATGGGCCACTCCCATTGAGTGAATTTTCCTCTCAGGCATTGTTGTTCAAGGTCCTTGAATAAAGTGATAACCCTGAAAAATTTACCACCTGAAGACCGATTTTGATATCTGGGTATGGAAGGACATTTGGCATTCCTTCAATTCCCTTCACATAGAAAGAAAATAAAAAAACAACCATTGTTGTCCCCGTTTGAGCCTATTAAACTTTTTTTCTTCCGATTGAACCCAAACCAAGGATCACCCCTACATCGGAGGCAAAGGAGATAGAAGTTTAAGGATAAGTAAATGACATTGAATTTTGATTATGCTATGAGAATGATGCCTTGTGAATAAAAGGGCAATAAAAGAGAACAGATGCATTGAATACAATTTTTCAGTTTGAGCAACAAAAACATCAAAAGGAAACGATGAAAGGAAAATTGGTGCTTAAAGAGCTACCCAAATCAAGTCAAAAGTTACCGACATAAAAATTGAAGAAATCAAAAGTGAAAGCACTAAAGTGAAAAGTGCAGTTTTGTAAAATGAGAGAGAGTGAGAGGCAAATAAAGAAAAGGGATAAGAGAATTCCCTAGCCGAATGAATCGCTATCTAGAAGGGCCGTGAAAGATTGATCGACTTTAAATGGAGATATGCATTAGTACAATGTGAAGGTGCAACTTGGTCCGAAACTACACTTGATGAAAAGAAATGAACTCTAGGGTGAAAACCCAAGAAAAAAAGGGGCAATCTAGAGCAATTCAAAGAAATAAGAGAGGAAATAATATTTCATCCGAGCATTATTGAGACTTTCAGTTGGAAGAATTGATCCTTGGTTTCACCGCCCTTAAACACTTTTTTGGGCCTATTTACCTTTTATTTCGTAGTTGTGAGCCTTAACCTACGCTACAAGCCTCAAAAGACCATTTGGACCATACACGGATGGATGAATTTGTCTTCAGATCACATCCTGCCTATCAGGGTTAACCTTTCTTCAAGGATTTCCACACTTCTAATGCCTGATTGAGATCAGAAAAAAGGGAAGGATGGGGCATGGTGAGTTAGTGAGTTAAAGAGAGCCACCTTTAAATTGGGTAGAAACTAGGAATGGGAGTCGCTCCTCTCGGAAGCCTAATAGCCTAGAAAAGATTTCATACGTATATCCTCGCAACATTCGAAATATGTCACTCGAGTTGACATTTTTTCAAAGACCCAAATCTCGATTTTCTTAAATATCACTTGTAGTGATTCTTTAAAATGCATATTTATACATAATAAAATTATTTTTACCTTATCACTTTCATAAGTCTCCTACATGGGAATGAACAAGTGGACTGCCCGTTACTCGAGGTAAAGCCATTAGTACCCGGAGGGGCACCCTTGGAGGTTCAAACATTGATACTAGACGACGTATA
This sequence comes from Hibiscus tridactylites, assembly GCA_958450335.1. NCBI lineage: Eukaryota > Viridiplantae > Streptophyta > Magnoliopsida > Malvales > Malvaceae > Hibiscus > Hibiscus tridactylites. The sequence goes on from OY288280.1 coordinate 70,411,417, forward strand.
CCACCAATTGAAATGTCAAGACCACCTTCGGTGAAATGTCAAGTTATGAAGTCAACCTACGCTAAGAAGTGTTGTTAAGGTCAAAATAGAACATGAGGGAAGAAAATTTGACGTTGAGAATCAAGGAACGGAAGTTAACCTCAAGATCTAAGCATCTTCCCGGAGGGAATGTCCCAAGAATGACCACGCATGCCACGTTGCGAGCACGCACCGAATTAGTAAGTGTCATATGAACTCAAAAAGGCCATGAAGATAGAAGTACGCCAAAAAAAGAAGAAGAAAGAGGACAAAGAAGAAGAAAAATATGAGACACGGTGAAAACCCAAAAGACACTTTAGAGAATGAAGCGAAAATCAGAAGGGACGCTTCAGATCACAAACTCATGGCGAAGGAGGCAGAACTCAAAGCCAAAAGATTTTAGAGCAAAGGAGGCATATACTCAAAGCTCATTGCGAATGAGGCAAAAACTCAAAGCCAAAAGATTTTAGAGCAAAGGAGGCAGATACTCAAAGCTCATGGCAAAGGAGGCAGAAACTCAAAGCCAAAAGATTTTAGAGCAAAGGAGACAAATACTCAAAGCTCGAGGAAAAGATATATGAAATCTGCTCATCTATTCGGGCATTTGGAGAATAGAACCCGCCTATCCGTTCAAGCACTTGGAGAATGGAAATCTGTTTATCTATTCGGGCATTTGGAGAATAGAACCCGCCTATCCGTTCAAGCACTTGGAGAATGGAAATCTTCCTATCTATTCAGGCAATCAAAAGTCAGTAAAAAAAAGAAGAAAAAAAGAAGAAAGAAAAAGGATTAAAAAAGAAGAAAAAAATAAGGGTTCAAAGTGAAAACTCAAATGGGCACTTTGAGGCAGACAATTCCAGAAGAGGATCAAGATGAGAAGAAGAAGAACAAGGGTCCAGTAAAACCGAGAAGATGTGCAATCAACGCAAGAAGCAGCACCAAATGACACGATGTCAGTAGAATTAATATGTTTAAATAACTTGGAAACCTCAGTCATGCATCACGAGTAGTTAGGCATCCCTAGGTTAGGAGCATGCTAACTCATGACATCATAGCATTTCATCTTTTTCACAGGTACCCGAAAAGCAAGTCGGGCCTTCATAAAAGAATGAGTGAACGAAAAAGCGAAAACCTAGAAAGGATTTCAGAGCAAAGAAGGCAGATACTCAAAGCTCAAGGCAAAGGAGGCAGAAACTCAAAGCCAAAAGATTTTAGAGCAAGGGAGGAAGATACTCGCCGCTGAAGGATTTCGGGCGAAGCCTTCATGTTCTCCACTCAAAGATTTCAGATGAAAGCTTTCAAGATTGCCGTCAGATTCCAAGATGAATGATCATACAGAGAAAGGGTCTGAAAAGGTTCTATATAGGAGGAACTTGCGACCTCAAGATCTCGAAAGCGAAGGGTCTTATATAGAGAGGACTTAGAGATCTTTGATTTCAGATATACGAAGAGGGGAGTTCTATAGAGAAGGAACTACTACTCGGGGAGCACGCTAAGGAAGGGAAGTTCTGTGGAGGAAGAACTCAAAATCCTAAGGCTTTAGGATCTCGAAAGCGGAGGGTCCTATGGAGAGGGGACTTGTAGATCCTTGATTTCAGATACTAGGACGAGAGATCTGTGTAGGATGAACTACTACTCGGAGAATACGCCAAGGAAATGAGTTATATGGAGAGAGAACTCATGTTTTTAAAGCATCAGAGAGAAAATTGTTAAGTCTAGCGCGTTGCAACTCCGGGGGGGGCAAATGGTTCGACAAGGAAGTTGGACGAATCTAGCGACGACCAGTTTACTTTGTGGCTGAAAGGGAAGACAAAAAAATTTAGAATATGTCCATCTATTCGGGCATTTGGAGAATAGAACACGCATATCCGTTCAGGCACTTGGAGAATGGAATCTGCTCATCTATTCGGGCACATAGAGAATAGAACACATCTATCCGTTCAGGCACATGGAGAATGTAACCCTACCCACCTATTCGGGTATTTGAAGCATACAACCTGCCTATCTATTCAGGCACTTAGGGAATAGAACTTGCCTATCTGTTCGGGCACTTGGAGAATGAAAATATGTCTAACTATTCGGGCAATCAATAGTCGAGCAAAAAAAACTATGTCTATCTGTTCGGGGCATTTGAGGGGAGAACTCATGACTGAAAGGCTTTGGGAAGAGGAATTACTTGGAATCGCGTGGCTGCTTCGGGAAACGAACCGTCCAACATGGAAGTAGGACAAAATTAGTGCTTATGGTTGTACACACCAATTTTTTTAGGGCCTAACATATGGTCCAACAGGCTTAATAAAATAAAAACAAGGAAAAAGAAAAAAACCAAAAAAATTTACGGAAAATTCAAAAAAAAATGTGAAAATAAAAAAACCCTAAAAAAACCTTAGTCCGCCGCCCGTAAGAGTCCATGGCCACGAGGACTCATCTACTTGCTCAGCAATCCCGTTTCTTGCGCTCTACACATACATTCCAGCTTATCCCAACGGTTTCCCTATGAATCCGGGAAGAAAAGACTTGAAAAAACCCTAATCTTGGGCTATAAATAAGAACGCCGAGAATCTAAGAAAGGGGGAAGAAAGGCAGAGAAAAAAACGGGAGATAAGTACTCAGTCGAAACAAAGATAAGCAGTTAGAATAAAGTCGGGAAAAAAGATAGAACCATCTACCTTCGATTGCTGGCGCAAGAAGCAGTGGTTGAGAAATATGAACGGTGAAAAGGTTCGCAGACAGTAGTAGACCAACATATTCGAGAATCAACGCAATCCAATGGTGGGATTTCGAAATCAAGAGGTAAAACAAAAATTCAGATCTATTTGAATATATTCGTTTTTTTGGGAAAATTAATACCGGATTTGAGTTCAGGGGAAAGAATAGATAAAAAAGGGAATTATTTTTATATATTCACCGTCGTCGGAGCTACACCGGCGACAGCGGCGGTGTGGGTCGAGAGAGAATAGAAACAGAGATAAAAGAAAATGGTTCTCATATATTGTTAGGGCAATAGAAAAAAATTAAAACCCCATTAATAACGACAGCTCACAGTGCACGGGAAACCAAATAAAGCCTATTCAAAGTGATTTCACTTTTAATTAAATAATTTAAAATCCTGACAGCTCACGCATTGGAAACTCACATTTTTGGAAGCTGAATCACGTATAGGTGGGTTGATGATTTCACTTTTGTGAGTTTAGGGGATAATTATGCCCTAGGTCCCTCATTTATTTTAGGCTCTTTATATTTTAGGTTTAGTTAGTTTCTTTTTTTATGAACTTCAATATTTAAATTCTTTTAATTAGGTTCTTAATTCCCATAATTAATTAGATGATTAAAGAACGAATAATTCACTTAGGTTGTCCTGGTTATTTTTTTTCTTTCCCTTTTTAAAGTGGACGATTAATTTTTTTAATTGGATTTAAAATTGAGTTTAATTATAAATTGGTCTTAAAATTTTGTGAATAATGTGATTTGATCTTAAGATATGTTCGATTAATAATTCGCTTAATTTGAGATAAATTATAATTTGACTTAAGGTTATGGTCTTCAATCAAAATATTGATTTTCTATTTGTTTTTTTATATCATTTTTTTAGCATGCTTAGTTTTTTTTTAATTTATTCGATTTATTCTCATCGTGTATAATAGTGTTATTAACCTTATCCTTGAAGCCTTTTAGACAACACAACCCCTCTAGCTACCAATTCTGGGCGTTGTGGGGTGCTATAACCTTCCCCACACGTAACCGACTCACGAGCCCAACTTGACTCAGGTTCAGACGCAGGCTAATTTTACAGGTTTTCGGTCATACCCAATCCAAAATGACCGATGGCGACTCCAATCCACGATGAGCCTTTGAAGGCCCAATCAACTTCGGCCCAGACCAAAAACGACGTCGACAGCTTGGCGACTCTGCTGGGGACTATTCAAGAGAGTCAAGCCACACAAAAAGGGGTACATGTTGTGTTGCATCATTCCATGAGCTTTCTACCCGAGCTTGGTCCTGTTTAAGTGGGGGCAAAATGTTGCTCCTTCGTGAGGTTAACCTCCGTATGGGATAGTAGTCGCCTCCGGGATGCATATGATCTATGGTTTCGTGAGGGTAACCTCCGTATAGTCATAGGGAAGTGCATCCCCTCGAGTTGAACCTGGTCCTGAGAACCTATAATGGGGGGAGGACTAGGGACCTTACTAGCCTTAGCAGGCGTCAGTGAGGACAATTCGGGTACCCTGTCTAGAACTGTAACCTCATATAACAAACCGTAGAAACCCACCAATGTTAGAGCCATGCTGAACTCAAACCTTAAGGTGTCACCCATTGATATATGAACATGTGTTTTGTTTCGTTTTGTTTTTTTTTTACTATTCATATTATGTTTTTTTGTATTTAATTATTTGTTATATTTGTGCGACACTAATCAAATTTCTTTGGGTGTTTATTGTTTATGTACACATGCATCATCATCATCATAGAAGGGTGTTGGTTATTAAATTAATTCGATAGAAAAACCTTCGTCATGGCCAAAAGAGTTCAGTGCTTATCGGAGAAAAATGATGATGTTCGAAAATGGTCAGAAAACACCCAGAGAAGGAGAGGCGATAGTATACTAGCAAGACCGGATGAACAATTCTCAGGATACGTTCACCTTCAACTAAAGCAGAACGACACTCAAGAATTAACGGAGGTTTGGGGCCAGTGGAAGATTGATCAGAGGCAAATGTTGTATGACGCATATGAAGACATAGCCTATTTGTTTCAAGTACACGCAGATAAAGGGCTGACACGGGCTATGGAGCAATTTTGGAACCCTTTATACAACTGCTTCACATTCAATGGGGAAGACATGACCCCGACGATAGAAGAGTATGCGGCGCTGCTCCATCTAAGGAAGGTGCATGAGTTCGAAATTTATGTGAAAGGGCTCAACCTAAGACATACAAGGAGAAGCTTATGACTTTGACTGGGACTAGCATGTCATGGGTGGAAGCCCAGTTTCAAGGCAAAGGGGGAAGTAAAGCCATCGCCTGGGATAGACTTCGGGGATTGATCCATTCTCACCCTGATCCAAGAAAGCAGGTTGATATATTTGCCTTAGGGATTTATGGCTTGATCATTTTTCCTAAAGTAGTTGGACACATTGAAGCATCAGGGGATTAGGGTTGTGTGAGTTCGTCTTCGAGAGAGAGAAGTCTAAAAAGCAAATTCTTGAGATAGCCAGAGCTTGGGCTCACCCATACCAAGCCAGATTTGGACCTCTAAGGCTTACTTCGGATTACCAAATTTGGAGGACAAGGAGGAAAAATTGCAACATCCCACCACCTAGCCAAGGGAATGCTCCAACTTTAGAGGAACGATTCAGAGAAATGCCTACTGAAGCTGATATAGTTAGACAAGAGTGTGAGGAGGAGGAGAAGGCGCTGAATAAAAAGGATTGCTGAGCTAGAAGCCAAAAACGAAGAGCTAGAGTACAATGCTACATATTTTAAAAATCAATCAAAGGGGTTTGAAAAGAAGCTGAGCATTGTGAGTGCAGATTTAAAAGACCTACAAGGGGGCTATAGGGGACTTTAGGAGAAGATAAGGAATGCCAACTTGCACAAAACTCCACAAGAATGGGAGCAAGAGATTCGTGATCTGGAGAACGATATGAAGCGTTGTATGAAGCTATTGAAAACCAAAGAAAATCGAGTGGAAGAACTTACAGTTAATTTGCAAGCAGCCCAACAGACAAATACGACAACCCTTAATGATCTCATGGCTAGTCGCGCTCAGAACCAAGAATTGCAAGAACATCTTGCATCTCTGCAAGGGATTCTTCAAATCTACCAACAACAAGACTCGGTGATTGAGCTTGAAAAGGCGGAAGTTGAAAATGAGAATTTGAAGGAGTTGGTAACATCATTAGAAAGTTCACTGCAACAACACAGGGACTTGATAGATGATATGGAAAGGAATTCTAAACTTAGCGAGGAACAGTGGGACCTACGACTTCGGTTTGCAAGGGGTGATATCAAGGTGAGAGAAGACTTGATGAGGGAAGCGCTCATTCAGATCCGAAAAACAGCTGAGCACATCACCGATTTGGCCAAGGAAGCAGGGTTGTTGAAGTTTTGGATCAATTCCTCGACACATTTTGCAAATGAATGGAAGAAGTTTTTGGGAAAAGTTGAGAAGTTGGGAGATCAAGCTAAGCCATACCGTCGAGTTTGGTGTTAATTTGTTTTTTTTTTCATGTCATTAAAAACGTTGATTGGATATTTTTTTCTTTCTTTATGTTTTTTAGGATATTATATTTTATCTGTGGATGTTCGTGGATGATTTTTTTTCTTATTTTGGTGGATGGATTAGATTTTTCTTTTCAGTTATTTAATAAAAGTTTTTTTTCTCGGTTCGTGCGAATATTCTTCTATCCTATTAATTTTCTAACCAACACCTAGTTGCATTCATTCTTGCATTCATCATTACACATTACATTTATACAATGTGTTTCATATGTATTAACATTAAATAAAACACTAATCCATGGGAGTTCAATATTAGTGATACTGGAAATGAAGGATGATCAAAGCGACCATCCTCACTACACGCGATTCAAGGCTAGAAAAATGGAAGAAAGACTCCAGAAGCTTGAAAATTTTCAAGAACAAGTCATTCAGGATGTAAAGGGCTTGAGAGACGACATAGGAAAAAGTCAAGAGACTCTTCTAAGTAAGTTAGAGGATAAGCTGTCACAGTTGTTATCCAAGGCAACAAACGCTGAAAACGGAAAAACTCACGAAGTTCACGAGGAAGAGTCGTCATCTTTACCTTTTGGATCAAAAGAAACACATCCTTGGTTTGTGTTCTCTGCTGGCGGGCTAAAATCAAATGTCCATAATCAAACAAATATTCAAGGCGCTTCTGGTTCAAACATGTGGGGAAGCCCAATCAAGCCAGAAATCCCAAATTTTGATGACCCTGATGAGTTGGAAAAATTGAAGAAAGGGCAACCCAAACATTTCGGTATAAATGATGACAAGTTCAAGTGCTTGGAAGAAAGAATCAAAGCTATGGAAGGTACTGATGCCTTCATTGGGACAGATGTAATGGAGCTGAGCTTGGTCCCTGATCTGATTTTACCCCCAAAATTCAAAGTGCCAGAATTCGAGAAATTTGATGGCACGAGTTGTCCTAATGCCCACCTTACTATGTTTTGCCGTAAAATGACAGGGTACGGGAACGATGATAAGTTGTTAATTCATTGCTTTCAAGACAGTTTAGCTGGGTCCGCCATGCGGTGGTATAATCAGTTGAATAGGGCCCAAATAAGCACATTGAGGGATTTAGCACGTGCTTTCAAAGAACAATACAAGCATGTCCTGGACATGGTACCTGATTGTTTGACGCTCCAAAACATGGAAAAAAAGCACAATGAAACATTCCGAAAATATGCTCAACGTTGGAGGGACATGGCTGCACAAGTCCAACCACCATTACTTGAGAAAGAGACGACGACCCTCTTCATTGATTCTTTGGAGTCAATATATTATGAGAAGCTTGTTGGTAATACCATTAGAGACTTTGCTGATCTAGTGACAACAGGTGAAGCAATTGAATGTGCTATTAAAAGTGGGAAACTTAGCAGTTTCGAGACTTCAAAAAAATCGTATACCAAAAAGAAAGAGAATGAAATTAATGTTGTGGGAGATAATGGACATCCATACCCCAGATATCAATCATCACCACAATTTGTGTATCGTACGAGATATTCGAAACCCACTACAACCTCTCCAAATCAAGAAAAACAACCGCAATGAGGGCCCAAGCCACCAAGGACTAATACAGAAAGACAATCTTTCACGCCTATTCCAATTTCTTACAAAGAGTTGTATGCTAAATTATTGGAAGAACGATTGATATCCCCCGTCTTTCTCACACCGTTGCAACCACCATACCCAAAATGGTACGATCCTTCTGCACATTGTGAATTCCATGCTGGAATCCCTGGTCATACAATCGAAAATTGTCCAGCTCTCAAAAGAAGGGTTCAAAGTTTGATTAATCAAAATATCCTTCAATTCAACACACCAGAGGGGCCAAATGTCGCTAATAACCCTCTGCCGACACATGAAGAACCAAAGGTTAACGCTGTGATGAGAGGTGGTGAGTTTAAGATTAAGAAACGACTATCTAAAGTGCAATCTCCGTTAAAGTGGGTTTGGAAGAAACTGGCAAAAAGAGGATTGGTGAGTTCTAACCGTGGAGTTGTTATGACTAGTAAGGGTGATTACTGTGAATTTCACGATGATGTGGACCATGAGATTTAACATTGTGATGAGTTTAGAAAGATTGTCCAGAAACTGATGGACAATAAAGAAATAGAGTTCTTCGAAAAGAGTCAAGAAGTTAGGGATGTTTTTACTGTGGATGGACAATCGTCCAAAAAGAGTGATGAAGCCAGACGACCTTTTGTGATTAATTGGCCCAGAATGCACGAAGAGGAATTAGAGAAGCCTCTGCCTCGATTGGTGATTGAGACTCCTTCTCCTTTCCCATACAAAAGTAATCAACAAGTGCCATGGATTTATGGTTGTAACATGACTGTTACAGGAAAAGAGGATTCTGAAATCGCGGCTGCAGGAATTAGTGGAGTTGGGAACTTCACTCGAAGTGGAAGATGTTACTCTCCTGAAATTGCAAAATCGGTAGAGATAAGAGATGTTGAGTAAAAGGGCAAGTTCCCACTGATTGGAGAAAAAATAGAAATTAATGAACTTGTAAAAGAGGAAGAAGCACGTGAATTCCTGAAGTTCATCAAGCATAGCGAATACAGTGTGGTTGAACAATTACACAAAGAACCAAGTCGTATATCTGTGTTATCTTTGTTGCTGAGTTCAAAGCCCCACAGAAATGCTTTGCTAAAAGTGTTGAACCAAATATTTGTCCCAAATGATGTTTCAGTGGATAAGTTGGATAGATTGGTAAATAATCTGCATGCCGACAGTTTCATCTCTTTTAGCGAGGATGAAATTCCTCTCAAAGGTACGGGGTCCATCAAAGCATTGCACATAACTACCTATTGCAATGGACATATACTACCTCATGTTCTGGTCGACAATGGATCTGCTTTGAATGTCATGCCCATGACCACATTAAATAGGCTTCCAGTGGATAAGGCTCACATGAGACCTTGTCATACAACCGTAAGGGCATTTGACGAAACCAGGAGAGAAGTCGTGGGGAAGATTGACATCCCACTTCTGATTGGTCCAGCTACGTATAACGTAGAGTTTATTGTTATGGACATCACACCTGCTTATAATTGTCTATTGGGACGACCCTGGATTCATGCGGCCGGAGCAGTACCTTCAACGCTTCACCAGAAAGTTAAGTTTGCAATTGACGGGCGCCTTGTAAGCGTTAGCGCTGAAGATGATATCATTGCATCTGCATCAACGGAGACTTCATACATTGATGTGGATGAAAATGCAGTCGAGTGTACATTTCGATCACTCGAATTCGTGAATGCTACTTTTGTTGCTGAGGGAAATAAGATCCCAAAACCCAAACTCTCAAAGAATACAATGATGGGAATACGGCTCACCGTTGGGAAAGGAGCCAAATCAGGAAAAGGACTTGGGAAATATTTGCAAGGGATGCACACGGCGATACAACCATTTCTGAAATATGATCGAAGCGGTATTGGATTCCAACCAAATTCACGTCAAAAGATGAAGCAAATTTTGAAAATAAGAGCAAAGAGAAGGGCCAGACTGATTGGTCAGAATATCGAAGGGGAATTGATGGTATTTCCCCATATTTTTGAAACCTTTGTGTCCGGAGGACACATTCATTCTGAAAAGGAAATCCTAGTGGTGCCTCCAGAGAGGTTCGAAGAACTGAGCATAAATGCTATAGGGGAAGAGGAAGAAATCGCAAAAAATTGGTCAAAAATCCACCCGTGTCCTCCGGGTTGTGTCTTGGATAACTGGACCGCTTTTGAACTCCTCATTTTTTTTAAATCTTTATCAGAGTAATGCTCGAAACTTGCCCCGCTACTTAAGCCCGAAAGTAGTGGGGATTTATTGTAAGGGCCCCCATTTAGGCATCAGTTTATCAATTCAATAAATGAATGCATTTCCCCATTGTTTGTACATTCTTTTCTTTTGTTCACTTGTCTCATTTCATTAAAACATTCTACACTTCCCTTTCTTGTGCCTTGTATATATATATTTTCTCTTACACATTTACAGGCCTTTAGATATAAATTGTACGAATGACATTGCTTCGAGCTCAAAAGTCAACTTTGAACAGACTATATGCTTAGGAGAGTATGGGTCTGACGACAACTATGAGGAACATGAATTGCCTTGTAACCCCCTCGTCCCGGTCTGGCTGAATGACCGGTCCGAGTGGGCCACACGGGGAAAACCGAGTGAAAACCCCTAAGGATTCCCCCTCGGTTAGCAACCCTATTTTTTTCATTTTAAAATCTTTTCTAAATGGATATTAAACCCTAAGTGATCATACAGCGAAACAACATAAACAAAACAATCGAACGAACTCAAACAATCATGTTACAGCCCAATTTTAAGCTTAAACTGCAGGCGGTATCGATACACTTAAGGGGTGTATCGATACCCCCTTGACTAGGTCACTGGTCAAAGTCAACCTATAGAGACCGTATCGATACACCCAAGGAGTGTATCGATACCCTCTCCATCGGTTGACTTCCCACGGTCAACGCTAAGGTGACGATATCGATACACCAGAGGCCGGTATCGATACCGAACTGGACAGTAGCTCCAGTGACCAAAATAGTATCGATACACCTCTCGAGTGTATCGATACACGAGGCCTGAACAAGAAGGTGGTATCGATACCGTACCAACCGTATCGATACCCCTGCACAGCAAAAACTTCCAAACTCAGCTAAGATGAACAAGACTCGGACCTAGATGCAATTTAGGACTTTCCTAGACCCAAACAAGCATTCATGCAGTATTTAAAGGTCATTCCTTAGCCATACAAACACCCAACATGAACATACATCAAGGGGACATGCAATTGAATCAAAGATGACACTTAAACATCCAAAAACTCATACTTCAACATTCAACATAAGGGCAAACTCAAAGGTACATAACCAACATTCAAGATAAGCAATTTAGGCATGGATTACAACTCAAACATGCTTAATAAAATAACAATAAGTCAACATTCATGAGTATTTCCAGACAAGCATGAATTTAAACAGTAATCACCAATGTTTAAGAAAAGGAAAATATTAAGAACAAATGGAGGAAACTATTCCTAGCTAGCTTGATATGTTCTTGCAACTCTTTGCTTCGCACTTGGATAACTTCGTCAAGAACAGTTCTGCATCAGTTCCACTTCGGTTCATCTAGGGGAAGCTTAAGCTGCCATAGTCATTAAGAGATTAAAAACCGTAAAGAAAGATAGAAAGATGATAGAAGGTATGCCCTCAAGATTTCTTCCTATCAGGTATAAATAGCCCTTCTTGTAAAGTTGTTTCCTATAGATTTTTTTGTGTCAAAGGCTAAACCAAATCATCTTTGTGTTTTGGCATTTAAATCGAATTATCTTTATGCTTTTTTCTTATGGATTTTGACAGGCGTTTAATGTAGCAACGATCATGGAAGAAATCTGAACAACACTTTTGCAGCGACATCAAGTTATGAAAATTGAAAAAAAAAATGCTAAAGTCCACTGATTTCTATAGGTAACACAATGCAATGAAAATGCTTAGAAACACATGCTAAAAGGAACTTAATAGGGAAAAAATAATCATTAAGAAAGATAAAAACACATGTTCTTTAGAGTACTATCATCGATCTAATGCATGCATAAGTATAACATAAGCTTAACTACATGCGATATAGTTATTTTCTTTTTATAAATAGCCCAAAGTATAACAAAGAGAGAACAATGTATACGAGTCATCAGCAAAGTGTTATCAAACGTTGGGACTGTTATACCACCAAATTAATATATGTAGGGCCAAAGTACTATCAAACGCTAAGATCAAGGTGCAACCAAATATTAATATTGAAGTACTATCAAACGCTAGTACAAGATTGCTACCAAACATTAGCACTAAAGTACTATCAAATGTTAGCACTAAAATAATACCAATATAAATAATGAAGTATTATCAAACACTTACACCAAGTACTACCAAATATACATCTAGACTCATGACATACCAATTATACCTATAACTCTCAATAAACGTACTTGGAAAATATAGATATCCTTTCATGTCTCAATTATCATCAACAATGATGTTGAATCTCAGAGGAAATTTTTGGAATCAAGAGTTTTGTTGCAATGGTTTGAGATGGTCCATGAATGATCGTCAGATATAAAATTGGATAGAAGACGTGTGGCTGACTGTAGGAGGAGTTCCAATTCAGGCTTGGTCAAAGCATGTGTTCAGAAATATTGTAGAGGTATAGGGATCCCTCGTGTATATTGATAAAGATACGTCTGCACCAACATCGTTTGAACAAGGTTGTATCCTGATCAAAACATATGTGATGAATAGAATTGAGGATGTTTTGGAATTAGTGAATGAGAGGATATATCCTGGTGCATGTTCAAGAAATAGAAAGCTTATTCTGTACTATACAGGGTGAAGAAGTAGAATCAGATGAGGATGATAGTGTGAGTGAGGAGAACATAGGAAAGGAGGAAGCTCAACATGATGTTCATGATCAAGTCACTGAGACTGGGATTGAGAAGACACCGATCAAAACTGCCGAGGTGGTTGAAGAGTCGCCAACCATGGATACTCTCGTTGTGAATAAGTTGGTAAGGGATTCAGAGGGCACCATTGTACCGGATTCTTTATGGGACGTGGCACACAAGCTTAAGTAGGATCTCTTGGAGGTAACGTGATGCCTTGACTTGAGGGTTTTAGATTGCAACGAGAGTGCTATAGATGGTTCGCATCGAGAAAATCGACGAATTTTAGTAGTGTTGGGTGAAGTACCAACATGGTCGTGGGATGAAATAGTAGCCATTACAGATCGAGCGGTGGATGGAATTAATATGGGAATGAACATTAAAGAGATGAAATAGTAACCAAGCATGGATATTGAACAAGTCGAAAGGCATGCATATAGTGATCAACATACGAATAACGCCTTGCTTAATAAGGCGTTGGATACGAAAGTGATAAAGGATAATGGGACCCTGCACAAGGTTAGAAGTGTATCAAATGTGGTCTTTAGTTTCATGCAACCAGAAAAAAGGATTAAGGCAGAGAAGAAATTGAAGAAAAAGGGAAGAGGGAGATTTCTGAAAAAAATCAAAAAGAATGTCAAGGTGTTGCAAAAGGATCTATTTTTTATTCTGACTTCATTAACCAGAAAAAGGCTATCTTGAGAGAAGCAAAGGACACAATTGAGTTGGGCAAACTCATTGGTGCATGTACAGTGGATAATGAGGAAGCAATCATGAAGGATATTGCGTGTCTCATCGAAGCGCGTGACCATGCCCAATAAAGGACTTTTATGCTGTCATTTATTATGGAGATGTTCATTTCTGTACAGTGTGTGTTGGTGGATGTAGGTACATGTTTGCAATGACTCTTGTTTGTTACTTCTTAGTTGTAGTACTTGGAGTTTGTGGTCTTTATCGAGAAGGGTATGACATATTGGATGCTTTTGCCAAAGGTGGTGTCGCGACTTGGTGCCAAGCTAATGTAAAGTAGTCTTTTGAGCAATTTTTTGGTGTCTTAGATTTGGCGTTTTTTCTTTTCTTGTATTTGTTTGCATTTGGTGTGTGGGTTTGTGTCTTTCCTTTTCGTGTTTGTTCGTTTTATATACTTTCAAAGGCACTCTTTTCCTCAAACTAGGTTTAGGGTGTTTCTAATGAGGCCTATATTAGTATTTCTTTTATAATTTGTATTTAATAAAAATCATACTTGCCGATCAAAACATATATATTGATCATTTGATAAATTAAACATTATTTTGGCAGTTCATACCTTAAACACAATATTGTATCATAGCATGAGTATGCCATGAACATGTTAATGATAACTCATCACTTATCAATAATTGTGTGATTAACATGTAATAATGTCCATGCTTTCACTTGATGAACATGTAAGAAACATGTCACTAGATGCTTACAACTATCGATGAACGTGTTAACAATACATTTACCACTTAATATAGGATATGTAAAGAATATGTCAAAATATACTTACTAATGCAATAATTTTTTGCAATAAAATTTTAGGTTGGCTTATCATAAGCCTTCCTATACATATGAAATGCATTAAATGCATTCACCTTGACACTTCATATTCCAAATTAAATTATATAAATCAAGAAAACTTCAAGTTTACTGTTTTTATCTTCTTATCCCAAATTCACTCACATTTATTCTTTACATGCACTCACATTTACTCACATTTAGACTCAAAGAAATACTTCTATAAAATATTCTGCAACTCGGAATTTGATCCCATTTGTTCTACCAGAAATTAAATTCGATAAGTTTTTCAACCATATAAACTAATGGTCCAAACTCAATTCGTATGATTTATGGTGATTTTTTTAATTAACAAAATGATATTGGTTTTTTAGATCATACTACTATTTTGTTTTCTGACCTTTCATCACTAAAAAATTCATATATTTTAATATATAAATTGAAATATATCATCGTTTGTTTTAAATGAAACATGAGCGAGCCACAAATACAACGATATATAGTTCTCTTCCTAATTATTTTTATGAAACTTTTGGTGAATGAAAATTCTAGACAGATTTACCAAATTTAATATTTGACATCCATTAGCCATTCAAATACTTCTAATTAACCTTCAATTGTATTATTCTAACAAAACTTTAATTTCTCTTTCCTATAATTTCAATTATCAATTAGGATTTTCACATGTCATCTCCAAATTCAATGATTTAATATCAAATTGAAACTTAGCTGATGGAGAACAACTTGTACACTTTAGTTAAAATTTCCACAAATTTCTTCTATTTTTCTCTCTCTAGCGTCATCGTATAGGGTATTGTTACCCATGATTTCGAGCTTTAAACAACATGTTAGGACATGTAGAACACTTATTCATTCATGGAAAATGTAACGCCCCGGGTTTAGGGCCCGGAAGATAATCGAGTTTGGTTAAACCAGTTCGGGTTAAATCTAATTGAGAGAAAATATTTTTAATGAGCTCAAAAGGGGGTTTTAATGAATAAGGGGAAATTTAGAATTTTTAAAAAGGGTTTTCTTTTAAAATATCATCATCTTCTCCCCCAACACCCTTTTCACGTTACTCTGCAAAAAAAAACATCATTGTTACTATTCCATTGCTCCAACCTTTCCCACAAACAAGTTTTTAAGGTAAGCTCTCCTTAGTTTTGATTTTTTCTTTCCTTAAGCTTGTTATTAGTTAAATTTTCCTTAAAACTCATTATTTGAAATTATTTCAAAATGCCTTGAGTTTGAAAAAGAGGGAAATGAGGGGACTTTTGTTTGTGTAGTTTGATGCCTTATTTAAGGGTGTTTTTAATCTTGTTTTGGTGTCCTAAAAATGCTAAAATAATGGCTAAAAGTAGGAAATCTGAAACTAATAAAAATGAGAGGTTTCTGGAGATGAAAATGTGGGTTTTTTGGTTGTTCTTGTGAGGGACCTTGAGCTGATGGTTTCTAGACCTTGGGTAAGTGTTTTGGATGCTTAAAGAAGTAGTTTTGATGGTAAATTTGTTGGGTTTTAGCTTCTAGTTTGTTTGGGACGTTTTGATGGTGTTTCCAAGTGTTTCGGGTGTGAATTGTAACCCCCTCGTCCCGGTCTGGATGGCTGACCGGTCCGAGTAGGCTACATGGGGAAAACTGATGTGAAACCTGTTAAGGTCCCACCTCGGTTAGCAACCCTAAAAAAATCTTTTAATTAAATCTTGTCTAAAGGCATATTATTACTTAAGTGATCACGACAGCGGAAAACATCAAGAAAGAAACACAACTGAACCCAACACAACATGTTAAACAACCCATTTTAAAGCCACAGAACAGGCCGTATCGATACACCAGTCAAGGGTATCGATACGTCTTGACCAAGTCAATGGCCTTCAGTCAACACAGGAAGACCGTATCAATACAGCCCTTGAGCGTATCGATACGCCCTTCTCAGTCAACATCTCGCGGTCAACAAGACAAAACCGTATCGATACTCCTAGAGCCCGTACCGATACGCCAAAGTCTCACCAAAATCTCAAATTTCCAGTGAGCTTTGAGCGTATCGGTACCCCTAGCCAATTTTGTGTCCCAAAGGGTAGGACCGTATTGATACGCCCTGCACTACAAGACACTAAATTGCAGCCAAACAACACGAAACTCAACTCTAAATGCATTTTAAGACTTCCCTAACCACATACAAGCATCCATACAACGTTCCACAACCTAGAACTAGCATGGAGAACAATTTAGATGAACAACAAGGCATTTACACATGGCATTCACAAAATGATAAATATTGCATTATAAGGCATACTTAAAAGCTTAAAAGGCCAAAAGCACATGCCTACACATATAAGGTTCACATGCTCACAAACACACATACTCATCCAAAAGCATAGCCTCTCAACACAAGCATTCAACCAACACGTAACATGGTTACAAATCCTAGCAAAACATGAACAACATTCAACATCTATGAGTCATACAACGCTCATACAAACACATAGTAGCCTCATTGCTAAACTACTACTTTATTTACTAAACCATACTTGAGCAACTATAAGCTTGGAATGCCCTTTCACCTTGCTCCTTGCTAACACCACACTACTGATCTGCATTGTCGAAAATGAGAGCGTAAGCTAGAAGCTTAGTGAGGATGCTCTAAAACCAAAACAACGACAATGCAGGGTTCAAGTATATAATTCTTAACAACACGCAAACATACATAAGCATCAACATAGCAAACTAGCTAGCAACACAAGAGTCAATAATATGGCATCTTACTTCATATTAAGCTCAACAAGATAAAACAAATATCTCAACATCATAACCACAAGAGCAAGTACATTGGCCACTATTAGTTTACTCAGATACGTGGATTTACTCTCAACAACAACATTACCTCGTGGGATTACACTCATCACCGGACCTTGCATGGATGGGATTCCACTCATCATCACATGCCCTACGGATGGGATTCCACTCATCATCACGTATAATATAAACAATTTTCGGTTGAATATTACATCACCGTACTCCTCTTTGATGACTTAACACCACCAAGGCCACGCGCGAATTTGACTCAATCGTATGCACACTAATCCTAATGATCGATCATTTATACCCGATAAGTTAACTAGTGTCAATTACTCTTAAACCACATCATATCAACCATCATTTATAGCACACATACATCATCACACACATCAATGTATATTCACACATAATCAATTCATGCCTCACAAGATCAATATAAGCATAAACATCTAAAGCTTATTAACACACAAGAAGTTAAACTACCAATTTAACTTCTACCTTGGAATGGCCTACCAAGCTCATTCCAATACCTCCACTACACACACTTGAACCAATTTAAACAAGTTTGAAGTTCACTCACCACCCTTCCTTAGCAAACCAAGCAAAGCTAGTCAAGCCTCCACAATTTCCGGATTCGATCCCGATCCTTCCCCGATGTTTCCTCTTGCTTCTAACAAAACAAAAGACAAGTATTACTCAACCGAATCAATGCTAAACTCAGCCACAAACCCAACTCACGATCACAAGCCAAAACTTCACAATTTCAAACCCAAACTAACCACAAAACTCACATTTTCGTACCCCCCAAATACCCAGCTGAAATCCACCATTTCCAACACCCAAATGACATCTAAAGGCTTCCAAAACACCTTCCTAACAACCCTATACCATCAGCCCTTCAACCCAACACAAAAACACACCAAAAATTCAAATTTTGACACTTTGAAAAATGCTCCAAAGACCCACTTCGGGATTTTCCCAAAATCCTTCCATTTTAGGATATTAGGTGTATTTAAGTGAGATTAACTCAAAACCTAACTCAACCAACCAAAAACAAGTTGAAACCCCATTAAAAATCCATACTTTCATCAAACTTGAAAAACTTGGAAATTTAAAAAGATGATGGTTTTGAAATCTAAAACCATGGAAATGATTGGGATGATGAGGAGAGTTCAAAAATAAAATTACCTTCGAAAAAGCTCTTGAATTGATGGAGAAAATGGATGGAAGGATTGGGGTTTTGGGAGGGGTTTGGGGTTTTCCAACGTGAAAGGGAGAATAAGGAAGAAGACTCTTTTTTTTTCTTTTAGTTTCAAAAAGCTTGTCTTCCCTTTTTCAACTTATTTACAAAAATGTCATTCCTTAAATCTTAATCTCATTTGAATCAAAACTAAGGTCTAATTAAATTAAATCGGTTTTGACGACTCGAACCAAACACACACGCCAAACTCCCAACCCTAAAACACAGGTGTTACATGAATTGATTCGGTTTTGTTGATGAATGATGAGTTTCTGTGTTGTTGCAAGTTTGGGGGCTTGATTTGGGTCTAATACATCATTTTTGGATTCGCTAGAAATAGGGGAAACGAGTTTGGGTCCTTTGGATGCGAGACCGGATAGTTCGGAGACTTGAATCGGTGTTTCGGCTATCGTTTGGGTCCTATCGATGAGTGGAAATGTTTTTGAGAGATTAGGTTGAGCTTGAAAGGCCAACCTAAGCTCGAGAGTAAGTGTTTAAGTATTTACATTTTACTTTTCTAGAAATTCCTTTTTAAGCTTGTTATGCTTTGTTGGTATGAGATGATTGTGTGAAATCGAGTTATGAATGTGGTATTGTTATGTTGGTTTATATGATGTTTGAGTATTGGCAAATATGAGGGTTTTACCGGGTATAATTGGTCGACCATAGGATTAGAGTGCACTTGTATAATTCGCGCGTGGCCTTAGTGATGTAAGATGCCATTAGGGAGGAGTACGGTGATGTAAGATGCCACCGAAAGTTTTATTGTAGACCTCGGTGATGTAAGATGCCATTGTGAGTCTTATTGTTCTTATAGATTCGGTGATGTAAGATGTCATCGAGTCCAATCCGTGTATCCGAGTAATGTAACCATAATTGCCATTATACTCTTGTTTTGGAAAGTTAAATGTTATTGTGTTGGTGTTTGAGGGTCATGCCATGTTGTTTATGTTGTTGCTTTGCTTGATGTAAGATGTCAAGCATGTGTAAGATTGTTGATATTCAAGTTGATGGAATTCATGCTTGTGGCCTTGTTTTTAATTTATAAATGGTTTTATCTAAAAACTACATTGTTGTTGTTGTGGTTTTGAGCACCACTCACTAAGTTTTATGCTTACGCGCTCCTTTCCAACAATGCACATCGTTAGTGTTTCAGGAAGCAAAGGAAGGCGAGGGAAAAGCTCTGGTGATCATAGCTTAAGCTCAAGTATGGATTTTAAGTTGTAATAATAATTTAGCAATGAGAATACTTGTTTTTGTGGTTAGGGAGGTGGTTGTAAACTCCCATGTGTTTGACCATGTTGCTACATGTTTTAAATGTTGATAACATGCTACATTGAGGCTTGTTATGGCTTTTGGTTAATTGGCATGTGTTTTGGCTTGTTGGTGTTTTTGAACTAAAGTGTTCTTAAGAGCTTTTGAGGTTGAGATCCATGTTTGTGTGTATGCATGTTTGAAGTCTGATTTTAGGGTGTAATGCCTCTAGAATGTTTGTCTGGTATGTTGACATGTGGTTTGTGATCTTTCAGGGTAAGTTTGGGAATGTTTGGGGATGTCAAATTGCATTTTGGGCAATCTGTGCCTAGGCGTTTCAGAACATCTGGTATGGTTTCGGAACGGTCAAGCTTTTGGGGCACCCGTATCGGAACGGGGTGGTGTCGTTTCGGTACATTTTGCCACTGGAGGCTCCCGTTTCGGAACCAAGAGGAGACGTTCTGGAATAGCCTAATCTTGCTTTTTGCTGAGAGCCCGCGTTTTGAAATGGGCAACCCCTCTTTCGAAACACGGACAGTTAAAGTGGTTAAAAGGCATCTTTGAAGGTTCCCAAATGTTACATTTTGGTCCCCAATGCTTGTATGCTTCCTAAATGAGTTTATATGGATTGTTTTGAGTTGGTTTTGTCTCGGGTGCTTGAACTTGACTAATAAACTATTTGGTAAGGTTAAATTACCTCTATGCCCCTAGTTTGTATGGTTCTGCAAAATGGTCCTTCGCGACTGTTTGCGTCCAATTGGACATCCGATTGAGACGTTGTTTCTTCCGTTGTGACCCTTAACACCATAGGACCGTTAAGTTGCATTTAGACAAGATAAATTTTAATCTAGGGTTGTTAATCGGAGGGAAATTCTCGGACTTTTCTCTAGTTATCCTTGTGTAACTCTCCCGATTCGGTCTTGCGTCTAGACCGGGTCGAGGGGTTACAGAAAACCCTAAAATAATTTTAAATTCTTAAACCATAAAAACTTTTGGTGAATGAAAATTCTAGACAAATTTACCAAATTTAATATTTGACATCCATTAGTCATTCTATTACTTTTAATTAACCTTCAATTGTATTATTCGAACAAAACTTTAATTTCTCTTTCCTATGATTTCAATGATCAATTAGGGTTTTCACATGTCATCTCCAAATTCAATAATTTAATATCAAATTGAAACTTAGGTGACGGAGAACAACTTGTACACTTTAGTTAAATTTTTCACAAATTTCTTCTATTTTTCTCTCTCTAGCGTCATGGTATAGGGTAATACCCATGATTTCGAGCTTTAAACAACATGTTAGGGTATGTAGAACACTTATTCATTCATGGAAAACCTTAAAATAATTTTAAATTCTTAAACCATAAAAAGTCTCTCTTGAATTTCAATAACATAATTTATTCGAATCAAACAATTTTGGTACAAAATATAAAGGAGAACAATTTTGTATTTCATAATTAAACCCTAAATCCGATTGTTTAGCGATTAAAAGTGCAAAACCCTATACTTGCCTTGTTTTCTTGTTCTTGGCGTGAAACCTGAAAAAAGATAAGAAATTTCTTCAATTTTCCATTTTGTTTTATTTATGCTGTTTGTCATCTTTTATTTACATAAATTATAAAATATTTTTCTAATAATAAATTTGCTATTTTACCCTTGAATCTAAAACTCCACACTATGTTATATATCACATTTTTTCATCCAAAGACTAGAATTAAATCCTTAGTAGTTTACAACTTTGACCTTGTAGGAAATTCTATTACCGAACTTGTCCTTTTTTATTCAATAGCTAATATTCAATATGGAAATCAACTTAAATCCATGGTTCATATCAATCTTAACTTTAGCAAATGACATCTTTGACACTAAATTCAATGGCTAATATTGATTCTTGATTTTTCATTCAATCTGACTATCCGAAAAATCACGAAAAATCAAAACAATTAATTCTTAACATTCTAAAACTCAATTAACCTTGAATTTTCATTTATAATCCATAATCATAGATAAATTCCCTATCTATGAACTCTAAATAACTTTTTGGGAAAATTACAATTTGAAGACTTTAACTTTTCCTAAGTTTTCACTTTAGTCACCAAACTTTCATTTTATTCATTTTAATCACTAACTGGATTTTTGGGGTATTACACCCAAAACTCCTAATCATAACCCTCATCCTCACCCTCAATGATCTTAGCCTCGCACTAGTAAACGATGGCTAATCGACAACCTTAACCCTAAATCACTACTAGCAAGTTTTTCACCCTCGATTGACGGTGATTGACTTCACTATCATAAGTGGTGAAGGTATAGTCCCTCTATCACTAGATTATGCTTTGTTGAAAATAACTGTATGAAAAACAATGAGTAACATATTTTTTTTGGGAACACTATCTCTATATAACTAACTAATGATTAAATTAGTTATTAGATATTTATAATTTTACCCCTCATCGAAGTATAAAAACATCTTATGATATCTATATTTTATTTTCATGACGTTTTAATACATATGACACGCTTAACATAATTGGTCACTTAAATTTGTGTCATATTTTATAATAGCATCATACAATATACATATATGCTCACAATTGCGAATTTTAATCCAGCAGAGGGGTCTTCGAGCAGCAATTTTTGTTTTTCTTTCTTTTCAGCTATATTGATACACAGATGGTTGCTGGGTTCAAAGAATTTTAAGAAATCTGTGCATTTGTGGCTTCTAGGGGTGGCTCTAGGTTGTGGATTTTTTTTGGGATTTTAACAAAGTTTCATGGAAAATCGTGGGTAATTTTAGGAATTTTCTCATTTTGCAAATGAGAGCTCAGTATTTCATGAAAATGGGAAAGAGACGAATTTGGTATTGAAGCTATTAGGAAGCAAGCCCTGAACACATAGAAGCATCGGAAAGAATGTAAGCTTTTTGGTTTCAAGATCAAACTCTCTCGAATTTGGGGTTAGAGTTAGGATATTTTTTAATGAAGAAGATGGATTTGGTTGGGGTTTTTGGATTTTAATTTGTATAGTTTTGTGAGCCACTGAAAATGGAAGTCTTCCCTTTTTGCTCCTCACCTTGCTTCAGTGACACTTTCGTACCTGATAAAGCCATGAAGCTGGAGCTCGTGTTTCCAAACAATCCAATCTAAACTGGCATTTGTGTATCTTTCACAAGTTGGTTTCACAAATTGGACATTGAAGGTGTAGTCTGTTCAGTCTTCAGGGACTGGTATTCCTATTGAGAAACTAGTAATTGATAAGCGAGTCATCGGTGAGGATGAAGCTGTGAAAGCTTTCACCTATTAGCCTATTATGCGTATGATAACTTCTTTTATCCGATTATGTACTTCCTAGCTTCGTCTTCTACGGTCCAACCGGGGTAGGAATTAGGAAAGGCACTCGCTGCTTACTACTTTGGTAATCCAACTTGATATCAGAGAGTTCATGGAAACTCACACAGCATCCAAGCTCATTGGCTCACCCCATGAGTGTGGTCAGCAAAATTTATAAATGAGTCATTATATTCTAAAACAACCATAATCAAATCACTCGATTAAACAATCAGGTTACTATGTCGTTAAATCTGATACCAACATTAAAAAATATTGTGAGGAAACATTTTCAATCATTTTTTCTTGGCTAAATTACAACATGAATCACTCTATTATTAGCAAATTTACAAATGCATCATCGTGTTTCAAAGGCTATAATGAAGTCATTCATCTAATGTTTTTACAAATGGGTTATATGGGTTTTGGGCTTCCTTGAGATTTGAGGCTCCATTTGACAATTCAAACAGGTGAAGGGGTTGTCGTTGGTGAAAATATCATATCTGGAGACATAAGTCATATGACGGTGGACGATGTAGATCGGGATTCAAAAGGTTTGAATGTTTTCGAGTGATGTCGTGGCTTTCGAGAGAGATGTTCGAGAATCCAATCCGATGAATCGAACAAAGAGATCAACATGAATTTTATGAAGAAATTTGGAGTTTTACTTGTCAATGTAAATATTAAATTTTATATTGCACATGACTTAATTGTTACAGACGATTAATTAGATGACTCGATTGTAATTTTTCATGATACATAAATTTTTATGATTAAAATATTTCACATCAGATTTGTCGTATGTGATTTAAGGATGAAATGACTTAAATGTTACAATTGATTAGTTGAATTATTTGGTTGTGAGATATTAAAATTCAGCCACCTATTTGTAATCTTATAATCAAGTGAATTGTGTCTAATTTAACCTTAATATTTTGAGTTGTTTGGAGATTGATAGAAAATCCTTTGTTATGCGGAAAAAGCTGGCGAAGTCATTTAAAGGCCAAATATATGAAGAGTTTATATCATATTAAATTCGAACCCAATTTTTTTATTAAAAAATTTAACTGGATCAGTTAAAATATCCTTCTCTATTTAAATTTTACCCTAAATTTTTAAACTTTAAAATTAAAAGGTTGTGTAAACTAAAATTTACCCAAGTATTTTCCTTATTTTTATCAGATTAGTGCATGCTATTTTGATATTTTTTTTCAAAAAAAATCCATTACATTATGAATTCTTTGACATATGTGAATGTTGTTTTTGTTTGGATAAATTCTACCGGTCACTCTATTATTAGTAAATTTATAAATGAGTTACTATATTTTAGAACATTATAATTGAATCACTTGATTAAACAATCTGGTCATTGTTCCGTTAAATATGACACGGACGTTAAAAAGGTAGTGTTAGAAAACATTTTGTTAGAAATGGGTAAATTACTATACTTTTTCTTGGTAAATTACAAAATGAATCACTCCATTATTAATAAGTTTACTAATGCATCGTCATGTTTCAAAATATTACAATGAAGTCACTCAATTGATTTTGTTACAAATGGATAATTTGGGTTTTGGGCTTCCTGAGGATTGGGGGCTCCATTCAACAATTCAACATATTCTGAGACGGAGGCCATATGACAGTGGATGATGTAGACCAAAATTCAAAAAATTTGAATGTTTTCGAGTTATTTCATAGCTTTTGAGAGAAATGTTCAAGAATCTAATCTGAAGAATCAAACAAAGAGATCAAGGGTGAATCTTATAAAAAAAATTTGGGATTCACTTGCCACTGTAAACACTAGATTTTATATTGCACATATCGTGATCATTACAATCAATTAATTAGGTAATTTTTAAAAAAAAATATGTGGATTTTTATGATTTAATTGTTATTAATTGAGTTATTTGGTTGTGAGGTGTTAAAATGTAATGACCTATCTTATAATTGAGTTAATTGCGTGTAATTTAAGCTTAATATTTGGAGATTGTTATGCAGAGAAGGGTGGCAAAGTCATTTAAAGGGCTCTCATTTACGCAACGCAAATATATGAAGAGTTGATATGATACTACTGAAAACACAATCTGCATTGTTGTAAAGTTGGTTTCCAGGTGAGATGTTCATGTCTGCGCTACTAATAAATCATTCCTTCAGGTTTCTTTTCATTTTCTTCTTTAACCACACGTATTTGGGATTTCCATTCCCGGATTCTCATGCACACCCGCAGACGGATGTGTTATGGCTCAAGCATTTCTATCATTTGGACAGGGCATCTACTCAAGGTTTTCAAAAGAAACGTTAAAATATTCTCATCTTCTTAGAAACCAAACCAAAGTTACAAGCTAGTTAAAATTAAATTCAGTTCGGTTCCAATAATACTTGTATTTTTTTTCTAACTTATGAACCGACAACTGACTGAATACATTACATTAATATTATTACTCTAATGGAAACCGAAACCGAAACGAACAATACATCCGAATCGGGTTTCTGTAATATTTTTGGGTGTTTTTCTAGGCCCCTAGTGGCTAATCACAGATCTGCAAATACATGATATTGTTTGGAATCCAAAGCTATGAGCCTTAAAGCTGCAATTGTTGCTGCAACAGACATGATAGCAAAGATGACAACATTGAACCAATGCCAGAGCTTTTGTAATAGACTTAGTTTGTTCTTCTTAGCCACAATATACATGTGGTTTGCCAGGATAAATGTTAGAGGAAACGTGCTCAACGCCCCCGTAAGGCTCTCGAAATCTCCGAGGAACGGAAGAAGAGCCGACACCAGTGTACTGATAACAAGGTACCCGCCTCTTGCTGCGATCCTGAAGGACAAGTTGTTAAGCTTCATTGCGCTTCCTCTAATACCGAATTTAGTGTCCAAATACTCATAAGTCGGACTTGCGAATATCTAACCACAGGTAAGGAGGAAAACACGTCAGATTAGTGGAGAATTGCTAAAAGTGGTTTATGATACAAACAAGTACACATACTTACATGCAAACAAATGATGGATTGCAGGAAGGCAGAGATGTTAGCAGCCGCCTTAATCCAAACCGGACCGCTTACACTGTTAAGCAAATATGTGGGTGTTGCCGCTCCGTAAGCCCAATAGCCAATAAAGGTAATGGCAAACATCGGTACAATTCCGACGGTGAACTGAAAGTACAAAGCTTTAAGCATGTTCTTCACTGCAGGCTCCCTCACTGTTGCCTGTTATGAGAAATAATGTGTAAGAAGCAGAGAAATAAAAATAGGAAGGGAATGCAACATGGCTACAAATTCAACCTATGTCTTAGAGTAGCGGTAATAAGATTTCGATGAATGGGAAACAACGATTTCGACAAATTCTAAAGGAAATATTCGGAGTGAATATGATTTAAATCTAGGAGCCACCCTAACCCAACCATCTTTCCTGACTTTCAAGACATATCTTCTAGACAGAAACAGAAACGGATGGATCAGTATGGCTGAGCTGGAAGCGATATGTGTCGAAGCAAACATGAAGTTCCATATATAGAACCTTGATCTAAACACTAACTCATGGTGTTAAAGGAAGAAGTTTCAAGGTTTTTATTACCAGCACCGGAGGGATGAACTTGTAATCATTAAGACGTCTGGCCTACCTGTATTTCTGGCAACATTCCGGTATTGAATGCAAACACAAGATTTGCAGATGCTCCTATAGTTGTAAAAATTCTGCTACTTGATTCCCCATGTATGCTATAATCTCGGGGAGGTGCATTAATTCCTATAAAGCATCGGAATCGTTATTGTCATATAAATGCAGGAAAAAAAAGGAGTACATCAGGGTTCCAAAAAAACTCTTAAGTGAATCTGAATGATATTAACACGAGACACTCGTATGCAAGGCTAAGTCGATGCTAAATTGCTAATATATCCTTCGAGCTAAGCTAACAGCCTTATCGGAAAACCGAGCAAATTTCCCTCAATGTTGCAGGAGCTAAACAGTGCCAGTTTAATCGATAGAGGACAGGCAAGGATCTATTTGGTTTCATGCATATGATGATTCAAAAACTTTCCATGTGATAAAGAAGAACAGAACCAATATAAAATATTGGAACATACCGTCTTTAGCTGCAAGCACGCATGCCACAATGATATATATCAGGCCAAGAACTGTTGAACACCCCAACCATACTCTTAGAGCTGACAGATGCGGTGTCGATATGGCAAACAAAGTACAAGCAAACCCGGTTATCGCAATACAGTATGGAAGTTTCATGGTGTGCTCATAATTGAAAACGGCAAAGCAAGCCTGCATTACATGTTCACATGTTAAAGATTTCAGGACTATAATTTCTATATGAACCTTCATGTAAATCGACAAACCGAGTCCTTATTCATGGAGCAGATAAGCATAGAAAAAGGTCGGAAATGTCGAGATCGTCTTTGGGATATTCTGCAACCGTTTGTAACAACTATCTTCAACTCAAAATGTAGATTGGACAAGGAAATTAAGGTGTGTTTAAACAATCTGGTCTTACCTTTAAAGCAGAACCGCCCAGAATGAGAAATCCAATGTTAATCATAAACAGATTGACATATTGCATTGCCCATGTTATAGTATAGGCTCTCCTACCTGTGTTCATCAATCATAAAAAATTTACACATTAAGGTCTTATACCAAATGAGATTGTGCGATTCCGTATTCGTTTTACTTAAGCCTCGTACCGTATATCTGTGCTGCAAGATCTCTGTATCTGATATGCCTCTTCCCTCCATGTTCATGGAGCTTGGCAACAAGCATGTTCGCATTCAACGACAACACAGTGGCTAGCAGTAAACCGACTACGCCTCCTATCCAGCCGAGAGGGACCATGATTGTCCCGGAATATCCCAAGACAAATACACTGTTGACACCAGTGGTCAAAACAAAACCTGCCTGGAGCCATGAATCTGTAAAAATAAAACAAAACTCTAATGAGCTCAAATGGAAAATACCAACCCCAAGAGAATAACTCCTGTTTATGTCACTATTTTTAGATCCAAAATGAAACTACTCTTCCGTTTGCAGTTTGCAGTTTGCAGAAAACAAGGAAAATAAAAACAAGATCCCAGATTTCAAACTAAACAAATCTGTCATAACCAAAGAAAAAAAAAACATGAACTAATATACGAAAAGAAGAAGCCAGAATTCAGGAAATGAAAAGGAACAATCTTTTTACATAAAAAATGAAGATTTGTATGTACCAGTGCTAACAGCATGGGCAGTTTCAGGAACTTCAACATTCAACTTATAATCCTCAGCCTCATTTCTGGTTTCTGGTATCATGTTTGCCTCTCTCTCTCTCTCTCTCTCTCTCTTTCAGTTCAACTTGTTGCTGCTTAGTATTATCTTCGTCTGGTGTTGTTCAGATATATATAACTTATAAAAGGAAGATAATAAACATTTTTTTATTTTCCAATTATTGAAATTCTGGGTTATTTTATTTTATTTAATTGTAACAAATTTCCAAAAGAATCAATGCTCTATATTTGGTGCGTGTCAGAATTGTGTAAGCAACTCCTTGGCCTCGGCCTGTTTTCCTTCCATATAAGCACACATTTCCATATAAGTTAACGGCAGTTCCATTCTCTTGGGACTTCTAAACAAAAAAAGGGTTATTTTTTTTTTACACATTTCAATCATTGATTTCCGGTCATTTTGATTCTCTGGGATCAAAACTATCATAAAATTCATGCCGTTTTGGTTGGTTTTTTGGGGATCCTTGATTCCAATGATTTTGATTGCTGGGTACAGCTCATGAGCATGATCCAAGAGGGGAAGAGAATGTGAGAGTCTGGGATTTGTGAGTTGATAACATGGAATCTCACTTTTACTCTTTCTACTTTCTACTTTCTACTTTCTATAGGAAGATGTTTTCATTGGCAACACACCATCACCTTCTATTCTCCGGACCAGAATATATATTGTCTTTTTCACTTCTTTTTCTCTTAATTCGTTTTCCTGGAAAATATTTCCACGTTTCCTTTTTGGATAATTATTCTCTTTTAATTCAGGTCAGAGTTTATGTATAAATGAGACATTATTCAGAGTGAACTCAATTCGGATTTTAAAATTGAAATTTAATTAAACTCTAACCAAATGAGAAGAATGTCGAGTTTTGGATCTAACTTACTTTTAAGCTTAACTTAAGTTTTTTTGTAAAGTATATGTCATTTTTATGGTCTATATTTAGTATTTGTGGCTCTCCTTTTTAATAATATCTTCTCCAATGTTTAAACTTCAAATTCTCTTTTTAAGAGAACAATATACCTTACCACTGCATCCGATAATATCTTTTCTAAAGTTTTAACTGAAATCGTTTAATAATTGTTTAGATTATAATTTTATTTGAATATTGAATTATCAAAGTTCACTTTTTTGGGTTCGTTATCTTGTTATTAAGAAGCTTGATCATATCCTTGATATTAAATTCGTCAACAGAAGCATTTTCGTAACCAACAAAAGGAAAAAACACAATACTTTCCAAGTTGCTCAAAAATCAGATTCCAAAATTGAAAAGAAAGAAAGTAAAAGTTGAGATGGGGGAAGAGATTTAGACCCGACAATGGAATGAACAATATTTCGTGACAAGAAAAAGGTAATTAAAAATAGAATACCAAACATAACGTAGGTGAGGTTCTAATTGAGTTGAGCATCTTGCAAATAATTTGAGTTTAACTCGGTCAAAACTTGGTAAATGTTCGATTTGAGTTGATTTGATTTGACTTTGTGTTCGACTTGAGTAAAATCTAACTCGGCTCGATAAGTTCACGAGCAACTTGTTTATTTTCTTACAAATTTTTTATGATTTTTTGGTGGCTACCTTAAAAAATTATGTTTTATTATTAAGTTTAAATGTTAGTTAAAAACATTAAACAAGTTTAGCAATTTGTTAGGTAATTTATCCATAAAATATTTAGTTTCAAATTTTCAACGTTTTGTATTTCATGAGAATTCACAAAATTAATTTGTATTAATAAGAAATTAAATTATAATAATTAACATTTCCCTTTTTATTAAATAATTTTCCTTTTTTAGGCTTAAATATACATTTAGTACTTGAATTATACATTTTCTCCCAAGTTGGTACCTAAAAATTTTTTACTCCCAAATTGGTACTTGAGCTAAATATTTTCTCCCAAGTTGACACCTAAAGAATTTTCCTCCCATTTTGATACTCAAACTTTAATTCCATCAACTATTCTAATACTTTTATTAACATACTTAGTCCCAAAACTTATACATTCTATCAATTTGGTCCTAATTCGAAATAATTCAATAAATTTAACCATGTGTATTTAAAAATACCATCAATTTAGTCATTTTTTGCGATACTTTCAAATTAAACAAGCTTAACGGATCAAAACAACAATGAGATAACTGTATTCTACTATAAAATAGCATCAAGTTACTGTTAAAATTTTTTATACTAGGAAAGTGATTTAAACATTTACAAGAGAAAAACAAACAATTTAAGAACATAACAAAGAGTAAATTGATAAGATTTCTAAATATAAAGGGTTAAATTTATTGAATTATTTTGAATTAGGACCAAATTGATAGAATGTATAAGTTTGGTATCAACTTGGGAGAAAGTGCCTTTCAAGTACCAACTTGGGAGAAAGTGACTTTCAAGTACCAACTTGGGAGTAAAATTTTTTTAAGTACCAATTTTGGAGAATATGCTTAATTCAGGTACCAACTTGGGAGCAAAATTTTTTTAGGTACCAACTTGGGAGAAGGTGTATAGTTTGGGTACCAAATGCATATTTAAGCCATAAAATATTTAGTTTCAAATTTACCCACAAAATATTTAGTTCAAGTTCAGTAACTTGTTAGGTAATTTACCCATAAAATATTTAGTTTCAAATTTTCAATGTTTTGTATTTCCCGAGAATTCACAAAATTAATTTGTATTAATAAGAAATTAAATTATAATAATTAATATTTCCTTTTTTATTAAAGTATTTCCTTTTTCTTTTATTATTACCTTATGTATAAAAGTAGAAAAGATGAAAAGTAAGTATAAAATAATACGATCAAAAATTTAAACTCCGAAATTCTTAAGATATTCTCTCTTTTGTTATTCATTGAAGATTATTGAGAAATTAAAAAGTGTCTCACACTCAAATATCGACTTCATCTCTAACTCGATCATGACAGCTTCATTTATTTATCTCCTTTTAAAAATTTTGGCGAGCTTAATGAGCACGAGTCGGGTTAAACAACGATTTTTTTAACGAGCACGAGTCAAGCACTATTCAACTCACAATCGACTCACTTGATAAGCCTCCCTCATAACACGAAAAGAAAAAATAAATATGAATAGAAAAGAATACAAATTAAAATAAGAATATTATGATTTGTATAACACAAATTATATTCTTATTTTAAAAATTCATTAAAATAAAATAAATTAGATAAAACTAGGACATAAAGTTATACCAATATAATATGAAGACACAAACTATTGAATCTAGAAAGATTTGCGTTATCATATGCATCGACCAACCATGACCATAGAAAATTTTGCCAACGTTCTGGATATTTAGTACATTGCACATGGCCCAATCTCCATTTTCCTGGGATCTATTTTCCTTTCTTTTATCCTTAATAAAACAATTTCTAATTGATTTTTTCTATAACTATTAATTGTTCGATTAATTTAGATCGTGTGCAATATAAGCCTAATACAAAGTAATTCTCCAAATATAAATTATTTTATTTATATTATCATAACTTAAACTTTAACTTTACTAAAAAAATATAATTTCATCTAACTAAATTAATCGACAGTCAAAATTATTTAATTTTCAATATTTAAAGTGAACGTTAAATTTCATCCGTGAACCATAGTTTAACTAAATAATTTTCTCACCCTTTCACCTAAACTTGACTCTAAAAGATCTAAAGGTCCATTAAACTATTGAAAAATCATTTTAGCTTAGTTAAAAAAAGTTAAAACTTTAACTAAATATTTTTATTATCCGTATATGTTTTATGGTTTATATAAAGATAAGAAAATATATTATGATTTAATATCTAGAATCTGAAAATGATGGTAGGTCAAAGATAAAACGAAACTTCAATGATATAAAAATCATTTTCCACTAACACCAAGCATTCCAAATAAAATACGAATCAATCCAAATATTACCAAGTTTCACTAACCATATATGCTTAATGATTTATTATGTTCTTTTCCTTTTCTTTCTAATTTTACACGTTTTAAGGGTTTCGTTTATTCCTTTCTTTTCCATCATCGATCATATATATAACCAGTATTCCTATTAGAATTTTACTTTTAACCTAATTCTAAATCCTCACCCTATTTTTATATATCTGCTTCATTTTTTGAAATCTTTTTATCATAATGGAATCTAAAAATAAATTTTGTGTGCTTTTTTTTTCAAATTATTAAAGTATTAATCAAACAAAAAGTACTATAATTATATAAAACTACTACGATTTTATATTGGCGTAAACGAATCTTTATTCGTATATACACTTAATGATTTGATGCACTAATATTTTATAGTTATTTGTATTGTCAAAGAATCAAACGACGACGCGTCACCGGAATTTTTAAAATTAATTCACTTAACTTTTATTCTATATTATGTGTCATCATATGGTTCGTTAATAATGGGTGTGTATATATTATACATGGATAGAAAGATTCACTTACACTAGTGTGGAATTTAAGTAGTTTTTACATATTTTCATAATTTTTTGTATAATTAATATTTTAACAATCCCACGATTGAATTCATGAATATAATTGCATTTTTTATTTATGTTATTTTTTATTTTTTAATATATTAGTTTTATTTTTATATAAAATAAATAATTACTCGAAATTTAATATACACTCTACATGAATGGAATATTAACTTTAGTGATGGTGCTAATCATACCTAAAGTTAAAATTGTATGAAATTGTGTAAACTATATATTCGTTATTTAGGTTAGGAAATGATGGGCGAGTTTTTATGGCCTAAAATTTGGTTAGCATTTATAAATATGTATTTTGAGAGAGCACTTTTGTTGTAGGGCCCCAAGAACAAATTTTAGGAGATCGTAACCGTTTATAGAGGGAGACTAACCCTAATTGACCTATATTAATAAAAGAATGGAAGTCAATTAAAATCAGAGGTTGGATTCCATTGGAAAAGAAAAAAAAAGCTCAAAGAAAAAATGATGTGGTACAAGAAATGATTTGCTTTTTTATCATTTTAAAGTTGAAAGCAATAGTTGCAATATAGGTCCTCTCAATCCAGTGAGATGAGATATTATATCATAAATATAATTATATAAAAAATGTAAAATTTTAACTCGAAAGTTCGACGATAAAAGATAAAAATTAACAACAAACAATATTAAAAAATACATATTACAATAATAAGACATGTGGACAACACAATTATTACCACAACTCAATCGTAAACAAGAGCGGTGATTGTGAACTCATATTCAAATCCAGTTCGAGAGTCCAAAAAAAGAGAGGTCAACGAGATAATTAAAAGAGCGTTATCTTGATAGTCGCAATGACGTTCAATTCAACTATGATAAAAATTAAATGAAAAAAAAACAGTCAAATATCCGATTAAGAGAAAAAAAGTGCACCACAAGATAGAGGATACATACTAAAAGGTAGATAAAGTTTTTTTTTTTTTTTATAAAAACAGAGTTATTGAATTTAAAAATTAAATATAAAATATGAAACAAAGTGAAAAAATATTACCGATGGTCAACTACTAATACTAAAATTAATATTATTGTTGGTCACGTACAAATAAAAGTAAAAGAAAAAGTTGCCATGCTCGTACATGATATCACTTTAGTTTTGAAAATCGAGAAAAATATTAAAAAATTTATTTTAAAAAATTGTATACAGTGTAAATAAAAATTCGAATCCAAATTTATTATTAATTTTTTTATTAAAAACTTATATGATGTCAATTCAATTAAAATAATTAAAAATAAAAAATAAACTATTATAATTATAAGTTCATTTTAGTAATGTAATTTTTTAAATATATATTTTAATAAAATTTAAGTGTTAATTAGTAAATTATACTTTAAAAAATCACTTTTAAAAAGTCAATAAAATTTAAGTGTTAATTAGTAAATAAACTATTATAATTATAAGTTCATTTTAAAGCTCACCCCTTGTTGTCTCGGTGAAAAAGGATGATGTAAATCATCTAGGTGACCCGGGTTCGAGTACCAATTCTGCACGGTGTGTGTACCTTATTAAAAAGATTAAGAAACTTGAACAAGTACTACCCTTGTATCACACCAGCATATTAAAAAAATTCTTTTTAAATAGTCAAAATTAAAAAAAAAATAACTTTTACTTTTACTTTTTTCAATTGAGTTGACAAAATTGAACTAAATAACACTAAATTCAATCACATTTCAAAAATATACTTTAAAATAATTTATAAAAGTTTGATTAACAAATTCACATAGATGTAATCATAAAGAATTTATATATAAAACGATTGGTCTCGTGTTTGATCCTTAAGTGGATGAAGCGTTGAGAGAATCCGAAAGCATTGCTTTTGCACGTGTCGTGTTTTTACAAAAGTAACTTGTAATGTATGATATACTAATATTATTCATATAAGGATAATGATAATGATAATGCCTCCCACCAATCCATAATATATTTTGTAAGTTGTTAAAAGGTTTTACCCACATTCATTGCCCCAATTCCCTAACTTCTCATTGTTTTGTTCCATCAACATAGATTATTTTCACACCCCATGAAAATTAAAAATTACCGTTTTATTTTTTTTAATATGCTAGTGTGATTATAAGGTAATATCTGTTCATTTTTTATAAAAAAAATAAATTATTATGTATCATCAGAATTATACTTTAAGTTTATATTTCGTACAATTTTGAATTAATAAATTAGTGAGTCCATCATTGAGTATAAATGTTGCCATTAAATAAATTCAATTGAACTTTAAAACAAATTTTCAACTGCGGCGTCAACTTTGTTGCCTGCCGGGCTCCACAAACATTTTAATTTCAGTCGGATGATTTTGAATAAATGCGGTAGAAGGTACCTCTGATAGTAAATACAAATTTTCTGTTTTTTTAGTATTTTTATGTATGAATCGATACTAAAAATAAAATATATGATGTAAAGTTTAAGTTTAAAATTTTAGATTTTAAAGTTTAGGGGTCTGAAGTTTAGTTTTAAAAGTTTAAGATTTAAAAATTAAAGTTAGGATGTGTAGTTTAGTTTTTTAGTATTGGATCGTACAAAAAAAAGATAATTTTTGTTTTTGTACAAAATTTTTAAAAAAGAAGAGTGTCACCAATAAGTAGTTGGTCTAATAGGATGTATCATTAGATATTTTTAAATAAGTTTAAGAGTTTAAATTATATTATTGTCAATAAAACAAACTAAGTTGAAAGAATCACCCCTACTGAGTCTGCAATATTTGATCCGAATTAATCAATCAATACATTGAACAATGAATGTTATACCAAAAAAATAAATATCTTAAAATGAATTTATTAAATACTTTCAAGAAAAAAAGGAAACTAACATATATTTAATTTCTTACTTAAAAACTTATTTTAATAAATTACAATACGAACTCATATCTTTGAGCAGCCTCTAATTTCAATAGCCATCTTTTTTTTAAAAATGATGGTGAAACTGAAAATTTCTCGAAAGAATTTGGGATTTACCTAAGTGTGGAAATTAGGTGAAAAATATCTAAAAATTTTGGGGATTATAACCGACGGAAATAGAGAATAATTCAAATCTTTACTCATGGGACGGGGACGAGAAAAATTTTATCACTGAAGCTCAAATAAAGATAGGGGTAAGGATTATTATATTCGATTCGTAGAGATAACCAAACCGTAACCGTATAAATAAATGTGAGATCCCAAAAAATATCCGCAAGAATCTCAATATTTTACTAGATTTAAAAAATATATATACTTAATTATCTATATACCCCTAATATATATCTTAATAAAAAAACTCTAATTATATTATTATCATTTCAATTTTCTCTCAAACCAAACCACGCTTAAGTTTCTCAGCATGTTTCTATCTTAGTATTTAAATATAAGCTAAAACTCTTGTCTAAATCTTTCCGCAACACAACAGCCGTTCAATATTCTAACATTTCATAGCTACTTCAAATCAAAGTATCCATACTTTATATTTTTGAATTAAATTCGTCATTTATTTTGGTCAGTAACATATTAATTTTGTTTATTTTTTGGGATGGGGATTCCTTGAAAATTGCGGGGATTCGCTCGGAAAATATGGGGACGAAAAAAATCCTCGAAACATTTAATGAAATTTCTCGAAACCATAACCGCAAGTGTTGGGGACGGAGTGGAGAATGCAAAACTGTCCTTGCCCCACTCGATTTCCACCCTAGATTTACAGGTGTTGGCGAGGCTGTGTGCTTAAAAATATTTGATCTGACCAATTCGTTTTTGTTATCCGTCGATATGATATGAAAATTTAGATATTTGATTCGATTTTTATTTTCAAATCAGATATTTGATCTGGTTTTTTATTTTTCGGATTTGATACAGATCACAATATTTCAAGTTTCGGATTACCAGAAAATCTGAAATATCCGAAGATATACTTGTTATATTTAGTAATTTAATGCTTGTTATATCCGTAAATTTGAAAAATAAAATTTTTCATAGATGTTAATCTTGTTATATTTGACAATTTGTTAATTTTTGTATTCGAAAGTCTAAAATTTTCATAAATACGACCATCAAATTTGAAAAAAATACTTAAATCAAATTATATATTCGAATATCCGAAAATCCGATCCGAGTATTCAAATCCGAATATCCAAATATTTAATTTTGGGAGAACAGATACGGATCATTATTTTCCCGATCCGAAATAAGCACGTTTTGATAACCATAAATAATTTTACATATTTATTTTTATTAAAAAATATATGTTTAATATTAAAATAATATTTATACCATGTTTCCTACGAAAAAGAGAACTTTTCCATCTAAGAATTTTTTTTTTGGTTCAAATCCATCTAAGAATTAAACCTATGTTTGATGATGAATAAAAATACATTATATCTTTCCCACGAATTAAGTGTGATAAAATCTAAAACAACAACAACAACAAAAAGATAGCACCGATAAAAAGAATAGTAATAGAAAGGGTGTAAAAGTGGTGGTTGAAGGGACGCCACTAATTGATGGTAGTTTCTGGAGCAGCCACAAAAGATAAAAAGAAAACAAGACTAGTAAGTAGTAAAGAGCAACCTTAATCTGGGTCGGCAAGTACCAACCCAATATGATCCCCAGCCCCTTGAAAGGGAAAGGGAAAGGGAACAGGTGTCGGGCATCCATCAAAGCTACACCGACTGAACAAAAAGGGAGTCTGGCACTTTTTTATTTATTTATAAAGAGGGTCAAAACTGGCTTCTCCGTCACGACTCACCACCTCACACTTTTGTTTCTATCTCCTTCCTGCTTCCCGGTGTTCTGTCTTAAGACGGTTCTCCTTCTTGTCCCCTTTCGAAACATGAAATGTCGATTCCGACCTAAACCTGATACCCTCAACGCCGGACACATGTGTTAATTGCTGCCTAACTCACTCTCACTCAACGACTAATAATTGGAGTCAAGTTTGATTTCCTTTTTTTAAAGGGACGGAATTTTAAGTCTGCTTTTCTAAAGGAGGAGCAGAACATCGTCTTTTCTAAGGGTTGAAAACTTTGAGCAATTGTGTGGGCGACCTTTGGGAAAAAGTATATTAGCAGATTTTGTGATATCGACATCTTCAGTAATTCTGTCTTTATTACGTCATTATCATAATTATTAAGATTTATGTTTAATATACTGCTCTGTAAATAAAAATTATCTACAAATCTTTTTATAATTTATGGGTAGCTTTTACAATTTAAAATTTATTTTAAGGATTTATGATTTAACCTGTTAACACTTCTAGATGAAAAGTTACCCATCAACGACCACATAAGAAAGGGGAAAAGTTCTCCCTATGTCAGCTTTAGACAAAGAATCAACATCACTGTTACCTTCCCTAAAACTATGTGGGAGAAAATACCATAATAATAAAAAGAGTTTATAAAACAAAAACATAAAAATAAGAGCAAGCAATGATAGAATCCAATCAAATAACTTAAATAACAGATTCAAATATATATCACTGACGATAATTCAAGATACTATTAACATGAATATAGAATACATATAATGACTCATTAATAAATTGATATTACTATTATTTAACTGTGATTTATTTAACCTGAGATTTACGGTATAATAAATTAATAAGATAACATAATAAAAACTACCTAGACATATTAGATTAAACTTTGAAAAAAAAAGAACGTATCAAACGAGTAGATAAACTCATTCATAATTCTCATTTTTAAAGATAAAAATTGTTTAAACAAAACAAAAATAACATAAAAACTTAAAAGGAATAAGGGAGGAAAGAAAATAAAAAGTAAAAGCAGGTGGTTAATGATGAATCCAATATTGATGTTGTTGTCAATTATTAAAAAAAATGTAAGAAGAAGTAAGAGAAGAAAAAAAATAACATTTAGTGTTTTAACTTTTTTATGTATTATTTTAAGAAAATTTCTACACAAATATTATATATATATATAATAAAGGTAATAACGAGGAAAAAATCGTTTTTGAAACCTTCAATTTGGACATATGACTTTATTGCTTGAACATATAGACCCAGTGCTTAAAATTAATTTATAAATACAATATCTAAATATTCTAAAATTTACATTTGAAATAATATTTTTATATTCTAAATTTTAAATTAGTAACTAAAAAAATTAAGAATGGTGTTCTGAATGAAAAAAAAAAGGTTGAAAGAGTCGTTCAATATTGGATTTTTATAAAACTCGATTTGAATTATTCGACAAATAAGTCAAATATCGGTGATTAAAAATTAAAAATATTTAAAGTATCAAAAATTTATATTTCAATTTAATAATTTAACTTAATACATATGTAAATTTAAACATATATTTATATTCAAATTTTAAATCCAAATATTAAAATCATTTAAATATGATAATCTCGTGTGTCAGTTGAATAAAAATTAATAATATATTTTAGTATAATCATCAATAATTTATTTTAATAAATTTTGAGTAAAAAATATATTCATGCCTTTTTACCAAAATAAATTTAGAGTAAATTCATTCTATGAACTATTCTTAATTCAATTTACACCATTTAAACCATTAAAATTTATTGAATGGTTAACTTTATTTAAAATACATTGTTTTTGTATAATGTGTAATCTGAGTTTAGGTCTAAGTTAAGCACTGGAGCCACACTGTTGAGATTTTAGGAGATTTTTTTAATTGTATTTTAATCCGGTACTGGTCCAGAGTTATTTGTGACCACAAATTAGACTCGCAAGAAAGTCCAAACTTAATTAATGATCTTGAAAAATCCATTCCAACAACCGGAAAAGTAATTCTAATAAATTTACTTATATTCATTTGGGTTTTGGTGTGGGCAAATTTAATTGGGCTTAATAAATGGATCAAAGAAATTTGGGGTTGAATTACAATAAGTTGTGTTTGTTCCATATAGTTTGAATTTTAAAATTTAAATTTTATAATTTGCTATATTTAGTTCGTATAGTTTCACATAGTCAAATGAGTTTGAATTATAATGAGTATTTTTTATTTATATTTTTTTTGCAGTTTATTTTACCATATATTTTTCGTAAAACAAACTACATTCTCTTCAACTCTAAACCTTAAACGATAAACACTAATATAAACCCTAAACATTAAACAATAAACACTAATATAAACCCTAAACCCTAAATCTTAAACCTTAAACCCTAGATGCTACCCTAAACATTAAATCTTAAAACCTTAAATGCTACCATAAATCCTAAACCCCAAATGCTACCATAAATCCTAAACCTTACCCTAAACCATAATCACTAACCTAAACCATAAACATTAAAAAACTAAACAATAACCCTAAACCCTAAACACTAACCTAAACTCTAAATCCTAAACCTTAAACGATGTCCTAAAACTTGAACCATGAACCCTAGACACTAATATAAACTATAAACCATAAAACCCTAAACTATAACCTAAACCGTAAACTCTAAATCTTAAATGGTAAACCATAAACACTAACAAAACCTTAGACACTACACCATAACACTGACCCCTAAACCCTAAATTCCAACCTAAGAATTAAACAATAAACCCTAAACACTAAACTTTAAACCCTAAACCATAAACCCTAACCCTAACCCTAAATCTAACTGTGAAACAAATATTTTAATTTTGATATAACTAAAAACCTAAGGACTAAATTGAAAATGTCAAAACGAATTTTAAGTCCTCAAAATATCCCCATATAATTTTAAGATTATGCCCAAGTTAAAAACAAAGTTTTTCAAATATTTTTCTAAGTGTTTCAAGCTAAAACAGTGATTTTCAAGCTCCTGTTTCGAAACGGCCCTCAGGCGTTTCGAAACGTTTTCATCACTGTCAACCACCGTTCCGAAACGTGTATCGAAACACTTAACCCCGTTTCGAAACGGTGTCTCACGTTTCGAAACTGTTCTTCATATTTAAAAAGGGTACAACGGTTGAAATATTTGCTGATTTTTTAAAGATAAAAAGGGTGTTTCGAAACGGATTAAGGCCGTTCCGAAACGACCCTTGACAGTAGCAAATCCGTTTCGCAACGAATCCAAAACGTTTCGAAACAGGTCTTAAGTTTAATTTTAAAATATGACCGTTATAGTGTTTTTAACTAACTTTCTGAAAATCGTTAAGGTGTTTCGAAACAGGATAAGACCGTTTCGAAACGACCCTTGACAGTGGCAAAAGTGTTTCGAAACGGCCCTAAGGCGTTTCGAAACGGGCTCTTAAATGCACCCCAACGGCTCTTTCTATTTTAGTCTATTCCGAAACAGGTACCCCGTGTTTCGAAACAGGTTGTTGCAGACTGCATTTATGGTGGTGAGATAACATCCCCAACGACTCTATTGATGAGTGCAACAACCACAACGGCTAGAAATCAATGAGAAGGTATAAAAGAGACCTCCAAAAGCACCAGCAACAACTATTGATCCTAAAGAAAACATCCAAACATCAAATCCAAGCAATTGTGCAAAAATCCCACTTTGTCTAAAACCCCAATTGTAATTATCATTCATATCTTGTTCAATTGGGTTGAGTGCTTGTATTTGGGCTATTATTTGTATTGAGAGATATCTAATTAGCCATTAAATTTCTTTGTTCACTTGGGTGAGGATTGGGTTGATTTTTGGGTAGAAAAATCAACCGAAATTGTAAAGGGTTGCCTCATTGTCCTAGAAAAGGGGAAGAGCAATTAGTGGAATTGTTGCAAATCCTTAGTGAAGCTAAGGTAGTGGATGTAGAGTTCATTTGGAACTTGAACCACTCTAAATCCCTTGTCCATCATTTTTAATTTGCAAATTTCCACCACAAAACTTTAAATTTCCAATTCACCCCCTCTTGGTCAATATCGATCTTGCGATCCACTCAACAATTGGTATCAGAGCCTACCTCTTTGAGGATTAACAACCACAAGAGGAGTTTCTTGGAAGAGCGTGATCATCAAAATATCAAGAGATGACTTCAACCTCTGGTTTCAGCATGTACGAGTCACAATCCACCACAAAGCCTCCCTTCTTCAACGGTGATAACTATTCTTTTTGGAAGAATAGAATGCGTCTATTCATCAAGTCAAATGACTATCTTGTGTGGGATGTCATTGAGGATGGGCCATACATTCCATTGAAGCAAGATGGTGAAGGCAAGATGGTGTTGAAGAAGAAAGTGGAAATGAGTGAAGAGGAGAGGAAAAAGATTCAAGTCAACGATAAAGCTCTTCACATGCTATTTTGTGCTTT
The DNA here is from genome assembly GCA_958450335.1 of Hibiscus tridactylites. NCBI lineage: Eukaryota > Viridiplantae > Streptophyta > Magnoliopsida > Malvales > Malvaceae > Hibiscus > Hibiscus tridactylites. The sequence goes on from OY288280.1 coordinate 70,453,232, forward strand.
CGGTCCGGATATCTACTCAAAGGTCTCATCAATTGAAAGTGCCAAAGAAGTGTGGGACACTCTTGAGACCACTTATGGAGGCACCAATGATGTTAAAGAAACTAAGATTGGAATTCTCAATCTTAGTTATGAAAATTTCAAGATGGAGCCCGATGAGACGGTGTCAAAGATGTTTGATCGATTCTCCACGATTGTAAATGGTCTAAAGGGCTTTGGAGAAATCATACCGGAAGACAAGCTTGTCCGGAAGCTACTCTATTCACTTCCCGAGTCTTGGGATGGGAAAAGAACCGCTATCATCGAAGCAAAGAACTTGAAGACATTGAAGCTTGATGAGCTTGTGGGTTCTCTCCTTACTCATGAAATCATGAAGCAAGGAAGGGAAGATGAGAAGAAGAAAGAAGAGAAAAGGGTAGAGAAGCTTGAGGTTGAGAAGAAGAAGAAGATGGGAATAGCTCTCAAGGCTAAAGCTTCACAACATGATGAGAGCTCATCTAGTGATGAGGATGAACTTGAAGAATTGGCTATGATAGCCAAACGATTCTCACGCTTTATGAGGTCCAACCGGGGAAGAAAAATCCAAAGGAAGATGAACTTCAAAAGCAAGAACAAGGAAGATGGAAAGGATCCAATCATTTGCTTTGAGTGCAAACAACCCGGCCACATACTTTCGGAGTGCCCTCAACTCAAGAAGAAGGGCTTTGAGAAGAGGAAAAAGCTCAAAGCCAAGCTTGCTACTTGGAGTGATGAGGAGTCATCGGAGGATGACGAACAAGAAGTGGCTAACCTTTGCCTCATGGCACTTGAGGAAGATTCCTCCATGGTAACCTCTAACTCATCTACTTTAGATTTTTCATATGAAGAATTAAATGATGCATATGATGAGTTACAAGAGGTATATGATGAATTAGTTGAGAAATATAAGGAGTCGGTCATTAGGAATAAAAAGATTATTCTAGAACTAAATGAGAAAAATGACTCACTTACTCAAGCTAATTCTAAATTTGAGAAAAAGATATTAGGATTAAAAGATGAACTTAAATTTTTTCAAGATGAAAATGTTGATCTTAATAATCTTTTATCTCAATGTAATTGTGAACACCAAAAGGTGTTGGGTGAGCTAAATGAGCTCAAAAAGTCTTTAAAGAATGTTGGTAGTGCTAAGCATGAAGTAGGAGAATCATCTAGAACACACCAACCTAGGAAAAAGACTAACTACTACAAACAAGGTAGCTACCCTAGACATAGTAGAACTAAAAGAATTAGAAGTGTATGGGTTCCTAAGGAACTTGTAAAATCTAATAATATTATTGCTATGTCATCTTGGATTCCTAAGGGAACCAAGGTTTTGGGAGCTAACACTCATGGACCCAAAATGATTTGGGTACCAAAAACCAAAGTTTAATATCTTTGTTTGTAGGGGGAGCATTGCTACAAGGCCAAAGCACAAAGTCAAAACTCATGGTACCTTGATAGTGGATGCTTGAGGCACATGACCGGAAACAAGAGTCGATTCATGGATCTAAAGCCAACAAGTGGAGGAGTAGTAACATTTGGTGACAACTCCAAAGGCCACATTAAAGGTATTGGCTCCATAGGTAATCACTCTACTATTCTCATTGAAAATGTTTTATATGTCGATGGTCTTAAACACAATTTATTGAGCATAAGTCAATTGTGTGATAAAGGATTTAATGTTTTGTTTGATAAAAATGGATGCAAAATTGTAGACATTAAATCTAATAAAATTATGCTCATAGGCCATCGCATAGGGAATATATACATGGTGCATCTAGATGACATTCATACATCTCATGCATGCTTAGTTGCTCAAAATGAAAATGATGCATGGTTGTGGCATAGGAAGCTAGGACATGCTAGCATAAGTGTTTTAGAAAAACTAGTCTCTCTAAATCTAGTTAGAGGTTTACCCAAGATAAAATTTTCAAATGATAAAATTTGTGATGCATGCTCAAAGGGTAAACAACATAGGTCTTCCTTTAAATCCATTAATGATGTTTCTACTAGTAGATGCTTACAACTAATTCACATGGATTTATTTGAGCCAATTAGGACTATGAGCTTGGGTGGTAAGTCTTATGCTTTTGTGCTAGTTGATGATTTTTCTAGATTTACTTGGGTTCTCTTTTTAAGTACTAAAGATGAGGCTTTGGAAAAATTCATCACATTTTCAAAATTAACCCAAAATGATCTTGAACTTAGAATCTCACATATTAGAAGTGATCATGGAACCGAGTTTCAAAATTTAGGGTTTGAAGATTTTTTAAATGAAAATGGTATTAGCCATAATTTTTCGGCTCCTCGAACTCCTCAACAAAATGGGGTAGTTGAGAGGAAAAATAGAACTTTACAAGAAATGGCTAGAACTATGCTTTGTGAAAACAATTTACCTAAATATTTTTGGGCGGAAGGCACAAACACCGCTTGTTATATTGTAAATCGAGTAATGATTAGGCCAATTTTAAAGAAAACACCTTATGAGATTTTAAAATCCAAAAGCCTAACATTAGTTATTTTCACCCTTTTGGGTGCAAGTGTTTTGTTTTAAATAATAGAAAAGATAACTTAGGTAAATTTGATGCAAAAAGTGATGAAGCCATTTTTATAGGTTACTCTTTAACCTCTAAAGCCTATCGAGTATTTAACAAAAGAACTTTAGTAGTTGAAGAATCTATTCATGTTGTATTCGATGATAACCTCCTTCCTAGGAAGGATTCTTATGATGATGATGATGTAGGGATCATAAATGCCTTTGATGGAGGTCAAACTTCAAAGGAGGATGAGATTCCAACAAAGGAAGAGGACTCACAAGATCCACCTCTTGAAGCCTTGAAGGACTTGGCTATTGAGGAGAAGGAAGTGAGCTACCCAAGGGAGTTGAACTATGTCAAAGATGGTGAAATCTTGGGTGATCCATCCAAGGGGGTAACCACTCGTTCTTCTCTTAGATTAATGAACCATGTTGCATTTATCTCATGCATAGAGCCTAAAAATATAAAAGAAGCATTGAAAGATGACTTTTGGATTATGGCTATGCAAGAGGAGTTAAATCAATTTGAGAGAAGTAATGTATGGACATTAGTTGATAGGCCTAGTAATCAATCTACAATAGGAACTAAATGGGTCTTTAGGAACAAACTAGATGAGAGTGGTAACATTGTGAGAAATAAAGCTAGACTTGTAGCACAAGGTTACACTCAAGAAGAGGGAATAGATTTTGATGAAACCTATGCACCCGTAGCTAGAATGGAAGCCATTAGGATGTTGCTTGCATATGCATGTTATCATAATTTCAAGCTTTTTCAAATGGATGTTAAAAGCGCATTTTTAAATGGTTTTATAAATGAAGAAGTGTATGTGGAACAACCACCGGGTTTTGAAGATTCAAAATTTCCAAATCGTGTTTTCAAACTTACCAAAGCTCTCTATGGTTTAAAACAAGCTCCTAGAGCTTGGTATGAAAGGCTTTCAAATTTTTTGATTGAAAAAGGATTTGAAAAAGGTAAGGTGGACACTACACTCTTTATAAAAATGTATAAAAATGACATCTTGGTAGTTCAAATTTATGTTGATGATATTATTTTTGGTTCTACTAATGAATGTCATTGTCAAGAGTTTGCTAAGTTAATGCAAGGTGAATTTGAGATGAGCATGATGGGGGAGCTCTCATTCTTTTTGGGACTCCAAATCAAGCAAAAGAAGGATGACACCTTTATCAACCAAGCAAAATACATAAAGGATATGCTCAAGAAGTTTGGCTTGGAGAATGCAAAGCCTCAAGCCACTCCTATGAGCTCATCTACAAAGCTTGACAAAGATGAAAGAGGTAAGTGTGTTGACTCTAAACTTTATCGTTCTATGATTGGATCTTTGCTTTACCTTACCGCAAGTAGACCATATATCTTGTTTAGTGTTTGCTTGTGTGCTAGGTTTCAAGCTAGTCCTAGAGAGTCTCACCTTATAGCCGTTAAGAGAATCTTTAGATACCTTAGAGACACTCCTTGTTTAGGTCTTTGGTATCCTAGAGATTCTACCTTCAACCTTCATGCTTACTCGGATGCGGATTATGGGGGTTGCAAAATTGATAGGAAAAGTACATCGGGAACTTGTCAATTCTTAGGTAGTATGCTCATATCTTGGTTCTCTAAGAAACAAAATAGTGTAGCCTTATCTACCACCGAAGCCGAGTACATATCCTTAGGGAGTTGTTGTGCTCAAGTCCTTTGGATGAAGCAACAACTCTTAGATTATGGAATTAAAGTTGAAACCATACCCCTAAAATGTGACAACACTAGTGCAATATGTTTAACTAAAAATCCCATCCAACACTCTAGAACCAAACACATAAAAATAAGGCATCATTTCATTAGAGATCATGTCCTTAAGGAAGATGTGGTTATAGAGTACGTAGACACCTTGAATCAATTAGCGGACATATTTACAAAACCCTTAGACAAAGAGCGTTTTTGGTCCCTTAGGAGAGAGTTAGGTCTAGCTAGCCTATCTTGACCTTTTAGGACCTCTTTTGTGCTTAAATATGCTTGATTTTGTGAAATGCCATGTTTATGTGTTTAGACTCCTAATTTCATCCATGCCTATAGTTAGGGGGAGTATGTTTATGCTTGAATATGTTTTGCCTGCTCATTCATAACATTTATGCATGTTAGGCCTCTTAAAACTTCATTTTTCTGCATTTTTAGAGCCTCATCTGCACTTCCAGGCCTAGGTGTATCGAAACGGCTGACCCTGTTTCGATACGGATACCTTAAATCCAGTTCTTAGAGAAGGGCGTTTCGAAACGCCTCCAATGCGTTCCGAAACGTTTTTGCTACTGCCAAGGGGTGTATCGAAACGTGTTTCGATACGGGTCAACAAGGCTTCGATACGGTCAACACCGTATCGAAACGGTCAGCCTATGGTCTCAACACGGTCAAACCCTAGTCGTCCCGTTTCGCAACGGTCCTGACCGTTCCGAAACGGCATCGCGGATTGCTTTATTTAGGGCTTTTAATGTTAAAATTCACTTTTCATCAAAACTCTTAAAACCCTAAACCGCCTCCCTCTCTATAAATACCCTCTCAAACTCATTGTTTTTCACAAAATTGTGAGGGGTTTTACTCTAAAACTCAAGTCTAAGCAAGTTTCATCAACATTGTGCAAGGATTTTAATCAAATCATCCAAAATCCCAAACTAAGGTATTTTTTTCTTCTTTCTTTTTCTTTCAATTTATGTTCGAATCTTAGGTTAGAAAATTTTATTTTTGTATAAATTATATGTTTTTCTTTGTGGTTTTTCCATATCTTGTAAAAAAATTTCCAAATCTCAAATTTTTTGATTCGAATATAAAATTTTTCAGTCGTCTTTTTCTTTGCTGTTTTTTATTTTATTTTAATTTTGTTTCAAAAACCTAAGTGGGATTTATTATTGGATTGATTTTAAATATCAATGCATACACTTAATTTTAAAATATACTTGCTTAATGTTTTTAGATGGCGGATCAAGCTAACAAAAAGCGCAAGGCCGTTCAAACCGGTGATTCGAGCGTTCGTCCGAATCTTCCTCTACTTTTTCAGAAATCCCTTAAAACTTCGGAGATGCGTGCTCAATTCTCTTATGTCAAGGATTTCGAAATTCGCAAAGAACGTGTCATTGATCTTGATTTCCTCAATTCCGAGCGATTCCTATTCCGTTATCTTGACCGTTTGAGTAAGTGGAATCTCATCTTGTTCTTGAGCATTCCGGATATTCGCTACAAACACATGGTACTCCTTTTTTACTCTAATGCTCGTTTTATTTATGATGAGACCAAAACCGAGATTATAGGAATTGAATCATCCTTATTGGGCAAAAAGTTTGTTGTTAATGTTGCTCTTTTGGAGTCTATTTTTAAACTTAAGGATGAGGGTATTGAGGATGAACGTCACTTTGGCACTTCCACCGGTAAGGCACTTACTTTGGATGTGCACGATTGCGTTCTTCACTTGATGGTTTCTTGGTTCATTCGACCTTCCGGAGGTAAATACTCTCACATCCGTCAAACTGATCATTTTTGGCTTGAGTGTTTCCGTAAGGGTGAGCGCCCAAATGTGCCTAAGATAATTTTTGCCGAGATAGTCAATAATATTAAGCTTATTGACACAAATGAGTTGAAGTCTTTTACCTATGGCATACTCTTGAGCTACATCTTTTATGATCTTGGTATCGATTGTACCTACGACTCTCCGGAACCTCGCAAGACCAAGATTGGTGAGTCATCCCTTCGCAAGTCCGGGTTTACCTATGTGAATGATGTTTGGGAAAGAATTGATAGAGAAGCCGTTCCTCCTCCCGTTGCTCCTCCACCGCAAGTTCAAGTTGCAAACAATGAAGCCCTCACAGCTCTCATTACCGAGCGGTTCAATGCTTTGGATACTCGCATTGCTTCGGGTTTTGAATCTATGGACAATCGTTTGAAGAATGTCGAGGATCGTCTTCTTACTCTTGAGACTTCTCATTCCAACTTGGATCTATCCTTCTCTACGCTCTATGGGCAATGGACGAAGTTTCACCGTTCTCAAGCCAAGAGCGATGATGATACTTCGGATGATGATGACGAGGCCTAGGATCTTCATATCATATCATATCATATTATCTATGCATTTTAGGATTAAGATTGCATCTTTATGTTTTATCATGTTTTAGGAACCTATGCTTTTGGCTTTTTATTTGGGATTTTATGTTGAACTTAATGTTGGTTTATGTTTTGGATATTTTGATATTATGAATTAATATTATGGTTGCTTATTAATGCTTATTGGTACTAATCCTTTATCTTCTCTATGAGCTTTCATTGTTCTTTTTGATCTAACAAAAAGGGGGAGAAGAAATTTAAGAGCCACACTAAAATTCGTTTTAAATTTTAAAAGGTTTTTTAAAGGTTCACAACTTGGATTTCAAGTCAAACATATTCCTTTAACTTTAAAAACCTATCTTAAATTAAGGGGGAGTTAGACTATTTTCAAAACTTTCAAAATTCTTAAAAATTCTAACTTTAGTTTTATTATATCAAAAAGGGGGAGATTGTGAAACAAATATTTTAATTTTGATATAACTAAAAACCTAAGGACTAAATTGAAAATGTCAAAACGAATTTTAAGTCCTCAAAATATCCCCATATAATTTTAAGATTATGCCCAAGTTAAAAACAAAGTTTTTCAAATATTTTTCTAAGTGTTTCAAGCTAAAACAGTGATTTTCAAGCTCCTGTTTCGAAACGGCCCTCAGGCGTTTCGAAACGTTTTCATCACTGTCAACCACCGTTCTAAAACGTGTATCGAAACACTTAACCCCGTTTCGAAACGGTGTCTCACATTTCGAAACTGTTCTTCATATTTAAAAAGGGTACAACGGTTGAAATATTTGCTGATTTTTTAAAGATAAAAAGGGTGTTTCGAAACGGATTAAGGTCGTTCCGAAACGACCCTTGACAGTAGCAAATTCGTTTCGCAACGAATCCAAAACGTTTCGAAACAGGTCTTAAGTTTAATTTGAAAATATGACCGTTATAGTGTTTTTAACTAACTTTCTGAAAATCGTTAAGGTGTTTCGAAACGGGATAAGACCGTTTCGAAACGACCCTTGACAGTGGCAAAAGTGTTTCGAAACGGCCCTAAGGCGTTTCGAAACGGGCTCTTAAATGCACCCCAACGGCTCTTTCTATTTTAGTCCGTTCCGAAACAGGAACCCCGTGTTTTGAAACGGGTTGTTGCAGACTGCATTTATGGTGGTGAGATAACATCCCCAACGACTCTATTGATGAGTGCAACAACCACAACGGCTAGAAATCAATGAGAAGGTATAAAAGAGACCTCCAAAAGCACCAGCAACAACTATTGATCCTAAAGAAAACATCCAAACATCAAAACCAAGCAATTGTGCAAAAATCCCACTTTGTCTAAAACCCCAATTGTAATTATCATTCATATCTTGTTCAATTGGGTTGAGTGCTTGTATTTGGGCTATTATTTGTATTGAGAGATATCTAATTAGCCATTAAATTTCTTTGTTCACTTGGGTGAGGATTGGGTTGATTTTTGGGTAGAAAAATCAACCGAAATTGTAAAGGGTTGCCTCTTTGTCCTAGAAAAGGGGAAGAGCAATTAGTGGAATTGTTGCAAATCCTTAGTGAAGCTAAGGTAGTGGATGTAGAGTTCATTTGGAACTTGAACCACTCTAAATCCCTTGTCCATCATTTTTAATTTGCAAATTTCCACCACAAAACTTTAAATTTCCAATTCACCCCTTCTTGGTCAATATCGATCTTGCGATCCACTCAACACTAACCATAAATACTAAATCCTAACTCATAAATCCTAAATGCTACCCTAAACCCTAAACACTAAATGCTACCATAAATCATAAACTGTAAACTATAAACACTACCATAAACCCTAAATATTAAACCATAAACACTAATACTAAACCCTAAATGCTACCATAAACCCTAAATACTAACTTAAACACTAAACCATAACCCCTGAATGCTATCATGAATTCTAAACCCTAAACACTAACTTAAACCCTAAAGTATTTTTTTGTTAAAACTTATTTTTAGCATTATCGATGCTTGTTTGTGGACTGTTCATGAAATTATTAGGAAACTCTATCAAACAACAAAAAATGAATTACACAACATCATTCAAACACCAGAAAATATTTTCCGTGGTTTGTTTTCTAAAAAATATAATTTATTTTCTAAAATTCATTTTTCGAAAATAGTGAAACAAACTAACCTTAAGTAGAATATAATTGATATAAACGAATACTTACACCAACCTTGATGATGTACAATATTATAATTGATATAAACTTAATTAATGATCTATTCCCACGCCCTTTATATATACCAAAATTGTTTACACAAGATTCATTTCAATTTAAGATCTTAATACTCCTTGGCCCTTTGGGTAGGGGTAATCAAGTAGAGAATGATCGAAAATTGTGGAGACTTAAATTGGTGGGGATGGAGAATAATTGAATATTTACTTATTGAGAGGGGAATGGAAGAAGTTTAAACATTGAAGCTCAAATAAGGATAAAGACGAAAATTGTTATATCTGAACCGTAACGATAACAAACTATATCCATGTAACTTATCGTAGGATCCTAAAAAATATCCGCTAGGATCTCGATATCTTACAATTTTTTTTTTAAAAATATACCCATTTACCTATATACCCATAGTATATGTATTAATGATGTATATGAAGATATGGTATTTACTTCGTATTATTTGATGCATATGATACTTATTTTTTCATATTATAAGTTTATGATAAGAAGGATCAAAACATGTCTACCAGAACATCATCAAGTGCCACATATTAGATTGATGTGGTTATAAAAGTGTATGAAAAAGAAATTGTTAACCGTTATTATTATAGTTTTGACATAGTTTGTTTATTGTTGACGAAATTAAATTTATCATTTAAGTTTGTAATTTTGAAATTTAATGTTGAATATTTATTTTAATGTATTAAAATTTGTTTATTTTTTGAATGTGTATTAATTGAAACCCGCAGAGGATCGACAAGAAATAAATATGACGAATAAAATTCTTTAAAATATTTAATGAAGATTTTTAAAATTATCCCCGCAAATACTAGAGAAAGAATAGAGAGTACAAAACTATATTTGCCCATCCCATTGGCATCCCTACTTTGGTTCGCGTACAAAGCCAATACAACCTGGCAAGTACTTAATTTGATCCGATAACGCATTTATGGATCGCAAGCAACATGATATTATTGGCCTCTAATCTTTAATGCATAAAAGATTATTCTTTTTAATTGATAAAAAAAGGATTATTCTTTTTAAGAACCGGTTTTACAACAGTGTGGTTGAATGTGAGTAAAAGTTCTTTAGTTGTAAACTAGCTTGCATTGCTTCAATAATGTTCTTTTTCACCATCTCCCATGCAGTTATGAAGCGATTGGAGTTTCAGGCTCGACTATTAGGGATATTCATAACTGGTCTAATCAGGGACGGATCCAGGATTTTATGTTAGGGGGCGAACTTTTATATAAGCTATGGTGACACAAGTCAATGCAAAATAACAATCATAATTATAATTCTTCTCCTCAACTTACTTCAAATGAAATTTAAGGGGTGCAAAATTATAATTTTTTAGGGGTGCAAAATAAGATATTGACAACAAAATACCTATACTATTAGGGAGGATAATTTTTTAGGGGTATTTAGAGGCTCGATTAGATATTGAATTAGTCTTCGGCTTACCTGATGTTGTGAATAAAACAATTGGGTTAGAAGGGTCGCCCTCCATAATAAGCCCATGTAATATTCGATCTGGATTAGTCAGCCAATGAGTTAGATACCGGTAGTTAAAAAAACTCAAAGAATATATATGGGAACCAAACAAATCCTGTAATTTTTTTAAATAAAATTAAGAAAAAAACACCCCAATAATTGAACAGAATCAAAATGGGTCACTAGTCACTACTCGGTAGCCCTAAGAGCCATATTTCTAAGCCCCATAATTGAGCATCGGGCCAAAGGGGGAAGGATCCAATGAAAGCAGAGTCGTAAAGGAAGCAGGGAAGCATTCCAAAGCGCTAGAATTTTGATGCTTTCGCTTTGCTCCTCCACTACCAAAAGCTGCTAATTCTATGAGGGAAATAATTATGTTCCCTAATACAATAATTATATCACTGACCGATGCTCCATAATCTTAACCACAAATGCAGAATGGAATATTAAACTTTTGCATCACAAAACCATATCCTAATCACTAATCACTTTTCACCACAAGGACCTGTTGACTTGAATGCCGTCTCTGATCATTGCATCAACCAACTTAACACTGCCTTCTTCATGAACCCTTTTGTTCCAATCCAAAACAATCGTTGGACCCTGAAACTATGACGAGGCATATTGTTATTTGTTAGTGAACAACATTTGGTTTGTTTGGATTGTTGTTGTATAACAGATATCTTAGTTTTAAAAATATATTATATTTGCTTTTGAGATCTTCGGAAGAACATATCCAAACTAATTTTCTTTTCCAATGGGAAAAGTTGTACATAAAATCTTTTTAGAGTTTTAAATGAACCAGTTTCCAAGTATGGTTTGGTATCGCAGCAATGTCAGGCTTATCATATAGAAACTCCAAATTCTAACTGGCTGCCTGCAACCAGTAATTTACATTGTTCTATAATGATCACTAAACCTGGAATTCAATCCACATCCATTAGTCCCCAGAGAATCTTTTTTTTTCATGGTTTTGGGTTCTCTTTTTCTTCATTGTTTCTTTAGTTTACACGAAATCCATTCAAGATTTTTCATTGTCGATTTGTTTCTTCGGTTGCTGATTCTCTGCAGGTGTTGCTTTCACGGTAGAGGAACTTTCTGGTTTTCTGGAATTGTGAGAGGATAAAAAGATGGTGGAAGGGGGTAATATATCAAAACCAGACAAGACAGAGTTCAATGAGTGTTGGAAAACAACATGGAAGACTCCTTACATTGTGAGGCTTGCATTGTCAGCTGGTATTGGAGGCCTCTTGTTTGGTTATGACACAGGTAAAAATTAGTTCCTTTTTTTCTTCTACAAGATGATTGATAACTGTTGGTTTAATTTGTTTACTTTGTTGAATTACAGGAGTGATTTCGGGTGCCTTGCTTTATATCCGTGAGGATTTCGGACAAGTCGACCGGAAAACATGGTTACAGGTTACATACTCTTCATTGCCTCACTTGATGAAAGTAAAAAAAGAAAGTAGAAAGAGTTCATTACAATTGCTGATTTATAATGTGTTGACTTTCAGGAACTCATAGTGAGTATGGCTGTAGCCGGTGCTATCGGTGGTGCTGCAATTGGAGGATGGATAAGCGATAAGTTTGGCCGGAAAAAATCGATATTGCTTGCTGATGTACTATTTGCTGCAGGTGCCTTAGTTATGGCATTTGCTCCAGCTCCATGGATGATTATTCTAGGAAGGGTTTTTGTTGGTTTAGGAGTCGGAATGGCTTCTATGACCTCACCTCTTTATATTTCCGAGGCTTCCCCTGCTCGTATTCGAGGTGCACTAGTTAGTACAAATGGTTTGCTCATTACAGGAGGCCAGTTTCTGTCTTACCTTATCAATCTGGCTTTCACTAAGGTAAGTGTTATAATCTGTAAACTCGAAAGTTATCTTTACAAGATCGGACGGTTTGATGAACACTATGCAATCTTTCCTCAAACAATTGTGTTTCAGACAAGATGGACTTGGCGTTGGATGCTGGGAATTGCTGCGGTTCCAGCATTTGTTCAATTCATTTTGATGCTATCACTTCCCGAGTCCCCTAGATGGCTTTTCAGACAGGTTACAACGTTGCTCTAGTTGATGCATTGTTGCTATTTTTCGATTAAAATTATAACAATTTGTTAGTGTACAGAACAAGATAGAAGAGGCCAGGTCCATCCTAGAGAAAATATTTCCTGCCAATGAAGCCGATGACGAGATGAATGCCTTGAAACTCTCCGTCGAAGCTGAAAAAGCCGATGACCACGCCATTGGCGACAATCTAATACAAAAGCTGAAGGGTGCTTTGAGCAACATTGTAGTCCGAAGGGGACTCTATGCTGGTATAACAGTTCAAGTGGCTCAGCAGTTCTCAGGAATCAATACTGTTATGTATTACAGCCCAACAATTGTTCAGTTCGCAGGATTTGCTTCAAACCAGACAGCGTTGGCACTTTCTCTCATCACGTCCGGTCTTAATGCCGTTGGCTCGATCATCAGCATGGCTTTGGTCGACAGATACGGCAGGAGAAGGTTGATGCTTGTTTCCATGGCCGGTATCGTCCTTTGCCTCGTGTCCTTATCAGTCATATTCCTCGAAGCTGCGAGTCATGCTCCGAAAATCAGCCAGTTCGACACCAATTTCGCTCCCAATGGTACATGTCCTAGCTATATATCAGCACCTAAACCCTCATCATGGAACTGCATGTCTTGCTTGAAAGCCGGTTGCGGATTCTGCTCGAATGCTGTCAATCAGGCAAGCATAGATTCCTTCCACTTCAATTGCTATTAAACAATGTAACCGGACTTATCCGATTGACATATTGATTTCATTGCCCAGTACTCGCCAGGAACCTGCATGGAAATGACCACAGAACAAAGAGACTCATGCCGCGGACAACATGGGACGTGGTACAAAGACGGTTGTCCGAGTGAATTCGGGTTCCTGGCTGTTGTTTTCCTAGGATTGTACATCCTGTCGTATTCACCAGGCATGGGGACTGTCCCATGGATAGTGAACTCAGAGATTTATCCACTGAGGTACAGAGGCATTGGCGGGGGTTTGGCGGCAGTTTCAAACTGGATTTCCAATCTCATTGTTAGTTTGACATTCTTAAGCCTCACCGAAGCTCTTGGTTCGGCTGGCACTTTCTTCTTGTTTGCCGGGTTCTGCATCGTTGGATTTAGTTTCATCTATAGGCTTGTGCCTGAAACCAAAGGGCTGCAAATTGAGGAGGTTGAGAAGATGTTGGAGACCGGTTATAAACCCAAACTCTTAAGGGATAATACCCACTTTGGGTAAGCCCATGTTGTTCGTCACCAACAAAATAATATCCCTTCCATTTTTATTTCTATGTCATGTTTATCCCTTATGTATTATCGGTGTAAATTTTAGTTTATATTAAAAGATTATATTTTTTATAAATATAAATATTATATTTTAATGAGCAAGCACGTTTGGTCGGCTGGCCAAAATGCACATTTGGTCGGTTGGCCAAATTACACATTTTTGTTCTCTTATATTTTTTTAAGAATATTTTTCTTTCTTTTTTTAAAGTCCCACTTTTACTCTATTTAAATAGGATTAAGATTAAATTTAAAATTTGTCAATATATGCATGTCGATTAATTTAAATGTAAATATGATTTTCAATTTTGTCATTAGCCTATTCTCTCTCCACTGTCGGAAGACCAACCCTACCTCAAAAATAACCATAAACATGCATGATGATACATTTCAATTCTAGTGCCATATTAACAATTTTTTAATCCATTCAATTTAGCTTGAAAAAATATACGGGTGAAGAATTTTATTCAAAGATAACCCAGAACATTAAAATATTTGTAAAGAGACTCAATGAACTACAAAGAAAGCATTTGATCAAAAATAAAAAGAACTACAAAGAAAGCATGTAAGTAACTAAATTGTCCAAAGATTTGTAAGATGAACCTCCGGGTTTTAGACAAAGATTCATCTTGTCTTTCAATAACTCGATCCTGTCTCTCATTTCCTGTCCCTCGGGTTCAACCATTAATCTCCTGATTGCCTTCTCAATCTCCCCTCTCTCTATCTTGGATTCCAAATGAATCCCAACCCTCCATACATGGCTTATGAGTCTGGCGTCTATATTCTGGTCACCGAAAGATGGCTGACAGATCATGGGAACCCCTTCACACAAGCTCTCCAGGGTTGAATTCCACCCACAGTGTGTCCAAAACGCCCCCGTTGAAGGGTGAAGCAGCACTTCCTGTTGGGGAGCCCATTTCACTATGTGCCCTCTTTCACCAACCATCTCTAGGAACCCATTTGGCAATAGTTCAACCCATTTGGACCCCTGGACTAGCCCTGGTCGAACCACCCACAGGAACGGCTGCTTGCTGTTGGCAAGCCCCCATGCTACCTCCAACAAGTCCGTCTCTTTTATGCCCGCCACGCTTCCGAAGCTAACATAAATCACTGATTTAGGTTGTTGTTTGTCCAGCCATGATATGCAGGTCTTGTCTTGAGGCAGTAAGCTACTGGAAGAAGCTGGAAAATACCTGTGGAAAGGACCTATGAGGAAAATTGGGATTGGAAAGTCGGAGGAAAATTTGGTTAGATATTCTTGTTCAAGATCTTCACATGAGTTATATATAATCCCGGAAGATGCCTTGGTTTCTTGAACTACTGTATCCACGAATTCAACAAAGCCTTCGGGATCACTTGCTTTAAACATTGAAATGTCTTTGAATCTGAATTCTGGAAGCTCCGGGACTTCATTTTCTGCTTCAGAATCTGAGAAAGCAATAACATAGGGAGATGAATTACTTTGAAAACAAATCTAGCTACAACAAGTGATGTATCATGTAGACACTAGACCTTGCAATGGAAAGTAACCCTTTGGGAACAGCGATGACATGGACGTCAAAACAAGAAAAGACAGGACATTACTGGTCCTTAAGACAATCCTGGGAAGCTTAAGGTCATGGGCGACAGCTTGTGTGGTGTGCCACAGAACATCAGTAACCAAGCATGCAATGGGATCCGAGGCGGTGGACATCAAGTTGGACAAGCAATCACGGAAAGGAGTTTGGCAGTTGGAATTGAGGAACTTTATAAAGGCGAACATTAGATTAGGATCGGATGAGATAACGTAATCTTGGGATAATCCGTCGGGAATGGGATAGAATCTGAAATGAGGGTAGTTGGCAGTGTTGGGAGAGTTGAAGTGAGTGTGGATTATGGAGATGGAGAAGCCTCTTTCATGGAGGATGTTTGCAAGCTGAAGCATGGGGTTTATGTGACCCTGAAATGGCAAAGCAAACAGAACCACTCCACGTCCCTTCATTTTCATTTCATCTTCCCAACCTAATACCTCTGCCATATATAGCATATACATATATGGCTGAATATTTTATAGGTTTAAATGAAAATTCAACCTTTAAATTATGGCCCTTAAACCTTCACTTCAAGTCCCTAAATTTTTTTTGTCAAAATGAATACTTAAACTATACCATTTTTTGTTTTTAGTCATTAAATTATCTATTGGTTAAAAAAAATCTATGTGGCGTGTCAACATCTTATTGGTCGACTTTTTTTTACTTAGATAACTATCATACTTAAAGTGACAAAAAATAATAGTTTAAGTAGTTATTTTAACCAAAAAAATAGTTTAAGGGCTCAAAGCAAACAAAATGTATAGTTAGAGGTTGAATTTTCATTTAAACTTATTTAATATATAAAGTCACTGTAAAAAAATATATATAAACATGTCTATTTTTAAATTAAAATTTAAAATATAAAATTCTAATCATACAATCCTAAAACTCTAACCTTAAATCATGCATGTTAATACTAACTCTAAACTTTAGACCATACAATATAAACCTCTAAGCTCCTAAATAATTCCAATGTGTGGAAATTTTTCCATCACAAGTATATAAGGTAATAAAGACAAAACTCTTAAATTTCAGACCCTGCTATATATATTCATAACATACGATGACTACATCACGTGTCCATGTTAAATGAATTTTTAACTCAATCTAATCTATTAGACGAGAAATTATATCATAGGTTGTTCCATCAAGTCACTTATGGTCCCAACCAATAAAAATTATTTATTTCATTAATTTTTTAATGTCATTTTTTATTAAGTGAATCTTCACTCACATTTACCGTAAATTAAATTAAAAAATAATTTTTATCAAATAAAAATTTACTTAGTAAAAAAATAACATGAAAGAAATTAATAAAATAAATAATTTTTATTAGTTAAGATTCTATTATATAATTTTTCTGTTAGGACAAACCTATGAAGCTGACTAGGAAGCCAAGTGAAATCAAACTTGCTCTGCGACGGTTGAGTTTGCCGTCTTTCATTTGGATTTAGTACGTGGAATATTATCTTAATACATTATTTATCGTGTTTTTTTAATCATAAACCGAATTAAAAAAATGTTTGTCTCAATTATTTTTTAAAAAATATCAATTTAAAAATCATATAATTTCTCAACTAGCCGTTTATGTACTAGATAATTATTTATAATATATTAGTGTAATTAGATATATTATTTAAATTTATTATTTTTGAAAAGTTTTCGGTATATATCATATAATATCCTATACACTAGTGGTAGAAACTGAAAGTTTCCACAAGCGCCTTAGTTTTAGGGTATAGATACTTAGTTTAGGGTATATGGTTTAGGGGTTTAGAATTTAGGGATAGTTGTTTCAATTTAAGGTTTAGGGTTATAATTTAGGGTTTATAGGTTAGGGTTTAGTTTTTAGGGTAATATTGTGAGGATTTAGGTTTTAACCTATAAACCCTAAATTATAACCCTAAACCTTAAATTGAAACAACCATCCCTAAATTCTAACCCCCTACACCTAAACTCCTACAATCTATACCCTAAACTAACTCTTTATACCCTAAAACTAAGGTGCTTGTGGAAACTTTCAGTTTCCACCAACTGTGTATAGAATATTTATCCAATATAATATATAACATATTTCAAATTTTAAATATGTATATCGAGTCATTTTTTTTGAATTAGTCGAATTGACGATTCTTATTTTATAACTCAAAATTTTATTTGATATTTTTTCGACCTAAGTTTATAAAATTCTAGTCGAGCTAGTTCGAGTTTCTATTTAAATTTAACTGTAAATATTTATAATATTATGATACTAATTGATTCTAATTTAAACGACTTTCTGTAGTCATATATATATATATATATACATATTCCTTCATGTTTATTTATATCATATGTGATATACATAGGGATGTAAAAACAGGTAATCGGTCAGGTTTCAGGTCGGGTTCTGTCAGGTCGCGTAAAATCGGATACAAGTCATTTCAGGTAAAAAAAAATTGACTCGACTCGGGTCGGGTGCGGGTCCATTTCAGGTCGGGTCCATTCCAGGTCGGGTCCATTTCAGACCGGGTCCATTTTAGGTCGGGTCCATTTCAGGTCGGGTTAGAACGGGTCGGGTCCGAAGCAGATAATTGGCAGGTTAATTCGGGTTCGGATACATTTCAGGTCGGGTCCATTTCAGTTCGGGTTC
Organism: Hibiscus tridactylites; assembly: GCA_958450335.1. Lineage (NCBI taxonomy): Eukaryota > Viridiplantae > Streptophyta > Magnoliopsida > Malvales > Malvaceae > Hibiscus > Hibiscus tridactylites. Next base: position 70,471,082 of record OY288280.1, read on the forward strand.
ATTTCAGGTCGGGTTCGTTTTAGGTCGGGTCCATTTCAGGTCGGGTCCGTTTCAGGTCGGGTCTATTTCAGGTCGGGTTCATTTCAGGTCGGGTTCATTTCAGGTCGGGTAGCTTCAGGTCGGGTAATTCAGGTCGGGGTATTTTTGGGATTGAAATTCGTATTCAGTTTGAGTTCGTTCGTACAACCATATAAGTAGTTGATAGACTTTAGGTTGACCTTCGTCAATCGTCATTAATTTTGAGTTAATTATTTAAAGTCATATCAAATTATAATTATAAAACATTAGAGTAATTAAAAAATAATCAAAATGGGTGGATTTGGACAGAAAATGGGTCAATTTGGATTACAAATAAAATTTCAGGATTATAATGAACATAAATATCAAATTAAAATTATAAAACATTAGACAAATTAAAAAAAACAAGGAAAATGGGTATTTTGGAATAAAAATAAAGTTTTAGGGACTATAATGAACAAAAATATCAAATTAAAAGTATAAAAATTAGATTAATGAAAAAAAAACAATAAGTATATGTCAATTTAGAATAAAAATAAAGTTTAGGGTTTAGGGTTTTGTGTTGAGCGTTCATGCATTAATATGTACACACGTATATACTTAATTACTTATATACAATATTGTAACGCCCCGGTTTAGGGGTCGGGTGAAAAATAATAATTTAATATCATTCCCGGGTCCGGTTTTGTAATTAAAAATAATTTTGGGCCTCGGGTTTTAAGACAACAAAATTAGTTGGACCATTTTTAAAATAATCCCCAAATAGCCATGGGTGTCATCCATTGTAGTTACTTTAATTCATTAAGGGCATTTAGGTCTTTGGACCTTTGATTTTTAAACTAACCTAAAATAACACTTTGAGTCATCTTCTTCCCCACTACCCATTTTTCAGACAAAAGAAACCCCTCCCCCTTTGGAGCACTATTCCATTCATAACTCACCCAATCTTGAAGGTTTTTCGAAGGTAAGGTCGTTTTTGAGTTGCTTTCATTATCCTCAACTAGCACATACCTTTATTTTCTAGAAAACTCATGATTTTGGTGATTTGGGGGTTTTGAAATTTGGATTAAAAATGTCATTTTTGACACCTTTAACTTAGGTTTTTGATCTCTAAATGATATATGAGTTGTTTTCAATCTAAAGGGTCCAATGGGTATAATTTTTATGAAGTTTTGGGTGTTTCCCGGAATGGGGTTTTGGGGAGGTTTTTGGGAGGCTTTAAGTTGAGTTTTGGGGGTGTTTTATGTGAATATGAGAGGGCTTATGGATAGGCTACATGTAAGGGAAGTTTTGGAGACTTTAGGGAGTAGTTTGAAGGATGAAATCAATGGTTTTAAGGGTTGCTAAAGGGCTGCTCGGAAATTGGTAATTTGGGCTTGTTTTCAATGTGAAAATTGAAGTCTTGTGCTTAGTATATTATCCGGGTTGAGTATTTTAGATTATGGTCTGACTTGAGGTTATTTGATTGGTGTTGGAATGCTTAGAATCAAGGAATTTGGTTGGTGAAGCTTCAGGGACAAATCCGGAAATTTTGGAGTCTTGAGCTTGGTCTTCGATCTCCTCTTGGGTAGCAACGGTGAGTAGAATTGTTGATTTTTGCATTGAGCTCGATATGGATTTCCTTTGGGGTTTGGGTGAGACCTTGAGGGGTCATCTAAACCCGTGTGTAAGCCTCTCTACTCCCATGTTGTTGTGATATGTTGGATGCTTATATGTCATGTTCATTAAGTGCATTTTGAGTTGTTAATTGTGTAGTCGAGTTGAGTTCGTGCCTCACGTGATGGTGGTCTAAACTACGGTGATGTGTAGTCCCACCGGTAGTGACTAGTAGGATAGTACTTTGATGTGTAGTCCCATTGGAAGTCCACTAGTCGAAACGGTGACGTGTAGTCCCACCGTGTGTGAATGATGGTTGAGCTTGTGCAAACCATGTGTTGTTGTTGAGATTAACCCTCGTGCATCCATCGTTTTCTTGCATATAAACCGTGTTTTGGAAAACTACATGTTGTGAATTATAGAGCCTCTCTCACTAAGCTAGTTGCTTATGCTCTTTGTTTTCAACGTGCAGATCGTTAGAGTTCGGGAGGCGAGCGGGCGAGGGAGGAGCCTTTGGAGTTCCCAAGCAAGTTTAAGTATGGTTTGCTTTTGTAATAATGTCTAGACAATGGGGTATAGAATGTTAGGAGTTGGGGTCAAACTCCTTAGGAAGTCATGCTTGAAATTGTTAAACTTATGTTGCGTGTTATGCTTTTGCTTCTCGGATTATGTTCTATGCCTCTTATGTGGTTTAATTGCTTATGCCTGAATCTGTATGATTTTGGCCTAGGTAGGCCTTATGTTGTCTATTTTGTGAAGGATGACTTATGCTTGCTAAGTATGCTTCTTGTAGACTTGTATGGAGCCTTGTTTGGTATGTTATAGTTGGCTTGAATGCCCCTCATGTCAAGTCCTGTTTGTGGTTGATGCATGTATGCTTGTGTGTGCTTAAGGGTGTCTAAGTATGCATCTAGAACCTTGCAAGATGTTATCAAACGGTGAAAGGAAGTGTCGCAGGGCAGGGGGTATCGATACGGTTAGACCCGTATCGATACGGCCTTCTTATTCCAGGCCTTCCGTTTCGATACGCGGGGAGGCGTATCGGTACCTTTTTGGCCACTGGAGCCACTGTCCATCTTGGTATCGATACCGGCCTCAAGCGTATCGGTACGGTCAACTAGCGTTGACCGTGGGAAGTCAACCTTTGACGACGGTATCGATACACCCCCAAGGTGTATCGATACGGTCTCCACGGGTTGACTCCGACCTTTGACTTAGTCAAGGCGTATCGATACGCCCCTTAGGTGTATCGATACCCCTGTAGTTAAACCTGAAAATTTGCCTTTTGGTTGTGGATTTAAGTTCGTTAGATTGTTTTGGTTATGTTACTCCGTTGTTTGATCACTTAGGGTTAATTACTCATCTAGACGAGATTTAAAATGAAAAAAAATAGGGTTGCTAAACGAGGGGGAATCCCTTAGGGGTTTTCACTCGGTTTTCCCCGTGTAGCCCTTTGGGACCGGTCATCCGGCCAGACCGGGACAAGGGAGTTACATTCATTGGTATCAGAGCCTGAGGTTTCTGAGACCTCGGGCAGGTAAGTGCGGTAAGTTAAGATATTACGAGTGTTTTGCCATGTATGTCTAAATTTTGTTTTTAGCACGGTGTATGTATGCATGCTATGATGGTTTTTTCTGTTGTTTGAGAGAGTTGGTTTGAGTCCCCATTGCTAGGCATTGTTGTCAAAATAAAAGGAAAATTGTTTTGGTTTAAAGAGCTTGAGAACCGGAGTCCTTTGCCCCTTGCTAACCTAACGTTCCTTGTTGTTGTGTGTTTGTTGTTTTAGATTATACTAATTGCTATGGTGAGACCGAGGGGACGGCCTAGAGCGGGTGACCAGGCACCCGAGCACGCGCCTCCTGCTCTTAATGCTCTGGGTGGTAATGGAGGGAACGTTGGAGGTGATGGTGGTGGGCCTCAGGCTAGGGCTAACGTGGGAGGTAATGGGGCTCAAGCGGGCCAAGGTCAGGCGGGTCCAGATGTGGCTCATTTGATTCAGACTATAGCCGGAGCTTTCCAGACAGCTTTGGCTGGTATGCAAGCTGCAGCACCACCTCCGGGTGCGGGGACAGGATTACCCCTAGAGAGGCTTCGCAATTTGGGGGCAGTAGAGTTTCGTGGGTTGTCTCCGGAAGGTTCGGAAGGGTGGCTTGAGAGCACTACTCGCATCTTGGGTCAGATGGAGTGTTCGGATGCTCGTAAGTTGGGATGCATTGTCTCATTGCTACAGGGAGACGCTTATACATGGTGGACCACTGTTATTACTGGTATGGCCGAGGTGGATGTCACATGGGAGTTTTTCAAGAATGCTTTCAAGAGGAAGTACCTTGGGGTCCGGTACTTAGATGAAAAGAAAAAGGGAGTTCATGGCTTTGGTTCAAGGCCATAGGACCGTGTCCGAGTATGAGATCCAATTTGTGAGGTTGAGCCAGTATGCGCCAGAGTTGATTCCGGATGAGAAGGAGCGATGTGAGCGCTTCAGATATGGGTTGACTACTGATGTGAAGACCTACATGTTGGCCACCGACTACACTGAGTTCGATGTCTTGGTTTCTAGAGCCAAGGATGTAGAACAAAACTTAAGCTCTAGAGCACGTGCTGGTGGGCCTGACTCCGGGAAGAGACATGCGAACTGGGATAGAGATCATGCCAAGAGGCATAGGGATAGGAGGTATCAGCCGGATACGAGGCCTAGGGGTGGTAACCATGGTCAGGGCCGTCAGGGCCAAGGGGCTGTTGGGCACATTCCGGAGTGCACTAGGTGCGAGAGATGCCACCCAGGGGAGTGCATGGGTATGTTTGGGGCGTGTTGGAACTGTAGCTCCCGAGATCATTTGAGACGTGATTGTCCACACCCAGTCAGAGGAGGACCGGCTCCAGCGAGGGGTTTTGAGCATCAGAGAGGTCGTGGGCGCGGCCGTGGGAACTTCCAGCCAAGGAATGAGGGTCAGAGGAACTTGGCTCATGTGGTAGCAGTCCAGCCCGAGGGAGGAGGACCGGCTAGAGTGTACGCTCAGCGAGAGGCTGGAAATGACACTGATGTCATTGTAGGTAATTTCACATTACAGTCTTTGAGTTTGCTTTCCCTCATAGATTCGGGGTCAACGCATTCGTATATTCTGGGTGAGCATGCAAAGTCATTAGGACTACCTTGTGATTGGTTAGAAGTAAGAGTAAATGTCACTAGCTCCTTTGGTGATACAATGGTAGTTAGGAAAGTGTATAGGAGGTGTCCCTTGATGATTCAGGGCCACATATTTCCAGTCGACATGATGGAGCTACCCTTTTATGGCTTTGATGTGATTTTGGGCATGGATTGGCTTGTAGAGCATAGAGCTAGGGTTGACTTTGAGACTAAGAGAGTCTCTTTGAAGCTTACTGATGACTTTGAGGTTGTGGTAGTTGGGGAGAATGTTAAGTTTTTGTCCAATGTGGTTTCGGCTTTGGAAGCTCAGAGATTGTTAAGTTCAGGGTGTCAGGCTTACTTGGCTTACGTAATGAACCCGGATATGAGTGAGGTGAGACCTCAGGACATCAGGACTGTGTGTGACTTCCCGAGTGTTTTTCCGGAAGAACTACCAGGTTTGCCTCCAGACAGAGCAATTGAGTTTGCTATTGAGACTTATTCTGATTCCGCACCGGTGTCGATTTCACCGTATAGAATGGCACCGAAGGAGTTGAAGGAGTTGAAGACACATCTTCAGGAGTTGACTGACAGAGGCTTCATTAGGCCTAGTGTTTCCCCGTGGGGTGCTCCGGTTTTGTTTGTGAAAAAGAAGGACGGTAGCATGAGGATGTGCATAGACTATAGACAGTTGAATAAGGTGACAGTGAAAAATAAATATCCCTTGCCAAGGATAGATGACTTGCTAGACCAGTTGAGGGGTGCTTCTGTGTTTTCAAAAATTGATTTGAGGTCTGGGTATTATCAGTTAAAGGTAAAGGACGTGGACATACCGAAGACAGCTTTTCGTACACGTTACGGACATTATGAGTTTTTGGTGATGCCTTTTGGGCTGACCAATGCCCCATCAGCCTTCATGGATATGATGAATCGGGTGTTTCATAAGTTCTTGGACAGGTTTGTGGTAGTGTTTATTGATGACATCCTAGTGTACTCTAGGACCGAAGAGGAGCATGATGAACACTTAAGGTTGGTGCTTCAGACCCTACTTGAGAATCAATTGTATGCCAAGCTAAGTAAGTGTGAGTTTTGGATTAGGGAGGTGGTCTTCCTAGGCCACGTGATCTCAGCGAGTGGGATTAGTGTCGATCCCAAGAAGATTGAAGCCATTGTGAATTGGAAGCAACCGAAGTCAGTGACAGAAATCCACAGTTTCCTAGGCTTGGCGGGATACTATAGGAGGTTTGTTGAGGGGTTCTCGAGGATAGCGGCTCCGTTGACCAAGTTGCTACAGAAGAATGTTCCGTATGAATGGTCAGATGCAAGACAAGAAGCGTTTGAGAAATTGAAGAAAGCTTTGACCGAAGCTCCCGTTCTGATTCAGCCCGAGCCGGGGAGAGAGTTTGTAATTTACAATGATGCATCTTACGTGGGGCTAGGTTGTGTACTTATGCAAGGAGGTAAGGTAGTGGCATATGCTTCCCGACAGTTGAAGGTTCATGAGAAGAATTACCCCACTCATGACATAGAGTTGGCCGCAGTGGTGTTCGCGTTGAAAATTTGGAGACACCATCTTTATGGTGAGAAGTGCACTGTGTACACCGACCACAAGAGCTTGAAATATTTGATGTCCCAAAAGGAGTTGAATCTTAGGCAACGAAGGTGGTTAGAGCTCCTTAAAGATTATGACCTCACCATAGAATATCATCCGGGCAAGGCGAATGTGGTGGCCGATGCCTTGAGTAGGAAGATGGCCGTTGAGTTGCGAGCAATGTTCGCAAGGTTGAGTGTGTCTACGGACGGTGGGCTAGTGGCCGAGCTTCAGGTTAAGCCATCATTGGTACAATTGATTCGTGAGAAGCAGTTGCGAGATGAGTCCTTGGCACCTCACGTGCAAGACATAGCGGAAGATAGGCCTACCGAGTATTGTTTTGGAGAGAATGGGATCCTATGTTTCAAGGATAGGATAGTGGTTCCGGAGGATGCTGAGTTGAGGTGTACGATTATGAGTGAGACTCACAATAGCCCTTTTGCTATGCATCCGGGTAGCACGAAGATGTATCGAGGATTAAAGGAAGAGTATTATTGGGTTGGTTTGAAAAAGGATGTAGCCGAGTTCGTAAGTAAGTGCATGGTTTGTCAGAGAGTCAAGGCTGAGCACCAGTTTCCCTCAGGATTGTTGCAACCGTTGAAGATTCCAGAGTGGAAGTGGGAGCGTATCACTATGGACTTTGTATCAGGACTTCCGTTGACTCCTTCGAAGAGAAATTCAGTGTGGGTGATTGTAGACAGATTCACCAAGTGTGCACACTTCATACCGGTTCATACCACCTATACGTTGGACAAGTTGGCCGAATTGTATATCCGTGAGATTGTGAGACTACATGGGGTACCGAAGTCAATTGTGTCAGATCGAGATCCGAGATTCACCTCTAGATTTTGGGAGTGTTTGCATCGAGCCTTAGGCACTTGGTTGAACTTCAGCACTTCGTATCATCCGCAGTCAGATGGGCAGTCTGAGAGGGTGATTCAGATTTTGGAGGATATGTTGAGGTGTTGTATTATTGACTTCCAAGGGTCGTGGGAGAAACACCTAAGGAAGTCATGCTTGAAATTGTTAAACTACATGTTGTGAATTATAGAGCCTCTCTCACTAAGCTAGTTGCTTATGCTCTTTGTTTTCAACGTGCAGATCGTTAGAGTTCGGGAGGCGAGCGGGCGAGGGAGGAGCCTTTGGAGTTCCCAAGCAAGTTTAAGTATGGTTTGCTTTTGTAATAATGTCTAGACAATGGGGTATAGAATGTTAGGAGTTGGGGTCAAACTCCTTAGGAAGTCATGCTTGAAATTGTTAAACTTATGTTGCGTGTTATGCTTTTGCTTCTCGGATTATGTTCTATGCCTCTTATGTGGTTTAATTGCTTATGCCTGAATCTGTATGATTTTGGCCTAGGTAGGCCTTATGTTGTCTATTTTGTGAAGGATGACTTATGCTTGCTAAGTATGCTTCTTGTAGACTTGTATGGAGCCTTGTTTGGTATGTTATCGTTGGCTTGAATGCCCCTCATGTCAAGTCCTGTTTGTGGTTGATGCATGTATGCTTGTGTGTGCTTAAGGGTGTCTAAGTATGCATCTAGAACCTTGCAAGATGTTATCAAACGGTGAAAGGAAGTGTCGCAGGGCAGGGGGTATCGATACGGTTAGACCCGTATCGATACGGCCTTCTTATTCCAGGCCTTCCGTTTCGATACGCGGGGAGGCGTATCGGTACCTTTTTGGCCACTGGATCCACTGTCCATCTTGGTATCGATACCGGCCTCAAGCGTATCGGTACGGTCAACTAGCGTTGACCGTGGGAAGTCAACCTTTGACGACGGTATCGATACACCCCCAAGGTGTATCGATACGGTCTCCACGGGTTGACTTCGACCTTTGACTTAGTCAAGGCGTATCGATACGCCCCTTAGGTGTATCGATACCCCTGTAGTTAAACCTGAAAATTTGCCTTTTGGTTGTGGATTTAAGTTCGTTAGATTGTTTTGGTTATGTTACTCCGCTGTTTGATCACTTAGGGTTAATTACTCATCTAGACGAGATTTAAAATGAAAAAAAAAATAGGGTTGCTAACCGAGGGGGAATCCCTTAGGGGTTTTCACTCGGTTTTCCCCGTGTAGCCCTTTGGGACCGGTCATCCGGCCAGACCGGGACAAGGGGGTTACAAATATGGTTGGGTTTGAGTGTTTATGGTTTAGGGTTTGAGGTTTAGGGTTTAGGGTTTATGGTTCATGCATTAATATGTACACATGTATATACTTACATACATTAGGGGTTGTGTTGTAGTGTATATAGTTTATGGCTTAGGGTTTAGGGTTTAGGGTTTATGGTTTAGGGTTCAGTAATATGTACACATGTACATACTTACATACATTAGGGGTTGTGTTGCAGTGTATACAGTTTAGGGTTTATGGTTTAGGGTTCATTAATATGTACATATGTACATACTTATATACATTAGGGGTTGTGTTGTAGTGTATATAGTTTAGGGTTTAGGGTTTATTATTTAGAGTTTATGCATTAATATGTACAAATGTACATACTTACATACATTAGGGGTTGTGTTTTAGTGTATATAGTTTAGGGTTTAGGGTTTAGGGTTCAAAACCCTAATGATAACCCTATACCCTATACCTTAAACCCTAAATTGAAACCCATAAAATCAAAACCCTAAGTCACATGTTATCGTAACATTAAACCCTAAGCATTATACCCTAGACCCTAACACTAAACCCTAAACCTTACAAACTAATCACTCGAACTAACCTTAGTTCATTATACTAACGTAAACCCTAAATGCATAAATACTTACATACTTTAGGGCTTAGGGTTTAGGGTAAGGATCTAAGGGTTTAATGTTTAATGCTTAGGGTTTAGGGTTAAGGGTTAAGGTTCAAACCCTAATGATAACCCTATACCCTAAACCTTAAACCCTAAATTGAAACTCATAAAATCAAAACCCTAAGTCACTTGTTATCGTAACATTAAACCCTAAGTACTATACCCTAGACCCTAACACTAAACCCTAAACCTTACAAACTAATCACTCGAACTAACCTTAGTTCATTATACTAACGTAAACCCTAAATGCATAAATACTTACATACTTTAGGGCTTAGGGTTTAGGGTAAGGATCTAAGGGTTTAGTGTTTAATGCTTATGGTTTATGGTTTAGGGTTTAGGGTTAAGGTTCAAACCCTAATGATAACCCTATACCCTAAACCTTAAACCCTAAATTGAAACTCATAAAATCAAAACCCTAAGTCACTTGTTATCGTAACATTAAACCCTGAGCACTATACCCTAGACCCTAAGCACTATACCCTAGACCCTAACACTAAACCCTAAGCCTTACAAACTAATCACTCGAACTAACCTTAGTTCATTACACTACCGTAAAATCTAAATGCATAAATACTTACATACTTTAGGGCTTAGGGTTTAGTGTTTAATGCTTAGGGTTTAGGGTTTAAGGTTTAGGGTTAAGGTTCAAAACCCTAATGATAACCCTATACCCTAAACCTTAAACCCTAAATTGAAACCCATAAAATCAAAACCCTATGTCACATGTTATCGTAACATTAAACCCTAAGCACTATACCCTAGACCCTAACACTAAACCCTAAACCTTACAAACTAATCACTCGAAGTACATTGCTTCATGAAACCCTAAACCCTATACCCTAATAATAACCCTAATGATAACCCTATACCCTAATAATAACCCTATACCCTAAACCCCAAGCATTATACCCTAACCATAAGCATTATACCCTAAACCCTAACACTAAACCCTAAACATTAAAACTAAACATTCGAAGTACATTGCTTCATGAAACCCTAAACCCCAAATCAAAACCCTAAAAGTATTAAAACTGAAAATTAATTACTAAAACCTAAAACCCTTCAATCCTAAACATTTAAATTAAAACCCTAATTGAAGATCATAAACCCTAAACCCCATTAACATTAAATGAAAAACCCAAAACCCTTAATTTATACCCTAAATTAACATATTAACCCTAAACAAAAAACTAAATAAAATATATTAGCCATAAACAAATCAGTAAACCCTTAATTTATACCTTAAATTAAAACCATAACCCTAAACATTAAAAGTTAAAACTGAATTAAGGATGCAATTGAAAAAAATCAAAGCTTTAAGCTCAATTTCAAAAAAAAAAGGACGAAATTGAAAGAAAGAAAGAAAAGAAGGAGTGCTTGCGGAGTAAAACCCGAATAACCCGTTTCAAAGTGCGCGGATCCTCTGACCCGGCTCGAGGCCTATAAATACACCCTCACCCCTCAGCCAAAATTGCTCATTTCTCCCTACTGTTACTCTGCCGAAATATCGTCTCAAATTCTCTCTCATCCACAAACACCAAATCCCAGATCTTCCTCATTTCTTTCGATCAAAATCTCGTGTTCTTCCCAAGTTCTTCCATGTTCTTCCAAAATTTCCTCCCAGATCTTCTACAAACACAAATTTCTTCCTTAAACCTGTTTTTCTTCGATCAAACCCCCTACTTTTCTCAAGAACAACCTCGTGTTCTTGAGAATTTTTATCTTCAATCCTTCTAAACCCAAACTCATTTCTCTTTTACCCTAAACCCTAATTTATTCTTAACCCTAACCCTAGATCTGAAACCCTGACCTCTAAACCCTTAATTCCAAAACCCTAACCCTAACATCTAAACCCTAACCCTAAACATCTTATCCTCAAACCCTAACCTCTAATCCCAACATCCTTTCGTATTCTCATCTTACCTCTTTAGATTCTGAGATCTGTTCTTCTCTGTCTTTTCATTTTCCGAGAGCTGTTCTTCTCTGCCTTTTCATTTTCCGAGATCTGTTCGGGTAAGTTATACATTCTATTTTCTTTTATTTATTTTTTTGTTCGATTACAATTTTCTTACTATTTTCCTTTTTTTTTCTCAGAATCGTTTCTGGCTTCTGTCAGTCTGTTCCTGTTGCGTGCGGGTCTGTTCATCAAGCTGGAAGGTTGTATATCTCCTTTTGCATGTTTCTTTTATCAATGTTTTTTTCTGAGATCTGTTTGTTTATATGTATGTTTCTTTTCTGAGATCTGTTTTTGCATGTTATATTTGTTTGTTTATATTTATGTTTCTTTTCTGAGATCTGTTTGTTTATATGTATGTTTCTTTTCTGAGATCTGTTTTTGCATGTTATATCTGTTTGTTTCTATCAGTTTGCATGTTATATCTTTATGCATGTATGGAAGGTTGTATCATGTATGTTTCTGTCAGTTTGTATTTATGCATGTCAGTTTCTATGGTTTTATTTTTATGCATGTATGTATATGTATGGTTCGAGTCTGTTTGTTTTTATGCATGTTTCTGTATGTTTTTGCATGTTTCTATATGGTCCGAGTCTGTTTGGTTATATGTATGTTTCTTTTCTGAGATCTGTTTTTGCATGTTATATCTGTTTGTTTCTATCAGTTTGCATGTTATATCTTTATGCATGTATGTATATATATGGTCCGAGTCTTTAGGGTTTCCTTGGTTTAACCTGAGTATATCGGCTGGACTACCTGACCTGCGGGGCTACTGGTGCCAAAGGGGGATTTTAAAGGTCCCTGTGGATAGGTGTAACAACGCCACGTACAAGGGTTAAACTGAAACCATTAGATATTTTATTTTTTGTTTATGGGTGTCTGTATATATGATTTTGTATATTTTTTATGTTTGGTTCTCTGATTTGTACTTTTTCAGTTTTGTGACAGCTATGGATTCTTTCTCTTATGAGTTGGACTTTCCTAGTGAAAGAAATCTAAATGACCAAATTATACAGTCTCAAGGTAATTTATTAATCCTTGTTCATTATGATTTTTTTAACTTATATTTTGTATATTTCTGACTCTTTTTTTTATTGCTAGAAGAGGATGCAAATGATCAACTGTCTGAGACAGTTCGTACCTCCAAGAGGAAGTCTGCAGCTTCAACTGGAGGGGATATTGGGAGAAGAACATCTCCTGTTTGGGATCATTACACATTCATCAAGCTTCCAGAAGGGCTTTTTGCTGAATGTAAGTACTGCAAAAAGAAAAGGTATAAAGCTGATTCTTATATTGGTACTTCTAATCCTAAAAGGCATACTGATAAATGTGATTCTTATAAGGAGTTTCTTGCTACTAATTCCAATAGTAGTTCAGAAGCTTCTTTTGATCAGAAAAGATATTGTGAGTTGTTTGCTGAAGCAATTCTTTGTCATGGTTATGCTTTGAGTGTTGTTGAGCATGATAAACTTAGGGTTTTGCATAATTATTTAAATCCTAATGTGAAAGATATTTCAAGATATTCTATTACTAAGGCTTGCATGCTAAAGCATGAGATGCATAAGAAATTGCTTTTTGATTCAATGCAATCTGTTGTGAGTCGTATCTGTTTTACATGTGATGGTTGGTCTGCTTGCACTTCACATTCTTACTTTGCACTGACTGCACATTACGTTGATAATAACTGGAAACTTCATTCTAAGATTTTAAATTTTTGTCGTTCCCCCCTCCCCATGATGGTGAGTCTATTTATAAGTTTGTTAAAAATATGTTAATTGAGTGGGGTCTTGAGAAGAGAGCTTTTACAATTACTCTTGATAATGCTTCTGCAAATGAAAGAATGGTGAGGCGTCTGAAAGATGATTTGCATGCAATTTCTCCCCTGCCATGCAATGGTAATTTTTTCATATAAGGTGTGCTGCCCATATCTTGAACTTGATAGTTCAAAGGGGTTTGAAGGTAATCGACTCCTCTGTTATTAAATTGCGTGAGACTGTTAAATTTATAGATTCTTCTGATTCTAGACTTTGTTGCTTTGATTCTGCTATTAATGACTGTGGTTCTGATTTTTCTGGTAAGTTGGTCTTGGATGTTCCTACTCGATAGAACTCTACTTATCTGATGCTTCGTAGGGCACTAGAAGCTAAACATGCTATTAACTTGTTTGTTAATAGGGAAAATGGTTGGATGTAGTCTCTGATGTTGAGTGGGAAACTGCTCAATTAATTTGTGATTTCCTTGAGCCCTTCTTTGAAATTTCTACTATGTTCTCAGGATCCAAGTATCCTACTGCTAATTTGTACTTGGCTAATGTTGTTGCCATTGAGAAACTTTTATGTGATGCTCACAATGATCCATGTGAGGGCATCTCTGCAATGGCTGGTCCTATGCTTGAATTGTATGAGAAATACTGGTCTGATCATTCAACTATTCTGTCTTTTGCTGTTTTACTTGATCCTCGGTATAAGTTACAACTTCTGAAGGAGTTGTATGGTGTCCTCTATGTTGAGGATGAGGTTGAAGGAGGGTAAGTGTTGTTTATAATGAGTTTGTAAGTATGTATATTTATTATTCAAGATCTGCACGTACTTCTTCTAATAATTCTTCTGTCCAAAGTAACTCTACTCAAAGTTCAAGTCTATCAAGTTCTGGTCGCCCTAGGACCTTCAAAAAATCTAATCTCTTTCAGGTCAGTTTATCTTTTTGCTTCTGTTTTTATAGTTAAGGGTAAACTATCTGAAATACCACTCAACTTTAATGTGTGACTCTAATATGCCACTGAACTAAAATTCGATACTATAATACCATTGAACTTCACTGTGTGATTCAAAGTTAGCACTCCACCGTTATTCCCATTACGAAATTATGACGTGGACTCTAACTCCCGTTACAGGGATGACGTGGCCGATAAAAAAATAATATCTTTTTCCAGATATGATCCACCTCATTATATTTTATGTTTTATTTTTACTATAAAATCTCTTTTGGCTGAAAACAAAACCCTAATTTCCTATTTTCTATTTCCCAACATAGATTTTGAAGCTGATCCAAATCAATGGAGGTAGAATGGCAAAGATCAAGTGAACGCAGGGTTGAAGTAGAAGAACCCATTTCAATTCCGGTGTGTGGATGCGGATATCCGTCAAAGCTGACTACATCGTGGTCTAATGCCAACCCTGGAAGGAGATTCTTTGGCTGCAAAAATTACGGGAGTTTTCTTCATAAACATTGTAGATTTTTTTGTTGGTTTGATCCTCCAATGAGCCCACTTGCAAGAGTTGTTCTCGTCGGACTGCTAAACAAAATCAAGACGAATAACATCCAAAGAAGGAATGAGAGATTTGTTTGGATTTTTGTTTTGATTATCAGTATTGTACTACTGTGGTACTTAATGCACTAAGGGGAGTGGAGATGTTTATTAGTTATGTTTTGTTGGAAAGGATGATGATGAAATTGATAAGATGAGATGAAATCGATAGGAGTGAAAAACGAAACGAAAGGGAAGAATAAAAGAACACGTGCAAAATAAATTTCTATTTTATTTATTCTAAAATTGATTTTACAAGGGTAAAAAGAGTTTATATTTATACCAGTATAAGACTTAAAGAAAGAATAAAAGAAATACAACTTATACCGGTATAAGACTTAAAGAAAGAATAAAAGAAATACAACTTATACCGGTATAAGACTTAAAGAAAGAATAAAAGAAATACAACTAACTAATTAAACATGTTTACTGGTTATGTTTTGTTGAGAAGGAAATGAAAATGTTTTGTTTTACTGTGTTAAAGAATAAAACCCTAATTTCCCATTTGATTTCTTTCTAACAATCGATCACTACAATCTTCTTTCAGAGAAAACCCAAAGAAACCCACTTGAATAATCAATAACAATCCATAAAAAACCCACTGATTTTTTTGCGTCTAATTTCAGAGTGATTTCTGAAGTTTGAAATTTCAATAACCTAATTTTGAGGAGATAAAGAGTCTTTAACAAAACTGCGTCGTTTTACAATAAAAATAAAACATAAAATATAATGAGGTGGATCATATCTGGAAAAATATATTATTTTTTTATCGGCCACGTCATCCCTGTAACGGGAGTTAGAGTCCACGTCAGAATTCCGTAATGGGAGTAACGGTGGAGTGCTAACTTTGAATCACACAGTGAAGTTCAATGGTATTATAGTATCGAATTTTAGTTCAGTGGCATATTAGAGTCACACATTAAAGTTGAGTGGTATTTCAGGTAGTTTACCCTATAGTTAATTTTTTTCATTTACAGTTTACTAATTTTTTTTATTTAATGCAGAACTTTGATGCCAATTTGGCAGCTTCTAGGAGTGGTAAGTCTGATGTTGACTCCTACATTTCTTTTCCCCTTCTCTCTCGCACTGAAGATGCTGAGTTCGATATCTTAGAGTATTGGAAAACACAATTTGTGTCTTTTCCAATACTTTCACTCATGGCTAGAGATGTGTTAGCCATTCCAATCACCTCTGTTGCTTCTGAATCCTCATTTAGTTTGAGAGGTCGAATTTTGAACAAGTTGAGGGCTAGGCTTTTGCCTAAAAATGTAGAAGTATTTGTAACAACCAAAAATTGGTTGTATGGTTTTGAGCCTGAGGAAAGGGATGAAGAATTTCTTGCTGTTGGGAAAGATGCCTCAGTCTCTGATGTGTCTGTTGAAGATTCACTTCAAGGTTAAGGTATAATCCTTTTTCTGTTTTTTCAATTCTTGTTTTATTTTTATATTTAGTTACTGACTTTGTTTTGTTTTGCAGGAAACACTTCAATGTAGAACTATCTGATGTGTATGTTGCATCTGATGTTAAGTGAGGTATTTTTCTTAATTGTGTTTTTTTAAATTCTTATTTTATTTTTCAATATAGTTTCTGACTTGAATCTGTTTTGCAGGAAACACTTTAGAGCTCAGGGGTCAACTATGTTGCTTCTGATTATTAAGTGAGATATTTCCCTTCACTATTTTTTTTAGTTGACTTAGTGATGCTGTTGTTATTTGGTTTTGCTGAGTGCTCCTCTTTAAGTGAGGTATTCCCTTGACTGTTTCTTTAATTTACTTAGTTAAGCTGTTGTTATTTGGTTTTGCTGATTGCTCATATTTAAGTAGGTATTTCCTTTAATTGGTTTTTTATTTGACTTAGTGATTCTGTTCATGTTATTTGGTTTTGCTGAATGCTCCTGTTTAAGTGAGGTATTACCTTGACTGTTTTTTAAATGACTTAGTGATTCTGTTGTTATTTGGTTTTGCTGAATGCTCATGTTTAAGTTATGTATTTTTTTTGACTGTTTTTTTTAATTGTCATAGTGATTCTGTTTTTTTTCTTGCTTCTTAGTTGAATGCTGCTGCTGATTGTGAGTTGGTGATGTTGTTTGCTGCTGTTGTTAATGGCTTGGTGTTGCTACTGGTTACTGGTAGCTTGTTGTTCCTCTCTTATCTTAGTGTTGCCCATAATTATGTTGGTTTCTTACCAGTTACCCATAATTAACTGTTGGTAGCATTTAGATGAGATAGCTCGATGAAGAATTATCTGGTAACAAAGTGCTTTTAGCTTTGCTATAAGATCTGAGAGCTAATTTTATTACAAACTTGTATTTTGTGACATTCAGTTTGTAAAATTATAAGTGTAAACTTTTATCTTGTATTTTTTTTTTACATTCTGTATTGATATTTTTTTAAGTAATCAAGTATTCATAATCTGAAATTCTAGTTATTTTTATTTTATATCTGTTAATTTTTTTACTTAAGTGTATGAATTTTATTTTATATCTTAACTTAATTCTACATTTTGTAACTTAAGACAACAATTACTTAATCTGTTCTAATTAAGTAAAATCATATATTTTATAACTTTATCAATTTTGTACTGCAAAAGTTGTAGGAAGACTTACAATTTTTATAACTTAAATCTGTTAAGTATAAAATATTGAAGTTGTAGACTTACAATTTTTTTATAATTTCTAAATTTACTTAATCATTTTTCAATTATAAATGTTATACATAAGTTATAATTTCACTAAGTTTTACAAACTTGAAGAATCTGTTAAGTGTTAACTGTTAAGTATAAAAATATAAAATTGTAGACTTATAAAATTGTAGAACTACAAATGCTATACATATGTTATAACTTTAGTAAATTTTATGAACTACAAATAAGTTTACAATTGTTATTTAATTTTTTATAATTTGTAAGTTTACAATTTTATTCAAGTTAATGAATAAACTTTAAAATTAAAAACAACTCTTCATTTAATTTTTTATTTTCATAAATTATCAATTACTTATTCTTTTTTCAAACTTTAGTACTTAATATATATATATATATATGTATGCGCGCATATACATCACCTATATCAATATATGTAAATGTATATGTATATACATTATATATGTATATGGTATATCAACTTTTATAATTTTTTTAATTCATCATGTCATAGGTTTCGGGTTAATTTCAGCTCAGGTCAAGAACAGGTCGGGTCACTTAACAGGTCGGGTTTAAAAGCAGGTCGGGTCCATTTCAGTCGGGTCCATTTCAGGTCGGGTCCATTTCAGGTCGGGTCCATTTTCAGGTCGGGTCCATTTTCAGGTCGGGTTCATTTCAGGTCGGGTCCATTTCAGGTCGGGTAAAATCGGATATCGGGTCAATTCAGTCGGGTAATTTCGGTTATTTGCCAGGTCGGCTTCGGGTTCGGGTTCTTTTCAGTCGGACGCAGGTCGGGTTTCAGGTCCAAATTAACAGGTCCAATTCGGGTTCGGGTCGTTTTCATTCGGACGCAGATCGGGTTCGGTTGCTACAGTAACAGGTCAAATTCGGGTTCAGATCAACAACAGTCGGTTACAGATCGGGTTCGGGTCAACAAAAACTCGGGTCAAATCAGGTTCTGACTCGGGCAGGTTTCAGTCAGGTTACCAGGTTCTGACTTGTTTTTACATCCCTAGATATACATATATTAAGTAGACGTGAAGACTTGATTCGAACTTGAAATTTGATACTATCGATGTGTATTATACATTTCAACCACGTGTGTATATATGTTCTATCAGTGTCTCTCCAACTAACCAGAATTAAATGGGGAAAATTAATGCCTTAACTCTTTGTATAGAAGAGTGTCTCCGTCAGGTTGTGCAATTTTTCAGTTAGGTAGGTGTCTCTATCGATCCGACTCACTCTCTTTACTTTTAGACTTTTTTTACGCTTAATAACTAAATAGGTGCCCAAATTATATATGTGGTTTATATTTGGTGCCTAAATTATATTTTGTTTTAAATAGATACTTAAAGTTTAATTTTGGTCATTTTAGGTGCTTGACTGTTAAAAAATTGTTAGCCAATTAAAACATGACACGTGGCATATTTTAATTTCTAATTTCTTTTACTTAATTTTTAAATAAAATTCATTTTAAAAAATAATAGTTTTAATTTTTTACAAAATAGTCCCAAATTTCTAACCTAAAATCCCCAAATTGACGTCGATGTCGTTGTTGAGTGTTGACTGCCTCGCCAGAGACCACCACTACCACCGCCGAACCATCACGACCATTTCTCCTGACCACCTATCGCCGGTAATTGACGGTAGGTGTGCCAATCGACTTCCTTTTCGCGATTTCCTTTGACGTTAGAAATCCGATCAACACACCTGTCGTTGGTTATTGGTGGTCCGACGACCGACATGGTGGGCGATAGTGTGACCATCGGCGGTGGAATCAATTGGGGAAGTTAGGGATTTTGAATTCGGGGGTCATTTGTGAGTTTTGAAAAATTTAGGGTTTTTTTTTAAATTAAGTTAAAAATAAATTAAATTAATAAATAAATAAATAAAATATTTTTTTAATAAAAAAGTAACAGTGGTTAAGGGTTAGGCACCTAAAATGACCAAAATAAAACTTTAGGCACCTATTTAGAGCAAAAAATAATTTCGACACAAAAAATGAGCCACAAGTATACTTCGAACACCTATTTAGCTATTAAACCTAAATATCTCTTTACTCTTATTTTTTGACACATCAAACATACAACTTTATTGTAAACAAAAGTAAAACAAAACATAACATATTGGAGATTTTAAAGTATAAAAACAACAAAAAAAACTGTAAATCTAAAAAGAAAAATAAGCGTTGTACCGATCAGATCTGACATTTCTTCTTTGCACCAAAGAAAATTTCTACGGTCCATTATTGGAAGGGCTTGGGGAGCTGTCAAAACACGAACTAGATGAAATCTACAAAACCACCAACCACCTTTCACACCTATTATAAAGACGACGATCCACTACAGATTACATCGACAAACAACTCAAAAGGGGATCAAACTATTCATGACCACCAACAAACAGGAATCAGAAAAAAGGGCCTTGGGGGTCATCGTACGTACAAAAAACACCCACAAAAATAGTCATAAAACATGACATAAGACAAAGACCTGCCACAAAAGCATAGAAAAATACATTAGATGTATGAAGAAAAAAAAAACAAACTAAATAAAGTCAAATATAAGAAAACAAAAAAAAATATTTTATCACCCACGATGACAACCAAACTAAGATTAGTGCCGCCGATTAAACAATGTAAAAAAGGAGCGAAAGTGAATTATGCTTAGAGAGAACAAAAGAATGAAAGTGAAATATACTTAGAGAGAAAAAAAATTTAACGGCGCTAAATATCTCTTTACTTTTAGACTTAATGTACCTTTGCCGTCCTTAAGGGATAATTATATATTTAATATTTTACTTATTTTTGTGTTTTTATTTTAATACTTTACTTATTTTTTTTGATAAAATGATAACTAGTGTTATATTTTTATTTTGTTTTAGTACCCCAACCATTAAAAATAAAAGAAAATAATGATATGATTTATTTTTAATTGAGATAATCACAGTTTTAGTCTTCAAAATTTATATGTTTCGTATCAATTTGGTCCAAACTCAATCAATTTAATAATTATCTTAAATATTTGGGTTAAAACTATAAGCCCCCATTTTATTTTTTATTTCCAAAATCCTAACCCAAGATTCTTAAGCTTAGCAAACAAACCCCTAAACAGAAATAGAAATGAATACCTCAATTCTTCCTCAAAACAACAACCCTTCTCCTTCGATTGATCCCTCACTGCAAAATTCACAGCAGCAGCAGCAGCAAATCACACAAATTTCGTCGTCGCCTCTTTCAAATCACACAAATTTCAGCAACACCAACATCATCAGCAGCAAATTTACAGCAACAAAAATTTTGATTTTTCGAATTTTAAATTTCAATCATACATATTTGAGGGATTCAGAAGTATTCTGTATTTTTACATGGTGTAGCCGATGGTGTAAGTAGCTTTAAAACAAGTCGAATAAATTTTGTTTGATCTAAGTGGCTCAGGGCGACAAAAGTTAACTAGTACAGCAGGAGAGCGCTTAAAGGAGGCAGATTATGGAACTGAACATTGTTATTTAATTGTACAAACATACAAAGTTTTTCTTACTAGTGTTGTACACTACAGTTTTGCTAATTTTACTTAATATTTGGAGTTCAGGAACTTGATAAACATTCTTGCTGAAATTTCCCAAACCGGAAAGCAAAGGCATATCCCTTACAGAGACTCTAAATTGACATTTTTATTGCAGGAGTCTCTTGGTGGCAATGCAAAATTAGCAATGGTAAGATAAAACGGGGTTTTACAGTTTTAACCTAAATATTTAAACTTATTATTATATTAATAGGATTTGGACCAAATTAATAAAAATGTATAAGTTTCAGGGACTAAAGATGTGATTATCCTAATTAAAAATAAGCCAAGTCATCATTTTTTTTGTTTTTAACGGCCAGGTACTAAAACAGAACAAAAACGTAACATTAGCTAACATTTTACCAAAAAAATATGAAGTACTAAAATAGGAACACGAAAATAAGTGAGAAACTAAATATGTAGTTATCCCTTAATGTAATTATTGTATCGTTCAAATATAATTAGATTGATATTGTTATTTTTATAATATTTAAAACGCATAAATACATTCAAAAACACATTATTCATGTAGTTTCAGGGAATATCTTTTGTTAATTTTTTAATCGAAAATTTTGGGTTGAGTTTACTAAATTACATATTAATATTATGGGTTGTTTTTTTATTTGATTCAAAAGATTATAAGGTAATAATATTTATTGCTATTGTAAAAAAAAAAATGCTTATATTTATTGCGACATGTGCTTAATGTTTATTTGACAGAGTGGGTAGTTGCACTTGCCGATCGATTGTTTTTTCAGATTCGTTTGCAAGAGAGAGGATGCACCGTTTTAATTTCTGCTGGTTCATTTTGAGGTAGACGAAGTGTTAGGGTCGGTTTGATTATGGAAAAGTTTTTGTTTTCGTTTTTTGGAAATAAGAAAAAGTTAAATTAAATGTGTTTGGTTGTAAATTAAAAAATAATTTTTAAAAAATAAAAAATGGAAAAGAGTGAAAAAGGGAATTTTCAATTTTAGCTTTAATTAACAGGTTCGTACCTTTTAATGCATTATTCAAAATTTTGATCCATTTGATTATATTTTATTGTTATAGTTATTATTATTATTAATATATTTTTCTAATAATAATATTTTAATTTAATTATTTGTTCATTTCTATTTTGAAAGACTATATACCAAATATATTTTTACTTTTTTTGAAAATAAAAATTTATCTCCATTTACCAAACATGTTTTTTAAATTTTAAAAAATTGAAAATAAAATTATTTTCTAAAGTTAGAAAGAAAAAAGAATAGCACAGCTATTTAATTTCTCGTTTTAGGTTTATGTCCGCAACAACTTTTGTACTAATTTGTTTTCTCTCTCTCAATTCTTTCGGCTATTTTTTAAAAAGATAATTTATACAATCATAAATAAAAGTAATGTATCTATATATATATTCAAAGAAATTAAAATTAATAGTTATAAAACACAACAACAACAACATATGAAAATGACAACTCGTAACTAACGGGACGACTAGTTCAAGTGATACATAACTTGATATTGCTTAAATAGATTTCTTGTTTGAGGTTCTGTGTATGCAAAAAAAATTAAAATGAAAGATTTACTAATTAAAATCAAGTGTGCGACGCATGTCAGTCCGAATTAATTAAGATAAAACTTTAAAAAACCCAAAAGATAAAAAAAAAAACAACTCATACGTCATAATAAATTATGGAAGTGACCCACGTATAATTTAAACAAGATAAAAAAATCAACCTAGATACCTGGGGCTGGGGACCAAGTCGTCCCGTTGTTATAAATGGAGAGCTACATGAGAAAGTTTTAACTTTTATGCTTAGTTTATATTTGGCCCTTGTAACTTCTCCATTTCTCGTAAATAAACACCCAAAGATTTTTTTTTAAATTTAGCATTTAAACTTCATTCCATAAATTATTTTGGACAAATTTAGATCAATATTGCATTTAAGAAAAAAATAAGGGAGATGAGGTATCTAAAGAGATTTTGGGTGATTATTTTTTTTTGTAAAATCGGCCATAACGTATAGCGACTTTAGGCAATAAAGGATATGAATAAGAAAAATATAAATAAATGAGGGTCAAAATGAAATAAAAAAAATTCAGAATATCTTCGTATCTCTAAAACCTCCAACCATTCCAAAATAAAACTACATTTTTTCTTTAAAGAAACAAAGAATTGTTCCTCACCTGGAAGAAATTCTCAAATATATTTCTTAAAATGCTTTCAAATCAACCCTTCATCATAGATCAAGATTCAATACCAAATATATCATCTGTATATGATATTCAAATGAAAAAGAAAAGGAAAGGAAAGAAAGTGGGATTGTGATAACCAAACATCGTTTGATCTAACGGGATGAGATGTTAGGTTCTTTAAATAAGGTCAGTGGTTCCAATTCTAGTATTGTGAATAAAAAAACTATATTAGTGTTAAAAATCAAACCTGATTTTATGATTCCCTTAAGTAGGCAAGAAAATATTCAAGTTGATGATACTTGAAGATTGTGGTAGAAGCTAGAACATTCAAGAACTAAAAAAAAAGAAAAACAAAAGAAGAAGTAAACGTGGGAGCAAACTCATGAAGTCAAGAAAGATGCAGCAATTACTAGAAATATCTAAGATTAAACTATAATATTTTAATTAGTACTAGATGCTTCTTAATGTCGATTTAGGAACACTATAAATAGGAGTTGACAAAGCTTGTGTGTGTGAAAAAGCAGTAAGTGCAAAAACAAGTATAATGGGGTGTAAAAACTTAAGTGCGCGTGTAGTTTGGTAAACTTGCACCGGCAAGTAAATTAGAATTTGTACTTTGGTTCGTTAATAATATATATATATATATATTATATCGAGTGCTCTGATACCACTTGTTGGAAGCGTTGGTGAGCACTCGATATAATATATAACTTGAATATATTATTAACGAACCAAAGTACAAATTCTAATTTACTTGCTGGTGCAAGTTTACCAAACTACACGCGCACTTAAGTTTTTACACCCCAATACACTTGTTTTTGCACTTACTGTTTTTTCACACACACACAAGCTTTGTCAACTCCTATTTATAGTGTTCCTAAACCGACATTAAGAAGCATCTAGTACTAATTAAAATATTATAGTTTAATCCTAGATATTTCTAGTAATTGCTGCATCTTTCTTGACTTCATGAGTTTGCTGTCACGTTTACTTCTTCTTTTGTTTTTTTTAAAGATACTCAGATCTGATAGAGGAGGCGAGTATACAGTAAAGTTATTTGAAGACTTCTGCAAGGAGCATGTCATAATTCACCAGTTGACAGTTAGATACACACCTCAACAAAATGGAGTTGCAGAAAGAAAGAATCACACCATTCTCGACATGGCAAGGAGCATGATAAAAGGTAAGCATCTACCAAGAAATTTTTGGGCCGAAGCAGTACGATGTGCAGTTTATCTGTTAAATCGTTGCCCAACAAAGAGTGTAAGGAACATGACGCCGGACGAAGCATGGAGCGGTAAAAAACCAGGAATTGGGCACCTCAAGATTTTTGGATGCATCGCATATGCCCATGTACCTGAGCAGATCAGAAAGAAGCTTGATGACAGAGGAGAGAAGTGTATCTTTATTGGCTATGATGAACAAAGTAAGGCTTACTGACTTTATAATCCTTTAACCAAAAAGTTGATAATCTCAAGAGATGTTGAGTTCGATGAAGCAGAACATTGGATTTGGAGCTCAGAAGAAAAGAAAATTGAAGGATTGTTTTTTAACGAAGATCAAGATGATGACGACTTCATCAATCAAGATGAACAAGGTGATGATCAAGGTCCTCAACAAAATTTGATTGAACTTTCTTCATCAAGAAATAATATCGAAACAGAAAATTCTGAAGTACAACCGACTGAAGTTCGAAGACCTACAAGAGAGAGAAGAGTTCCAGAAAGGTACAAGGATTACGAAACTTAAAATATTTCACTTTTCTGTTTACTTGCAAGCAGTGATCCAATAACATACGAAGAAGCAATCGAAGATGACAAGTGGAAGAATGCTATGGATGAAGAAATTGCATCGATAGAAAGAAATGATACTTGGGAGCTCACAAGTATACCAGAAGGACATAATCCAATTGGAGTCAAATGGGTGTACAAGACGAAGACCAATAAAGAAGGACAAGTAGAGAAATACAAGGCGAGACTAGCTGCCAAAGGCTACAAGCAAAGACAAGGAATAGACTATGATGAAGTATTCGCTCTAGTAGCAAGGATCGTCACTATCAGACTTCTCACAGCAGTTGCAGCACAAAACAAATGGAAGATTTATCAAATGGATGTGAAGTCGGCATTTCTAAATGGCTACCTAGAAGAAGAAGTTTATATCGAGCAACCACCTGGGTACATTAAACAAGGATATGAAGATAAGGTCTACCGCTTAAAGAAAGCCTTATATGGATTGAAGCAAGCACCGAGAGCATGAAACACAAGAATAGATGAATATTTTCAGGCGAATGGGTTCATAAAGAGTCCGTACGAACATACCTTATAGACAAAGAAAAATGAAGATGGTGATATCATGATCGTGTGCTTATACGTGGACGACATGATCTTCACTGGAAATAACCCATGTATGTTTCAAGATTTCAAGAAAGCTATGACTAAAGAATTTGAAATGACAGATACTGGCGAGATGTCATACTTTCTTGGAGTTGAGGTAAAGCAAACGGTGGAAGGAATTTTCTTATCCCAAAAGAAGTACGCGTAGCAAACCTTAAGTAATTTCAAAATGAATGATTGCAAGCCGGTAGCCACTCCATTTGAAATGGGCACAAAACTAAGTGTTGATTCAACAAGAGAGCCAGTGAATCCAACGTTGTTTAAAAGTCTCGTTGGAAGTTTAAGATATCTAACTATCACACGACCATACATAACATACGCTATGGGATTGGTAAGCAGATTCATGGAGAATCCAAAACAAGATCATTGGATTGCAGCAAAGAGAATTTTGAGATATGTCAAAGGTACGTTGGATCATGGTTTATTCTACAAGCATTCACAAAATTCGAATTTAGTCGGTTACTCTGATAGTGATTACGGGGGAGACATTGATGATCGGAAAAGTACATCTGGATATCTATTTCATATCGGCTCCGCAACATTTTCATGGTCATCAAAGAAACAACAAACGGTAGCTCTCTCAACATGTGAAGCTGAATACATAGCCGCTGCAGCGTGCACCTGTCAAGCAATTTGGTTGAAGAATATTTTGTACGAGTTAAATTTTGTGCAAGAAGGACCAACTACAATTTATGTCGACAACAAGTCCACCATATCTCTCGCAAAGAATCCCGTCTCTCATAGCCAAAGCAAGCATATCGATACAAAGTATCATTTCATACGAGAACATGTGAAGAACAAAACCGTAGAACTAGTCTACTGCAGAACTGAAGATCAATTGGCAGACATTTTTACGAAGCCGTTGAAAGCAGACATATTCCATCGACTTAAAGAAAAGCTCGACATGAAAAATCAGGTTTGAGGGGGAATGCTAAAAATCAAGCCTGATTTTATGATTCCCTTAGGTCGGCAAGAAAATGTTCAAGTTGATGATACTTGAAGATTGTGGTAGAAGCTAGAACATTCAAGAACTAAAAAAATAAATAAAAGAAGAAGTAAACGTGGCAGCAAACTCATGAAGTCAAGAAAGATGCAGCAATTACTAGAAATATCTAGGATTAAACTATAATATTTTAATTAGTACTAGATGCTTCTTAATGTCGGTTTAGGAACACTATAAATAGGAGTTGACAAAGCTTGTGTGTGTGTGAAAAAGCAGTAAGTGCAAAAACAAGTGTATTGGGGTGTAAAAACTTAAGTGCGCGTGTAGTTTGGTAAACTTGCACTAGCAAGTAAATTAGAATTTGTACTTTGGTTCGCTAATAATATATTCAAGTTATATATTATATCGAGTGCTCACCAACGCTTCCAACAGTTAGGAGGATCACCCTCATCTATGCAAAACTCGATCTAAATTAATTGACCGATGAATTAGATACCGATATTTATAAAAATAATTAGAGGGAGGAGAGGTTAGACCAGTGGGTTATAATAATCGCAATCACAACGAATGCTTTAAATGAAAAAAAAAGGATACATGAATGGGTAATGTATTTAGACTAAAAAAATTTAGTCTGATTTGTTTTATCAGACATAATGATTACAAAAAGAAGAAGAAGAGCGATTTGATCAATCCATATAAAAATGGTTCATGATTAATTTAATTTAAATATTATTTGTTTGAGTTGATGTGTTGCCAACCACTAAAAATCTTAAAATAACTCTTGGATTTTAATTCAACAAATCGTGACCATTTGATTTAAATTAATGATGTTTCTCTTAACAAAAATAAATAAATGATGTTTTCATCACGTTTAAAATTAATAATAATTATTGAGATTCATTGATCGACAGGTGATAAGGATATTTATATTGTCCTATTTTATATGTGTCTGAGTCTTAATATTTATCTTGAAAATATAATTATTTTCTATTTAATCAAAAAATTAATAATTATTAGACTTAAGAGTGTAAGAAGTCATTGAACTTAAAAAATATTAATTAAGTCCTCGTTGCACTCAATTAAGCCCTTTAACTAATAAATTGAATCAATTAAGTAATTTTATCAATTTTGACCATTAAATCTTGATATATATTTTTAGATATAACCGTCACATGATAAACTACATTTTTATAAGGTGACATTTACATATTTAAAAAAACATTTTGTGATAATTTTATAAGTTTTTTTTATAAAATTTTTAGGACCTTTAAAGAAATTTAAAATAAAAATTTTAAAAATGTTGAGTGACAACATTGTGTCACGACGCGTTGCACCAACTAATCCAAAAAGAATTGTTAGATTCAACGGTCAATGTTGACCAAAAGGCTTAATTGATTCAATTTATTGTTTCAAAGGCTTAATTTGGTGAAAAAAAAATCATGAGCTTTATTCATTTTGGCATAAAGCCAAAAAAGGCCCCTAAAGTTTGACTAAATAGTCACTTGTCCCATATTCTTTTTTGAAGTAATTTAACTCTTAACGTTTCATTTTGGGTCAAAATGGCCCATATGCGGATGCAAATTGTTTGTCAACTAATTATCAACATAAATGACTTGAAATGACGTAGCAAACCTACATGGCAGTGCACACTGACATAGCGGTGTCATATAGATAAAAGTGTTGACCTGAAAGAATGTCACATTAGTTAAAAAATAATTTTATAAAATAATTTTTTGTTGGCATATCATTCTGTCCTGTCATTTTAAGTTTTTTACCGTTATTTGACTAACAATTTTCATCCGTATAGGGGTCGTTTTGACCCAAAATAAAACACTAAGGGTTAAATTGCTTAAAAAAGAACATGAGCCAAAATAACTTTTCAATCAAACATTAAGAGTATTTTTTTGACATTATATCATTATTTTTTCATGAAAAATTCAAAGACTTCTTACCCCTAAACCTGATTATTAAGTTCTAATTCCATAATTTAGTTGTCAATTAAAACTAAATTGATATAATTAATACCATATACAAGATGACGTGAGTACAAACATAACAATAGGGTGCGTTTGATTCTAGAGAATGTAGTCCATTTTCATCTTTATTTTTTTAAAAAATAGAAAACGATGCAAAAAACGTATTTGGTTGTGAAAATAAAAAATAATTTTTAGAAAATGAAAATAAAAATAAGTGAAAACTTGAGAACATAAAAAAATGTCTTCATTGTTTTTATTGATAATATTTTAGGAAAATGAAAAATATAAAAATAAGGGTTTTTAAATTTTAACCTGGGTTCGAATCCTTTTAGTGTCGTTTTTTAAAATTTTGGTTTATTTACTCACATTTTATATATTATTATAATTTTTCTAACTATATTTTATTTTAATTATTTAATAATTATTTTTTTCATTTCTATTCTGAAAATCTATATAGCAAACACATTTCCACTATTTTCATTTTTTTAAAATAACTTTCCGTTTCTATTAACCAAACACATTTTTTAATTAAAAAAAAAACTAAAACTAAAAATTATTTTTTTAAATAAAAACAAAAATATAAAATATAAAATATTTTCTAAAACCAAACCGACCCTAAATTTTTTATTTTCAAAACTGGCACTCCTTTTTATAAATCATTGTTTTATTGAATCATATAAGTGATAACAATAGAAAATACGATGATGTTCATCCTAGGAGACTCGAGTTCAAGTTGTTTTATCTGCAAGGTGTGTATTTTGTACAAAAGGTTAAGAATATGCGTGAACATATACTATGTTGTCATCATCTTTAATTCTATTAAAAAATAATGTTTTATTTCAATTTTTTTTTATATTTTCAATGCTTCCCACTTTTGTACTTTCTGTGCTCGATTTTCGATATTATAATCTAATTAATTTTTCTTATTTCATTTTCTTTCAACTTTCACATTCTCTTCTCTTCACTCCTCTTTCGTTTCTTCCTCATTATTTTCTATTTTTCATTTTAATCCTCATTGTTTTCATTCTCTCTGTTATACTATTAGGACGACAAGGAAGAGATTAGTAAATAAACGCAAACACAAAAAAGAAAAAACACCAAGAATTTCGTGGAAAACCCAAAAGAAAAAATCAAGGGCAGAGGACGAAAACTTTTATTGATACGATAATAGAAGGGGTAAAAATAATCAATTTGACAAGAAATTAAAGTTGTTTTTGAAGGGTAGAACATCAATTGACTTGCGACGACTTTTTATACGGGATCCAGACATTTTTAATTAGGATATTTTTTACAATTATTTGAATTTTATTTTATCTTTTTAATTAGGATAATATTATTATCTATTTTTACCAACTAGTGTAGGGCTTGCTAGTACGTTGGAAACCTAGGGCACTGACTTCTTTACGAAACTTTGAATCTGGAAATTCTGGAATTTCAAGAGAATATGCAATGGTGTTTCTTGAAAATTCTGAAAATAAAAGCCGAAAGTTAAAGATTCAAAGGTGAATAAGAATATTAGAAGAAAATAAGAAGGAATTGAACAAAAAAGATAAAGAAAAATGAGTGCAAAGTAAGGAAAAACAAATCTGGAAATTTCAGATTTGATTGTGAAAGATGGCGCAATGGTGTAGACTTGAACAAGATGGATATGGAGTTGTGGAATGGTAGAGATGCATGTGGAACCCTCCTAGTTTCAATTAACTAGGTAACCTCTGTGACATGGCTTAAAATCGACCCTCCTACCCGCGATTAGATAGGCAACCCGAAGTGTGAAGATTCTCCCTCGCTCAACTCGGTCGAACACGTTGAAGAAAGCTTCGAAGACACAAATTTCTCGATACTTGCAAACATGTACTCAAAAGAATACCCTTTTTATTTAATAACTCAAATCTTAACAAAAGTTTGAAAAGAATAAAGGACGAATATGAAATGGGCAGTGAGTAAAGTAAAATCAAACATAGGTCTTCTCTACAATACTTTACCTCCATCATTTTTAAATCTGAGATGATCTCCTTGAAATAGGTTAGGTGGTCATCAAGACACATACCTTCTACTAACTTGTGAGAGTATAGATGTTGCTTCAGGAGCAACATACTAGTTAAAGTTTTCTTCATGCAAATTTGTTTCGATTTTGCCCATAAGTCGACATTTGTCTTCTTTTTGTGAACATCTTGCAAAATGTTATTCGATAAGTGCAAATGGATATGGGAAGCAGCTTTTCGATCCTTGCGGCGTTTCTCTATATTCGACCATTCTTTCGACATATTATCAAACTTATCCAATGCGTCATCTAAATACATCTGAACAAAAATATCTCGAACCTTCACCTGTCATAGAGAAAGCCTGACATTGCTAGCCAGCAACGGAATTTCATACTTCATCGTCGTCATTATCCTAAGTAACCTGAAAAACTCTAATACCAATTTATTATACTATTGGGATGATAATGACGAGATAAGTAAATAAGCGCATATGCGGGGAAAAATAACACCAAGGATTTGTGTGGAAAATTTAAAAGGGAAAAATTACGAGCAGGGGATGAGAACTTTTACTATGATGGATAAAGAGATTACAATTGATTTCTAATGTGTTGTTAAACCCATAATCCCATTATCTATTTATAGTAATAGATTTCTTGTTTACAAAGGAAACTTGCATAGAAACAAATTCTACTCAAACTAAGTTTTCTACCTTTAATTAATGTAGAGTAAACAAGATCTACTAAAAGTAAGATTTTTACTTTAAACCAAATCCTAAAAGAACTTAGATCACAACTATAAGACTCTCCTTCCAATCTTTTACCACCAAAATTTGGCGCACGCTACACATCTCGGCCTGGTTACAATTTTTTTTGACCCAAACTTATCTCGACTACCCGGGAAAATTACTGGTCAGTTATCCAGTTCGATCGAGTATTTTTTAAGAGAAATACATGTTTTTTGAGGGTATAAATCGACAAGTTGAATATTTTGAAACACCTCTAGTCGATAATTGTAACCAGTTTTGTCCCAAATTTTTTAACACAACAAATATTGATTTTTTCAAAATTGTTAACATTTGGGGGACAATTATGATAATTACTTGTTGTAAATAAAATAAAGAAGAACGATAACAAGAATAAAGAACAAGAATAAAAGAACAAAGAGATGGGAGAAAGAGGGAAATTTGTATTATTCTCAAATATAGACTTATGTACAATGCCTTAATCAAATCATCTATTAATAGGCATAAAAAGTACATAATACATTAAACTCTAATCAATGGAGATAATATTCCTAATGATAAAGTAAATTAAATCTCCTAGATAAAGTTTTTATCATGATAGACATCCACATAGATAAATATTCATAACACTCCCTCTTGGATGTGTATGAAGATAATGTGCCTCATTAAAACCTTACTAAGATAACAATATAGTGGGAAAAATTCTTTAGAGAAGGAAAAGAGTACACATATCTTTGATACGCATAATAGGTTACCTTATTAAAAACCTTACCAGGAAAACCCATTGGGATAAAACCTCAGTCAAGGGAAAAAGAGTGCAACACGTATTTAGTCCCCCTCATGAAAACACCACAGAGGATCTTTGAATATTCATAATTCAATCTTGAATACTATTTTCTAAAGATCGCGAGGGATGAAAATTTAGAGTAATATATTTCATGATGTATCCACCTTTCAATTGAGATATACATCTTGCATTATCTCTACACTAGATAGATTTGTATCATATCTTGTGAAAGTAAATCCACATATCTTTTGAGTATGTTGGGTCAATGGTCTTAGCCAAAAACATTTTGGCTTGCCTCGTGCATAACAATTATTTCTACAAGATTTGAGGAGGCATCGACGAATGTTTGAAGATTTAAAGGTAGTGATCTTTGTATATACATGGATATTTCTTGACCAAATAATGTATGGTGCTTCCAGACATTATTTATTTATCTTTCTTTCGAAGATAAATTTATTCACACCCAATAATCTTGCGATCATAAGGATACTTAATAGATATGATTTATCCACATTGAATCTTATTTAAGATTCTTTCAGTTGATGTTCATTCATAGACAAAGAGATTTAAATGCTCGATCTCCAAGTCGAGATAAAACTTGATGTCAAGATTCTTTTTCTCAAAAAATTACATTAAATGCATTGAAAACACTTCATGAGTTTCCAATTTGAAGGTCTTCAGGAATTCTAATAAAATTCAAATTATTATAATGAATCTTGATCCAAAACTCCTTTATAAAAATACATAAGGAAATCTGATCATTCTCACAATATTTGCTCATTTAGTACTCACTAAGGCGATTATACCAAGTGTGCCAAAATATTCAATGAGACATGTCTAAATAAATTTCCTTGAAAATTTCCAAATGCTTCTAGCATTTTAAATCTTTCAAGGATAACTTTCCTTTTATAGGGATCCACAAAATGATTAGACGCATATAAAATATTTTATAACCACCAAAGTAATTGCGTCTACTATGAAGTAATTAAAACTCTTTATAAATCATAATTCAAGCCGTATTTACGACTACTTATTTGTGCCTCACTTGCATTACATCTTTAGGTGTTTAGACTGTTGGTCCAAATACTTCTCTTTTAGAAGTTCAAAGCGTCTTTATACATTGTCAATTCAATTTCTATACTTCTGGATATATTTCTATACAAGATCATCATTTTCTTTCTTTACTTCTATAGAA
The DNA here is from genome assembly GCA_958450335.1 of Hibiscus tridactylites. NCBI lineage: Eukaryota > Viridiplantae > Streptophyta > Magnoliopsida > Malvales > Malvaceae > Hibiscus > Hibiscus tridactylites. The sequence goes on from OY288280.1 coordinate 70,503,878, forward strand.
GTAGTCTGTGTAAAATTGTTTGCAAAATCGTTGTCGACAACTTTTTAATTTTCTGGTTCCATTCTCGTAGTGACATAACTCATCGAGATCTCTTCAAGATTTCAATCTTTATTTCAGGCACCTGAAACTCTTCTAGAGTTTTATTATTAGTTATTTCTTGGGTCTCTTCAGGAGCACCCACCTCCAATATATGACTATCTCATACTACTTTCTATTTACAAGAATTTTGATCATTGGAACCAATTTCAACTATCACGCTTCAGACATGATTTACATCCATTCACTCTAACATGTAATTTAAACTTAGAGCATTTTCAGCTGGTATATGAGACTTGATTACTCTCATTAGGTCAATAAATATGTATGTTAGTTGACATAGAATAACTTGAATTATCTTATGAACTTTTAGTTCATATTCGAGGATCTAGATAATGATAATTTATTTTCCTTCTTTATCCAGCTAATTATTCTCTTCCCCTGATGTTGAGAAAAATCATGTCATAAATGATTCTCCAATTAGTATTTAAGATTTTAAACATAAAAGGAGACTCGTACTCAATATATATTCTCAACCCTTTTTATTTACCTATTTTGAGTGTTGTGGTAGAGCAATTCATATCGCACATTCAAAAATTTTAAAATGAGAAATGTATGACTTCTGACCAAAAATCAATCATAACGGAGAGTTTATTATAACTCGTTGGCTTGATGCGTATAAGTGTTGCTATATGTGAAATATCATATAAATAACTTTGTTCTCATAGTTTAGCTATTAAAGAGGAGGCATCCAATTAAAATTTTGCTAAACTGTTTTATTCATAATGAATAGGCTTGTAATAGTTATTTCAACTAATATAGCCTAAAATATAAACCTTCAAGCTTTTGCAAGACGAATAGTCTAGTAACATAATCTGAATCCTTTTAGAATCAATCTCACAAACTTCTGGTTGTAAGTTGATAAAACAATGTAGATGCATCTACTAAATTTATATAAAACTTTCCACATTTGTGGATATATGAGTCCATATTTGTAACACCCGTGTTTTGGGGTTACGAGTTAGTCGGGTTAGTTGGTCTGAGTCGATAAAATTTATTTTAATCAAATTAACCCTAATTTGGATCTAATTGAGTTTTAAATGAAGAGGAGGGGCCTTTTTAGTAAATTTCCCAAAACAAGGAAAAAGTGGATCACATTTTTGAAAAAAAAAAGAAAAAAAGTTATCATCCTCACTCCTCCCTCTCACCCGTTGGAAACCCCCAAACCCATTCAAACTCTCCCAAACACAAAATCTACTATTCCATTAGATTACTCCTTCATCCCAAGGCCATTTTCAAAGGTAAATACATCCTCTCACTCTCCTCTTCATCCTCTACATTTGTATAGCTTTATATTTCAAAACCACCCACTTTTGTGATTTTCAAGTTTTAAAGAAAGAATGGATTTTTATTGGGTTTTTCAATTTGTTTTGAAATATTAAGTTGAGTTTTGGTTTATTCACCCTAAAAGACACATAATATGTTGAAATGAGTAAGTTTGGGTGAAAACCCGAAATGGGTCATTGTGGCCATGATTAAAGTGTCTAAAACTTGGTTTTTGGTGAGTTTTAGGATTAATTTGGAGGGTTGATAGTTTAAGGATGTTAGGAAGGTGTTTTGGGACCATTTGGGTGTCATTTGGGTGTTTGAAAATAGGGTTTTCAGCTAGGTTTTAAAGGAGCACGAAAATGGACTTTTGGGTGCTTGTTTGGATTGGAATTTGTTGAAGTTTGGCTTGTACTTATGGGGTGAGATGATGACTGATTTTTAACATTGGTTTGTGAAGTAATGGATGTGTTTTGTTTGGCTAGAAACAAGAGGAGATATCGGTGGAGCATCGAGATCGAATCCGGGCATTTAGGAGGCTTGCTTTGGTTGCTAAGGAAGGGTGGTGAGTAACTTTAAATGTGTTTTAAAGTTGGTTCAAGTGTGTGTAGTGTATGTGATGGAATGTGCTTGGTAGGCCATTTCTATGTGGAGTTAAATTGGTAACTTAACCCCTTAATTCTTATAGATGCTATTTATGCTTTGCCTATTTGCCCTTGTGAAACGTGGTTTGATATGTATATGTGTATCTTAACATATGTATGTGATGAGTATGTGATGTGAATGGTGGATATGTGATGTGGTAAATGAAATTGGCACTAATTAACTTACCGAATGTAAATGATCGATCATTAGGATTAGTGTGCACACAAATTAAGTCAAAACATACGTGGCCTTGATGGCGTTGAGTCATCAAGGAGGAGTACGGTGATGTAAAATTCCACCGGAAATTTATTTATATTCTACAGGATGATGAGTGGAATCCCATCCATAGGGCATGTAGTGATGAGTGGAATCCCGCCCATGCGAGGTCCGGTGATGAGTGTAATCCCACCGAGGTAAAGTGGTTGTTGAGATTAAATCCGTACATCCGGGTAAACTAATAGTGGCCAATTGAACTTGTTCTCATAATTGTGATGTATGATGTTGATAATTGATGTTTGAGCTTAGTATGAGGTGAGATGCCATATTATGACTCTTGGAAGACTAGCTAGGTTGACTTGTGAATACCTATGCATATTGTATGTGAGATTAAGGGATTGCATGCTTGAACCCTGCATTGTTGATGTTTTCGATTTTAGAGCATCCTCACTAAGCTTCTAGCTTACGCTATCATTTTCAACAATGCAGATCATTAGCGTGGTGTTAGCTCGGAGCAAGGCAAAAAGGGGCTTTTCCAAGTTTTGTTGCTCAAGTACGGTTTAGCAATTATGTAGTAGTTTAGCAATGTGGCAAGAGTGTGTTTTGTATGAGCTATATATGACTCCTATATGTGTTTGGTGTTTAAGGATTGACTTTGATTGTAAACATGTATGTCTTGCCAAATGCTCGTGTGATGGTATGCCTTATGGATGTTTAAGTTGCTTTTGAATGGCATGTAAACCTTTTTTTGATAATTGTGCCTTTTGGCTTTTAAGTCTTCAAGCATGCCTTATTCGAAATGTTGCTTTTGTGTGAATGCCATGAATGGGTGTTACATCGTATGCCTTGTGTGTTTGAGCACGTTTATCATAGGATCTATGCCTCTAGTTCATGTACGCTTATGCTGAGTGTTTCTTGGGGTTGTTTAGGGCCTTTAGAATTGTTGAGAAATGCCTAAGTCTGGTTTTTGAGGGTTGCAGACAGCCCGTGTTTCGAAACGAGCTGGGCCGTTTCAGAACGGGTAAGGCTTCAGGGACCCTGTATCTGAACGTGTTTCGATACGGTTTGGCCACTGTGAACCCCTATTCCGATACGGGTTTCGGAACATTTTGGCTACTGGAAATCTGAGAAATTGCCGAGATGTTAGCGTTTCGAAACGGGTTTAAAGGTTTCGGAACGGTCAATATCTCGTTGACCATGAGAAGTTGACCGTTGAGGGTGTTTCGGAACGGTTGACCTCCGTTCTGATATGGCCTCCTCGTATGGGCTTGGGGGTAGTTGACCTGGTCAAGGGCGTTTCGATACGCCTCAATGGGGTTTCGAAACGGCATGTCTAATGGATTAAAATTTGGCTGTTTAATTGCTGTATTGGGGTTCTGATGATTGTCTTCTTCATTTTATTCCGCTGTTATGCTCACATAGGACTTAAATGTGCCATTAGAGAAGATAAGATTAAAAGAAAAAAAATCTAGGGTTGCTAACCGAGGGGGAACCTTAACGGGTTTCGCTTCGGTTTTCCTCGTGTGGCCTACTCGGACCGGTTATCCGGCCAGACCGGGACGAGGAGGTTACATTGGTTGGTATCAGAGCCTGAGGTTACCGAGACCTCGGGCAGGTAAGTGAGGTAAGCTGGATATATTAAGTGATTGTTTTGTTCGAGCATGCCTTGCCATGAAATCTTATTGTTTGACTGTTCGCATGATGATTTGAAGCATGAATTGTTGCGTTTGGTGTAGAGTGAGTGCCAATTGCTACTATTACTTAATTTAAAAAGATTTTATAGTAAAAGGAGTACTTGAGCACCGTTGGACCCTTCATTTGGCTAACGTAATCCTTATCTGTTTGTTGTTGTAGTTATTATTTTGCTAGCTGTACCATGAGACCACGTGGGAGGCCTAGGATGGTTCGACCGGAACCACGGGCAACGGCTCCAGGAGTTTAGCCAGTAGTTAGAGTTGAGGCTCAAGTGGGAGAGCCTGTGGTTGAAGTTGGAGCTCCTCCACCACCTCCTCCACCTGGAGTAGGAGGCGAGGCTGGGGCCGAAGGACAGGGACCTCAAGGAGGCCAAGGACCGACCGTAATAGACTTAGCTCCTTTGGTTCAGGCGATAGCCAGGGTATTTCAGGCTGTAGTGGCTGGGGGTCAGGCAGCAGCACATCATCAGGGAGAGGGCACTGGTTTGCCATTAGAGAGACTCCGTGGTCTAGGGGCCGAAGAGTTCAGAGGGTCCACTCTAGAGAGATCCGAGTTGTGGTTTGAGAAGACTGTCCGTATCCTCGTACAGATGGGATGTATCGGAGAACGCAAGTTGGGGTGTGTAGAGTCCTTGCTTTAGGGTGATGCCTACACTTGGTGGGTCACCATCACTTCGGGTATAGATGAGGCCGAGATTACTTGGGAGTTCTTTGAGTCAGCGTTCCGTAAGAAGTATCTGAGCCCGTGATACCTCGATGAGAGGAAGAGGGAGTTTATGGCTTTGCTTCAGGGGAGTTTGACTGTGACAGACTATGAGATTCGATTTGTCAGACTGAGTCAGTATGCATCAGAGCTTGTTCCTACTAAGGTGGAACGATGTAACCGATTCCGTTACGGGCTGAATGGAGAAATCAAAAGGTATACTCTAGCTTTAGACTACACTGATTTTGATGTCTTGGTCGCGAGGGCCAAGGAGTTAGAGCACAGTTTGGGCTTGACCAAACGATCTGGTGGTCCTAGTTCGGGTAAGAGGTCGAGTGTTTTTGATAGAGGTGATGCCAAGAGGCATCGGGACAACAGGCATCATTATGATCATAGGCGTGGTGGCGGTAACCACGGTAGGGGCCAACAGGGCCAGAGGGCTGGTGGGAAGTTGCCCGTATGTGCTACTTGCGGGAGGAACCACACCGGAGAGTTTTGGGGAAATTTCCACTCGTGTTGGAGTTGCGGGGCTAGGGATCACATTAGACGTGACTGTCCACATCAGGTGGGACAAGCACCAGCCCAGACTCCTGCTAGAGCCAATGACTTTCAGAGAGGCCGCGAGCGCGGTAGAGGTAACTTCCAGCCGAGAAATGATGGTCAGAGGAACATAGCACATGTAGTTGTAGTTCAGCCGGAGGGCGGAGGTCAGGCCAGAGTTTACGCTCAGCGTGGGGATCAGCATGACACCGATGTGATCGCAGGTAACTTCTCGATACAGTCTTTGGGTTTGCTTTCTTTGATTGACTCTGGGTCTACACATTCTTACATATTGAGTGAGCATGCACAGTCGTTGAACTTGCCTTGTGAAATGTTAGAGGTAAAAGTTAGTGTTACTAGTTCCTTTGGGGACACGGTAGTAGTTAGAAAAATGTACAGAAGGTGTCCGTTGATGGTTCAGAGGCATGTGTTCCTAGTGGATATGATGAAGCTTCCTTTCTATGGTTTTGATGTAATTCTGGGTATGGACTGGCTCACGGAGCATAGAGCTAGGATAGACTTTGAAACTAAGAGGATTTCCTTGAGGCTCACAAATGATTATGAGATTGTAGTGGTGGGTGAGAACGTGAAGTTCTTGTCCAATGTAGTTTCAGTTCTAGAGGCTAAGAGGTTAGTTGAGTTGGGTTGTGAAGCATACTTGACCTATGTGATGAACCCTAACATGAGTAAGGTTAGACCTCAAGACATCCAGACAGTGTGTGACTTTCCTAGTGTGTTTCCGGAAGAGTTGTCAGGGTTACCACCGGATAGAGAGGTAGAGTTCTGTATTGAGACTTATTCTGATTCAGCTCCTGTTTTGATTGCTCCATATCGCATGACACCGAAAGAACTGAGAGTTGAAGACTCAGTTGCAAGAGTTAACAGATAGAGGCTTCATTCGACCTAGTTCTTCACCTTGGGGTGCACCAGTTTTGTTTGTGAAGAAGAAAGATGGAAGCATGAGAATGTGTATAGATTACATATAGTTGAATCAGTTAACAGTGAAGAATAAGTATCCTTTGCCTATAATTGATGACTTGTTTGACCAGTTGAGAGGAGCATCAGTCTTTTTGAAGATTGACTTGAGATCGGGTTACTACCAGCTAAAGGTAAGAGAGGTTGATGTACTGAAGACGACCTTTAGGACTAGGTATGGTCACTATGAGTTTTTAGTCATGCCTTTTGGGTTGACTAATGCACCGACTGCTTTCATGGATATGATGAATAGGATTTTTCATCAATACCTAGATCAATTTGTAGTTGTTTTTATAGATGACATCTTGGCGTATTCGCGAACTGAAGAAGACCATGATCGACACTTGAGACTAGTTTTGAAGACTTTTCTAGATCACCAGTTGTATACGAAGTTGAGCAAGTGTGAATTCTGGATCCGAGAGGTAGTCTTCTTAGGACACGTAGTGTCAGCCGATGGGATTAGAGTTGATCCGAAGAATATTGAGGCCATTGTTGAATGGAAGCAACCGAAGTCTGTAACAGAGGTACGTAGTGTAACACCCGGGTTTGGGGGTCGGGAGAAAATAATATTTAAATAATGGTTCGGGTTCCAGTTTTATAATTAAAATAATGATTTATTATTTTGGGCTTCACATTTTCAAACAAACAATTTGTGTTGGACCAAAATGTAATTGAAACCTAATTTCCATGGAAATTTACAAATACATGAGTTTGCCATCTCATTAATGGTGTTTTTGTAAATAACTTAAAGTTTGGAAAAGATGAGCTTTAAACAAAAAAAAAAGAGAAAAGAAAAAGAAAGTTGACTTCATCTTTTCCATTTTCTCTTCAAACATGAAAACCTTATTTTCTCTCCATTTCACTTTCCCATCTCCTTTGTTCTTCATTCTTGGAGCTTTTTGAAAGGTAATTACATTTTCTTATTACTCTCATCTTCCTCTTTCTCCCCATATAATTTGTTTTCATTAAAACTCACTAGTTTGCATTTTAGGGTTTTGAGATTTTGAGTTAAAAATGCTACCTTTGTTAGCTTTAACAAAAGCTTTTGATTTATTAATGTTATGTGAGTTGTTTACTACCTATAAGGTCCAACATATCCGATTTTGCCAAGTTTTATGGTGAATCCCGAAATGGGTTTTTAGGGGTATATTTAAAGTGTCAAAATTTGTGTTTTTGGGATGGTTTTGTGAGAAATTGATGGGCTGATGTTATAGTAACATTGGGTAGGTGTCTTTAGATGTTATTTGATGATTTTTGAGTAGTTATGGTGTTGGTTTGAATGGATTCCCGTAGCTACTGCTGTAGGTGATTTTTGAGAGTGAAAAATGGGAGTTTTTAAGGTGTCTATGTGGGGAAATGAAGGGCTGATGGTTATACTATGATTGGGTAGTGTTTTGAACATGTTTAAGAGTGCTTGGGATGACTACATTGCTGATTTTTGATGGGTCTTTGCGGAAGTACGAAAATGGGAATTTGAAGAAAGAATTTGGCTTTGAATTGTGAGAATTGTAGTGGATTTGTGTGTTGGTGTTAAACCTTGGGTTTGTGATTGATTTTGGGGCTAATGTATTATTTTTGAATGATTAGAGGCAAGAGAAGACAATGGAGAAGCTTCGGGTTCAAATCCAGAAACTTGGATGCTTGGTAGGCTTGTGCTAATGGAGTGGTCGGTGAGTGGTTATTGTTTTTAAATGGTTTTTAAACATTGGTTCAAGCATGTGGACCTAGGTTGGGCTTGGTAAACCCACCTAGAGTTGAGGTTAGGGTGGTAGCCTAATCTCAAGCTTAACTTTAGGAAACTTTGGTTGAACTCCTAATTGCTTGTTATGCCTCTTGTTTATATGTGTTTACGGTAGTTATGTATATTGTGTTATACATGTTGTTGAGGCATGGTTTGATGCATTGCTATGCATGTGGTTTGGATTGTGAATTGTGCATGATGATGATCATGGTGAGTACATGCTAGGCATGGAAATGGGTTGTGAAATACATGTATGTGAGGCATGATATTTGATGCATTATTATATGCATGTAGCTATGAAAAATGGATTGCGTTTAATATTGGCACTAGTATGCTTGGGTACAATGATCGATCATTAGGATGAGTGTGCACACGAGAGTCAAAGTCGCGCGTGGCCTTGGTGGCGTTAAGGCACCAAAGAGGAGTACGGTGATGTAATATTCCACCGGAAATGTTTATATATTAGTCGGTGATGAGTGGAATCCCATCGACGGGGCGTGAGGATGAGTGGAATCCCCTCCGCGAGAACCGATGATGAGTGTAATCCCACCGCAGGTAATGGTTATGTTGGAAATGCGTTCCAACATGTTATCCGCATATTCGAGTCATAGCTAGGTGCCAATATGAGATTATACGTGCCTTCATGATTGAGATGTGTTGCCAATATTATATAAATGTGACTCCAATATGCATTGAGATATGTTGTTAATATCACATTGATATATGTATCATTGTAAGTTGAGCTTATGAGTTGTTGAGCATGGCATAATGTTGATTACATGTTCATGCATCATGATCATTTTGGCTCTCGTGGATCGGAGGTAAAATCACACATTCCATCATGGTAGTTGCTCGTGCTTGGACCCTGCATTGTCGAAGGTTTGTTTTATGAGCACACCCTCACTAAGCTTTTATGCTTACGCTCCTTTTTGTTCGACAATTCAGATCAGTAGCTTGTGGGTGGCAAGGGCAAGGAAAGGTCTCCAAGTGTTTCTTTTGGTTAGCTCAAGTGTAACACCCCAATTTTGGGCTTAGAAGTTTTGGGTTCGGACCGGGTCGGTCGAATTGCGGTTCGAATATATAAAGGTGAATTTAGGAAAGCCTAGTTCGGGTTGCATTAAAAATATGGAAAAATGTCTTAAAATCCTCTTTTATTATATATAAGAGAATGGTGAAATCAATTTTACAAATTGAGGTTTAGAAGTGTGACATTTTGGTTAGTGACCAAAATGTAATTTTTGAAAACTGTGTGACTGTTTTAAAAGGGATTGAAACTTTGAATCTTTAAGGAGCTATTTACCCAAAAGGAGTTTCTCCAGATTTTTCTTAAATATTAAATGATTAATTAATGGTTTTAAAATAAAAGTAAAAGGGAGGGAAAGATATTTTAGCATTTTCCAACTAACTTTTCAAAATTCCCATTTTCCTTTTCTCTCATCTTTTCTCTCAAACCAAACACATTCTCCAGCACATTTTCCCTCTGATTTTGACATCCAAATATGAGATTTCAATCCTCTTTTGATCTTTAATCATCTCTTCAACAAAACCTTATCATTTGCTATTTAGATTTTCAAGAATCTTGGTTCCAAAAGGGGAGAAACTCAAGTTTAGAGGTATGAACGTCCTTCTCCTCTAAATTCTCAGTTCTTTACTGAAATTCCCAAGTTCTCAATCCTTGATTTGTGTTTTATAAAAGGTTTTGTAGATGTGTTCTTGATCTTGGCTTTAAAATGCAAGATTTGGTTGATTTTTGATAAAATTCGTATAATCTGATTGGACACTGTTTTGAGTTGTCTTTTTGATGTTAAATGAATATATAATTGATGAGAAATTGAGGTTTAATCAATGCAATCCCGGATAGGTTGATTTTCCTAAGTTTAGCTTGAGTTTTTGGTTGTTTTTGAAGTGATCTTGATGATCTGTTATAGCTGGAGGTATAAGGACGTGGTTAGATCCTTTTTGGATGTTAATTGAGGTTTAAGGATGGTTAGAATTGATGGATCATGGCTGGGTAGTGTTGTGGAGTTGTTTGGAGGTGATTTCGGTTGTGTTTGGTAGCCGAAATGGGAGTGTTGATGAGAGCAGCGAGTTTAGGTGCTTTCATTGAAGATATTAATGCATGATGATGCATTAATCCTCTGCTTTGATGTGTTTAAAACAGGGGAGTCATCTTTGGATCCTTGAGGTGGTGATCCGGAAGCTTGATTGGTGTTTCGGCAAGTGGCGAAACGGAATCGGTGAGTGGATTTTGGTTTTCAACTTTGAAACCAATGTTTTGAAGGTTTGGGAGCTTAGTTTAAGTCTAAGCAACTTAGCTAAGCTCAAGAGTAAGTTTTCGGAAAAACTCTCTTGATGATGAACCATGAATTGGTTGTATGCAATGTGATTGGTTTGCATGTTTTAAATCCTGTTTTGAAAGCATATTTAGCATGTTTAATTGCTGATTTTATAAGCCATGTGTTGAAGAATGCTCAAGGTAAGAGATTCTTGTTTTTGAACAATGTTAGATGTGGTTTTGGTGCATAATGATGCATAATGATTATGGCTTTGATAAATGCTTTAAAACAGTGGATTAATGTTGTAAAATGATGTATATTGGCAAGTGATTGTTAAGAACACTATGGTGGTTAAAAGTCCATAGGTGGTTCTTGTTTTAAGAACAACATGGTGGTTAAAAGTCCATGGTTGGTTCTTGGTTAAGATCACAAAGGTGGTTAAAAGTCCTTGTGTGAATCTTGTATATTTAAGAACAACATGGTGGTTAAAAGTCCATGGTTGGTTCTTGGTTAAGGTCACAAAGGTGGTTAAAAGTCCTTGTGTGAGCCTTGTTTATTTAAGAACACCAAGGTGTTTAAAAGTCCTTCGGTGATTCTTGTTAAGGACACAAAGGTGTTTAAAAGTCCTTTTGTGGTCCTTGTGAATTGTAAGAACATCATGGTGTTTAAAAGTCCATGGATGATTCTTGTGCTAAGGACACAATGGTGTTTAAAAGTCCATGTGTGGTCCTTGTGGATTGTAAGATCACAATGGTGTTTAAAAGTCCATGTGTGGATCTTATGTTGATTGTATCACTTGTGGCCAATATGACATGTTATTAACTTGAAGCATGAATTGCTTGTTTTAAATGCTTATGTGCATGTACAAATGATGATTTGAACTAAGGTTTATAAAGGTGTTTTATAAATGCATTATTGTGTAGTTTTAAATGAGCATTCCTCACTAAGCTATTTGCTTACGCTCTCTCTTTTCTTAAACCAATAATGCAGAGCATTGAAGTGCATTTGGGGCAGCAAGGAAGCCAAGAATCCAAGTGAAGTTTTAAGCTCATGTATGGTGAATGTTTTCTAACACTATTAGCTTTTGGGCATTTGGCAATGGGGGACCTATGTTGTTGTTTTGGGAGATGTTTTGGACTCCCTAAGTTGGTTTTATGTTGTTAATGATGTTGGAACTTGTAATTGGCCTTTGTGAGGTGGTTTTGGTATATTGATGCTTGAATGGCTTTCTAAGTAGGATGCATGCCTATAGAATTGGGGATTTGCTTAATTGATGCCATGTTGGTGAATGGTTGATGCAATTATGTTCCTTATGCATGTTATGACTTGCTGGTATAATTTGGTTGCCTTTGGAGCATGTTTGATAGGTTAATTGTGTGATTAACCAAAATTTTTTCTGCAATCTGGGCAGGCCGTATCGGAACGGGTGCTACCGTTTCGGAACGGGGGCCTGTAATGGCCCAGGCGTTCGAAACGGGAGGAACCGTTCCGAAACAGAAATGTTACTGCCAAGCCCCGTTTCGTTACACATTTCGGAACAGTCCCGCGTTTCGGAACAGGTTCTCCCTGTTTCGGAACACCCGACCGTTGAGCACTGAAATTGGCGGTTATATATTTTAAAATGTTTGCGTTTTAGTCCTGAACCTTGATATTGCAATTGAATGAGTTTGAGATGTCCGTTTGAGCTGAAATTTGGCAGAGAAGCATGAAATATGATTAATTTCATATTGGTAACTTTTAATTGGGTTAAGTCCTTATATTTTTCAGAATTCACAAATTGGTCCCTATTTTCTTAATTTGTGCAATCAAGTCCCTGAATGTTCTCTGATTGTTATGATCTTTGAGTATGTTGTTCTGGTGAACATATCTAGGGTTAATGTGCATTTAGATAAGACTTAAAATGAAAAAAAAGGTCGTTAATCAAGGTTGACTTTCGGGTTAACTTTGGTTTTCCCCGTGTAAACTTCTTAATTCGGTTCAACCGTCTGGGCCGGGTTAAGGGGGTTACATTTGGTGGTATCAGAGCTGAGTTCTCGTGTAATTGAGAATGATTATGTGGATGATTTAAGTATGTATGCTTTGTATGCTTGTTGAGTGAAAGCATGTTGAGTGAATTGCAAATATGTTACAATTGTGGTGTATGCTGTGGTGAAGCATGTTGTGGGTACCCATTGCCAAATCAAAGCTAATGAAATGATATTGTTTTTAATTGGAAATGAGCTTGAGTACTTGGATTGCTTACCTTGCTGAGCCTGACTATGTTTTATTGCATTGTGATTGCATTGTTAGTGTATGGCACCTCGTAGAGAGTTGAGGGTTAATACGCGAGCTATGGTTCAAAATGAAAATGAAGAGAACGTTGAAAACGTTGTGGATTTACCTCCTCCGTCTGGTGGTGGTGGTGCTGGGGGTGAAGGAGCTGATGTTGCAGCTGGTGCTGGGGTCGCTGGACCTGAAGCTGGTCAGGGGCAAGCTGTTCCTGACATGACGATGTTGGTTCAAGCTATTGCTGGTACTTTTCGAGCGGCAGTAGCTGGAGCTCAAGGAGCTGGGCATCAGGGAGATGCTGGAGTCAGACTACCTTTGGAACGCTTACGCAGTCTGGGAGGGACTGAGTTCAGGGGTTTGTCTGCAGAAGGTTCTAAGTCTTGGCTGGAGAGTACCAAGAGAATCTTGGGGCAGATGAGTTGCACTGATGTGCAGAAGCTGGGGTGTGTGGTATCATTGTTGCAAGATGATGCTTACACTTGGTGGACGACCTCTATCTCTGGGATGGCGAAAGCTGATGTAACTTGAACGTTCTTTCAGAACGCGTTCAAGAGAAGGTATCTGGGTGTGAGGTACCTAGATGAAAAGAAGAGGGAATTCATGTCTCTTACCCAAGGGAGCATGTCTGTAGCTGAGTATGAAGTTCAGTTTGTTCGACTCAGTTAGTACGCACCTGAGCTTGTCCCGGATGAGCGGGAGAGGTGTGAAAGGTTCCGTTATGGTTTGGTGACGGAAGTAAAGATGTATGTGCTGGCGGCTGAGTATAATGATTTTGATGTGCCGGTGGGCCGAGCAAAGGATATTGAGATGAACTTGGGTTTATCTGCTAAAAGTGCTAGGTCAAGTGCTGGTAAACGAGTAGCTGAGTATAGTTCCGGTGGTGGACGGAACAAGAGGGGACGTGATCAGAAGTATCAGTCCACAGCTAAGCGAGGTGGTGGTGCACCTGCTCAGGGAGGCAGGGCTAGAGTTGATCCGAGCGCATGTTGGACATGTGGTTCGCATGGCCATATGAAACGTGATTGTCCTTGAGCTGTGAGGGAGGTGCAAGCTCCTGTTGTGGCAGCTGGTAATTCGTGCTGGAACTGTGGATCTACGGATCACATGAGGAGGGAGTGTCCTATGTTTGCTGGTGGTGGCCAAGGGCGTGCTCCTATTGTTGCTGCACCACAAAGAGGTCGTGGGCGCGGCCGTGGTATCTTCCAGCGTAGGGAGGATGGTGGACGTAATGTGGCCCATGTTGTAGCTGTTCAGCCTGAGGGTGGCGCCCAGGCGAGAGTGTATGCTCAGAGGGAGGGGAGGAATGACACGGATGTGATCGCAGGTACTTTTACTTTGCAATCCTTGTCATTACTTTCCTTGATTGATTCTGGATCTACACACTCATACATATTGCGTGAGCATGCTAAATTGCTTGGTTTGCCTGTTGAGTCTTTGGATGTTGGTATGCGTGTCACTAGTTCTTTTGGTGAGACTGTTGTGACTCGAAAGCTTTATAGAAGATGTCCTTTGGTTGTGCAAAATCATGTTTTTCATGTTGATCTTATGGAGTTGCCTTTCCATGGTTTTGATGTAATCCTTGGTATGGATTGGCTTGCTGAGCATCGAGCTGTAGTGGATTGTGAGAATAAGCGAGTTTCGTTGAGGCTTGCGGATGATTATGAGGTTGTTGTGGTTGGTGAGAATGTGAAGTTTCTTGCCAATGTGGTGTCTACATTGGAAGCGAGCCGGACGCTGAGGCAAGGTTGTGAAGCTTACCTAGCTTTTGTGATGAATCCTAGCTCTAAGGAGTTGCGTGTGCAAGATATCAGGATTGTGCGAGAGTTTCCTGGTGTGTTTCCTGAGGATTTGCCTGGATTACCTCCTAATCGTGAGGTGGAGTTTGGGATTGAGCTGTATGAAAACAAAACTCCTGTGTCCATTACCCCTTATAGAATGGCACCTAAAGAGTTGAAGGAGCTGAAGACGCAATTGCAAGAGTTGCTTGATCGTGGGTTCATTCGGCCAAGTGTTTCACCTTGGGGTGCACCGGTTTTTTTTGTGAAGAAGAAGGATGGCACTATGAGAATGTGCATTGATTATCGTCAGCTGAACAAGTTGACTATCAAGAATCCTTTGCCGAGAATTGATGATCTCTTTGATCAATTTCGGGGAGCAGCCGTGTTCTCTAAGATTGACTTGAGGTCAGGGTATTATCAGTTGAAGGTAAAGGATGTGGATGTGCCTAAGACAGCTTTCAGGACGAGGTATGGGCATTATGAGTTCCTTGTGATGCCGTTTGGTTTGACAAATGCTCCTGCAACTTTCACGGATATGATGAATCGTGTGTTTCATGAATACCTAGATAAGTTTGTTGTGGTGTTCATTGATGATATCCTCGTGTACTCACGTACTGAGGAGGAGCATGAAGAGCATTTGAGAATTGTGTTGCAAGCTTTGTTGGAAAATCAGCTTTATGCCAAGCTGAGCAAGTGTGAGTTCTGGTTAAGAGAAGTGGTGTTTCTTGGGCATGTGGTTTCTGCTGAGGGGATTCGTGTTGATCCTCAGAAGATTGAAGCGGTGATGAATTGGAAGGTTCCTAAGTCTGTTCATGAGGTCCGTAGTTTCCTTGGTTTGGCGGGATACTACCAGAGGTTCGTGGATGGTTTTTCAAAGATTGCTGCACCTTTGACAAAGTTGTTGCAGAAGGATGTTAAGTATGAGTGGACGGAAGCGAGACATCAGGCTTTTGAGAAGCTTAAGGCAGCTTTGACGCAAGCTCCTATCTTGGTTCAACCTGAATCAGGGAAAGAGTTTGTGGTGTATAGTGATGCGTCCTATGTTGGTTTGGGATGTGTGTTGATGCAAGAGGGTGTTGAGTGTGTAAAAGTTCTATTATTTACACCCTTTTTAACCCATATTTCTGCTGCATTCAAGCATCATTGCATTGCATTTAGGTTAGTTTTCAGTAAAACATCACAAATGGATTAAAAGCACAGATTCTACTAAAAGATGGCTTATTTTGCAGGTAACTGCCATAGTTGATAAAGAAGGCAGGCGCAGGGCAGAGAAGCAGAAGAGCTGAACTGGACAAGCAGACGATGAAGACGAAGCTGCCATGGAGCTGTTGTGACAGCAAGGTGACAGCAGCTTTATGAAGAGGAAAAGTAAAGTGGACCTCGTTAGATAGAGAAAAATCTGCTCGTCTGTCATGTGAAAGCCAAATATTTTTCCAAGCCCCGGATCAAAAGATATGTCAAGCCAAAGCTCAAGGAGAGGAATTCCCATAAAGCAAGGAGGCGGCTGAAAAGTAGGAATCCTTAGAGATTAAGCATTTATTAGAATCTTACTTTTCATTAAAGTTGTAATCCTTGTTAACTTAGAATACTTGAGCCCAAAGCTTATATAAGGGCATAGGTTTTAACCTAGAAAAGGATCCCTCATCTTACCCCATAACCGATAACCTAAACCCCCTGCCGTTTACCCGTCACCGACATGTTCTAAATTCCCTCTAGGGCCACGAGTTGTTTTGTAAAGTAGTTGCAAGGGTTGTTTTGTTTTAGGATTTTCCAAGTTCAATAAAATAAACTTCAAGTTCTCTTATTTTGGTTTTAATATCTTGCAAGAGCATCGGGAGAGCATTGTGAGGTTATCTATTTACTTAGCATCGGGAGAGTGAAGTATACGAAAGAAATAAGAGCAAGTTCTCTAGTTTATAGTTGAACTATCTTGTGCCTAGGGATAGGGCAAGGTTAAGTGGCTAAAGAAGAATTCATACACATCGGTGTTCATCCTTTGATTCACGCCGGGAGGTATCATCAAAGACGTGATCATCGACAGACTTGGACCTAGGGATAGGCCAAGGCAGATCTGGGATTCTTGCCAAACTTGAAGTACGGAGTTGGTGTGTCTGCTGCCGCGACAGCTAACGGACAGCCGCCGCGACAGGTGCTGCCGCGACGGGCACGACGACAGAACTGGAGTTCCTAAGCAATCCAATACCTGCACTACTGAGCAATTCAATACCAGCCCGTTTTCTCTATCTTGATAACTCAATTCTTTTATTTGCGTTTTTATTTTATTATTCTCGTGACAACTCTCAAATATTTCTTTTACTTTCGTGCAGTAAACTAAGGTGAAGCTATTAGCCCAATCCCTGTGGAGACGATATCCGATACTTCGTATCACTTACTACTTGCGTCGTGTACACTTGCACTATAATTGTGATAGACTATTTTACATGCAACAAGTTTTTGGCGCCGTTGCCGGGGATTGGCAACATAACTACATCGTTCTTTTATTGCACTTTTCGTTTTTATTTTTATTTTTATTTTTATTTTTATTTTCGTTTTCGTATTTATTTTTATTTTTCTTTAATTTTTTTTTCTTTTTTGCTTTCAACTCTTGCTTTTCACGAGGTTTTCTTGTTTATGCGCAGATCTAAAAGAGGTGAAGATCCTGAGTATCCATTAGATCCTGAAATCGAACGTTCCTTCAGTCTCAAGAAACAACTTCGCCGACTTTTAGACAGAAACGAATATCTCGAGGAACAGTTAGAGAAGATGGGCCATAACCAACCTGCCGGCGGTCACATACCACCCCTTGGCGATAACCACCCGCCTGTCGGTGACCCGCCCGCAGCAGATGGACGACGGTCATGTCATGACTACATGCTGAACGATCATGTAGAGCTGGAGACCACGCTGCCGGATATTGATGTTGACAACTTCAAACTTAAACCTGTCATGTTTAGTATGATCAACAACGCCAGGCAGTTTAGTGGTTCTGCGACAGAAGATGCTAGGGAGCATCTCAAAACGTTCCAGGAGATCTGTGGTTCGTTTAGACTGCCAGGAGTTAGTCCGGAGATACTAAGGCTTCGGTTATTTCCCCATTCATTGAGGGACAGAGCTAAAACTTGGTGGAATAAACTTACGCCGGGTTCAATTAGAACTTGGGCAGATTTATCTCGTGAATTCTTATCTCGTTTTAATCCTTCGCATTTATCTGAGCGATTACGTAACGAAATTGCTACTTTTCAACAGGAAGACGACGAGCCGATGCACGAAGCCTGGGACAGATTTACTACTCTTCTTCGGAACTGTCCAATGCATGGATTTCCCGTCTGGAATCAGGTAACTAAGTTCTATAATGCTGCTAATTTACAAACTCGCATTCGAATTGATTTTGCAGCAAATGGACTATTATTGGATAAAGATCCAGACGAGGCATTGCAAGTTTTGAAAAATCTGGCCAAGAATGAGGAGCAGTTTCCGACTGCAAGAAGAGGGGGTAAACGGGTACTTGCTGTCAAGGACTATGAGGCCGACAGCACTATGAAATCACAGGTAGCATTCCTTACTAAAGCAATGAAACACTTATTAAATGAAGATGAATTACGAGGATTTGCTGTCGAGGAAGTTTGTACTGTCTGTGAGGGAAATCATAGTCGGGATGAATGCCCAATACAAATAGAAGAGGGAAAATATGTTGGAAATTACAAGCCAAATTATAATTCCAACAATTATAATCCCAATTGGAGGAAGGATCCCAAATTTTCCTGGAGTAACCCTAACAATGCCCTGAATCCGCAAGCATATAATCAGAATCAGGGAGGACCAAGATTGCTGACGCGACAGCAACTGCCGCCGCAACTGCCGCCGCAACTGCCGCAGCACCTGCCGCCGCAGCAGCAACAGCAGCCACCACCTGCCACGAGTAGTATATTGGAGTAGACTCTGGCCACCTTTATGTCTCAGCCGGTACGTATATGGAGAATATGAGTCAGTTTGTCAAGAAGACGGAAACCTTTATGGATAAAACCGAGATGAGAATGACAAATCATGAGGCTACCTTGAAATCTCTAGAGACACAAATGGGTCAGGTGTCGCAACATATTAAGCCAAGGCAGAATGGAGGATTCCCTAGCAATACTGAAAATGCTAGACCACCCCCACATGAGCAATGTAAGGCAATTACTACTAGGAGTGGGAAGAAATTACCAGGGCCGGAAAAAGAAGCTGAAACAGAAAAGGAACCTGCCTTGGATAAACCTGCCGAGGAAGCTGCCCCGACAGGTGATAAACAGACTGCTGCCGATGAGCCTGTCACGACAGCAGAAGCGACAGAGGAGAAAAAAGATGATTATCGTCCTCAGATTCGCATGCAGTGGGAAGGGCGTATTGCTAATTACCGTCCTCCACCACCTTTTCCTCAATGGATACAGCAAGCTAAGCATGAATCTCAACTTAAAAAGATTTATGATATTTTTAAACAGGTTCATATTAATATTCCGTTGTTAGATGCTGTTAGGGAGATGCCCGGTTATGCTAAATTTCTCAAGGATGTTATGTCGAAAAAATCTAAACTTGGGGAATTTGAAACGGTAAAGATGACAGAAGGTTGCATGAGTATTCTTCATAGGCAGCCGTCCCAGAAAAAGAAGGATCCGGGGAGCTTCATCATACCTTGTGTAATCGGCGACAAATTTGTGGGTAAGGCACTTTGTGATCTTGGTGCCAGTGTTAATCTAATGCCCAAATCTGTTTTTCAGAAACTAGGTATTGGCAAGGCGCGGCCCACGACAGTAACTCTGCAGCTGGCCGACCGCTCTTACGTTCATCCCGAGGGGAAAATTGAAGATATTCTGGTAAGAGTGGATAAGCTTATTTTTCCTGCTGACTTTCTTATCTGAGATTGTGAGGCAGATGAAAACGCACCAGTCATCCTTGGGCGACCCTTCTTAGCCACGGGAAGATCATTGATTGATGTGGAGAAAGGAGAACTCACCATGCGAGTGAACGATCAAGAGATTAAGTTGAATGTTCTCCAAGCAATGAAACATGCTGATGTGGACGAGGAATGCAAGGCCATCATTGAGGTGACCTTTGATCAACCCTGCATCAGGTCGGGCTGCCGTGATATAAAATTTGGTCACTGTCGCGACAGCCACCTACAGGCCTGTCACGACAGCAACGATGACAGCACCGACGACAGCGACTCCTCTGAATCCGATACATCCGATACTGAAGATCAGGAGGAGGTAAACTGGTTAGGCAATCGTCCAGGTAAGTTATTCGAACCCTTGAATTATACTTCGGATAACCATGTAATCCAAAAGCCATCTATTGTTGAACCACCTGTCTTAGAACTTAAGCCCCTGCCAGGGCAGTTAAAATATGCTTATCTTGGTTCCAATGACACACTGCCCGTAATCATCTCTGCTAAGCTGCCGCAAGAACAGGAACGGCAGCTAATCGACATGCTAAGGCAGCACAAAAAGGCGATTGGATGGACGATAGCAGACATACAAGGCATTAGTTCGGCGTTATGCATGCACAAATTCCTCCTCGAGGAAGACCATAAGCCGACTATAGATGCCCAAAGGCGGTTAAACCATGCGATGAAGGAGGTAGTGCGTAAAGAGATAATTAAATGGTTAGATGCTGGTATTATTTACGCCATCTCCGACAGCAAATGGGTGAGCCCAGTGCAATGTGTTCCCAAGAAAGGAGGAATGACCGTGATAACTAATGAAAACAATGAGTTAATCCCAACCAGGACTGTGACCGGTTGGAGGGTTTGTATGGACTATCGGAAGCTTAACAAAGCTACCCGAAAAGATCATTTTCCTTTACCCTTTATTGATCAAATGCTTGATAGATTAACGGGTAAACCTTACTATTGTTTTCTTGATGGTTATTCAGGGTACAATCAAATTGCTATTGCACCGGAGGATCAAGAGAAGACGACTTTTACATGCCCCTACGGAACCTACGCATTTAGGAGGATGCCGTTTAGACTCTGTAATGCACCTGCCACCTTCCAAAGGTGCATGATGGCTATATTCTCCGACATGGTAGAGGACTTCCTTCAGATTTTCATGGATGATTTTTCCGTCTTTGGAGACGATTTTGAGGGTTGCCTCAGCAATCTTCAAAAGGTACTTGAAAGATGTGAAAAAGCTAATCTTGTTCTAAATTGGGAAAAATGCCACTTTATGGTGGACGAAGGGATAATCCTTGGCCATAAGATTAGCTGCCGTGGGATAGAAGTCGACAGGGCTAAAATAGAAGTCATAGAGAAGCTGCCGCCGCCGACCACAGTCAAGGGCATTAGAAGTTTTTTAGGGCATGCAGGTTTTTATCGGAGATTCATTGCAAATTTCTCGAAAATCACGAAGCCCCTATGCCATCTCTTAGAACAGAACCGACCCTTTGACTTTAATGAGGAATGTACTGAAGCATTCAAGGTTCTGAAAGAAAAACTAGTGACAACCCCCATAGTACAGCCACCAGACTGGACACAGCCATTTGAGATCATGTGTGATGCTAGTGACTATGCTGTCGGGGCAGCACTTGGGCAGCGCAGAGATAAGCTGTTTCACGTCATCTACTATGCCAGCAAGACGTTAAATGACGCCCAAGTGAACTACACCACCACAGAAAAGGAGCTGTTAGCTGTGGTGTTCTCCATCGACAAGTTTCGTTCTTACATACTTGGGATGAAAGTAATAATACACACCGACCATTCTGCCCTAAAGTATTTGTTTGCAAAGAAGGATGCAAAACCTAGATTGATACGGTGGATTTTGCTATTACAAGAGTTCGACCTTGAAATCAAGGACAAAAAAGGGACAGAAAATCAGGTGGCAGATCACTTGTCAAGGTTGGAGAAGAGACAGAGTCTACCAATAGATGAGACACACATACTGGAGACCTTTCCTGATGAGCAGCTCTTTGCTACCGCAATCGCTGTCGCGACAGCCATGGCGGCAGGTAAGTCTTCTGACCTTCCCTGGTATGCTGATTTCGTTAATTTTATAGTTAGCGGAATATTACCTTATGATCTTAATTATCAAGCCAGGAAGAGGTTCCAAAATGATGTTAAGCATTATTATTGGGACGAACCTCTTCTTTTCAAACTATGCGCATATCAGGTTATAAGGAGGTGTGTACCACAAGAAGAGCAAGAAGACATTCTCCATCACTGTCATGCTTCACAATATGGAGGTCACTTAGGAGGCAATAAAACTGCTGCCAAGGTGCTGCAGTCAGGGTTCTACTGGCCGACACTGTATAAAGATGCACAGGACTTTTACAAGAACTGTGACAGGTGCCAGCGGACAGGTAACATCTCGAGGAGAAACGAGATGCCACTGCAGAACATTCTAGAAGTCGAGATCTTCGACGTTTGGGGGATTGATTTTATGGGACCTTTTCCATCTCCATGTGGAAATCTTTACATCCTCCTAGCAGTGGATTATGTCTCCAAGTGGGTAGAAGCAATCGCAACTCAAAAGAATGATGCCAAGACGGTCCAAAAGTTTTTACACAAAAACATTTTTTTCTAGATTTGGCATCCCTAAGGCGATTATCAATGATGAAGGGAGACATTTTGATAATAGGGTAATTGCTGCCGCTTTGAAGAAATATGGTGTCAAGCACAGGATCGCGACAGCATACCACCCACAGACCAATGGACAGGCTGAGATATCCAATAGGGAAGTGAAGAACATTCTTGAAAAGATGGTTAAACCCAATAGGAAAGATTGGTCTCTACTTCTGAACGATGCATTATGGGCATATCGGACAGCTTTTAAAACTCCATTGGGCATGTCTCCATACCGACTGATTTATGGGAAAACCTGTCATCTGCCTGTCGAGATTGAGCACAGAGCATATTGGGCAATCAAGGCAGTAAACATGGACTTGGACAAGGCAGGCCAGAAAAGGCTATTAGATCTGAACGAGATTGAGGAATTACGGACAATGGCCTACGACAATGCAAGGATTTACAAGGAAAAGACTAAGAAGTGGCATGACAAGAAACTGCTGCCACGACAGTTCTGCCCAGGGCAGCTTGTGTTGTTGTTTAATTCTAGACTTAAACTCTTCCCAGGAAAGCTAAAGTCTAGATGGTCTGGCCCCTTCAAAGTGGTACAAGCTTTTCCCCATGGTGCCATCACTATCCGATCATTAAAAGACGGGCACCAATTCAAAGTCAATGGACATCGCCTCAAGCACTATCAGGGGACTGAAGCCCCAGGAATACAGGAAGTGGTTACTTTAGGAGATGCCCCACAAGGCATCCCTAATTTAACTTAAGTTTTATTTTTATTTTTATTATTTATTAGTATTATTTATTAGGAAATTAGGTTATTTTATTCGAATAATGTTTTTATATTTTCTGTTTTTAGGAAATAAAGGAGTCAAGAAGAAAAGGAGAAGTGATCCAAGCCCACCATCCATCCATCAAGCCCAACAGAGCCTATTTATTGAAACCTGTCGTTTTGGCTGCCGTCGCAGACGGATAAGACAAGCTGTCAACAGACTGACACGGCAGACGCAGAAGCGTGTGGCAGACGCGTAATAGACGCATAAATGCGTGTCAGACGCGTCAGACACGCTAAATCCCATCCGTTGCCCCGTTATTCACGCTTGCCGTTACAGCATTAAACGGGCAGACCCTCGACCGCTATAAAACCCCGTTTTCATTTTCATTTTTTCTCACTTCTGCTTATTCTTCCTTGCTTTCTCCTCTAGTTTTATTTGCTTTCTTCATTTTTCACAACCCTTGCAACTAACATGTCGTCTAGACAGACCCGCCGTAGTGCTACCTCAGCTTCCTCTTCAGCAGCAGCAACGCCCTTCGCCACAAAGGAGTTATGGGAGGAACGGGGTTTCGTGTATATCCGAAAGGCACCCAACATGGGACTCCGGCCGTTCATCACAAGGGCCATCACGGCTCAACTATAGGAGCACTTCGCTGAACAACCGGCCGAACTAAACGACACATTAGTCCGGGAGTTTTATGCTGCCATAGACAGTAGAACGGCAACATCTGTCACCGTTCGAGGAGTGAAAGTGCCCTTCACAGCTGACAGCATCAACCACATGTTTGGCCTCTACTTTAGCCCCGATGATGATGCCCACCAGAAATTTCTTGACACCCTCGACGCTGCCGCCTATGGTGCTGTTATGGCGGAGGTGACAGAGGAAGGAACCACATGGACAACCAGCAAAAAGAACCCTCACTCTGTCAAAAGGGGGTAGCTCCTCCCTGAAGCCAAACTCTGGAACGCTTTTATCAAAAAGCGTATAATGCCTTCTTCCCACCACACGACAGTCAACCAGCAGCGGCTCGCACTCATTCATTCCATCATGCACGACATGCCTATTAATGTGGGCCGCTATATGAGGGACAACATCCTGGACTGCACCTTCCGCTCTGACTCCCGCCTCTGCCTGCCGTTCACAATAACCTCCTTATTCCGCTGTGCTGCTGTCCCCGAGGAACCCTCTGACAAAATCATAAAGGGCAGAGGCTGGACAGAAAACAACATCAACAGCCTCATGGAGCTGGTAGTAGTTACACCTATCTCTTCCTTCAACCCAGCCGGCTCCCCAGAAGAACCATCAGAGGAGCCTGCCCCTGAACCTGCTGCCGCCACCGCTCCGACAGACCACTCCACCCACATCCTTGTTGCGCTACAACGAGTAGAGGAAAGACAAATGGGATTGATGACCTTCATCCGGGATTTCACAAATTCGACGGCAGTCCACCGGCCAACACCTCTACCAGAGGAACAAAAAGGCATGCCTCCGATGACAGCCCGCTGATCAGGAGGAATTTGGAGAGGGAATTTACGCCGGTCAAGAGAATAAAACACGTGGCAGACAGAAAGCTGATGCCCAAGGCTAGCACCACCACCAGCAGCACTTGGGACAGTGGCAGCAGTTCCGATGTCCATCTCGTAGAACAACCTGCCCCTGCACCTGCCCAGCCTCCTCCACAGCCCAGACGCCGCCGTCAGATCCGTGTCAGCAGCAGCAGCGAGGACAGCGACTGAAAATTTAAGTTTTTATTTTCCCTTTATTGCTGCCTGCTTTTATCATTTGTGATGTACTTTTCTTCATATTTTTGTTTTTTTTATCTGTCATTTTGCATTGAGGGCAATGCAACCCTCGAGTTTGGGGGTGGCAACCCTCCATCATTAATGGAGTCTTAAGTACATCTTTTTATTAATTGCTGTGTCTTCTTTTAATGAAGTTCTAAAAAAAATCAGAAAAGATTAAACTATTGGCTTAAACCTGTGAAGTTAACTTACCTGTCATGACACCTCTGTCGTGGCAGCATCTTTAGGACAGTTTAAGGAGAAGTTTAGAGCCTTTCTATAGTTCTGAAAATTTAAACACCTTTGTGACTGTTATATTGCTTAGATTTCTCTTGGCCAAACTAGAATAGGAAGCTTAGAACTTGAATAGCCCCTAGAGGTGCCTAACACTGGCTCTAGGAAAGAAGTTTAGCAAAAGAAACTCAAAAACCTAGAGGTGCCCGAAACCAGCTCTAGGAAGCTAACTAGAGGTGCCCAAAACTGGCTCTAGAAAAACTTAGCTTGAAAATAGAAAGAAAAAGAAGCATGAAAATGTGTCTTCAAGAAAATAAACTTTGGCATAAAAATTCGAGTTAAAAAAGTTGAATATTCTAGTGAAACTAAGAGAGTCTTAGCTTATAACTGTTCACAAGCATGCACACACTGCACGAGAGCTATAGGGAGATTCCGGACAGATCCTAACCTTTCCGACAGGTTGCTGCCGCCATAGAGAATGAGTGACGGGTAAGGGACAGTTCACTGTTTCAAGGCCAACACAAAAATTTTCATTTTTCTTTTAGGTTTAATTGCTTGAGGGCAAGCAAAAACTTGAGTTTGGGGGTGTGTTGAGTGTGTAAAAGTTCTATTATTTACACCCTTTTTAACCCATATTTCTGCTGCATTCAAGCATCATTGCATTGCATTTAAGTTAGTTTTCAGTAAAACATCACAAATGGATTAAAAGCACGGATTCTACTAAAAGATGGCTTATTTTGCAGGTAACTGCCATAGTTGATAAAGAAGGCAGGCGCAGGGCAGAGACACAGTAGAGCTGAACTGGACAAGCAGACGATGAAGACGAAGCTGCCATGGAGCTGTCGTGACAGCAAGGTGACAGCAGCTTTATGAAGAGGAAAAGTAAAGTGGACCTCGTTAGATAGAGAAAAATCTGCTCGTCTGTCGTGTGAAAGCCAAATATTTTTCCAAGCCCTGGATCAAAAGATATGTCAAGCCAAATCTCAAGGAGAGGAATTCCCATAAAGCAAGGAGGCGGCTGAAAAGTAGGAATCCCTAGAGATTAAGCATTTATTAGAATCTTACTTTTCATTAAAGTTGTAATCCTTGTTAACTTAGAATACTTGAGCCCAAAGCTTATATAAGGGCATAGGTTTTAACCTAGAAAAGGATCCCTCATCTTACCCCATAACCGATAACCTAAACCCCCTACCGTTTACCCGTCACCGACATGTCCTAAATTCCCCCTAGGGCCACGGGTTGTTTTGTAAAGTAGTTGCAAGGGTTGTTTTGTTTTAGGATTTTCCAAGTTCAATAAAATAAACTTCAAGTTCTCTTATTTTGGTTTTAATATCTTGCAAGAGCATCGGGAGAGCATTGTGAGGTTATCTATTTACTTAGCATCGGGAGAGTTAAGTATATGAAAGAAATAAGAGCAAGTTCTCTAGTTTATAGTTGAACTATCTTGTGCCTAGGGATAGGGCAAGGTTAAGTGGCTAAAGAAGAATTCATACACATCGGTGTTCATCCTTCGATTCACGCCGGGAGGTATCATCAAAGACGTGATCATCGACAGACTTGGACCTAGGGATAGGCCAAGGCAGATATGGGATTCTTGCCAAACTTGAAGTACGGAGTTGGTGTGTCTGCTGCCGCGACAGCTAACGGACAGCCGCCGCGACAGGTGCTGCCGCGACGGGCACGACGACAGAACTGAAGTTCCTAAGCAATCCAATACCTGCACTACTGAGCAATTCAATACCAGCCCGTTTTCTCTATCTTGATAACTCAATTCTTTTATTTGCGTTTTTATTTTATTATTCTCGTGACAACTCTCAAATATTTCTTTTACTTTCGTGCAGTAAACTAAGGTGAAGCTATTAGCCCAATCCCTGTGGAGACGATATCCGATACTTCGTATCACTTACTACTTGCGTCGTGTACACTTGCACTATAATTGCGATAGACTATTTTACACGCAACAGAGGGTAAGGTGGTGGCTTATGCGTCACGGTAGTTGAAGGTACATGAGCAAAATTATCCTACGCATGATATTGAGTTAGATGCGGTGGTTTTTGCTTTGAAGATCTGGAGGCATTATCTTTATGGTGAGAGGTGTACTGTGTACACGGATCATAAGAGTTTGAAGTATCTGATGTCTTAGAAGGAGTTGAATCTTAGGCAGCGACGTTGGGTGGAGTTGCTCAAGGATTATGATTTGACGATTGAGTATCACCCTGGAAAAGCTAATGTTGTAGCGGATGCCTTGAGTAGGAAGTTAGCTGTTGAGTTGAGGGCTATGTTTGCCAGATTGAGTATTTCGCGCGATGGTGGTCTTGTGGCTGAGTTGCAAGTGAAACCATATTTGGTTCAGTTGATTAAGGAAAAGCAATTGTTGGATGATTCCTTGGTACCTCATGTTCAGGATATCGCGGAGGGTAGGCCTTCGGATTTTTGTTTTAATGATGATGGAGTGTTGTGTTTTGAGAGTCGGATAGTAGTGCCCAATGATGCTGAGTTGAGGCGTGCTATTTTGACTGAAGGTCATAGTAGTCCTTTTGCTATGCACCCGGGTAGTACTAAGATGTATCGTGATCTTCATGATGAGTACTATTGGGTGGGTTTAAAGAAGGATGTTGCTGAGTTTTTGAGCAAGTGTATGGTGTGTCAGCGAGTTAAGGCTGAGCATCAGTTTCCTTCAGGGTTGTTGCAGCCGTTGAGAATCCCTGAATGGAAGTGGGAAAGGATTACCATGGACTTTGTGTCTGGTTTGCCTTTGTCGCCATCGAAGAAGAATTCGGTGTGGGTGATTGTGGATCGCCTGACGAAGTGTGCGCATTTCTTACCTGTGCATACTACGTACTCTATGGATAAGCTTGCGGAGCTGTACATTGCTGAGATTGTGCGGCTGCATGGTGTGCCTAAGTCGATTGTGTCGGATAGGGATCCGAGGTTTACATCGCGTTTCTGGTAGTGTTTGCATCAAGCTTTGGGGACACGGTTGAATTTCAGTACATCTTATCATCCTCAGTCGGATGGACAGTCCGAGCGTGTTATCCAGGTTTTGGAGGATATGTTGAGGTGCTGCGTGATTGAGTTCCAGGGCTCTTGGGAGAAACATTTGCCTTTGGTGGAGTTTACCTATAACAATAGTTATCAGGCAAGTATTCAAATGGCACCTTATGAAGCTTTGTACGGGAGGAAGTGTAGGACTCCTCTTTGTTGGGCTGAAACAGGTCAAAAGTTGGTTTCGATGCCAGCTTTGTTGAAAGGAACCACCGAGAAGGTGAAGCTCATTTGTGAGCGTTTGAAGGTAGCTTCTGATCGGCAAAAGTCTTACGCGGATTTGAAGCGTAAGGAGATTGAGTATACGGTGGGTGACCGTGTGTTTTTGAAGGTTTCGCCTTGGAAAAAGGTGATGAGGTTTGGCCGGAAGGGTAAGTTAAGCCCTAGGTACATTGGACCGTACGAGGTGATTGAGCGTGTGGGTCCTGTTGCGTACAAGTTGAGGTTACCTCAAGAGTTGGAAAAGATTCATGATGTGTTTCATGTTTCTATGCTTCGGAAGTATAGATATGATCCTTCACATGTGATGCCTGTGGAAGAAGTAGAATTGAATCCGGATTTGACCTATGATGAGGAACCGGTGAAGGTTCTGGATTCGGATAGTAAAGTTCTTCGAGGCAAGACCATTGAGTTGGTAAAGGTGTTGTGGAAGCATCGTGGTGTTGAAGAAGCAACGTGGGAACGGAAGGATGACATGCTGAAGCAGTTTCCGTACCTCTTTCCTTCAGGTAAATTTCGAGGACGAAATTTCTTAAGGGGGGGAGAGTTGTAACACCCCAATTTTGGGCTTAGAAGTTTTGGGTTCGGACTGGGTCGGTCGGATTTCGGTTCGAATATATAAAGGTGAATTTAGGAAAGCCTAGTTTTGGTTGCATTAAAAATATGGAAAAATGTCTTAAAATCCTCTTTTATTATATATAAGAGAATGGTGAAATCAATTTTAAAAATTGAGGTTTGGAAGTGTGACATTTTGGTTAGTGACCAAAATGTAATTTTTGAAGACTATGTGACTGTTTTAAAAAGGATTGAAACTTTGAATCTTTAAAGAGCTATTTACCCAAAAGGAGTTTCTCCAGATTTTTCTTAAATATTAAATGATTAATTAATGGTTTTAAAATAAAAGTAAAAGGGAGGGAAATATATTTTAGCATTTTCCAACTAACTTTTCCAAATTCCTATTTTCCTTTTCTCTCATCTTTTCTCTCAAACCAAACACATTCTCCAGCACATTTTCCCTCTGATTTTGACATCCAAATATGAGATTTCAATCCTCTTTTGATCTTTAATCATCTCTTCAACAAAACCTTATCATTTGCTATTTGGATTTTCAAGAATCTTGGTTCCAAAAGGGGAGAAACTCAAGTTTAGAGGTATGAACGTCCTTCTCCTCTAAATTCTTAGTTCTTTACTGAAATTCCCAAGTTCTCAATCCTTGATTTGTGTTTTATAAAAGGTTTTGTAGATGTGTTCTTGATCTTGGCTTTAAAATGCAAGATTTGGTTATTTTTGATAAAATTCGTATGATCTGATTGGACACTGTTTTGAGTTGTCTTTTTGATGTTAAATGAATGTATAATTGATGAGAAATTGAGGTTTAATCAATGCAATCCCGGATAGGTTGATTTTCCTAAGTTTAGCTTGAGTTTTTGGTTGTTTTTGAAGTGATCTTGATGATCTGTTATAGCTGGAGGTATAAGGACGTGGTTAGATCCTTTTTGGATGTTAATTGAGGTTTAAGGATGTTTAGAATTGATGGATCATGGCTGGGTAGTGTTGTGGAGTTGTTTGGAGGTGATTTCGGTTGTGTTTGGTAGCCGAAATGGGAGTGTTGATGAGAGCAGCAAGTTTAGGTGCTTTCATTGAAGATATTAATGCATGATGATGCATTAATCCTCTGCTTTGATGTGTTTAAAACAGAGGAGTCATCTTTGGATCCTTGAGGTGGTGATCCGGAAGCTTGATTGGTGTTTCGGCAAGTGGCGAAACGGAATCGGTGAGTGGATTTTGGTTTTCAACTTTGAAACCAATGTTTTGAAGGTTTGGGAGCTTAGTTTAAGTCTAAGCAACTTAGCTAAGCTCAAGAGTAAGTTTTCGGAAAAACTCTCTTGATGATGAACCATGAATTGGTTGTATGCAATGTGATTGGTTTGCATGTTTTAAATCCTGTTTTGAAAGCATATTTAGCATGTTTAATTGCTGATTTTATAAGCCATGTGTTGAAGAATGCTCAAGGTAAGAGATTCTTGTTTTTGAACAATGTTAGATGTGGTTTTGGTGCATAATGATGCATAATGATTATGGCTTTGATAAATGCTTTAAAACAGTGGATTAATGTTGTAAAATGATGTATATTGGCAAGTGATGGTTAAGAACACTATGGTGGTTAAAAGTCCATAGGTGGTTCTTGTTTTAAGAACAACATGGTGGTTAAAAGTCCATGGTTGGTTCTTGGTTAAGATCACAAAGGTGGTTAAAAGTCCTTGTGTGAATCTTGTGTATTTAAGAACAACATGGTGGTTAAAAGTCCATGGTTGGTTCTTGGTTAAGGTCACAAAGGTGGTCAAAAGTCCTTGTGTGAGCCTTGTTTATTTAAGAACACCAAGGTGTTTAAAAGTCCTTCGGTGATTCTTGTTAAGGACACAAAGGTGTTTAAAAGTCCTTTTGTGGTCCTTGTGAATTGTAAGAACATCATGGTGTTTAAAAGTCCATGGATGATTCTTGTGCTAAGGACACAATGGTGTTTAAAAGTCCATGTGTGGTCCTTGTGGATTGTAAGATCACAATGGTGTTTAAAAGTCCATGTGTGGATCTTATGTTGATTGTATCACTTGTGGCCAATATGACATGTTATTAACTTGAAGCATGAATTGCTTGTTTTAAATGCTTATGTGCATGTACAAATGATGATTTGAACTAAGGTTTATAAAGGTGTTTTATAAATGCATTATTGTGTAGTTTTAAATGAGCATTCCTCACTAAGCTATTTGCTTACGCTCTCTCTTTTCTTAAACCAATAATGCAGAGCATTGAAGTGCATTTGGGGCAGCAAGGAAGCCAAGAATCCAAGTGAAGTTTTAAGCTCATGTATGGTGAATGTTTTCTAACACTATTAGCTTTTGGGCATTTGGCAATGGGGGACCTATGTTGTTGTTTTGGGAGATGTTTTGGACTCCCTAAGTTGGTTTTATGTTGTTAATGATGTTGGAACTTGTAATTGGCCTTTGTGAGGTGGTTTTGGTATATTGATGCTTGAATGGCTTTCTAAGTAGGATGCATGCCTATAGAATTGGGGATTTGCTTAATTGATGCCATGTTGGTGAATGGTTGATGCAATTATGTTCCTTATGCATGTTATGACTTGCTGGTATAATTTGGTTGCCTTTGGAGCATGTTTGATAGGTTAATTGTGTGATTAACCAGCATTTTTTCTGCAATCTGGGCAGGCCGTATCGGAACGAGTGCTACCGTTTCGGAACGGGGGCCTGTAATGGCCTAGGCGTTCGAAACGGGAGGAACCGTTCCGAAACAGAAATGTTACTGCCAAGCCTCGTTTCGGTACACATTTTGGAACGGTCCCGCGTTTCAGAACAGGTTCTTCCTGTTTCGGAACACCCGACCGTTGGGCACTGAAATTGGCGGTTATATGTTTTGAAATGTTTGCGTTTTAGTCCTGAACCTTGATATTGCAATTGAATGAGTTTGAGATGTCCGTTTGAGCTGAAATTTGGCAGAGAAGCATGAAATATGATTAATTTCATATTGGTAACTTTTAATTGGGTTAAGTCCTTATAATTTTCAGAATTCACAAATTGGTCCCTATTTTCTTAATTTGTGCAATCAAGTCCCTGAATGTTCTCTGATTGTTATGATCTTTGAGTATGTTGTTCTGGTGAACATATCTAGGGTTAATGTGCATTTAGATAAGACTTAAAATGAAAAAAAGGGTCGTTAATCAAGGTTGACTTTCGGGTTGACTTTGGTTTTCCCCGTGTAAACTTCTTAATTCGGTTCAACCGTCTGGGCCGGGTTAAGGGGGTTACTTCAAGTATGAATTTTAAATTGTAGATTGTAATAGTCAAGCAATGGGATAGGTGTTGTTGTTTTGGATTCCTTGATGTATGTTGATTTGGTTTGGCTCTTTGATGCCTTGTTTGATTTGTAAACATTGTTCATGTTGCATGTCTCGAATGCTTGTATGTTTGGTTGCTAAGATATGAACCTTAAAAATGCTTAGTATGACATCCTTTGGTAAATGCATGAATCTTTGGATGAATGATGCTTGTTAGGTGTTGGTCAAATGGTCGTATTGAGATGCTATGCTTTTGGTTGAGTGCCTGTGTTCGTAAGCATGTAAACCTTATATGGGAGACATGTGTCTTTGGCTTTTAAGTCTTCAAGCATGCTTTGAATGATATCTTAAATGGATGCCCTATCTTATGCCTCGTGAGTTTTGAGTACGTTTTGCCATAGGATGCATGCCTCTAGAGTGTATGTGTAAGTTGTGTAGGCTTCTTAGGGTTGTTTAGGGCCTTTAGAGTTGTTGAGAAATGCTTAAAGTTTGTTTTCGAAGGTTGCAGACAGCCAGTGTTTCGAAACAGGCTGGGCCGTTTCGGAACGGGTAAGGTTTCAGGGACCCCGTACCGGAACGCGTTTCGATACGGTTTGGCCACTGTGAGCCCCTGTTCCGATACGAGTTTCGGAACACTTTGGCTACTGGAAATCTGAGAAATTTCCGAGATGAAGGCGTTTCGAAACGGGTCTAAGGGTTTCGGAACGATCAATATCTCGTTGACCACGAGAAGTTGACCGTTGAGGGTGTTTCGGAGCGGTTGACCTCCGTTCCGATACGGCCTTCTCGTATGGGCTTGGGGCAGTTGACCAGGTCAAGGCGTTTCGATACGCCTCAATGGTGTTTCGAAACGGCCTGCCTAATGGATTAAAATTGGACAATTTATTTGTCGTTCTGTGTCAAGTTGCGTGTCTTCCTCATTTTATTCCGCTGTTATGATCACATAGGATTTAAATGTGCCATTAGAGAAGATTAAACTAAAAGAAATTTTTGGGGTTGCTAACCGAGGGGGAATCCTTAACGGGTTTCGCTTCGGTTTTCCCCGTGTGGCCTACTCGGACCGGTCATCCGACCAGACCGGGACGAGGGGGTTACACATAGCTTCCTAGGCTTAGTTGGATACTATAGAAGATTCGTATAAGGTTTCTCTAAGTTAGCCGCTCCATTGACACAATTACTTCAGAAGAGTGTTCAGTTTGAATGGACAGATGCAAGACAGAGAGCCTTTGAGAAATTAAAAGAAGCTTTGACCCAAGCACCGATCTTGATTCAGCTAGAGTCTGGGAAAGACTATGTAGTTTACAGTGATGCTTATTATGTAGGCCTAGGTTGTGTTCTCATGCAAGACAAGAGAGTGGTGGCTTATGCTTCAAGACAATTGAAGACCCATGAGCACAACTATCCGACCCGTGACATTGAGTTAGCTGCAGTTGTGTTAGCTCTGAAGTTTTGGAGGCACTATTTGTACGGTGAGAGATGCACAATATACACCGATCACAAGAGTTTGAAGTACATTATGACTCAGCAAGATTTGAATCTCAGACAGCGTAGGTGGTTAGAGTTGCTAAAAGACTATGATCTTACCATTGAGTACCATCCGGGTAAGGCCAATGTAGTGGCCGATGCATTGAGTAGGAAAATAGCCGTGGACTTAAGAGCCATGTTTGCTAGATTGAGCTTGTCCGGGGATGGTGGCTTGGTAGCCAAGCTTTAGGTTAGACCTACTCTAGGTCAGTTGATTCGAGAGAAGCAGCTCTTAGATAGATCTTTGGCACCTTACGTGCAAGATATAGTCGAAGGTAGATCTTTAGACTACAGTTTCAGTGCCGATGGGGTTTTGTGTTTCAAAAATAGAATAGTAGTGCCAGAGGACAGTGACTTGAGACGTACGATCTTGACTGAAGCCCACAGTAGTCTGTTTGCTATACATTCTGGAAGTACGAAGATGTACCGTGATTTGAAGAATGAGTACTTTTGGGTTGGCTTGAAGAGAGATGTGGCCGACTTTGTGAGTAAGTGTTTAGTGTGTCAGAGGGTGAAAGCGGAACATCAGGTTCCCTCAGGTTTGTTGCAACCGTTGAGGATTCCGGAATGGAAATGGGAAAACATCACCATGGGTTTTGTTTCGGGTTTGCCTTTGACTCCTACGAAGAAGAACTCAATATGGGTTATTGTGGATCGTTTTACGAAGTGTGCTCACTTCTTGGCAGTCAACACCACTTATACTTTAGATAGATTGACCGACTTGTACATTGGTGAGATTGTTAGACTGCATGGTGTGCCGAAGTCTATTGTGTTAGATAGAGATCCGAGGTTTACAGCTCGATTTTGGGAGTGTCTGCATACAGCTTTGGGTACCCATTTGAACTTCAGCACGTCTTATCTTCCTCAGTCAGATGGTTAGTCAGAGAGAGTTATACAGATCTTAGAGGATATGTTGCGTTGTTGCATCATTGACTTTCAGGGTACATGGGAGAAGCACTTGCCTCTAGTTGAGTTTGCGTACAATAATAGCTTCCAGTCGAGTATTCAGATGGCTCCATATGAGGCCTTGTATGGCCGGAAGTGTAGAACTCAAGTCTGTTGGGCCGAAGTGGGATAGAAGTTGTTGCCTATGCCGGATTTGCTCAAAGGGACAACTGACAAGGTAAAATTGATTTGTGATCGATTGAAGGCTGCTTCGGATAGGCAGAAGTCCTATGCCGACTTGAAGAGAAAGGAAGTTGAGTTCTCAGTGGGTGAGAAGGTGTTCTTGAAAGTGTCTCCGTGGAAGAAAGTAATGAGATTTGGTCGAAAGGGGAAGTTGAGTCCGAGGTATATAGGACCGTATGAGATTGTGAAGAGGGTTGGTCCAGTTGCTTATCAGTTGCGTTTGCCATCCGAGCTAGAGAAGATACACGATGTATTCCATGTTTCGATGCTCCGTAAGTATAGGTCCGATCCATCACATGTTATGCCTGTAGAGGAGATTGAATTGAATCCGGATTTGACTTGTGAGGAGGAACCAGTTGAGATCCTAGCTTCTTACAGTATGGTGTTGCGGGGTAGATCGATTGAGTTAGTAAAAGTGTGGTTGAAACGTCGAGGTGTGGACGAGGCCACTTGGGAGAGAAATGAGGATATGGGAAGGCAGTTTCCGTATCTCTTTCAGTCAGGTAATTTTGGGGACGAAATTCCTTAAGTGGGAGAGAGTTGTAACACCCGTGTTTTGGGGTTAGGAGTTAGCCGGGTTAGTTGGTCTGAGTCGATAAAATTTATTTTAATCAAATTAACCCTAATTTAGATCTAATTGAGTTTTAAATGAAGAGGAGAGGGCCTTTTTAGTAAATTTCCCAAAACAAGGAAAAAGTGGATCACCTTTTTGAAAACAAAACAAAAAAAGTTATCATCCTCACTCCTCCCTCTCACCCGTTGGAAACCCCCAAACCCATTCAAACTCTCCCAAACACAAAATCTACTATTCCATTAGATTACTCCTTCATCCCAAGGCCATTTTCAAAGGTAAATACATCCTCTCACTCTCCTCTTCATCCTCTACATTTGTATAGCTTTATATTTCAAAACCACCCACTTTTGTGATTTTCAAGTTTTAAAGAAAGAATGGATTTTTATTGGGTTTTTCAATTTGTTTTGAAATATTAAGTTGAGTTTTGGTTTATTCACCCTAAAAGACACATAATATGTTGAAATGAGTAAGTTTGGGTGAAAACCCGAAATGGGTCATTGTGGCCATGATTAAAGTGTCTAAAACTTGGTTTTTGGTGAGTTTTAGGATTAATTTGGAGGGTTGATAGTTTAGGGATGTTAGGAAGGTGTTTTGGGACCATTTGGGTGTTTGAAAATAGGGTTTTCAGCTAGGTTTTAAAGGAGCACGAAAATGGACTTTTGGGTGCTTGTTTGGATTGGAATTTGTTGAAGTTTGGCTTGTACTTATGGGGTGAGATGATGACTGATTTTTAACATTGGTTTGTGAAGTAATGGATGTGTTTTGTTTGGCTAGAAACAAGAGGAGATATCGGTGGAGCATCGAGATCGAATCCGGGCATTTAGGAGGCTTGCTTTGGTTGCTAAGGAAGGGTGGTGAGTAACTTTAAATGTGTTTTAAAGTTGGTTCAAGTGTGTGTAGTGTATGTGATGGAATGTGCTTGGTAGGCCATTTCTATGTGGAGTTAAATTGGTAACTTAACCCCTTAATTCTTATAGATGCTATTTATGCTTTGCCTATTTGCCTTTGTGAAACGTGGTTTGATATGTATATGTGTATCTTAACATATGTATGTGATGAGTATGTGATGTGAATGGTGGATATGTGATGTGGTAAATGAAATTGGCACTAATTAACTTACCGGATGTAAATGATCGATCGTTAGGATTAGTGTGCACACAAATTGAGTCAAAACGTACGTGGCCTTGATGGCGTTGAGTCATCAAGAAGGAGTACGATGATGTAACATTCCACCGGAAATTTATTTATATTCTACGGGATGATGAGTGGAATCCCATCCGTAGGGCATGTGGTGATGAGTGGAATCCCGCCCATGCGAGGTCCGGTGATGAGTGTAATCCCACCGAGGTAAAGTGATTGTTGAGATTAAATCCACACATCCGGGTAAACTAATAGTGGCCAATTGAACTTGTTCTCATAATTGTGATGTATGATGTTGATAATTGATGTTTGAGCTTAGTATGAGGTGAGATGCCATATTATGACTCTTGGAAGACTAGCTAGGTTGACTTGTTAATACCTATGCATGTTGTATCTGAGATTAAGGGATTGCATGCTTGAACCCTGCATTGTTGATGTTTTCGATTTTAGAGCATCCTCACTAAGCTTCTAGCTTACGCTCTCAATTTCAACAATGCAGATCATTAGCGTGGTGTTAGCTCAAAGCAAGGCGAAAAAGGGGCTTTTCCAAGTTTTTTTGCTCAAGTACGGTTTAGCAATTATGTAGTAGTTTAGCAATGTGGCAAGAGTGTGTTTTGTATGAGCTATATATGACTCCTATATGTGTTTGATGTTTAATGATTGACTTTGATTGTAAACATGTATGTCTTGCCAAATGCTCGTGTGATGGTATGCCTTATGGATGTTTAAGTTGCTTTTGAATGGCATGTAAACCTTTTTGTGATAATTGTGCCTTTTGGCTTTTAAGTCTTCAAACATGCCTTATTCGAAATGTTGCTTTTGTGTGAATGGCATGAA
The DNA here is from genome assembly GCA_958450335.1 of Hibiscus tridactylites. Lineage (NCBI taxonomy): Eukaryota > Viridiplantae > Streptophyta > Magnoliopsida > Malvales > Malvaceae > Hibiscus > Hibiscus tridactylites. The sequence continues at coordinate 70,540,724 of OY288280.1, forward strand.
TGGGTGTTACATCCTATGCCTTGTGTGTTTGAGCACGTTTATCATATGATCTATGCCTCTAGTTCATGTACGCTTATGCTGAGTGTTTCTTGAAGTCGTTTAGGGCCTTTAGAATTGTTGAGAAATGCCTAAGTCTGGTTTTTGAGGGTTGCAAACAACCCGTATTTCAAAACGAGCTGGGCCGTTTCGGAACGGGTAAGGCTTCAGGGACCCCGTATCGGAACGTGTTTCGATACGATTTGGCCACTATGAGCCCCTGTTCCGATACGGGTTTCGGAACATTTTGGCTACTGGAAATCTAAGAAATTTACGAGATGTTAGCGTTTCGAAACGGGTCTAAAGGTTTCAGAACGGTCAATATCTCGTTGACCACGAGAAGTTGACCGTTGAGGGTGTTTCGGAACAGTTGACCTCTGTTCCGATACGTCCTCCTCGTATAGGCTTGGGGGCAGTTGACCTAGTCAAGGGCGTTTCGATACGCCTCAATGGGGTTTCGAAACGGCCTGTCTAATGGATTAAAATTTGGCTGTTTAATTGCTGTTTTGGGGTTCCGATGATTGTCTTCTTCATTTTATTCCGCTGTTATGCTCACATAAGACTTAAATGTGCCATTAGAGAAGATAAGATTAAAAGAAAAAAATCTAGGGTTGCTAACCGAGGGGAACCTTAACGGGTTTCGCTTCAGTTTTCCCCGTGTGGCCTACTCAGACTGGTTATCCGGCCAGACCGGGACGAAGGGGTTACAATATTTCATTTAGATATGCAAGACATGCAATGTTAACTTTAGTACAAGAACTTTATGTTCTTTCAATAAGTGGAATTTAGTTAATTCCTTTGAGAAAAAGCACCACAAGAACTTCAGTTTCTTTTAATAAATGTGCATATAAATCTCAATAGCTTTTGGATCATTATTGATCAGGATGATCTAACCGATCATGCCAACTAAATACAAGTTTGTATATACATTTTAAATTTGGTAAATTTCTGGTTTACCACAACATGTGATTCAATCTCACTTGTACATGTCTAGCACGACCATAGAAATTGTTCCTTTGAATAGGAATATATTTAGCTCTTTCGGAGCTTTCAATGAAAATTATCTTTTTGGTAGCAATATACAACTCTTCTAGAGCTTTCAACTAACTTTTGGCTACCAGAACTTATATCCACATTGACTTATTTCAAATGTCAATTGATAACATATGTTATCTATAATTCCCAAAGGAATATTTTGCGAACTCATATTGATCTCTTAAAATTTCCACTTCTAGTGGTAACTATATTATTACCATCAACGGTAATTATTACAATATTCACAATTATGCACTTTTCATAATGTGCTTTCTCTCAAGAACTTACTGCTCTTTTGGAGCATCAATATTTTTAGTACTTTGAGATATAATACTCATATTATTTCTTGTATTAAATGGGAAAATATATCTTATGTTTTTGCTAAGCATAGATCGTCACCATAGATTATATTTAATAAGTAATCATGTGAAACAAAATAAATAAATATCATATATATTAATATAAATATAAAACATAAATAATTAACGTGTAAAGTAAATAAACATAAAGAAAAATAAATAAAAAGATAAATAATTCTCTTCAAGGTTATGAAAATAATTAGAAGATGATTTCTTCCCTTCGAGGGTTACAAGGAAATCAACATCGTCCAAATGAGTTGGACCAATATCATCTTCTTCATTTTCACAAAAAAATGCTTTTATTTTATTCTTTACTTTATCATTAAATGGTTGTTGATTTTTCCAACGTACGATAAGTACGAGACCAATGGTTTATAACATTACATTGGTAATAACAAAATTTCACTATCTTAGAATGATCTTTATCACTCTCGTCATCCTTATAACATCCCTACCGGTGGGTAGAACTATTCTTAAAATGATCATATTTTTCATGTCTATATTCATAGCCCCAACCACGACCACAACTTCTAATGTGGCTTTTATTCTTTTCATAATATAATCTCACATTCACTTCAGGGAATTGTAACACCCCAATTTTGGGCTTAGAAGTTTTAGGTTTGAATCGGACCGGTCGGATTGCGGTTCGAATATAAAAGGTGATTTTTAGGGAAAGCCTAGTTCGGGATGCATTAAAAATATGGAAAAATATCTAAAAATCCTCTTTTATTATGTATAAGAGAGTGGTGAAATCAATTTTACAAAATGAGGTTTGGAAATGTGATTTTCAAGTTAGTGACTAAAATGTAATTTTTGAAAAGTTGGTGACTGTTTTAAAAGGATTGAAACTTTGAATCTTTAAGGAGCTAATTTACCCAAGAAGAGTTTTCTCCAGATTTTTCTTAATATTAAACATTTATTAAATGATATTTAATAAAAGGAAAAAGGGGAAATAGATATTTTGGATTTCATAACTAACTTTTCTCAAAATTTTCCCACTTCATTTTCTCTCCATTTTCTTTCAGCCAAACACTTTTCCCCAGCCATTTTCCCTCTGATTTTGACATCTAAAAATGAGATTTCAATCTCCAATGGATCTCTAATCATTCTTACATCAAATCCTTATCCTTTGCTTATTGGATTTTCAAAGAATCTTGGCTTTAAACAAGGAGAAACTCACATTTAGAGGTATGAACGTCCTTCTCCTCTAAATACTCAGTTCTTTACTGAAATTCCCAAGTTCTCAATCCTTGATTTGAGTTTTATTAAAGGTTTTAATGATTTGATCTTGATCTTGGCTTTAAATGCAAGATTTGGATTTAATTTTGATGAAATTTGTATTAAATGATTGGGCTCTGTTTTGAGATGTCTTTTTGATGTAAATTGGATGTATAAATGATGTGTAATTGAGGTTTAATCAATGCAATCCCGAATATGTTGATTTTCCTAAGTTTTTGATTGAGTTAATGATGGTTTTTGGGGTGATTTTGATGTTCTGCTATAGCTGGAGGTATAAGGACGTGATTAGATCCTTTTTGGATGTTAATTGATGTTTAAGAATGTTTGGATTTGATGGATCTTGACTGGGTAATGTTGTAGAGGTGTTTGGATGTGATTTCGGTTGTGTTTGGTAGCCGAAATGTGAGTGTTGATGAGAGCAGCGAGTTTAGGTGTCTTGGCTGAAGATATTAATGCATGATGATGCATTAATCCTCTGCTTTGATGTGTTTAAAACAGAGGAGACATCTTCGGATCCTTGTGGTGTTGATCCGGAAGCTTGATTTGGTGTTTCGGCAAGCTTGCGAAACGGAATCGGTGAGTGAAGTTTGGTTTTCAGCTTTGAAACCAATGTTTGGAGGTTTTGGGAGCTTAGTTTAAGTCTAAACAACTTATCTAAGCTCAAGAGTAAGTTTTCGGAGAAACTCTCTTTTTGATGAACCGTGAGATGGTTGAATGCAATGTGTTATTTTGCATGTTTTAAATTCTGTTTTGAAAGCATATTTTAGCATGTATAATGCTGGTTTTGTAAGCCATGTGTTGAAGGATGCTCAAGGTAAGAGATCTTTGTTTTGAACATTGATAAATGTGGTTTTGTTGCAAAGTAATACATGATGGTTAATGGCTTTGATAAATGCTTTAAAATAGTGGATTAATGATGTTAAATGATGTATATTGGCAAGTGATGTGTTGGTTTTTAAGTACTTGAAACGGATATAGTTAGCCGGCTATAGGATTGGGTGCACCGTGAATAAAGTCGCCTTGGATGTTGAGGGGTTGTGATTGTACCGTAAACTCTATCCAAGTACAGTAACGAGATGGTTAAGATCACCATGGTGGCTAAAAGTCCATGAGTGGATCTTGTGTTAAGATCACAATGGTGGTTAAAAGTCCATGTGTGGATCTTGTGTTGTGTGTCTCGTGTTCTCGTTAGTGATGTTATACAACTACCAATGAGTGATGTGGAGGGGTTGTGATTGTACCATAGTCTCCATCACGGGTGTTGAGGGGTTGTGATTGTACCATGCTCCACCTTGATATTGGTAGTGTGTATGAAGCGTATGGGACAACGCTTGTAATCCGCGTATCCGATTGTGTTTTGAATTGTAAAATGAGTATGGAATATCACTTGTAAGCCAATATGACATGGTGATGGATTGAAGCATGAGATGTTTGGTTTGTATGCATAATTGCATGATTGATGTTGTTTTGTAACTAAGGCCTTGAAAAGGTGTTTTCAAAAATATGCATTATTGTGTTGTTTTAATTGAGCATTCCTCACTAAGCTATGTGCTTACGCTCTCTCTTTCTTAAACCAATAATGCAGAGCATTGAAGTGCATAAAAGGGCAGCAAGGAGGTCAAGGATCCAAGTGAAGATTAAGCTCATGTATGGTGAATGTTTTCCTAACACTATTAGCTTTTGGCATTTGGCAATGGGAACCTAAAATTGTCTTTTTGGGAGTTGTTTTGGACTCCCTAAGTTGGTTATATGCTTTTGATGATGTTGAGACTTGTAAATGGCCTTTTTGTTTTTGGTTTGATGTTTTGATGGTTACATGGTTTTTTATATAGAATGCATGCCTATAGAATTGGGTTTTTCTTTCATTGAGGCTACGAATGAGTTTGGTTGATGCTAATATGTTCTTCGAGTGTTGAATGACTTGCTGGTATGTTTTGGTGGTCTTTGGAGTGCGTTTGATGGGTCAATTGTGTATTAAATCAGCAAAAAGCTGCAATTCTGGGGGGCCCGTATCGGAACGGGTGCTACCGTTTCGGAACAGAGGGCCTGAAATGGCCTTGGCGTTTTGGTCAAAAAAAAAAGAAATGGCCTTGGCGTTTCGAAACAGGTAGGGCTCTTCCGAAACGGATTTGCCACTACCAAGCCCTGTTCCGCAACTTGTTTCAGAACGGTCCCGCGTTTCGGAACGGATCATCCCCGTTTCGGAACACTCGATCGTTGGGCACTGAATCTGATAGTTATATGTTTTGGATTTCTCACGTTTTGGTCCCAATGTTTGTATATGCAATTGGTTGAGTTCTTGATGTTCGTTTGAGATGAAATTTTGCAGAGAAGCATGAAACATGATTAATTTCATATTGGTAACTTTAAAACTGATTAAGTCCTCTAAATTTCTAGAATTTACATTTTGGTCCCTAAATTTGAATGTTGTGCAATTGAGTCCCTGATCGTTGTTCGATTACTGTGGTTTTCGAGTATGTTTTCCTCGATTGCAGATTAAAAAGAAAAAAAAGAAAAAAAAGGGTCGTTAATCAAGGTTGACTTTCGGGTTGACTTTGGTTTTCCCCGTGTAATCTTCGTAGTTCGGGTCAACCGTCTAGGCCGGGCTAAGGGGGTTACAATTGGTGGTATCAGAGCTGAGTTCTCGAGTAATTGTGAATGGTTAAGTGGGTGATATGTGCATGATTGCTTTGTATGCTTGTTGAGTGAAAGTATGATGTACGAAATGTAAGTATGTTGCAATTGTGGTGTATGCTGTGGTGAAGCATGTTAGAGGGACCCATTGCCAAATCAAAGCTAATGAAATGATTTGTTTTAATTGGAAATGAGCTTGAGTACTTGGATTGCTTACCTTGCTGAGCCTGACTTTGTTTATTGCATTGTGATTGCATTGTTTAGTGAATGGCACCTCGTAGAGAGACGAGGATTAATACTCGAGCTATGGCTCAAAACGAGAATGAGGAGAATGTTGAAAACATAGTGGATTTACCTCCTCCACCTGGTGGTGGTGGTGCTGGGGGTGAAGGAGCTGCTGCTGGTGCTGGTGCTGGGGTCGCTGGACCTGAAGCTGGGCAGGGGCAAGCTGCTCGTGATATGACAATGCTGATACAAGCCATTGCTGGAGCTTTTCGGGCAGCGGTAGCTGGAGCTCAAGGAGCTGGGCATCAGGAAGATGCTAATGCTAGACTACCTCTAGAACGTTTGCGTAGTCTGGGAGGGACTGAGTTCATGGGTTTGTCTGCTGAAGGTTCTGAGTCTTGGTTGGAAAGTACCAAGAGAATTTTAGGACAAATGAACTGCAATGATGTGCAGAAGCTGGGCTGTGTAATATCTTTGTTGCATGACGATGCTTATACTTGGTGGACGACCTCTATCTCCGGAATGGAGGAAGCTGATGTAACTTGGACGTTCTTTCTGAACGCGTTCAAGAGAAGGTATCTGGGTGTGCGATACCTGGATGAGAAGAAAAGAGAATTCATGTCTCTTACTCAAGGGAGCATGTCTGTAGCTGAGTACGAGGTTCAGTTTGTTCGACTCAGTCAGTACGCACCTGAGCTTGTTCCTGATGAGCGGGAGAGGTGTGAACGGTTCCGTTATGGTTTGGTGACGGAGGTGAAGACCTATATGCTGGCTGCTGAGTATACTGACTTTGATGTGCTGGTTGGTAGAGCAAAGGACATTGAGTTGAATTTGAGCCTATCTTCTAGAGGTGCTGGTCCTAGTGTGGGCAAGCGAGCTGCTGAGTTTAGTTGCGGTGGCGGACAGAACAAGAGAGGACGTGATCGGAAGTATCAGTCTTCAGCTAGGCGAGGTGGTGGAGGCCAAGGTGCGTTTGTTCAGGGAGACAGGGCGAGAGCTGATCCGAACACATGTTGGACATGTGGGTCGTGTGGACACCTGAGGCGTGATTGTCCTCGAGCAGTGAGGGAGGTGCAGGCTCCTGTTGTGGTGACTGGTAACTCGTGCTGGAACTGTGGTTTTGCGGATCACATAAGGAGGGAATGTCCTCTGTTGGCCGGTGGTGGCCAGGGACGTGCACCTGGAGTTGTTGCACCACAGAGAGGTCGTGGGCGCGGCCGTGGTAACTTTCAGCACAGAGAGGATGGTGGAAGGAATGTGGCTCATGTTGTAGCTGTTCAGCCTGAGGGTGGTGGCCAGGCCAGAGTGTATGCTCAAAGGGAGGGGAGGAATGACACGGATGTGATCGCAGGTACTTTCACTTTGCAATCCTTGTCATTACTTTCCTTGATTGATTCTGGATCTACACATTCATACATATTGCGTGAGCATGCTCAATTGCTTGGTTTGCCTGTTGAGTCTTTGGATGTTGGTATGCGTGTAACTAGTTCTTTTGGTGAGACTGTTGTGACTCGAAAGCTTTATAAAAGATGTCCCTTGGTTGTGCAAGATCATGTTTTTCATGTTGATCTTATGGAATTGCCTTTCTATGGCTTTGATGTAATCCTTGGTATGGATTGGCTTGTTGAGCATCGAGCTGTAGTGGATTTTGAGAATAAGCGAGTTTCGTTGAAGCTTGCGGATGAATATGAGGTAGTTGTGGTTGGTGAGAATGTGAAGTTTCTTGCCAATGTGGTGTCTACATTGGAAGCGAGCCGGATGCTGAGGCAGGGTTGTGAAGCTTACCTAGCCTTTGTGATGAATCCTAGCTCTAAAGAGTTGCGTGTGCAAGATATCAGGACTGTGGGAGAGTTTCCTGGTGTGTTTCCGGGGGAGTTGCCTGGATTGCCTCCTAATCGCGAAGTGGAGTTTGGAATTGAGCTGTATGAAAACACAACTCCAGTGTCCATTACTCCTTACCGAATGGCACCTAAAGAGTTGAAAGAGCTGAAGACGCAACTTCAGGAGTTGCTTGATCGTGGTTTCATTCGGCCGAGTGTGTCACCGTGGGGTGCACCGGTCTTGTTTGTGAAGAAAAAGGATGGCACTATGAGAATGTGCATTGATTACCGTCAACTTAACAAGTTGACTATCAAGAATCGGTATCCATTGCCGAGAATTGATGATCTTTTTGATCAATTTTGGGGAGCGGCTGTGTTCTCTAAAATTGACTTAAGGTCAGGGTATTACCAGTTGAAGGTGAAGGATGTGGATGTACCAAAGACAGCCTTCAGAACGAGGTATGGGCATTATGAGTTCTTTGTGATGCCGTTTGGTTTGATGAATGCTCCTGCAGCTTTCATGGACATGATGAATAGAGTGTTCCATGAATACTTGGATAAGTTTATTGTGGTGTTCATTGATGATATCCTCGTGCACTCTCGTACTGAGGAAGAGCATGAAGGACATTTGAGAATTGTGTTGCAAGCTTTGTTGGAGAATCAGCTTTATGCCAAGCTGAGCAAGTGTGAGTTTTGGCTTAGAGAAGTTGTGTTTCTTGGTCATGTGGTTTCTGCTAAAGGGATTCGTGTTGATCTTCAAAAGATTGAGGCAGTGATGAATTGGAAGCCTCCTAAGTCTGTTCATGAAGCCCGTAGTTTCCTTGGTTTGGCAGGATACTATCGGAGAATTCGTGGATGGGTTTTCAAAGATTGCTGCACCTTTGACGAAGTTGTTGCAGAAGGATGTTAAGTATGATTGGACGGAAGCGAGACAGCAGGCTTTTGAGAAGCTTAAGGCAGCTTTAACGCAAGCTCCTATCTTGGTTCAACCTGAATCAGGGAAAGAGTTTGTGGTGTATAGTGATGCGTCCTACGTTGGTTTGGGATGTGTGTTGATGCAAGAGGGTAAGGTGGTCGCTTATGCATCATGGCAGTTGAAGGTGCATGAGCGCAATTATCCTACGCATGACATTGAGTTAGCCGCGGTGGTTTTTGCTTTGAAAATTTGGAGACATTACCTGTATGGTGAGAAGTGTACCGTGTACACGGACCACAAGAGTTTGAAGTATCTGATGTCTCAGAAAGAGTTGAATCTTAGGCAAAGACGTTGGGTGGAGTTGCTTAAGGATTATAATTTGACGATCGAGTACCATCCGGGTAAAGCTAATGTTGTAGCAGATGCCTTGAGTAGGAAGGTAGCTGTTGAGTTGAGGGCTATGTTTGCCAGTTTGAGTATTTCGCGTGATGGTGGTCTTGTGGCTGAGTTGCAAGTGGAACCATCCTTGGTTCAGTTGATTAAGGAAAAGCAGTTGTTGGATGATTCCTTAGTGCCACATGTTCAAGATATTGCGGAGGGTAGGCCTTCGGATTTCTGCTTTAATGATGATGGAGTGTTATGCTTTGGGAGTCGGATAGTGGTGCCCAATGATGCTGGGTTGAGGCGTGCTATTTTGACTGAAGGTCATAGTAGTCCTTTTGCTATGCACCCTGGTAGTACTAAGATGTATCGCGATCTTCGTGATGAGTACTATTGGGTGGGTTTAAAGAAGGATGTTGCTGAGTTTGTAAGCAAGTGCATGGTGTGCCAGCGAGTTAAAGCTGAGCATCAATTTCCTTCAGGGTTGTTGCAACCGTTGAGAATTCCTGAGTGGAAGTGGGAAAGGATTACCATGGACTTTGTATCTGGTTTGCCCTTGTCGCCATCGAAGAAGAATTCGGTGTGGGTGATTGTGGATCGCTTGACGAAGTGTGCGTATTTCTTGCCTGTGCATACTACGTACACTTTGGATAAGCTTGCGGAGCTGTACATTGCTGAGATTGTGCGGCTGCATGGTGTGCCTAAGTCGATTGTGTCGGAAAGAGATCCGAGGTTTACATCGCATTTCTGGCAGTGTTTGCATCAGGCTTTGGGTACACGGTTGAATTTCAGTACTTCTTATCATCCACAGTCGGATAGGCAGTCCGAGCGTGTTATCCAGGTGTTGGAGGATATGTTGAGGTGCTGCGTGATTGAGTTTCAGGGTTCTTGGGAGAAACATTTGCCTTTAGTGGAGTTTGCTTATAATAATAGTTATCAGGCAAGTATTCAAGTGGCACCTTATGAAGCTTTGTACGGGAGGAAGTGTAGGACTCCTCTTTGTTGGGCTGAAACGGATCAGAAGTTGGTTTCGATGCCAGCTTTGTTGAAAGGAACCACCGAGAAGGTGAAGCTCATTTGTGAGCGTTTGAAGGCAGCTTCTGATCGGCAAAAGTCTTATGCGGATTTGAAGCGTAAGGAGATTGAGTATGCGGTGGGTGACCGTGTGTTTTTGAAGGTTTCGCCTTGGAAAAAAGTGATGAGGTTTGGCCGAAAGGGTAAGTTGAGCCCTAGGTACATTGGACCATACGAGGTGATTGAACGTGTGGGTCCTGTTGCGTACAAGTTGAGGTTACCGCAAGAGTTAGAAAAAATTCATGATGTGTTTCATGTTTCTATGCTTCGAAAGTATAGATCGAATCCTTCACATGTGATGCTTGTGGAAGAAGTGGAATTGAATCCAGATTTGACCTATGATGAGGAACCGATGAGGATTCTGGATTCAGATAGTAAAGTTCTTCGAGGCAAGACCATTGAGCAGGTAAAGGTGTTGTGGAAGCATCGTGGTGTTGAAGAAGCCACGTGGGAACGGAAGGATGACATGTTGAAGTAGTTTCCGTACCTCTTTCCTTCAGGTAAAATTCGGGGACAAAATTTCTTAAGGGGGGGGGGGAGAGTTGTAACACCCCAATTTTGGGCTTAGAAGTTTTGGGTTTGAATCGGACCGGTCGGATTGCGATTCGAATATAAAAGGTGATTTTTAGGGAAAGCCTAGTTCGGGATGCATTAAAAATATGGAAAAATATCTAAAAATCCTCTTTTATTATGTATAAGAGAGTGGTGAAATTAATTTTACAAAATGAGGTTTGGAAATATGATTTTCAAGTTAGTGACTAAAATGTAATTTTTGAAAAGTTGGTGACTATTTTAAAAGGATTGGAACTTTGAATCTTTAAGGAGCTAATTTACCCAAGAAGAGTTTTCTCCAGATTTTTCTTAATATTAAACATTTATTAAATGATATTTAATAAAAGGAAAAAAGGGGAAATAGATATTTTGGATTTCATAACTAACTTTTCTCAAAATTTTCCCACTTCATTTTCTCTCCATTTTCTTTCAGCCAAACACTTTTCCCCAGCCATTTTCCCTCTGATTTTGACATCTAAAAATGAGATTTCAATCTCCAATGGATCTCTAATCATTCCTACATCAAATCCTTATCATTTGCTTATTGGATTTTCAAAGAATCCTGGCTTTAAACAAGGAGAAACTCACATTTAGAGGTATGAACGTCCTTCTCCTCTAAATACTCAGTTCTTTACTGAAATTCCCAAGTTCTCAATCCTTGATTTGAGTTTTATTAAAGGTTTTAATGATTTGTTCTTGATCTTGGCTTTAAATGCAAGATTTGGATTTAATTTTGATGAAATTCGTATTAAATGATTGGGCTCTGTTTTGAGATGTCTTTTTGATGTAAATTGGATGTATAAATGATGTGTAGTTGAGGTTTAATCAATGCAATCCCGAATAGGTTGATTTTCCTAAGTTTTTGATTGAGTTAATGGTGGTTTTTGGGGTGATTTTGATGTTCTGCTATAGCTGGAGGTATAAGGACGTGATTAGATCCTTTTTGGATGTTAATTGATGTTTAAGAATGTTTGGATTTGATGGATCTTGGCTGGGTAATGTTGTAGAGGTGTTTGGATGTGATTTCGGTTGTGTTTGGTAGCCGAAATGTGACTGTTGATGAGAGCAGCAAGTTTAGGTGTCTTGGTTGAAGATATTAATGCATGATGATGCATTAATCCTATGCTTTGATGTGTTTAAAACAGGGGAGACATCTTTGGATCCTTGTGGTGTTGATCCGGAAGCTTGATTTGGTGTTTCAGCAAGCTTGCGAAACGAAATCGGTGAGTGAAGTTTGGTTTTCAGCTTTGAAACCAATGTTTGGAGGTTTTGGGAGCTTAGTTTAAGTCTAAACAACTTATCTAAGCTCAAGAGTAAGTTTTCGGAGAAACTCTCTTTTTGATGAACCGTGAGATGGTTGAATGCAATGTGTTATTTTGCATGTTTTAAATTCTGTTTTGAAAGCATATTTTAGCATGTATAATGCTGGTTTTGTAAGCCATGTGTTGAAGGATGATCAAGGTAAGAGATCCTTGTTTTTAACATTGATAAATGTGGTTTTGTTGCAAAGTAATACATGATGGTTAATGGCTTTGATAAATGCTTTAAAACAGTGGATTAATGATGTTAAATGATGTATATTGGCAAGTGATGTGTTGGTTTTTAAGTACTTGAATCGGATATAGTTAGCCGGCTATAGGATTGGGTGCACCGTGAATAAAGTCGCCTTGGATGTTGAGGGGTTGTGATTGTACCGTAAACTCCATCCAAGTACACTAACGAGATGGTTAAGATCACCATGGTGGTTAAAAGTCCATGAGTGGATCTTGTGTTAAGATCACAATGGTGGTTAAAAGTCCATGTGTGGATCTTGTGTTGTGTGTCCCGTGTTCTCGTTAGTGATGTTATACAACTACCAATGAGTGATGTGGAGGGGTTGTGATTGTACCATAGTCTCCATCACGGGTGTTGAGGGGTTGTGATTGTACCATGCTCCACCTTGATATTGGTAGTGTGTATGAAGCGTATGGGACAACGCTTGTAATCCGCGTATCCGATTGTGTTTTGAATTGTAAAATGAGTATGGATTATCACTTGTAAGCCAATATGACATGATGATGGATTGAAGCATGAGATGTTTGGTTTGTATGCATAATTGCATGATTGATGTTGTTTTGTAACTAAGGCCTTGAAAAGGTGTTTTCACAAATATGCATTATTGTGTTGTTTTAATTGAGCATTCCTCAATAAGCTATGTGCTTACGCTCTCTCTTTCTTAAACCAATAATGCAGAGCATTGAAGTGCATAAAAGGGCAGCAAGGAGGTCAAGGATCCAAGTGAAGATTAAGCTCATGTATGGTGAATGTTTTCCTAACACTATTAGCTTTTGGCATTTGGCAATGGGAACCTAAAATTGTGTTTTTGGGAGATGTTTTGGACTCCCTAAGTTGGTTATATGCTTTTGATGATGTTGAGACTTGTAAATGGCCTTTTGGTTTTTGGTTTGATGTTTTGATGGTTACATAGTTTTCTATATAGAATGCATGCCTATAGAATTGGGTTTTTCTTTCATTGAGGCTACGAATGAGTTTTGTCGATGCTAATATGTTCTTCGAGTGTTGAATGACTTGCTGGTATGTTTTGGTGGTCTTTGGAGTGCGTTTGATGGGTCAATTGTGTATTAAATCAGCAAAAAATCTGCAATTCTGGGCAGCCCGTATCGGAACGGGTGCTACCGTTTCGGAACAGAGGGCCTGAAATGGCCTTGGCGTTTTGAAACAGGTAGGACTGTTCCGAAACGGATTTGCCGCTGCCAAGCCCTGTTCCGCAACTTGTTTCAGAACGATCCCGCGTTTCGGAACGGATCATCCCCGTTTCGGAACACTCGACCGTTGGGCACTGAATCTGATGGTTATATGTTTTGGATTTCTCACGTTTTGGTCCCAATGTTTGTATATGCAATTGGTTGAGTTCGTGATGTCTGTTTGAGATGAAATTTTGCAGAGAAGCATGAAACATGAATAATTTCATATTGGTAACTTTAAAACTGATTAAGTCCTCTAAATTTCTAGAATTTACATTTTGGTCCCTAAATTTGAATGTTGTGCAATTGAGTCCCTGATCGTTGTCCGATTGTTGTGGTTTTCGAGTATGTTTTCCTCGAGTGTATGATTAGGGTTAATATGCATCTAGAAAAGATTAAAAAGAAAAAAAGGTCGTTAATCAAGGTTGACTTTCGGGTTGACTTTGGTTTTCCCCGTGTAATCTCCGTAGTTCGGGTCAACCGTCTAGGCCGGGCTAAGGGGGTTACAGGAATGGAGTAGAGCCAGTGGGCCTTTGAAACATTTTCACGATATTGTGTCTGAGGACAACATCATTTGTCGTGAAAAGTGGAGTATGTTTTTATTAACATATCTTCATCACAGAGAACAAAAATTTAATCCTTGTACGCGACATTATTAAACCAGTCCACAAGGTCCTTTAAAAACCTCCTTTGAGACCAGTAGCTTCGCAAAACGAAATATCCAGCCAATATACTTGGATTATATCGAAGTTATGTTACTAATTGAATAGTGATTTGTCATGTTTGCATTCACTTAAGGGAATGAAACATATCCAATAATTGCATGAAATAAACATCATGCTTGCTTTCACTCCAAGGAATGCCTCCCATAAAACTTCTTTGATCAAGATGAGTTTTCATAACTTGAACTTGGGAGAAATAGTCGAGTTTTTCGACACATAAAAATTAGTGCTTTTAAGCAAAATCACCATGATTTATCACACTTTAAAATCATAATTTAAATAACAAAAATAAAATCATAATTTACCAATGTTGGTTTTCCTCTCGAGGACAATGGAGACGTAGCAAATGATCAAGACAGTTTCTCATAATGTCATGTCTCTTTCCAAGTCATTATATCATGCAAAAACTCAAAATATGGTTAAAAAACTGCTTTCATCGATATAATAACATAAATAATTTTTAATTTTTAATTTTTAATTAAAATTAAACTCAGTCCATATCGATAATTTACTTACCCATAATTAAAGTCAATCAATAAAATCAACATGTGAAATATAATATGCTAGAAACAATGAAATATCTGCATGCAAAACTTGCTAACCTCTCTCGCCTTTAATGCAAAGCATTGACAGTGAGAATTGGAAGATAATGCAAGAAACATTGACGGCGAGTGTTGGAATATAATAAACTTTAGAACTATTATGTGGAGATAATGCAAGAACCATTAGTTTTGATGCATTACGTCTTCTAACAAGATGTGGTCTTTGATTTTGCTTCTCCACAATATGGATGAGATTTTTTGTCAACTCAAATCTGATGAGAAAGACAACCTTCCAGGCCTTTCAAAAATTAAAATCAAGTTAAATTATAAAGAGAAAGAAAATCGGTAATTAAAAAAATAAGGAGAAAAAAAAATATCTTTTGTTCATTTTATATTCTAATTTTTTCCCGTAACTACTTTTAAATTTGAATGATGAAGACTTCAGTTGATTAAAGTCTCGTATTGATAACATGTTGTAAATAAAATAAAGAAGAACGATAACTATAATAAAAGAACAAATAGATGAGAGAAAGAGAGAGATTTGTATTATTCTCAAATATAAACTTATGTACAATACCTTAATCATATATATATATATATATATATTTGGTTTCGTTAGTTAATTTTATAATTCATTTTGAGGCACAAAAGTAAAGTAGAAAATATTTTATGTGACTCTCGTTTTTGTTATATAGGTATATGTCGATATCAATACATTGAATGGTATTATTTCGAGTTTATCCTTAGTTTTCAAATATTTTACAACCATATAATGTATTTATAAAATATATTATATTATGAGCAAATACAATTGGTGGGTTAGTCAAACTGTTTATTTTTGTTTTATCATATTCTCTCAGGACATGAGTTGTAGACCCACTAGGAACACCACCTTCTTTCTTTCTCCTAAAGTTTTCTTTCCCTTCCCCTCTAGGTAAGATTAAGATTAGAATTATGATTTGTCAAAAAATATTATATTTCGTAAGATTCACTTAACAATAATATCGATAAAGTGAGGACATTTATACATAAATCTTATTAAATACATGTTTAATTTTTTAAAACATATTTTCAATTATTTATTTAAAATATATAAAAATAAAAATATTATTGTACTAATATTAATTATAATTCAAAATACCAGCAGATTGAATAATTTCTAACTTATTATAAATCATTTAAATTATTAGTACAAATACATTTTCATTCTCTTTGGTTACATTATTTTTCAATTTTACCTAAAAATCGATAAGCACTAACGAAAACGATATTTTCTTTTGCTAAGAAAGAAAAGTAGACTAAGGAAGCAAGAAGATCCTGTTGAAGTGGTGGCTGCCCGAAAATTGGCTCTCCAAGCTGCTGTCCTCGCATCGACGTAGTCAATCTGTCCGCCACCACATTGAAAGAGCAATACCAATATACATGCCTCAAAGAAACCTCTCGTGGATGACAATAATAAGCGTGTTCCCCATCTGACTCGGTCGAAAACTCTCGATTCCACGAATAGCCTCCAACTCCAAACAATCAGTTTCAAGCTCAATTCGCCGAGCATCAATACTCCAAGCATGCCGGAAACCATCGAATATTATCCATAACTCAGCATTGACAACCGAGCAGCACCCTATACTACGGCCAAAACCAGTCAGCCATTTGTCAGAGTCGAAACGAAAACGATATTTTTATTATGGAATAAGAATTTTAAATATCTTATTAATAATTATTTATTACAACAATAGTAGGTTCAAATATGAATATTTTGGATTAGAATAAGAATTTTAAAATATCTTTTTAATAATTTTTCATTACAATAGTCATGAATTTTTTGGTGCTGATTTCTGTTATTTGTTTTATAAATTATCATGAATATTTTTTCTTTTGACTAAATTTAAGGGTGTTAAGGAGGCTCGTGATAATTTTTCATTGTATGATTTTATCTTGAATAAAATCATACTTAGATTAACAAAAAAAATACTTTGAACTGATGAGCATATTTCGTAAATTTGTTAAAAATTTGCAAAACATCATAGTGAAATTTTATTCGAGATAAATTAAAACATTACAATATTACTTAGAGGAGTACAAAGAAAGTATGTGACTAACTAAATTGTCCAAAGATTTGTAAGACGTGCCTCCAGGTTTCAGGCAAAGATTCATCTTGTCTTTCAATAACCCGATCCTGTCCCTCATTTCCTGTCCCTCAGGTTCCACCATTAATCTCCTGATTGCCTTCTCAATCTCCCCTCTCTCTATCTTGGATTCTAAATGAATCCCAACCCTCCATACATGGCTTATGAATCTTGCATCTATCTTCTGGTCACCGAAAGATGGCTGGCAGATCATGGGAACCCCTTCACACAAGCTCTCCAGGGTTGAATTCCACCCACAGTGCGTCCAAAACGCTGCCGTTGAAGGGTGAAGCAGCACTTCCTGTTGGGGAGCCCATTTCACTATGTGCCCTCTTTCACCAACCATCTCTAGGAACCGATTTGGCAATAGTTCAAGCCATTTGGACCCCTGGACTAGCCCTGGTCGAACCACCCACAGGAACGGCTGCTTGCTGTTGGCAAGCCCCCAAGCTACCTCCACGAATTCCGTCTCTTTTATAGCCGCGACGCTTCCGAAGCTAACATAAATCACTGATTTGGGTTGTTGTTTGTCGAGCCATGATATGCAGGTCTTGTCTTGAGGCAGTAAGCTACTTGAAGAAGCTGGGAAATACTTGTGGAAAGGACCAATGAGAAAAACTGGGTTCGGAAAGTAGGAGGAAGCTTTGGTTAGATATTCTTGTTCAAGATCTTCACATGAGTTATATATAATCCCGGAAGAGGCCTTGGTTCCTTGAACTACTGTGTCAATGAATTCAAGAAACCTTCCCGGATCTTCGAACATTGAAACGTCTTTGAATCTGAATTGAGGAAGCTCCGGAACTTCGTTTTCTGCTTCAGAATCTGTGAAGCAATAAGATTGAGTATATATACTTTGAGAACAAAGCTGGAAGAAATGAAGTATAGCATATTACCTTGCAATGGGAGGTAACCCTTTTGGAACAGCGACGGAATGGAGGCAATAACAAGAAAAGACGAGACATTACTGGTCCTTAACACAACCCTGGGAAGCTTAAGGTCATCAGCCACAGCTTGTGTGCTGTACCACAAAACATCAGTAACCAAGCATGCAACGGGATCTTCGGTCGATATCAGCTCGGTCAGGCAATCACGGAAAGGGGTTTGGCAATTGGAATTGAGGGAGTTTATGAAGGTGACGATACGAATAGGATCCGATGAAACGACGTCATTTTCGGATAATCCGTCGGGAATGGGATAGAATCTGAAATGAGGGTAGTTTGCGGTGTTTGGAGAGTTGAAGCGAGTGTGGATTATGGATATGGAAAAGCCTTTTCCATGGAGGATGCTTGCAAGTTGAAGCATGGGGCTTATATGCCCTTGAAATGGCATAGGAAAGAGTACTACTCCACAACCTTTCATTTTTCGACCTCCACATTCCACTCTATATTCTCTAGCATATATATATAGTAGATATAAAGTATACACACACTCTTAAAATGAAAATAATCATAGCAGGAGCCAGCCTGAGTAGGCGCTTAGGGCCCCACTTTCATGTAACCTCATATAATGTGCAGCTAAAACGAATCAAACCATCTAAGATTGTTTTGTCAACAAACCAAATGATAAAATATCATTTGTTTAATTTTAATTTTCTATTACATGGGGCCCACTTGTTACTAGTTAATGCCATTACTCACGCTTTTATCGCTTTTAAATGGTTCAGTATTATATTAAAAATAGAAAAGTATTAATTCAAATTGCATTAAAAAAATAAACAACAATATAATTTAATATTAGCATTACAAGACTTTATTTTCATTTTTTTAAAAAAATTAGTATTACAAGAATTTAAATTTAAAATGTCTTTAATATTTTAATTCTATTTAAGGTGATTTAGTGTACAGAAACTTTTAGTTTTCACACATTTTTTAGTTTTAGGGTTTAGGGACTTGGTTTAGGGCGTAGGGTTTAGGGATTTTGATTTATTAGTGTTGAATTTAGTGATTGTGAATTGAATTTAAGGTTTAGGGTTAGAATTTGTTCTAACATATTACCCTAAACCCTTAAACCCTAAACTAAGACGCTTATAGAAACTAAAAGTTTTCACCGCCACTGTATTGGATATATATAAATCCTAAAAGTAATGTGTTAAAAAAATTAATCGCGTCTATGTAATTAATTAATAAAATTTTAAATTAATAGTTTAAATAAATAGAATATATTTTTGTTATAGAAAAGCCTATTGTTAGATTTTTGCTCAAGGTCTCAAAAATATCCGAGACGGCCTTTAATAAATTAATTTAAATTCTTACCAGCGAATTAGTTTTAACTAGTGATAAAATACACGAAAAAATAAAAATTTTCAGACTTATTAAACTTTTTTTTTAATTTAGAAGTCAGTCTATTACAAACTTATCAACTTAACAAATAAATTTTATAAATTAAAAAAACTTCATTTTTAATAAATTATAGTTAACATCTTAAAATTTTAAACCGCTTTACTCACATTGTTTCATGCATAACATATATGATGACAACATCACATTCCTATAAATGGAATTTTTGTTCAGTCTTATCTGTTAGGCCAAATAGCTGAAGCTAGCCAGGAAGCCAAAACGGAATCCAACTTGTTCGCAACGGTGAGTTTACCGTCTTTGTTATTTGGAATTGATATATGGACTGTTAATTTGTATAAGCGAAATTAGAAAATCTCATTTATATTTATCAATAATTTTATTGTCTTAATTAATAGTTGCATTAGTGTTAATACTCTTCTTGTTCAGAATTTGAGGACCATTTTAGGGAAATATTAGTGTGGGAAAATATTAGGATATAGATCACGTTAAAATTTATTTAGTAAATTAAGATATTTGTTACAATAAAGAAGAAATTCATTGTGTATCTGACAAGTTCTTTTAAATATAATATTTTAATGGGGCAGAGGGAACTCGTCATGTGTGCCTGATGAATTCCTTAAATATAATTTTCCTATCCATTAAAAAACATTATTTGAAGAACTCATCAAGCAAACACGACGAGTTCAATTTACTAATAAATTCTAAGATGACCAATAACATATTAGCATAATACGATAAGATGTCTGGCGTAAGAATTTGATTAGCTGTAACTTTTTACTAGCAATGTTTTGAACACCAAACAATAAACGGAGTGTAATCGATCAGTCCCAATTTCTACTCGGCGAATTTCAGTTGTGCGCAACGCTGGTGCCATTTATGAGAATTGGTGAGATTTATTTTTCTGAAAACTGGCTTAATAGAGAGATAGCCTATTAAGTGTTCGATAAAATTCTTCAAATTCTTCAAAGAGATTTTGGATGTTTTCATCCCGAATAAAATAACCTATGACGACGCGAGATTTGGATTCATTCATATAAAGTCAGAAGAAGATGCGAGACGAGTAATAGAACGATTACATGATTTTCGATTATATGAATCAAAGGTTATGTCATGAATATGGAAGGATTTGGGAAGAAGTTAGGTTTGCAGAAGGAGAATTCGAGATGGGAAATGAAGGCTCAAAATGGATTGAATTAAAGGAAATGAACTGTGTTAATCTGCTCACTAATGTTAATGGAAACGACATCGTTCGAACGCTAGGGGGTAAAGAAGCAGCCCATGAGAAGAATATTGGACCATAGACCGAAGGCCCGCAAACTATAATATCTGCCTAAGATGAGTAAGCATATCCATCAGCCCAGCGACTAAGTTAGTTACAAGGACATCTAGCTGTTATTAAATAATTTATGTGGCCTTTTTTTTGAATTATGTTAGTATATTACCAAAAAATGTAACAGTTTTATTTTATCTGAATTGAAATGAAAGTTAATCTTTTTCTTAAATCTTCATTTCTCTCTGTTTCTTAAACCCTTTCTTCCAAAAATCCTCACATTCGTGATAAATTGATAATCAGAGTCAGGTTGTCGGATCATCAGAAAAACTGGAAAAATCCAGGAAGAACCAAAACATGGTAGCACCCTTGGCAGTTGTGGTAGAGAATCCTGAATCAACAGAAGAATCGCCAAAAGCTTGGGAAGAGCATGGAGCTGAGCTGGAGGATAAAATGGTAAAAATAGAATCGAATTTGGACGAAAAAAACTCCAAGCTGAAATCAAACAACGTACTCTTGGAAAATCTCTTAAAGGCAGTGGTTGAAAAGGTGAAAGATTTAAGCCCTACACCTGACAAACAGAACACTAAGCGGGTAAATCTTAACAATCCAACTAAAAGTGAAAGAAAAAAGTCTTGTAAAAGTAATTGTACTATCTGATAGAGAAAAGTATTACTTTAAAACTGATGAACCTGAAATTTTAGCTTCAAAGAATAATATTGTGTATATCTATAACAGTTTGAACACGAGGGAGAATGTATATGGTCAAGAAGAAAGGAAACTGGAATACCATAATCTTGTTAACCAGGCAGAGAATTCTGAAAATTTTACTCTTAGACCTACAGTTTTTTGAGGGCCAGAATTCTGGGGGTGGATAAAGAAGTGCCAAAAGTATTTTAATATTTTTTCAGTTCTTGGGAATCTGAAGATTGAGATGACTACTATGTATATGATGGGCAAGGCTAAAATTTGGTTTGATGCATATATGCATATATTTCACAGAAACACAGGTTGACATGGTAAAAATTTGCTGTTGATTTATGTCACAGGTTTTGTGAACAGACTCTTATTGATATTGTGGAAGAATTCAATAAATTGGTGCAAAAGAGATCAATTGAAAATTATCAAGAAATATTTGAAGAACTACAACCCCTCATGGTTTAACAGAATTCCCAACTTAGTGAAGGGTAGCTTAAGGATGAATTGAAGCATAAGGTCAAAGTGTTGAAGCCTCAGACAATATTTGATGTGTGTAGGCAAGCAAAGCTATATGAGCTGGTAATGAAAATTAAAACCAAAAAACAGAAGTTCTCTTCTAGGCCAAATACTTACAACATTTAAAATCATGCACATAAAACTTACACCAACGCCAGAACCCAGCTCAAAAGCCTAATGTTCTCAACCAGAAAAGCAAGCAATCACTGAGAGAATATAGGAGAAGTCATACTCTCTACTTTAAATGTGGTGACAAATTTAGCCCGAGCACCAATGCAATGCAAAATAACTGAACTGTATGAAGGAAGATGAAGAACAAGAAATGGAATTCATTAAGGAAGAAGAAGTTGTAGAATCATAGGGCAACTAGAAAGGGGAAACTTAGAAATTTCAATGAATGCCTTAATTGGTAATATTAGTTACAACACACTGAGAATTTAAGGCTTCATCAAAGGAAAATTTTTGACTATTCTAATAGGCAGTGGTAGTACTCACAACTTTGTCATTCTCAGATAGGCCAAAGAAGGAGTGGGGGTGCTACAGACCAGTCTCTTGGTAATCATAGTGGCTAATGGAAAAATGTTATATAGTACAACTAAGAGCAAAGCCCCATCTTAAAAAATACAGGAAAATCCTTTTTGAGCATGATTTCAAGGTCTTATCTATGGGAGAAAATGATATGGTTTTGGGAGCATATTGGATGAAAAGGTACAACCCTATTATACTTGACTTCAAGAAAATGACATTAAACTTCCAAGCTGAAAGGCAAACCATAATTTTGAAAGGTGGAAAAAATTCACAGAAGATCAAATTGATATCTGGAGAAAAATTGCAGAAACTAACTGAAAAGAGCCCCGAAATTATAGGTGAGATTTTTTTAATGAGTGCTGAAGGGAAGAAAGTTGCTATTCCAAAAGTGCTGCAGCCATTGTTGGAACAGTATAAAGATGTGTTTGAGGAGCCCAAAGGCATACCCCCAGAAAGAAATCATAATCATGCCATTGTATTGAAATCTGGAGCTCAGCTAGTTAACTTAAGGCCTTACATATTTCTTCATCATCAGAAGCCAAAAGTGAAAAGACAAATTAAAGACATGTTAGCCTCTTCCCTCATTCAAACTAGCCAAAGTCATTTTTCTTCTCCTTGTTTACTGGTTAAGAAGAAAGATGGCTCCTGAAGACTCTGTATGAATTACAAACATCTAAACTCAATGAATATCAAAAACAAATTCCCTATACAAGTTGTTGAAGATTTATTAGATGAATTATCTGGAGCTGAGTACTTCTCTAAAATTGATCTCAGGTCAGGATATTGGCAAATAAGAATAAAAAAGAAGAGATACATAAGACTGCATTTAAAACATATCAAGGACATTTTAAATTTAAGGTGATGCCTTTTAGATTGACCAATGCTCCAGCCACTTTTCAATCCCTTATGAATCAAATATTTGAGCCTTATCTAAGGAAGTTTGCATTGATATTTTTTGACGATATTCTAGTTTACATCCCATCTATGACTGCTCATACAGAACATTTAGGAGCAGTGTTGGAAGTGTTAAGGAAGCATCACTTATTTGCTAAGCAGAGTAAATATTTTTTTGGTCAGAAACAAGTAGAGTATCTGGGGTATGTGATTTCAGCTGAAGGGGTCTCAACTGATTACACCAAGATCCAAGCAATGCAAGAGTGGCCCTTACCTAAGAGTCTCAAATCCTTGAGAGGCTTTTTGGGTTTAAATGGCTACTACCGAAAGTTTATCAAAGGATATGGAGAGATCAGTAAACCTCTAACATATCTACTGAAGAAAGGGAATTTTGTATAGAATTCAGAAGCCAAGGCCGCTTTTGACAAGCTTAAACTAGCTATGTTCCAGGCCCCTGTTCTTGCCTTACCATACTTCAACAAGAGTTTTTGTTTAGAAACCGATGCAAGTTCTAAAAGTATAGGAACTGTGTTATCCCAAAACGGAAGACCTGTAGCTTACTTGAGTAAGGCTTTGGGACCTAGGCATGTGGATCTATTTATGAAAAAAATATATAGCTATTTTGTTAGGAATGTGGCATGGCATAAAGCCATGTTGAATTTTCATTTTGCCACGTAGTGGCAATATTTGCCACCAAAATGGCCATTTTCTGAGTGTCCTCATAACGTGGGAAGGGCAACAATAAGCATGTGAGTCACCACCTTTTCATTTCATTTCAATTAAACCTTCAAACAAATTTGAAATAGGGGACCCGTTTCGAAACGCGTGAAACTGTATCAAAACGGTTAAGCAAAAGCTCAAAAAGTTAGTTAATACAATTATACCGTATCAGAACGCCCTGTGATTGTTTCGAAACACCTTACCTAGGCCGTTTCGGTACGTGTCTGAGTGTATCGAAACGCCTAGCTCAAAAAAATTAATTTAGACATTTTCAAGGAAGTCTTAACAAATGACTTAGCTCAATTAGGATCTCTTAACAATATAACCTATCTTTGGACAACAAAGATGCAATATTTGAATACTTTAACATCAATACTCCGATCATCAGAATCCAATTCTAACTAGACCGGTTTTTAGGGTGTTACAAGTTCTGGAAGGAGTTCATGCATCAATTGGGTACTACAACTCTGTTAGCACTGCCTACCACCTTGAGACAAATGGCCAAACAGAGCGACTAAACCAGTGTTTAGAACATTACCTAAGAAGCATGTGTTTTCTTAAACCTACTACTTGGGCTAAATGGCAATCACAGACAGAATGGTGGTATAACACTACCTACCACACCTCCCTAGCAGTGACACCCTTTGAAGCTATGTATGGATATAAACCCCATATTCTAGAATGGTCTCATGACATAGTCAACAACAATGTCCAGGAATTAATGGAAAACAGAGAGCATTTTACAAAACTACTCAAAGAACAACTTGAAAAAGCTACTAATCGCATGAAGAAGTTTGCAGATAAGAAACGCACGGATAGAGAATTCATAGTGGGTGATATGGTCTATCTAAAACTCCAGCCATAAAGACAATCATCTCTGGCCATTCACAAAAATGTGAAGCTTGTTGCTCGGTATTTTGGTCCATACAGAATTCAACAGAGAGTGGGGTTAGTTGCTTACAAACTCGAATTACCAGAACATTCAATACACAATTACCCATCTTGATCCTCAAGAGTTGAGTGATGATGGGCAATTAAAAGTCTACCCAGTGATTGTTCTGAACAAACGTATGGTGAAGCGAAACAACAAGGTTGTGACAAAAATGTTAATTCAGTGGTCAAATTTGGGGCAAGAACATGCTATTTGGGAGGATTACTCTGTATTGAAAACCCAATTTCCAAATTTTGATCCTTAGGGACAAGGATCCAGTGAAGGAGGGGGTA
The DNA here is from genome assembly GCA_958450335.1 of Hibiscus tridactylites. Classification (NCBI taxonomy): domain Eukaryota; kingdom Viridiplantae; phylum Streptophyta; class Magnoliopsida; order Malvales; family Malvaceae; genus Hibiscus; species Hibiscus tridactylites. The sequence continues at coordinate 70,565,277 of OY288280.1, forward strand.
TTGTCATGAATATGGAAGGATTTGGGAAGAATTTAGGGTTTGCGGAAGGCAAGTTTGAGACGGGAAATGAAGGCTCAAAACGGATTGAATCAAAGGAAGTGAATTGTGTTAATATGCTCACTAATGTTAATGGAAACGACATCGTTCGAACGCTAGGGAGTAAAGAAGTAGCCCATGAGGAGAATATTGGACCATAGACCGAAGGCTCACAAACAATGATAACTGCCTAAGATGAGTAAGCAAATCCATCAGCCCAACGACTAAGTTAGTTACAAGGACAACCAATTGTTATTAAATAATTTATGTGGCTTTTTATTTTGAATTATGTCAGTATATTACCAAAAAGATGTAACCGTTTTATCTTATCTGAATTGAAATAAAAGTTCACCTTTTTCTCAAATCTCCATTTCTCTATGTTTCTTAAACCCTTTCTTCCAAAAATCCTCACATTCGTGATATGTTAGTGTGCATATGGAATAAAAAGATACAAGATCATCCTATTGGTGGCGCATAAGTACTAGTAGGGTAGGAAGAGATCAAACACATGTACAGAGTCATATCCATGTTTGGGCGAAAGGAATCAAGTAACGTCATTTGTAGATTAGAAATGTGTTGTTGGAATAATTGATGACCATAAAGTTTAGAGTTTGAGTAAGTGTGCAGTGGGATGGTGCAAAGAGTCGTGGACGAGTGAAAAGTTGGCAACTTTTGCAAATACACATGGTGTTATTATCACGTGAACCACAGGGTTCATGGTGATTTTGTCGTTTGACAGTACTGAAAGGAGTAAGAAGATGACACAATCGCGTAATTGGAGAAACTTGTTTACAAAATTGGTGGAGTAGTCACTTGAAATTAAAGTGGACAATCGACGAACGTGGCTAGCCATTATTAGCTTACCGATGCATGTATGGTTGATTGGAACGTTTGAAAATGTGGCCAAGTTATGGCGTAAATTTGTACGTATAGATACATCGACAATGAAGCCTTCACTTTTAAACGTAGACGAGTTTTAATAGAAACTGAATAGGTTAGAGAATTGATGAATTGGTGGACTTAGTGATATAAGGAAATAAGGTGCTAATTCAAGTGACGAAATATGATGCAATTATGTGGAATCAAAATGTTGAGTCTGAGGATACAGATTCGAAACAATCTGTTTCAAGAGAGAGTATGTCGGCGGGTAGGAATGAAAAGGAACAAGAGGATTTGATTGGACATACGATAAAGAATACGAATGATGGGGGAGAAGATTGCACCCATTGAAATTTGGCGACAATATAGTCAATTTATCACACCGATGATGATGTGGAGTGATAAGAGTAGTCGAAAGGGTACCCATTTGAGGTCGTCGAGTGGGGAGACTGTGGTACCTTACTCATTTGAGGTTTCAAGACGTATGAATTCTTTTGGTAAGCCGAATTCATGGCAAATCAATCAACTATGGGAGGACAATCGACGTGAAGACTTACGTGGCGTTGTCACAAGTTCGAAGCCTTTGGAAGGGATTTCAGAAGAGACTGTGGGTTAGATCATACGAGCGGATGAGAATCACATGGAACTAGATTTAGTACATAGTGCACATGAAAATGATATTGTTGTATTTTCACCTAATGATGCTATTGAGGTGCTTCAGTCTGAGATTGCAAGGACTTCCAAAGATGATCTTATTACTTATAATGGTGAAACTCGTAAGGTAATGTGTATGTCAGACATCGTTTTATGTTTTTTTTACCTCCGGATGAACGGGTTGCAATGTAGGGAAAATGATAGAGGAAGACCTCGGAAGAATCCTCCTAAGTATCAGGCGGTTGCAAATGGCTTACTATTCGATTTAGACTTCTACAACCAAAAAAGATTATATTGAGGGAGGCACAGGAAACTTTGGACTTGAGAAAGTTAATTGGTGCAAAGACGATTGGTAGAGAAGAAAATATCGTTAAGGATTCAACGTGAATCATCGAGGCTCGGGAGAGAGGCAAATAGCTTTTGGAGGATACTTTTGGCAAATTGTCCTTGCTGGGCAAGAGGTGTACTAGTGCCTTTGTAGGATATCACATCGCTATTTTAGAGGATAGATAATTGGGCGAGAATATTATGAGTTTTTGGCGATGGGTTGTGGAAGATGTGAGGTGAGATAAGATTAGATTGTCACGCCCCTGGAGCTTGACCAGCTTGGCGTGCGGCCTTAGGCGACTTCCGACGAGTGTGGAGCCTAAGAAAGCCTTCCGATCAAGGCGAGACTACCTTGATCCGTGCGGAAACGAACGAAGAAATAGATGGTGATGGCCGGGAAAGAGTTTGGGGAAAATGTCGAGCGAATGCCCGGCGTTTTTATTATTAACGCTTAAAGAGAACAAGGCTTAAAATCCTTGAAGAACAGTTGAATGAATGAATAATGAGGTGGGGTAAGCCTCCTTATATAGCCCCCTACATCTAAGTCCTATTCTAACTAGGATAACTACTACTCAATCATATTCCAATAAGGATAACTATTAGTCCTTATTCCCCAAGGACTTGTGTTCCTTAACCTCCAAGGATTCATGCTCCTAAGCATCCTTGGACCCTCGGAGTCGGTTTGGGCTCAAGTTTATTGAGATGGCCGTCTAGCCCCTCGGTGTGCACCCTGGGTGCGGGCCCTCGGCCCCTCGGTCTGCTGGTCTCGGACATCAGGTCTGGTTGTCCGGCCCCTTGGTGTGCGCCCATCGTCTCGGCCCCTCGGTTTGTTAGACCCGGTCACTAGGCCTGGTTTGCCTAGCCCCTCGGTGTGCACCCGTCTTCTCGGCTCTGCTGGACTCGGTTGTCCAACCCCCTTGGTTGGAACCCTTGGTGCCGGGCTGAGGCCCTTAAGTGTGTGGCGGAGTGGAGCCCTAGGGTTTGGTCGACAGACTCGGACCCTAGGGTTTGGCCGACAGGCGTGGCCCCTTTGTGTGTGCGGCGATAGGATCCTAAGGTGCATCCGACAGGTTCGGCGGGATCCGGCCCTAGGGCGTGATCGGCTGGCTTGACGGGAATTGCCCCTAGGGTACGGTCGGCAGGATCGGTAAGATCGAGCCCTAGGGTGCGACCAACTGTCTTGGTGGGAACAAGCCCTAGGGTGCGACCGGCAGGCTCGACGGGAGCAGGCCCTAGGGTGTGTCCGGCTGACTTGTCTTGCTCAGACCCTCGAATGTCGACAGTGGTCTCGGTTCTCCTGATCTGTTCCAAGCTTGGTCCCTCGGGTTCCGCCCCTTGGTGTGCACACGCTGAACCCTTGGGTGCGTGGCTCCGCCCCTTTGGTGTGCTTGTTGCCTTCTCGTTGTGGCTCGATAACTTAGTATTGGGGCGATCAATGGTGGGTTCGGCCCTGTCGTCCCCATGGGGTGCGACATGATCGGACGCGAAAAATGGGTCCGTGACATTCTCCCCCACTGGATTCGACGACGCCCTCGTCGCTCGGCTAAGATGGTAATAACTCTTTTGCTTCTTGAACTGCCACACGGCCTTGGCTAGTTCCCAACTCCCTTTGTTTTCGGGAAGTCCTTTCCATAGGACAAAGTACTCATGACTAGGCCGTTGTCCCCGTCGTTGAACGAACCTTTCTGCCTGGATGTCTCCAATCTCATCAGTGAATGAGACATTTACCTTGCTGAGTGCTTGGTGTGACTTGCTTTGTGCTTCGCCCATCTTATCTTGACGGTACGGTCTAAGTGAACTGACACTGAACTCTCGATGCATCCAGATGGTCAGTGGCAGCTCTAATTGGTAGGTGTTCCTTCCTACTTGTTTAGAGACTTTAAATGGACCCTCGTACCTTCGCACAAGTCTTCTGTGGGTGGTTGGATGGTGTGATACCCCGGTTAACCTTGCTAGCACCAAGTCTCCTACTTGGAAGTTCTTTTCCCGATGTTTCCTGTTTGCTCGGTTCTTAGCTCGTCTCTTCGTTTCATGTGAACGAGCCCGAGCGGGTGGACCAGTTATTGGCACAAGCTTGATCTTGTGCTTGGTTTCCTACTTTTGTGGGATTGTCTTTAGTGATTCGAGTGACGCGGGATTTCAATATTTGGAAGTAACTTGTCTCGTTTCCATTGAGACTTCTTTGGTCGTTGTTGGTTTTCCATGGGCTCTAGATCCTAAGGGTGCTGGCACTTTCTTGTGTCCCTCTTCTAACTGAATAGTCGACATCATCTTGACCCTAACTTCGGGCTGTCACTTTGTTTTCACCGCGCATGGTCGTGCCGGGTCAAGTATGTACAAACAATTGCAAAACGGAACATGGAATGTCTTGATTCGATCAAGGAAATCTATCCCAATAACTACATCAAAGTCGTCAAGGGGAATTACTTTGATGTTTTCTTTGCCGGACCAGTCGCTGATGCTGAGTTTGACTCCTCTCGCTATCCCGAATATAGGAGTCGACTTGCAATTCATGGTTTTAATGAATCCACTTGCCTTCTCGACGCGAAGGCTAAGTTCTTGAGCAACTCGCTCTGACATGAATAATTCTGAGGCGCCTATGTCCACTAATGCGCCTAGTTCTTGGCCCGCCAAGGTGATGTCCACGAACATCAGTCCCTTATCTTGGGAACCCTTCCTTGTCTCCATGGAACTGATAATGGAGCTGAGTTTAGCGACGTCCTGTTCGTCCTCACTATCGTCTCCTTGGATGGTTGCTGCTTTCCCGAGTTCGGGACAATCCTTTTTCATGTGACCGCCTCCGCAGTTGTAGCAACTAAAATTGTTGTTGTTCTTTACCCACGGCTTACGGAATTTGAAATCTTCGTTTCATGGCTTCTTTGGTTCTTCATTGGGATGCTTAATCTGATCTTTCTCGTCGTTGTCTCTATATTTCGACTTTTGTCTCGGCTTTTCTGGCTTCTTGTGTTCAAATTCAACAAGAGAGCCGGTCGCGCCCAATGCTTTGGAAAGATCTTGGATCCCCATTCGGTGCAATACCATTTTCGCCCAACGTTGCAACCCGTTTTTAAAGGAAAATAGGGCATCGACTTCACTCATGGTGTGGATCTGGAGCCTGAGTTCGGTGAATTTATTAACGTATTCTTGAATTGATCCGTCGTGCCTTAGTTGATGAAGCTTTTCTCGAGCTTCTTCTTTAGTGTTCTTCGGGTAAAAGTGCTCATTTAATTCGAATTGGAATTCTTTCCATGTTTTGGTGGGGATCATCCCATCTTTGGATTGGTAACACTTGTGACGCCACCATAGGAGAGTCGCATCAACTAAGTAAATGGTAGCGCTGTTTACCTTGGTGTCCTCGTCGTCGATTTCGGAGAGTCGGAAGTAATTTTCCAAGTTCCAAATGAAGTTGTCCACTTCTTGAGCGTCCCTTGCTCCTTTGAACTCCTTCGGTTTTGGCACGTCGATCCTTGGTTTGGTCTCTACTGTTTTGCCTGCTATGCCAGTCAGCACGGCATTCTTGTAAAGGGATAATTCGGCTGTAAGCTTCTTAATCTCCCCTAACAAATCACCCATTGTTGCCTCCATCGCAATTTGAAGGGAGACGTCTTGTCGATTCAATCTCTCGTACGCCTTGTCGAGAAGTTTTTCAACTTCTTCTGTGACTTTATCTTTGAGGGGGCCGACTTTGGTTTCTAATTTTTCCATGCGATCGTTGACAGCGTCGAGGGACTCAACCATCTCCTTTTCACTGGTCTCGAGTCGTTCTATCTTGTCCTCAAGTGTTGTCAACCGATCATTCGAAGCGGCCCATTTCTTGTCGGTACCTTTATCAGTTGCCTTGTCGGTTACTTGGGCCTCCGTGCCTTTTGATGTTGCCCCGGCATCGTCTTTCTTGGCCATTCCGAGCAAACTCCTATGCTCTGATACCACTTGTCACGCCTCTGGAGCTTGACCACTTGGCGTGCGGCCTTAGGCGACTTCCGACGAGTGTGGAGCCTAAGAAAGCCTTCCGATCAAGGCGAGACTGCCTTGACCCGTGCAGAAACGAACGAAGAAAGAGATGGTGATGGCCGGGAAAGAGTTTGGGGAAAATGTCAGGCGAATGCCCGACGTTTTTATTATTAACGCTCAAAGAGAACAAGGCTTAAAATCCTTGAAGAACAATTGAATGAATGAATAATGAGGTGGGGGTAAGCCTCCTTATATAGCCCCCTACATCTAAGTCCTATTCTAACTAGGATAACTACTACTCAATCATATTCCAATAAGGATAACTATTAGTCCTTATTCCCCAAGGACTTGTGTTCCTTAACCTCCAAGGATTCGTGCTCCTAAGCTTCCTTGGACCCTTGGAGTCGGTTTGGGCTCAAGTTTATTGAGATGGTCGTCTAGCCCCTCGGTGCGCACCCTGGGTGCGGGCCCTCGGCCCCTCGGTCTGCTGGTCTCGGACATCAGGTCTGGTTGTCCCGCCCTTTGGTGTGCGCCCATCGTCTCGGCCCCTCGGTTTACTGGACCCGGTCACTAGGCCTGGTTCACCTAGCCCCTCGGTGTGCGCCCGTCTTCTCGGCCCTGCTGGACTCGATTGTCCAGTCCCTTCGGTTGGCACCCTTGGTGCCGGGTTGAGGCCCTTCAGTGTGTGGCAGAATGGAGCCCTAGGGTTTGTCCGACAGGCTCGAACCCTAGGGTTTGGCCGACAGGCGTGGCCCCTTTATGTGTGCGGCGATAGGATCCTAAGGTGCAGCCGATAGGTTCGGCGGGATCCGGCCCTAGGGCGTGACCGGCTGGCTTGACGGGAATCGCCCTAGGGTACAATCGGCAGGATCGGTAAGATCGAGCCCTAGGGTGCAGCCGACTGTCTTGGTGGGAACAGGCCCTAGGGTGCGACCGACAGGCTCGACGGGAGCAGGCTCTAGGGTGTGTCCGGCTGACTTGGCTTGCTTAGACCCTCGGGTGTCGACAGTGGTCTCGGTTCTCCTGATCTGTCCCGAGCTTGGTCCCTCGGGTTCCGCCCCTTGGTGTGCACACGCTGGACCCTTGGGTGCGTGGCTCCGCCCCCTTGGTGTGCTTGCTGCCTTCTCGTTGTAGCTCGATAACTTAGTATTGGGGCGATCAATGGTGGGTTCGGCCCTCTCGTCCCCATCGGGTGCGACGTGATCAGACGCGAAAAATGGGTCTGTGACAAGTTCATGTAGTCTAGTGTAACAATTTGGACAAAGTATTGGTTGGTGGGTTACTCTTACATTTGGAAATTTGATTGTTGTGTATTGTGCTATGGTTGCAATAGTTTCACATAGTTTGGTGTAGCAATTTGGACAAGGCATTGGTTGTTTGGGTGTTCTTATTTGGAGATTGAATAATGGTCGACATGGAGTGATAAGTTATTTTCCATCGTCATGTCATACTGTATTTTTTAAGGTGAACAGTCTTGCAGGCATTTGACGAAGAGAGAGTTGATCGAAGAACAAGGTTTCAAGTGTTGCTTAATTGTTGGGTGTATGAGGGTTTTGCACTCTTCATAGGTGTTGCATGTTGTGCTTCTTGGATGCATTTTGATGGTGTGTTTTTTTTTTGTTTTGGTTTCTTTTTGACATTTTTTCTTCGTTCGATTTTTATGTATTATCATGTATACTCTTTTCTTTCGACTTGGATTAGGAGTTTTTAACTAGGCACTTGGAAGTACCTCTTATATAATTTTATTGAGATAGAATCATACTCTATTGAGAAAAAATAAATTCTAAGATGAGTTGTATCCCTAACAATTTTTCCACCCAATATTCCAAAAAAATCGAGTTTTGAGTCTTTCTTCCTCACTCAATTATATATATATCACGTCTAACTTTATTGTTTTAATAATAATCAACAACTGTGCAGCTTAACCAAGGACCAAATAATTATTATTGAAAAATAATTATCCAGAAACGTGTTACAACTTACATCGGTGTGGTTGGATATACTATTTGAGTTTATTAGTTTTCATATGTGTGTATATATACAAGTTATAATACATTTTAAGTTTAAAATATGCTCAAAATATGTATTATAAAATTGTTCAAATATGTTTTCAGTATACATACATATTTATTTACGTTTATATATGAATATAAATATTAAAATCTCTTTTTTTAAATATCAAATTATAAAAACATTTTAAAATATATTAAATAATAGATAATTATTTAGTGTACTATTAATGAAAAAATACAATTACACAAACACCCTTTAGACGATAGCAAGTGTTTTATAATATATTTAAAATAAAAAACAAATAAAAAAGACACTTGTCACTTTCTTAAAAGTATTTGTAAATTTATAGTGACCAAATAATAATTCATAAAGTGACAGGCTGATAGTAATTAAGTTTAGTAATTTGGTTTAATAAAGTTATTTTATTTTAAACACAACCATGAGAAAATAAGTGATAGAAATTATTTGAAGGAAGTGAATTTATTTAATTTTAAATAAAATTTTACATTAGTTAATAACGTTAATACAAAGGGGCGTATCCTTTAAGGGACTAGTAGGGGTCACGTTCTCCTAAATTTTGAGAAATTAAAATTTTTCCTTTAAATTTTTTGAAAAGTTTAATTTGGCACCTTAATATTTTTAAAAATTTATATAAGCTTCGAAATTTTAAATATTTTTAATTAAATTCCCTCTATTTTTTAAAAAAAAATGTTAAATCTCTCAAAATTATTAAATTTTTTAGTTAAACTCTCAATTTTTATGAAAAATTTCATTTGAATCTCTAAATTTAAAAAAAAAATTAACACTTTAAACTTTTACTCTAAATTTCACCCCGTTGATACACATCACAAACAAGAATTGACCACAAAGTCACAAACATAGTAAAACTATAACCTAAAATATACAAATCTCATAACTTGAGTCTTACTATTGGCCAAAGATTCATCCGCCAAAAAGTACAGTATTAATATCATTTTGTTTTGTTAAAATCAATATGTATCAGTTCAATCAGTGTCTCTCCAACTAACTAAATTAAATGGGCAAAATTAATGACCCTTAAATGCATGTGCAGAACAGTGCCTCCCGATTGCTAATAGTACATTAAATATGAAGTGATGAGAGTGATAGATACACCTAGGGATGGTTATGTTTCGGGTTTGATTTTTTGGCTGACCCGGAACTAACTCGAATACTAATCACCTCTACCTGACACTTGATTCGGGTTTAGGGACGTCCCAACCTACTCAAATTTTGGGTTAAAATTTGTTTTCGATCCATGTATCCGACCCGAATATAAAAATCTTGTTTTTATTTGCTAAAATAGTTTGTTAACCGAAAAATAGTGACATTATAACAATATCCTAAATATATAATAAAAATTAAACTATTATTTCAGGCTAAATTAGGTTAAATTTTTTACTCTAAACTTGGACATGACTGATTCAAAATTAATTTTCATAATAAAAAAATGTTCTTTTAAAATTAAATCAAATCAGAGCGGTTCGAATTTAGATCAAATGACCATCCTTATCCTTAGATTCACCTACCTAACTAGCAGATAGTACAAACTAAAAGGGGAGAGGAAGTTCTAGGATGAAACCTATTAAAATAAGACTAAAATGAGGTGTGTACATAAATTTTTATAAAAAATTGTAAGGATTTATGTATATGTACCGAAATTCTTACAAAAATTGTAAGCATTTGTGTATATACCTTATGTTTCACCATTTTTGTAAATATTTATGTATATGTACATAATTCTTACAAGAGTGGTAAGCATTTATGTATATACCGAATTTTTTACTATTTTTATAAGAATTTCAATACATATATAAATCTTTACATTTTTTATAAGGATTTATGCACACACCTCATTTTAACCTCATTTAAACGGTTTTTTTTTAGAATTTCCCATAGCAATCACATACTATGATTATAAAGCCAAATGAGTCGTTTATTTGGTTGATTATGAATTTCAACGGTGTGAGTTTTATGTATATAAATTTGATTAAAAATAATTAAAAATTTGTCTCCGGCATAATTGATGTTTTTAATGTATATAATGAAATAATAAAATATTAAATTTGTGGTGCATTTACAAGAAATATGTTTTAGCCTTAGTTGATATTAGATCAAGGTAAAATACCTAAATTATCACTTAACTTTGCTTTGTGACCTGTTTTGGTCACTCAACTTTTAAAATGATCAATTTTATCGTTGAACTTTAAGCATTGGCCTATTTTGGTCACTCCACTGTTAAATCTCTAACACTGTTATGACGTAGAAATAAAAAAAATAAATTATATATTTTTTAATAATATTTTGGTCTCTCCAGCGATTCCCTCACCTCACCCTCTTTCACCCCTACCCCTTTCTCGCCTTCACTAGTATATCTCTTCTTCATTCCAGTAACGCCGCTCTGATGAGTTTTTCGGTGAACCAAAACCACCGGTCAACTAGGATCGATCTGAAATCGAGTCCAAACTCTTGCGTTTTGGGAGGGCGATTCACCACCGTCCACCATTGGATCGATATGAAACCGAGGTATGTTGATCTCCTCACCAAGGCACTTCGAATGACCATTGGGATTCACCGGTCGCCAGAACCGAAATGAGAAGGTAAAAATTTCCTCTCTTTTAGATTTCAGTTTGATTTCCCCTTTTTGGCTCTGGTTTGTTCTGATTTCTTTTTTTTCTTTGGGTTTTTGATTATCAATTTGTTCATTTTCCTTTCTTTTGTTATCTATTTGTATGTTTATATTTCATTTGTTAAAACTATGATCAATTGATTGGAACTTCATTCTTGAATCTTGATGCCATGAGACAATGCTGGATGTAAAAATGTTAATGAAGGATTTGACTTCTAACTATCTGTTAATTGTGTTGTTTCTCTGTAAATTGTCATATGTTGAGAGCATGTCTCTTCTGTTGCATTTTAAAACTTGTAGCAAGCTATTTCTTGTTGACATTCAATAATCATGCAGTGCAGCTGCTACAAAAACTAAATATTTTTTTTTTGAAAAAATAGGTAATTTATTTAGGATAGCAAACCAACATCAGCCTCGTTAAAAAACCTCCCTAAGACCTATGGAGGAAAAAGAGTGGGCGATGTTGTTGCTTGTTTTACACGATAACAAATGCCCGTTGTTTACAAAACTGGTTCATACCAAGATGAGTGACAAAATTACTTCAATTACATATAGAACTTATGTCCCATGCTAGCCTGATTCAGTGACCTTAAAGCTAAAACAACCAGCACGGCTATTGAAGACTTATGCCCTACGGGCCATAACACCCAGCTGCATGACCATTCTACTGCATTCTGCACCCAGAAGTGAACCCCAGTGATCGGGCTATAGATGGTCTAGTAACAACCGAGCCAACCACCTGTGGTACACGTTGATCTCTTCCAGTCGAAAGCTTCAGCATCAATCTCCATTCGTTTTCTTTGACCAAGGTTGTCTATGTCGAACCCTCCAAAAAAATGAAACATGATTAATGAAAGCTCACAATATCGTGTGTACGTTTGATGCCTCTTTTTGCCATGTTATCCGCCAACCTGTTTCCTTCTCTATAGACAAAGCAGATGCTCCATTCAACCCCGTTCTCACTTTTCCTAATTGCTCTGATTAACTCTTGAAAGATCACTAGAGATGAGATTTCATTTGTAATCTAGTGAACAACATTGTGATTATCGCATTCAATGATAACCTTGTGGGATTTTGCCCAATGGGACTTTTTGAAGATTTTCATAGCTTCTTTAATAGCCAGAAGTTCCGCGGAAGCAACATCCGTCGATCCAACACTCTTTGAAAATGAACACATCAATTTTCCCTTGTAATTTCTTACTACACCTCCAACGCCTGCAGCTCAAAAACTACCTTTCACTGCCCCGTCAGTGTTGAACTTCAGAAAATTCATACTATGAGGCACCCAATTGCTTTTTACCCCATGCTCCGAGCCCAGTATAACTTCTTTTAAGTTCGTCGGACAACTCATGATTACTGAGACAGGTGGGAATGCAGCAGCCCATTTTGCATTGCCCCATTTACATACTCGTAGCAAAGATAACTGAAACAGTTGGTTCGCATCTGTTCTTGCATTGCGAAAAACCACTTCATTTCTATATAGCCATACTGTCCAAATTATACTGAAGAAGATCATCAACCATATTGCATGTTCTTTGTAGCCACTTGAAGCTTGATCCCAAGACCACATCAAACTTTTAGGATTGTTGGGAATTATAAGATTAATGCCTCCTATGTTGCACCACCTTTGCCAAAGAATCCACGCTACTTCGCACTCACAAAACAAATGGTTCACTTCTTTTGGAATTTTTTTGCATAGGGGACATTCACTATTACTTGATGCCAAGCTTCTCCTTTTCATCAATTCCACCAAAGTTTGAACTCTCATGTGTAGTACTTTCCAAAGGAACGCCTCCACCTTTGGTGGAGCCAAGTTTAACCAAACACACTTCCAAACCATGTCTGCATTTTGAGAGGGAGGATACAATAATTTGCAGTAAGAAGAGGGTTTGTATATCCCCGACGAACTTGTAGACCATCTGATAGAATCATCCCCCGTCACTCCTATCTTGAAGTTTTCTAAAGTGGATAAGAAAGCTTTCCACATTTCATCTTCCCAATCGTAAACCCTTCTTCTCAATCTGATCTCCCAGTTCCAAACTCCATTCGCGAAAAAGCCAAAATCTGAAATAGTCCCCTGCTTTCTAATTGCTAAAGCAAAAATTCCAGGGAATAAGGATTTCAGATTTAAATGTCCAGCCCAAGCATCCTCCCAAAAATTAATCAGTTTACCATTCCCCACCACGAACCTGATATTCTGTTTAAAAACGTCCTCCTGGTTCTGGATAGGCTTAGTAATACATTTCCAGACCCACAATCTTTTAGGCTGACATGCGTTGGCCGGTAGCAGATTACTCGAACCTTGTTCATATTTTGCATTAATAACCTTCCGCCATAGTCTCTTGTGTTCTGTCCCGTATCTCCACAGCCACTTGTTTAGGAGGGATCTATTTTTATTCTTCATATCACAAAGACCAAGGCCCCCTTCTTGTTTCGGTTTATACAGGGTTTCCCAGTTGAGCCAGTGAATTGTTCTATGATCCGCTGCTCCCTAGATGAACTTCGCAATAAGCCTATTAAGATGAGAACTCACATAAGCAGGCATTTGAAAAATTGACATAAAGAAAATAGGCAAATTATAAAGGACCTATTTTACCAAGACGATTCTGCCTCATAAAGAAAGAAGTTTGGCCTTCCATCCCGCTAACCTTCTTGCAATCTTTTCTACTATAGGCGTCCATAATGCCTTTGAGTTCCTCGTACTTCCGAGAGGTAGACCCAGATATTTACAAGGGAAGGATTCAGTTTGGCATTGTATGGATTCTGCCCAGTTCGCCACTATTGTGTCTTCCACATTGATACCAAGAACTTTGGATTTGTTCACATTTAGTTTTAACCCAGAGGCAATTTGAAAACCACTGAGAATCCGAATGATGTTTCAAATTTCCGCTTCACTTGCACCACAGAAAATAAGTAAATCGTCTGCAAATTGTAGATGATATATTGATACACCATGATTCCCGACTGGAACAGCCGAGAAGTAACCCATCGAAGTGGCTTTGCGCAACATGGAACTGAGAGCCTCTGCCACAATGTTGAATAAGAATGGCGATAGCAGACAACCTTGGCGCAGTCCTCTGCTAATCTTGAAAGTGTTTGTAGGTGAACCATTGATTAGAATGGATATGGATGTAGTGGTAATGCATAACCTGATCTAGTTTCGCTAAACTGGGCAAAAACCCATCTTTTCCATTATCATAAATAGGAAGCTCCAATCAACCGAGTCGTATGCCTTGCTGAAATCTACTTTGAACAGTGCTCCTTTCAATCCCTTTTTTTTTCCAGGTAATCAACAACCTCATTTGAAATTAAGAAGCAATCTATCAACTATTTTCCAAGGGTGAAAGCGAATTACGTATCGCTGATAATCTCTTCCATACAACAGCTTAGTCTTCTCGAAAGGACATTTTCCAGTAGCTTGTAAACACTTCCAACCGGGCTTATCGGCCTATAATCTTCAATCGATGAAGGTGACTGATTTTTGGGAATAAGCACAATGAACGAATGGTTAAAAGATATATCATCCACCCTTTCCACATGGAAATCCTGGAAGAAAGCTAATATCTCATCCTTCAAATTTTCCCAAAATTTTTGTAGAAATCCCATATTAAAGCCGCCGGGCCCCAGAGCTCTTGTGCCATCCATTGCAAAAAGAGCACTATGAATTTCTTCAGCAGTAAAAGCGTGGACCAAGTAAGATGCCGATTCATTAGAAATGCTCTTCACCTCGCAATCAAATTCGCTAACTGGAATAGTTGGACAAATATTATAGATCTTTTTAAAATTCTTCTCAATGTGTTCTTTGATCTCTACTGGATTTTCCAACCTTTTTTGTGCATCGTTAATTGAATAGATAGAATTTTCCCTTTTGCGTGATGAAGCTATCATGTGGAAGAACCTTGACTTTTTATCTCCCTCTCGGAACCATTTAACTCGGGATTTCTGAATCCACTCACGCTCCTCCCTTCTATAGTGAGCCCAAAGTTTTGATCTTGTACTAACTAGCTATTTTGCTGCCCCTTGATTCTCACCTTTCGTTTGCAATTCGGCTTCTAGTTCCTGACATTTTTTCTCCAGCAGAGAAATAGACTCATGATCACTCTTTTGTTTCAAAATTAGCCAGTTCTTGGTTGCTTCCTTGCAGATTCTAAGATTGGAATTGATCCCCTTACCTTTGTTGTCCCTGCAGCTTTTAATTATAACACCCTTCAAATCTTTGTCCTCAGCCCAATGGTCGAACCAATTGAATGGCTTTGGACCCCAGTTAAAAGATACACTGCATAGTGATACATGATTGTGGTCTGAGATGCTCTTGGGGAGAATCTTCTGAATCGTATTTTTCCACTTTAAACACAGGTCTGGCGAGATAAGATATCTATCTAGTCTACTGAAGGTTGGAGTCTCCCTTAAATTGGACCTTGTAAAAGCTCATCCCTGAACAGGTGGATCCAAGAGTTTCAGATTGTCTATGAATGTCGAGAAATTTAACATTATTGCTCTATTGATCGATACTCCCCCTTTTTCCTCCTGATTTCGGACAATGTTGAAATCACCCCCAATCCAAATTGGTAAGTTTAGCTTATCTAACATCGAACCCAAATCATTGAACATGGTTTGCCTTTCATTATGATCATTTGGCGCGTAGATATTCACTAACACGCATTTCAACTTTACCTGAATGATATAGCCTACTAATATGTTATAGCATTTGTGAACCACACTTGATTCCAGACTGAAAAAATTGTGGTTCCAGATTGATAGAGTGCCACCCGAAGATCCTACTAATGGAGAGAAGACCCACCCATGCTCTAGATTTCCCCTACAGATGAATCGAATCAGTCTATCATCGATGCTTGATAACTTTGTTTCTTGTAAGAACAGAACGCACAGTCTATTTGCTCTGAATAATTTCTTAACAACATCCTTTTTCTCTCTTTTACCCAATCCTCTTATGTTCCAAGAAATGCAGTAATAAGTTAATTTAACCATTAATTGCAATAGAAACACTCACATAATATAAGCTCCGAGTAGTCTCCAGAAATTCAGTCCACTCTCACGTTCTCCTGATTAATCTCCATGGGTCTCTGGGTTACTTCACTCTCATTAGTTGCAAAGCGCAAGCCTAGGGAATTGCACACTTTATTAGTTTGACTGGCTTCTGACTAAAGTACCGAATCATTGTCTTGAAGGGTTGGGTTGGGGCTTTGTGAGATCCCCATCGTCTGACTAGTTGGGGGATGTTCCGGAAAGCTCGTGGTTCTATTTCCTTTCTTCCGCCTGATAATCTCATTTCTGACTCTAGATTGAGGTGGATCCTGAGGTGTCTGACTGAAGCTCTTAGTTTATGATTTTTACTCTAGTTACTTGCACCTAATTTTTTTCTTCACCTATATAGATCGGGAAAATACAATATGTTGAAGTAATGAAGAAGAGCAGATTAATTTTGGTTCACCGAAAAATCCACTGAAATGGCGTTACCGGATGAAGAAGAGGGTTGTCGGTGAATATGAGAGAGGGGTGGGGTGGGGGTGAAGGAGGGTGAAGTGTGGGAGGGTTTGATTTTTTTATTTAATTAAGTGTATAAAAATATTTTAAAAAAATCTATTTTTTATTTCCACATCATAACAATGTTATAGATTTAACAGTAGAGTGACCAAAACAAGTCAATGTTTAAAATTCAGTGCTAAAATTGAGCATTTTAAAAGTTGAGTGACCAAAATAGGCCACGGAGCAAAGTTGGGTGATGATTTATGTATTTTACCCTTAAATTATTAGTTGAATTTCAAACAACTCCTCTTTCTCTTATCAATATATTATTATAATATTGTATAATTTAGGTTATAATTAATATATTTTGCAAAAATATGTAATTAATTTTAACCACAGTTTAATCTAAATATTATTTTTAGGGTAAACTATACTAATGACCACCGAACTATGGGGTTGGTGTCGACTTGACCACTATATTTTCAATTTTGTCAAATATACCACTTAACTATTTAAATGGTTCCAATTAAGCCACTCGCCGTTAAAAAAACGAAAAAGTTAACGGAACTGTTAAAATAATTGGTATAATTACACATTTGGTCCTTTATATTTATACAATATATCAATTTAGTCCTAATTTTAATCTAATAAACTAAATTAATTATTCAATAAGATAGTGACACATGTCACCACCTTATTGGAAGTCTTTAATTATTTTTATTTAATTTATTTAATTAATTTTCCACCTCCAATCAGGTGGTGACACGTGTCACCCAATTGGAGGTGGAAAATTAATTGAGGAACAAAACGCCCCCATCATGGATCGAACTTGTGACCTTGGAGAAACCAAGGCTTGTGCTTGCCTTTGAACCAAGCATACTTTTGTGCTATGGGGTACAACATTCAATATATGTGTTTAATGATTGTTAGTGCCCAGAAAAATGAAAGAAAAGAATTTGCACTTAAGTGGATTCGAACCAGGGACCTTAAGATGCATAGCCCAAGTGCTTGCCACTGCACCAAGTGACCACTTTGTGATATGTTGTACAACATTTAATATATGTATTATATAATTTTTAATGCTTGGAAAAAGAAGAAAATGTAATTTTAAGAAACTCGGACATAATATTCTTATGATGCATAAAACATTTAAACCAATTAAATAAATCTAATAACTAAATTAAAGTTAAGAATATTAAATTATGTTTGTGAGTTTGAATTCGCTAAATGAATTTAATATAATTTTTAATTTTTTAATATAATTATATATATAATAATTTAATTAATTTTTAGTAAATATTAAAATTATTAATTAAGTTAAAAAATCATTATATACATGAAATTATAAAAATAAATCTGGAACTAAAAAATATATTAAATTTAGATTAAAATATAAAAATTTTAAAATGATTTTTCTATTAAAAAATTAAAAAATAATATTAAATTTTTTATTTTAAATCATGCACTAACTATAATTTAAAATATATACAAATTATAAAAATAAATCTGGAACTATAATTTTTTATTTTTTTATCTTAACTTTAATTTAGTTATTAGATTTATTTAATTGGTTTAAATATTTTTATGCATCATAAGAATATTATGTTCGAGTTTCTTAAAATTACATTTTCTTCTTTTTCCAAGCATTAAAAATTATATAATACATATATTAAATGTTGTACAACATATCACAAAGTGGTCACTTGGTGCAGTGGCAAGCACTTGGGCTATGCATCTTAAGGTCCCTGGTTCGAATCCACGCAAGTGCAAATTCTTTTCTTTCATTTTTCTGGGCACTAACAATCATTAAACACATATATTGAATGTTGTACCCTATAACACAAAAGTGTGCTTGGTTCAGTGGCAAGCACAAACCGTGGTTTCTCCAAGGTCACAGGTTTGATCCATGATGGGGGCGTTTTCTTCCTCAATTAATTTTCCACCTCTAATTGGGTGACACGTGTCACCACATGATTGGAGGTGGAAAATTAATTAAATAAATTAAATAAAAATAATTAAAGACTTCCAATAAGGTGGTGACACGTGTCACTATCTTATTGAATAATTAATTTATTTTATTAGATTAAAATTAGGACTAAATTGATATATTGTATAAATATAAAGGACCAAATGTGTAATTATACCAATTATTTTAACAGTTCCGTCAACTTTTTCGTTTTTTTTAACGGCGAGTGGCTTAATTGGAACCATTTAAATAGTTAAGTGGTATATTTGACAAAATTGAAAATATAGTGGTCAAGTCGACACCAACCCCATAGTTCGATGGTCATTAGTATAGTTTACCCTTATTTTTATTAGATATATTCAACTATTGAGCTTGTCTTAGTGGTTAAACATCGAGTCTCTTAAAAGAAGTCCCAAGTTTGAATGCTTTTTATTGACTAATAAGGTGGTGGCATGTGTTGCCACATCATTATAGGATAATAATTTATAAAGGGTAAATTACACCACTTACCACTTAATTATGGTCGCTGACTCAAAAATGTCACCAAATTTTAAAAAAGTTCAAAACTAACACTGAACTTTAGTTTGTAACTCGAAAATATCACTCTGTCGTTAACTCGTAACACTCGTTTAGTCAAAATGATGTCGTTTTGGTGCAACTGTTTTGAACCCTAATTTAGCCCAAAACGACGTCGTTTTGCTAGAGGAAAAATATTAAAACAATGCACTTAGAGGGTTTGAACCCAAAACCTTCAAATATAAGGAGTAAGCTTTAACCACTGAACCAACATGATATATATTCTATAATGTTTTACCAGAAATATTATATACTCAACTTACTTGAGATTAATTCAAATTACTTTATGAAATAAATAATACAATAATGATATTAATATATAAAAATATAAAATATAAAGTTTTTATATATTATTAATAATATAAATATATTATTTTTAAATCCAAAAATATTCATAGAAATAATATGTTTATATTATTAATAATATATAAAAAAAATCTTAAACCCTAAACTATTAACCCATAAACCCAACCCACAAACTTAAACTCTAAACCTTAGAGTTTAGGATTTAAGAGTTTTTTTTTATGTATTAATGTTATGAATATTTTGATTTTTTTAAATAATATATAAAAACAATATATTTTATTTAAATTATACAAACTTATCCATTTGGTTCAACCAAATTATTTTATAAAAAATAATACTATAAATGATATTAATATATAAATAATATAAAATATATTATTTACATAGATATCAATAAAAATATATTATTTTTATGGTTTTTTATATATTATTTATAATATAAATATATTACTTTTTAAAAAGTATACATTAAAATAATATGTTTATCAAAATTATATATTTATATTATAAATAATATATAAAAATTATAAACCCTAAACCTCAAACCATAAGATTTATTGTTTGAGGTTTGGGCTTTGTAGTTTAAGGGTTAGGATTTAGGGTTGAGAGTTTTTATATATTATTTATAATATAAATATATTATTTGTATGAATATTTTGAAGTTTTTTTAAATAATATATTTATATTATAAATATTATATAAAAAATAAAAATAATACACTTTTATTTTTATATATTGATATATATATATATATATATATATATAATATTTTATATTATTTATATATTAATATCATTTATAGTGTTTTTTATTTCATAAAATAATTTGAACTAATCTCAAGTAGTTTGAGATATATAATATTTGTGATAAAATATTATATAATTTTAAGTTGGTTTAGTGGTTAAGGTTTAACCTTTCTATTTGAAGCTCTTGGGTTCAAACCCCTCCAAGTGCATGGTTCTAATATTTTTCTTCCAGCAGAATGATGTCGTTTTGGGCTAAGTAGGGTTTAAAACAGCCGCACCAAAATGACATCATTTTGATTTAACGGGGTGTTAAGAGTTAACGACATAGTGATATTTGTAGGATTGAAAGACTGCAAAACGATCTAGTTAGCACTGACTGGTCGGCCGCGCGCGAACGTGTTGAAGACACGTGTTAATCGAGCCGGCCGGCCGGCCGGCGGCGGCAACAGCGCGCGATGATGCCCCTTCACTACAACAATTTAGACTTTTAGTGACAATTTGAAAGTGACTAGAAGTAACTTTGTCACAAATATTAAACTTTTGTGACAAATTTTTGGTGCGACGCTATTAGTATAAGTAATTGCGATGTATTTTTATTTGGTCACTATTGTAGTAATAATTGTGACAGTTACATTTTTCACAATTAAATTCTCACTATAAGTCTATAATTGTGACACAAATTTTATTGTCACTAAAACTTTGACACATAATAGTGACGATATATAAAGTGGTCACTATTATTTGATATCTCTTGTGACAGTAAAATTGTTTGTCACTTAAAATCTTACTTTTTGTTGTGATAAGTTTTGTCACCAATAGAAAAATAAAATTAATGAAAAATTAGATATTGTCACAATAATAAATTTATTTTTATAAGAATAGTAATAATTACAATTATTAAAAATTGAAGTTAACATAAACTAGTTTTTCAAAAGGTAAAATAATTCTATTAGTCTCTATACTATGTGTTAATTGTTATTTTAGTCATTCTATTTCGATCAACTTTAATCTTTATATTTTTCAAATTTTAAAATTTCAATCTTAATCCAAATGGACCACGACAATATGACTAAATTACAATGACTAAAATTGACCAAAATAAAAGAACGAAAATCAAATATGCAACTTATGTATAACAAATAAGCTAAAAAAATAAAATTTTACTTAACATATTTAAAGACCATCATTAATGTCAAGATCGAAATTTTAAAATTTAAAAAGTACAGAAACTTAAAGTGACCAAACAAGTAAAAAGACTAATATGTAATCTTGCTGTTGAGTGTGTAAAAGTTCTATATTTTACCCCCCATTTAACCCATATTTCTGCTGCATTCAAGCATAATTCATTGCATTTATGATATATTTCATTTATACATCACTATTATATCAAAAGGCACAGTATCTACTGAAATTGGTTGCTTTTGCAGATAGCTGTTGTAACAGATGGAGGGCAGTGGAGAAGCAGACGCTGGGCAGTGAAGAAACAGAGCTGGAACTGGACTGCAGACGAGAAGGACAATGCTGCCATGGTCGCTATCGTGGCAGCCAAGGACGACAGCAATGGTGAAAGGAAGAAGTAAAGTGGGCCTTGACAGAAAGAGAAAATTAAGCCAGTCTGTCGTGGAACACTCGTATATTTTTCCAAGCCCTAGATCAGAACGAAGGCCAAGCCCAAAGTTCAAGGAAGAAACTCCAAGTAAGAAGGAAGGACGAATTAAAGATATATGCTCTGAAGATTTAGTCTTTAATAGAGTTGTATTTTAGTTTAAACTTGTATTCTTGCCATATTAGAAACTTGAACCCAATGCCTATATAAAGACATGTAATTCGACCTAGGGGAGGAGATCTTACTCTCTAGCCGTCTTCCCCTAAACCCTAGTCCTTTTCCCCCTTCTCATAATGTTCTAAACTTCCCCTAGGGCTAAGGGTTGATTCTATAAAGTAGTTGCAAGGATTGCATTTGTTTTAGGAATTTTTCTGTTCAATAAAATAGACTTCAAGTTTGCTTATTCTGGTTTTCAACATCTTGCAAGAGTATCGGGAGAGCATTATGAGATTACACATTTACTTAATATCAGGAGAGTTAAGTATACGAAAGGAATAAGTACGGGTTCTCTAGTTTATGGTTGAACTATCTTGGACCTCGGGATAGGACGAGGTTAATTGGCTAAGGAAGAATTCAAAGACATCGGTGTTCATCCTTCGATTCACGCCGAGAGGTATCATCAAAGACATGTTCATCGACAGACTTGGACCTAGGGATAGGCCAAGGCACAGCAGGGATTCTTGCCAAGCTTGAAGTACAAAGTTGTGTGATCGCTGCTGCGACTAACAACAGACCGCTGCCGCGACAGGTGCTGCCGCGATAGGCGCAACGACAGAACAAAGATTCCTAGACTTTGCAACACCTACACTACTGAGCAAATCAATACCGACCCATTCTCTCTATCTTGATTTCTTTACTCTTTTATTTTCAGTATTCTTTATTATCTCGTGAAAAACTATTAAACTATTCTTTTCTCTCTTGTGCAGCAATCTAAGGTTAAAGCTATTAGCCTAGTCCCTGTGGAGACGATATCTGATACTTACGTATCACTTTACTACTTGCGTCGTGTACACTTGCACTACATTGCGATAGACACTTTTACACGCAACAAGTTTTTGGCGCCGTTGCTAGGGACTGGCAACATATCTTTACCCTACCCTTTTACTGCACATTCTTTTTATTTTTTTGTTTTGTTCTTGGATTGTTCAACCCGTGCTTTCACAAGGTTTTCTGTTTATGCGCAGATCGAGACGAGGAAAGGAACCTGAGTATCAGATAGATCCTGAAATTGAACGCTCGTGCAATCTTAGGAACCGACTCCGCCTTGTATTAGCCAGAAACGAATACCTTGAAGAACAGTTAGAGGCCATGAACAACCAAGAGAATCCCCAGGGTCCTGAAGATCCTATCGGAGATGGAAGGAACGGAAAACCTGCCGATCCTCCTGCCGCTGCCGCAGGCCGGTCATGCCGAGACTACATGATCAACGATCATGTGGAACTAGAGACCACCCTGCCAGACGTAGAAGCTGAAAATTTCGAGCTGAAACCTGTCATGTTCAGCATGATTAATAACGCTGGCCAATTTAGTGGTGCTACTACAGAGGATGCTAGGGAGCATCTAAAAACGTTCCAGGAAATCTGTGGTTCATTTAGACTAATAGGACTTAATCCAGAGATACCGAGGCTTCGATTATTTCCTCATTCATTGAGGGACAAGGCGAAAACTTGGTGGAATAAACTAACGCCGAGTTCAATACGAACTTGGGCAGATTTAACTCGTAAATTTTTGTCTCGTTTTAATCCTTCACATTTATCTGAGCGATTAAGTAACGAAATTGCTACTTTTCAACAGGAAGATGACGAGCCAATGCACAAGGCCTGAGACAGATTTACCACTCTACTGAGGAACTGTTCGATGCATGGATTCCCCGTTTGGAATCATGTAATTAAGTTTTATAATGCTGCCAACTTACAAACTCGTATGAGAATTGATTCAGCAGCGAATGGATTGCTGTTGGACAAAGATCCAGATGAAGCGATGGTAGTATTGAAAAACCCGGAAAATACCGAGGAACAATTTCCTACAGCAAGAAGAGGGGGTAAACGAGTACTAGCTGTGAAAGATTATGAGGCCGACGACTCCCTAAAAACACAAGTGGTATATCTCACAAAGGCAGTGGAAAAGTTATTGAAAAAAGATTCAAAACCTGTCTACTCTGCTGAAGAGGTATGTGAAACTTGTGATGGGAATCACAGTTCGGAAGAATGTCCGCTACAATTAGAGGAAGGAATGTACGTTGGGAACTACAACAAACAGAATTACAATTCCAACAACTGCAATCCCAACTGGAGAAAGGATCCCAAGTTCTCTTGGAGCAACCCTAACAATGCCCTGAATCCTCAAGCACAGAACACTCAAAACCAGGAAGACCTAGATTACTGACTCAGCAGCAACCGCAACAGCAACAACAACAACCACCAGCTGCCACGACTAGTATATTGGAGCAGACCCTGGCTACGTTTATGTTTCAAACAGGAACTTACATTGAGAACATGAATCACTTCTTCAAGAAGACTGAGTCATTCATGGATAAAACAGAGATGCGGATGACCAACCATGAAGCTACTCTGAAATCACTAGAGACACAGATGGGTCAGGTTTCCCAGCATATTAAACCGAGGCAGAATGGAGGATTCTCTAGCGATACTGAAAATTCTAGACAACCCACACATGAGCAGTGCAAAGCCATCACAACAAGAAGTGGGAAGAAATTACCAGGGCCATAGAAGGAAGCTGAATCAGTTAAGGAACTAGCTCTGAAATCAACTGCCGAAAACGCTGCCCCGACAGACGACAAATAGCCTGCTGCCGATGAACCTATCACGACAGCAGAAGGGACAGAGGAAAAGGATGAAGAACCTAAGCCTCCTTAGATCTGAATGTAGTGGGAAGGACGCATTGCAGATTATCGTCCCCCACCTCCTTTTCCTCAGCGGTTACAGAAATTGAAACAGGAATCCCAGCTTAAGAAGATCTATGATATTATTAAGCAGGCCCACATCAACATTCTGTTGCTAGATGCTATAAAAGGAGATGCCTGATTATGCCAAATTTCTCAAGGATGCCATGTCGAAGAAATCCAAACTTGGGGAATTTGAAATGGTTAAAATGACAGAGGGATGCATGAGTATTCTGTACAAGCATCCACCCTAGAAGAAGAAGAATCCTGGGAGCTTCATAATACTGTGCATAATCGGAGATAAATTTGTGGGTAATGCACTTTGTAATCTAGGTGCTAGTATCAATTTAATGCCCAAATCTGTGTTTCAGAGGTTAGGTATTGGAAAAGCTCGACCCACAACAGTCGTACTGCAGCTGGCAGACCACTCTTACGTTCATCAAGAAGGGAAAATTGAAGATATTCTGGTAAGAGTGGATAAATTTATTTTTCCTGCTAACTTTCTTGTTTTATATTGTGAAGCAGATGAGAATGCACCAATCATCCTGGGGGGACCCTTCTTAGCCACAGGAAGATCATTGATTAATGTGGAAAAAGGAGAACTCACTATGAGAGTGAACGATCAAGAGATCAAGCTGAATGTTCTCCAAGCAATAAAACATGCTGATGCAGAAGAAGAATTCAAGGTTATCACTGAAGTTATCCTTGACCAACCCTGCATCAGGTCGGACTGCCATGACATCAAGATTGGCCACTGCCCCAACAGCCATTTAGAAGACTATCACGGCAGCGATGACGACAACAGCTCCTCAGAATCTGACATATCTGATACTGAAGATCAAGAGGAGGTGAACTGGTTGGCAATCGTCCAAGTAAGTTATTCGAGCCCTTAAACTATACCTCGAATGAACATATAGTCCAAAAGCCATCAACTGTAGAGCCACATGTTCTAGATCTTAAGCCCTTGCTAGGGCAGCTCAAATATGTTTTTCTTGGATTAAATGATACGTTGCCCGTAATCATCTCTTCCAAGTTGATGCAGGAACAGGAACAACAGCTGATAGGGATGCTGCAACAGCACAAAAAGGCTATTGGATGGACGATTGCTGATATCCAAGGCATCAGCCTGGCACTATGCATGCATAAAATCCTCTTAGAGGATGATCACAAGCCGACCATTGATGCCCAGAGACGTTTAAACAATGCTATGCGAGAGGTGGTTCGTAAGGAGATCATCAAATGGCTAGATGCTGGAATAATTTATGCCATCTCGGATAGCAAGTGGGTGAGCCCGGTGCAATGCGTTCCTAAGAAAGGAGGAATAACAGTGGTAACCAACGAAGAAAACGAGTTAATCTCAACCAGGACTGTGACCGGTTGGAGGGTTTATATGGACTACTGGAAGCTTAACAAAGCTACCCGGAAGGACCACTTTCCTCTGCCTTTTATTGACCAAATGCTTGATAGATTAGCGGGAAAGCCTTACTACTGTTTTCTTGATGAATACTCAGGTTATAACCAAATAGCCATCGCACCGGAGGATCAAGAGAAGACGACGTTCACTTGCCCATACGGTACTTAAACTTTTTGGAGGATGCCATTTGGACTTTGTAATGCACCAGCAACTTTTCAGAGGTGTATGATGGCAATATTCTCTGATATGGTGGAGGATTTCCTGGAGATATTCATGGATGATTTCTCTGTCTCTGGAGACAATTTTGAAAGTTGCCTAGGCAACCTACAGAAAGTGCTCGAGATATGCGAGAAAGCAAACTTGGTATTGAACTGGGAGAAATGTCACTTCATGGTGGATGAAGGGATAGTCCTAGGCCATAAAGTAAGCTGTCGCGGCATAGAAGTTGGTAGAGCTAAGATCGAGGTAATTGAGAAGCTGCCGCCACCCACCACAGTCAAGGGAATCATGAGTTTCTTAGGGCATGCTGGGTTTTATCAGAGGTTTATCGCAAACTTTTCGAAGATCACCAAACCCTTGTGCCATCTTCTGGAGCAAAACCGTCCCTTCGACTTCAACACTGAATGTACTGAGGCATTCAAGGTTCTGAAAGAAAAGCTGGTAACAGCCCCAATAGTACAGCCACCAGATTGGAAACTACCATTTGAGATCATGTGTGATGCTAGTGACTATGCTGTCGAGGCAACACTTGGGCAGAGGAAAGACAAGCTCTTTCATGTTATATACTATGCCAGCAAAACACTAAACGACGCCCAAGTAAACTACACCACAACGGAGAAGGAACTGTTAGCTGTGGTGTTCTCGATTGACAAGTTTCGTTCATACATATTTGAAACGAAGGTCATAGTCCACACAGACCACTCTGCATTGAAGTATCTGTTTGCCAAGAAGGATGCGAAGCCTAGATTGATACGTTGGATTCTGCTACTGCAAGAGTTCGATCTTGAGATCAAGGACAAAAAGGGAACAGAAAACCAAGTTGCATATCACTTGTCAAGACTGGAGAAGGGAAAGAGTCTCCCAACAGATGAGACACACATACTAGAGACCTTCCCTGACGAGCAGCTGTTCCTTGCCACAAGCACTGCCGCGACAGCCATGGCGGCAGGCAAGTTTTCTGAACTCCCCTGGTATGTTGATTTCGTTAATTATTTAGTTAGCGAAATAACTCCTCATGACCTTAACTATCAAGCTAGGAAGAGGTTCCAAAATGATGTTAAACATTATTATTCGGACGAACCTCTTCTTTTCAAATATTGTGCAGATCAGGTTATCAGGAGATGTGTACCACATGATGAGCAGGAAGTTGTGCTTCATCATTGCCATGCTTCACAATATGGAGGACACTTAGGCGGTAACAAAACTGCTGCCAAAGTTTTGCAGTCTGGATTTTATTGGCCGTCACTGTTCAAGGATGCTCAGACATTCTACCAAAACTGTGACAAATGTCAACGAACTGGAAACATCTCAAGAAGACATGAGATGCTGCTGCAGAACATTCTTGAGGTCGAAATCTTCGATGTTTGGGGGATTGATTTTATGGGACCATTCCAGCATCATGTGGGAACTTATATATCCTCCTGGCAGTGGACTATGTGTCCAAATGGGTTGAAGCGATCGCTACTCAGAAAAATGATGCCAAGACGGTTCAGAGGTTTTTGCATAAAAACATATTTTCCAGATTTGGCATCCCTAAGGCGATCTCAGTGATGAAGGGAGGCATTTTGATAATAGGGTTATAGCTGCTGCCTTAAAAAAGTATGGTGTCAAACATTGGATCGCAACAACATACCACCCTCAGACCAATGGACAGGCTGAAATATCTTACAGAGAGGTTAAGAACATTCTTGAAAAGATGGTTAAGCCAACTTGGAAGGACTGGTCTCTACACCTCAATGATGCACTATGGGCATACAGAACAACATTCAAAACTCCATTGGGAATGTCACCCTACCGGCTGATTTATGGAAAAACATGCCATCTACCTGTCGAGATTGAGCACAGAGCATACTGGGCCATCAAGGCAGTGAATATGGACTTGGAAAAAGCAGGACAGAAAAAGGCTACTTGATTTGAATGAGATAGAAGAAATTCGAGCAATGGCCTATGAAAACGCAAGGATTTACAAAGACAAGACAAAGAAGTGGCATGACAAGAAGTTGCTGCCACGACAGTTCTGCCCAAGGCAGCTTGTGTTGTTCTTCAACTCTAGGTTGAAACTCTTCCCAGGGAAGCTGAAATCTAGGTGGTCCGACCCATTCCAAGTGGTGCAAGTTTTTCCTCGTGGTTCCATTACAATCAAATCTTTAAAAGACAGGCACCAATTTAAAGCCAACAGACAAAGATTGAATCATTATTAGGGGACTGAAGCCCCAAGAATGCAGGAAGTGGCTACTTTAGGAGATGCCCCTCATGGCATCCCTAATTTAACCTAATTTTATTTTTATTAATATTTATTATTTATTTATATATATTAGGTAAATAGAATTATTTTATTTTTAGGAACTAAGATCTTATTTTTATTATTTTTAGGAAATAAAGGAGACAAGGAGAAGAGGAGAAGTGAATTCAGCCCACCACCTTTCCATCAGCCCAAAAAGCCCAAACTAGGAGCCTGCCGTTACAGTTGCCGCGACAGACGCGGAAAATCCAGGCTGTCAACACGCTGTCGCGGTAGACACGCAAACACGTAACAGACGCGCAGCAGACACGGAAACGCGTGGCAGACCCGTCAGAAATCGCGTAACAGCTGGCCCCGTTATTCGCGCCTGCCGTTACAGCTCCAACGGGCAGCAAACTCCTCATCTATATAAACCCCGTTTTACTACTCATTTTCACTCACTTTTACTCTCTCTACTTGTTTCCTCTAGAATTTTATTTGCTCTCATTTTCTTTTCTACAGTCCTTGCAATATGAGTACCAGAAATACCCGCCATAGTGCTGCCTTAGGATCTGCCCTAGCAGCATCCACTCCTAGCTCCTTCCAGGCCAGAGACATGTGGGAGGAGAAAGACTTCATTTACATCTCCAGAACGGAGAATCTCGGGCTACAACAATTTATAGCCCGCAAGATCAGAGCCTTGCAGTGGCAGATGTTTGCCGAGCAGCTGGAAGAAATGAACGCAACTGTGGTCCGAGAATTTTATGCTGCCATCGACAGCAGGGAGGCGATAATAGTAACAGTTCGAGGAAAGGAGGTACATTTTGAGCCCGAATACATCAACACCCTCTATGGGTTCTATGTTGGGAGAAAGGAAGACAACCACAAGAGATTTGTGGAGAGCTTGGAACCGGCAGATTATGACGCTGTTATGGCAGAGCTCACTAACGAAGGAACCGAGTGGAATACCGATCCTAAACATCCAAGGATGGTAAAACGAGTTCAACTCACTCTGGAAGCCAAGCTTTGGAATGCATTCATCACGAAGAGGATTATGCCCTCCTCGCACAACACAACGGTAGACCAACCAAGGTTAGCCCTCATCCTTTCAATTCTAAATGAGAGGCCAATTAACGTTGGTAGATACGTTCGGGAGGGAATATTAGATTGTGCGTACCGGCCGTCAGGACCACTCTTCTTACCATACCTCATAACTGCCCTCTGTCGCGGCCACAACATACCTGAAGCTGCCGAGGATTTGAGAGTCCGAGGGAAAGGGTGGACAGAAAGGAACATCCTCAGCCTGATGGAGCTGAAAGCTGCCATGCCCCTGTCGTCATTCGACCCCACTTCCGCGGCAGGTGAGCCGACAGAGCCTATTCAAACCGAGCCTGCCGCCACAGAACTAAGGCAGCCCAGCGCAGCAGCTCCTCCAGCAGACTCCTCAACACAAATCCTTGTTGCACTGCAGAAAATGGAAGAACGGTAGCTGGGCCTGATGAGTTTCATCCGAGACTTCACCACATCAACGACACACTTCATTAAAACTAATCTTAATTTTCATGATGTACTGTTCCCTGCCTTCCCCGACCATTATTTTGCTGCCCCCACACCTGCCCATACCCCTACCTCTGCTGCCACACCGAGAAAAACATCTGCCGCGTCCACCCCGACCCCGGCCACAACAGCTGCAGGCGGTAGCCGCACGGCTGAAACATATGCCAGAGGAGCCAAGAGAAAAGAGCCCATGTCCGACCTCGACAGGTATATAGCTGGCTTCTCTTTCTCTAAAATTTGGGCGGCATCCGATGATGAGCCCTCGGTCAAGAGGAATCTGTCCAAGGAGTTCACCCCGGTGAAACGGCAGAAACCAGGCTCTGAAGTCAAACCAGCAGACAAAGAAAAATCTGACAGGGGCAGCAGCAACAGCAGCTCCGATGAGGTTCAGGTATTGGATAAACAACCCCATATCTCCCCTACCCGCATCCAACCTCCAAGGAAAGCCAAACACAAGAACACCTTTGCCTCTCCCATCCATCTGTCGGCACCGACAAGGAAAGTCACTGCCCGCCGGCAGATTCGAATCAACAGCAGCAGCAGCAGGGACGACATCGCTTGAAAATTTAAGTTTCTTTTCTTATATTTGTTGTCTGCTCTTTTGATATATTTTGTGATGTTGTTGTTATTTCTTTTCCTTTTTTTATTCTGTCATTTGCATTGAGAGCAATGCAAATCTTGAGTTTGGGGGCGACATCCCTCCATTAATGAAGTGTCTTTAAGTTTAACAATTGTGTCTTTTACTTAGTTTATTTTTGCTCAAAAAAATTGGCTTAAGTCTTTGAACTGAACTTACCTGTCGTGACAGCCTCTGTCGTGGCAGTGCCTTTAGGATAGTTTTAGGAGCA
The DNA here is from genome assembly GCA_958450335.1 of Hibiscus tridactylites. Classification (NCBI taxonomy): domain Eukaryota; kingdom Viridiplantae; phylum Streptophyta; class Magnoliopsida; order Malvales; family Malvaceae; genus Hibiscus; species Hibiscus tridactylites. The sequence continues at coordinate 70,595,632 of OY288280.1, forward strand.
GTTTAGAGCCTTACTATAGTTCTGAATCTTAAACACCCTTGTGACTTTTATACTGTCTAGAACTCTGCTAGTAAACTAGAATAGAAAAGCTTAACACTTGAGTTGCCCCTAGAGGTGCCTAACACTGGCTCTAGGAAAAGAAGTTAAGAAAAATAGACTCAATACACCTAGAGGTGTCCGAAACGGGCTCTAGGAATTTAGCTAGAGGTGCCCGAAACCGGCTCTAGTCAAACTTAAGCTTGAGAAAATAGAATCGAGTCTACATAAAAACTAAAGGAGCCTAAGAATTGCCTCAAAAAAGATGAAAATTGGCATAAAAATTCAAGTTAGAAGCTTAGTTATTCTAGTAAACTAAGGGAGTCTTGGCATATAATTGTTCACATGCATGCACACACTACACGAGAATTATAGCAAGGTTTCGGATGAATCCTGAATTATCCAACAAGGTGTTGCTCATAATAAGGAATGAATGGTAGGTAAAGAAAAGTTCACTGTTTTTAAGCCAAAAAAATTTGTATTTCTTTTTTAGGTCTAAATTGCTTGAGGGCAAGCAAAAACTTGAGTTTGGGGGTGTGTTGAGTGTGTAAAAGTTCTATATTTTACCCCCCATTTAACCCATATTTCTGCTGCATTCAAGCATAATTCATTGCATATAGGATAGATTTCATTTATACATCACAATTATATCAAAAGGCACAGTTTCTAATGAAATTGGTTTCTTTTGCAGGTAACTGATGTAACAGATGGAGGGCAGTGGAGAAGCAGACGCTGGGCAGTGAAGAAGTAGAGCTGGAACTAGACTGCAGACGAGAAGGACAATGCTGCCATGGCAGCCAAGGATGACAACAATGGTGAAAGGAAGAAGTAAAGTGGGCCTCGACAGAAAGAGAAAATTAAGCCGGTCTGTCGTGGAACACTCGTATATTTTTCCAAGCCCTAGATCAGAATGAAGGCCAAGCCCAAAGTTCAAGGAAGAAACTCCAAGCAAGAAGGAAGGACGAATTAAAGATATATGCTCTGAAGATTTAGTCTTTAATAGAGATGTATTTTAGTTTAAACTTGTATTCTTTCCATATTAGAAAACTTGAACCCAAGGCCTATATAAAGGCATGTAATTCGACCTAGGGGAGGAGATCTTACTCTCTAACCGTCTTCCCCTAAACCCTAGTCGTTTTCCCCCTTCTCATCATGTTCTAAACTTCCCCTAGGGCTAAGGGTTGATTCTGTAAAGTAGTTGCAAGGATTGCATTTGTTTTAGGAATTTTTCTGTTCAATAAAATAGACTTCAAGTTTGCTTATTCTGGTCTTCAACATCTTGCAAGAGTATCGGGAGAGCATTGTGAGATTACACATTTACTTAATATCGGGAGAGTTAAGTATACGAAAGGAATAAGTTCGGGTTCTCCAGTTTATGGTTGAACTATCTCGGACCTAGGGATATGACGAGGTTAAGTGGCTAAGGAAGAATTCAACAACATCGGTGTTCATCCTTCGATTCACGTCGAGAGGTATCATCAAAGACGTGTTCATCGACAGACTTGTACCTAGGGATAGGCCAAGGCACAACAGGGATTCTCGCCAAGCTTGAAGTACAGAGTTGTGTGATCGCTGCCGCGACTAATAAGAGACCGCTGCCGCGACAGGTGCTGCCACGACAGGCGCAATGACAGAACAGAGATTCCTAGACTTTGCAACACCTACACCACTGAGCAAATCAATACCGGCCCATTCTCTCTATCTTGATTTCTTTACTCTTTTATTTTCAGTATTCTTTATTATCTCGTGACAAACTATTAAACTATTCTTTTCTCTCTTGTGCAGCAATCTAAGGTTAAAGCTATTAGCCTAGTCCCTGTGGAGACGATATCCGATACTTACGTATCACTTTACTACTTGCGTCGTGTACACTTGCACTACATTGCGATAGACACTTTTACACGCAACACTTGCCATAATATGTGATAACAAAATTTTACGCTTATATTTATTTTAACTTTGCTTGTGAAGTTAAAATTTGCATTGTTAGTATACAAAGTAATTATCGCATAAAGAATAAATCTATCAATAATTTGAATTAAATTAATTCATGTAATTAATGAAAATATAATATATAATATTTTAAGTGTAAATCTTAATAAAATATGTTTATATTTTAAAACCAACGTAATTAGTTTTATATATATTCTTCGATAAACCTATTTTATATAAGAAACCGTAGAAAATTAATTAAATTATTATTATAATAATTAGTGTTATAATTAATATATATTTTTAAAATAAATAAAATTAATTTCAATTAAAATTTAATATAAATACTATTTTTCTTTCAAAATAATATTAAATTTCTTGCCTAGCCTAGTGGATAGACATTGCACTCTCTCCCCTAAAGGTTCCATGTTCAATCCTCCATGAAGCCATGCATTATATTTATTTATTACAAATTGACATATAAATGTGTCACATCATCTATAATTAAAACTTCAGTGACCTAATGAAAGGTTAAAAGTGTTTGTTGACTGCAATGCAAATGACCCATTAAATTTCAGGGATATAAATAAGATGTTTATATATAATTATTATATAATTAATTTTTTATAATTAAAAGTGACAACATATTTTAGACACTATTTAAATATGTATTTGTGATAAAAATATTTGTCACTAATAAGAATAGCATTAGTGTCTAAATTTTAGTCACTGTTATTAATCTTTTGTGTCAAAAATGTAGTCACAAATAATATCTAATTGTGACGAAATGCATAAAAGTTGTCACTAATATAATAGTGACGGAGTTATTAGTGACGAGTGGTGACGGCTTAGAAAAATGATCACTGTGAACTTCAGTGACTAAATTTAATACTTTTAGTGGCCATTTTCAATGTCACTAAAAATGCATTTCCTTGTAGTGCTTGTTCTTTCCCACTCAACAAGGGAGGGGGAAACTTGGGTATAAATACCCTTCTCAAGCTTTTTTCTCCACCCATGTGGGATATAGGCTTTTACCTTGATTTTCACTTTAAGCATTACCAACATTCCCCCACTAATGCGAAAAAATTCATCTGAATCTCAAACATAAACCTCCTCAGAAGAGCAATAGTGGAATTAGTTGCTTAAGCACTAGTGAACGTATCTTGAACTAGTACATAGTGATGATGAGTGATCTTTCTCTTAGATAAGTGAAATTAGTCTTGAACTTTCTAAGATAGGGGTAAACTCATAACACACAACTAACTCCTCCATCCACTGAAGTTCTCAATGTGTAAGATATATATACACAAGTGTATATTTGGCCATCTTACCTCAAGATTCTAGTAAGTGTATTAGAAAAACGGCCCAATGTTTTTCACAGAAGGTGGCTAATCCTTCTCACTTACATATGTTATTTCTTCAAGTTTATCTCGACATAAACCACCTTGAAGCCGGGCTATGAAATAATTAAGAACCATTTGTAATGGCTAAACCTCTTAGAGATATGGTGATTTCTTCAAGTTCATTTGAAATGAACCACCCAATCTTGGGATAAAAAATCATTAAGAATAAATATTCAACCTCATTATCGGTGAATTCAATATGTCCTTCTCAATAGGACCATTCAAACTTTGAATTCATTAAGAGTTTCTTGAAACTCAACTTCTTTTGGCAGTAAGTTCATCTTGTCCTTCTCAATAGGACAACACATTCATACTTGTGTTATGAACTTATTAAGAATAAGTATTCAACCATGATTCGGTAAATTCATCAAGTCTTTCTCACTAAGACCACCCAAAACCCGGGCTATGAATTTATTAAGAGTAATAGTACTCAACCTAGGCATGTACATTATTCGTCATAGGGATAGGTAGTGAGAAATGTACACTATGAGTTTTTACATGGTTTCGTTTGACCACATTGAACTTAGATAACTAAGTTGGGTATCCACTATGAATTCCTCAACCAATGGGATTTAAACCCATCCCCCTCGACGAATATAGGACCAACTTTCGGCTTAACCCTTTGGTAAGCGAATCTGCTAGGTTTCTTTCCGACTTCACATACTCTAAAGAAAGTACTTTATTCCTTATTATGTGTCTAACGAATTCATGTCTTATGCGAATGTGCCTCTTCTTACCACTGTAAACTTGGCTCTTGGCAACACAAATCGCATATTGTGAATCACACAACAAGGAAACATGAGGAGTCGGTCTTCCCCACAACGGAATATCGGCTAACAAACTCCTTAGCCACTCAGCTTCTTGCCCAACTAAGTCAAGAGCTATAAACTTTGACTCCATAGTAGAGCGAGCAATACAAGTCTGTTTTGAAGACTTCCAAGAAATTGTTGCTTCTTCAAAAGTAAAAACATACCCACTCGTAGAGCTTACTTCATCACTATCAGAGACCCAATTGGCGTCACAATATCCTTTTAAAATAGCAGGAAAGGCAAAAAAATCAAGTCTCCAGTCCATCGTACCCTTAAGGTACTTAAGTAAGCGTCTAAGAGCAACCCAATGCTCACCACTAGGGTTGTGAGTATATCTACTAAATCTGCTTATAGCATAGGCAATATTAGGCCGAGTATAGTTCATTAATAACATCAGACTTCCAATTATCTTGGCATATTATGCTTGAGAAATGCTACTTCCTTTATTCTTAAAGAGATGTATGCTAGGATCATAAGGAGTTCAAACAGGGATGACATCAAAACTGTCAAATTTCTTTAACACTTTCTCGGTATAGTGTGTCTGACTTACGGAAAACCCTTTTTCAGTTTTGGTTACTTTGACTCCTAAGATTACATCGACTTCTCCCAAGTCTGTCTTCTCAAACTTAGTGGACAAGAAACTCTTTGTTTTGTTAATGGACTCAATGTTAGTACTAAAAATCAACATGTCGTCAACATACATGCTTATGACGACACAATCAGTACCAAACATCCTCGTATACACGCATGCATCCAAACCATTCACAACAAAACAAAAACTAAGGATAGTTTTATGAAATTTCTCATACCACTGTTGAGGAGCTTGCTTCAGGCCATAAAGCGACTTTTTAAGTCTACATACTTTACCTTCCATACCAGGTGCCTCGAAGTCAAGAGGTTGCTCCATATAGATCTCTTCATTTAGATCCCCATTCAAAAATGCAGTCTTTACATCCATTTGATGTGCTTGCAACTTGTGAACGGAGGCTAGTGCAAACAATGTACGAATCGTTGAGATTTTAGTGACGGGAGAATAAATGTCAAAGAAGTCGTTTTGATTAAACAATACACTGTTTAAATTTGAACAAATCAGCTAGAATAAGACGTTCTTATTCGAATTTAATTGAAAAATAAAATTCGAATTCGAATAGTTTTCAGAGCCTATAAATAAGTAGAAAAATTCTTTCAAATTATCTTTTATTCTTAAGAAAATTCCTCACGAATTAACCAAGCCGGACGACGGCGGCGGCGCGCGAGGATGCCCCTTGTTCTTTCCCACTCAACAAGGGAGGGGGGAAACTTGGGTATAAATACCCTTCTCAAGCCTTTTCCCAACCCATGTGGGATATAGGCTTTTGCCTTGGTTTTCACTTTAAGCATTACCAACAGTATTTTCGAGTCACAAACTAAAGTTTAGTGTTAGTTTTAAACTTTTTTAAAGTTCGGTGGTATTTTTGAGCCATCAACCATATTTGAATGGTTGTGGTGTAGTTTACCTTTTATTAAATTATTAGTTGATATGGAAAATAATAATTTTCTTGTTTATCAAGTGTTGACCGTTAATCAATTAACAATATCACCCAATTTGAAACATTAAAAGAAATGATATGCTTCATAAAATAATAAGTGTCAAAGTTACCAATTAACTATTATTTTTCAATAATAATAATAATAATAATAATAATAATAATAATAATATTTTTCAATACTAAAAGGTAAAAGTTATTATTCTTTATAACTAAAATGACCATGAATTAGTACGAACCAACTTGCCTAAGTGGTTAAGAGGACGGTTGTTGTTCCTAGAGGTCACGAGTTTGAGCACCAACAATTGTAGCAAGGCGATTGAGCATACATTGTCAAATAGTTAAGAATATATTTAGAACATATACTACTTGTAATCACCTTAACTTTCAAAAAAATAATCATGAATTAAAATAGTTCAAGAGTAGAGACGTTTATAGTCCATATTTATGTATGGTTTATGCATGAGACTAATACATTTTATGCTATTGTTTGAACTTGTTTTGATCCGAAATATGATCTTCAAATTTTTGTCTAAACCTATTTTAGATGCTCTCCTTTTTATATTTATTCTATTTCAATATATTATTTCTTTAATTAATTAAAAATTTTCTTTTTACACATTGACGATTTAATATATTTTTAATGTTTATATTTATAGTATTTATTATATATTATAAATTTAATATTTATGTGATATATTTCAAATATATTCTTCTTAAACTTAATATATATATTTTTATTAAAACCATATTAAATTTGACACGAAACTTTAGATTTGGAAGAGTATTCCAAGCGTTGATGTGAGATTTGTAGGACCGTTAATTGCTTGACGAAGCCAAATTGATTCCTTCCACTTTACTATGCTGTCGGTTCCAGCACACCCCACGCCAGACCAATTACGCACATGCTTTGGATTATGGCTCAACGTTCCCAACTGATATTTCTTACTACTTTTTTTTAAGTAGTTTTAAGATGATTATAATTTAGAGTAAATTACACATATGATCACTAAATTTTTAAGGTGTTTTCATTTTAGTCATCAAAATTTTAAAACTTTTATTAAGGTCAGTCAATTTTTAATTATTTTTCATTTTAGTCTCTCCCGTTAACTTCCTTTAAAAATACTAACGCGACACGTTAACTTTTGTTTCTCTTCTTCCTCTCCTCTGTTTCTCTTCTTCAATTCTGTTATATTTAATTTTGAAATTAACTTCAAGAATCTCTATGAATTTTGTTTTCTCTGTTCTTAATTATTTTTCTTTGATATTAGTTTATAATTACATACGTAGAAACCCTTTCATAATGATTGTGGTTATATAAAACTCAATATATGAGTGGGCAAAGGAAGAAATTTATCAGGTATTAAATGCAGTATTTTAAATGTTCTTCTCTCTACTTCTTTCTTTGTTGTGATCACAATTAAAGGCTAATATGTTGTTGCTACTAGATATTTTTTTGGTGAAACCATGTAAATTCTGATTTATTCTATGTTTTATAGGTTGGATAACTCGGAATCTAGATTATCATTCAGGCCCGTTCCAAAAGATGTAGAGGCCATGTGCTACTTTTTAAAATGAGGTCCCTAAAATAATTTAGGGTAAATTATACCGGTGGTACCCTAACTATGCATGTATTCCTACTTCGGTCCCAAAACTATGTTTTTCGGCAAAAGAGTCCCTTCCGTTACATAGTTTTCCTGTTTTGGTCCCCCGACGTTAAATAACTAACGGTTTTGCTGATGTGGTATTTTTTAATATTTTTTAAGGCTGACGTGGCATTTTTAAATATTTTTTTAATCATTTCTCTCTCCTCTTATATATTATTTTTATTTAATTTTATTCACCCAATCATGTTGTGACACGTGTCACTACACTATTAGGTGAAAAAAACCCCAAAAATCCTCAAAATTGAACTTGGTGCCGCTGGGATTCGAACCCAGGACCACCAGCACACCAAGCATGTGCTTGAACCAACTAGGCTAGGCTAAATATTTGATTCAAATCTACTAACACTTATATTTAAGCTGTACAAATTAACCCAAACAACCTAAAAACATATTTAAGCTGTCAAACTAGGGTTTCTGTGCTTCGTTGATTCTTTAATGGCAATATTCCGAAGTTAACCAGGTATATATAAACTTCTTCACCGCTCGCTTTTCTCTTTTGCAATTTGTTTTCTGCAATCGGTCTCGGCCTGAGTTTTGATCTCTTGAGTCGTGGGATTTTGTTGCAATTCCTGGTTCTAAATCTGGGGAAATACAAAAATTCTGATTGAAACTTTCGGATTCTCTGTTTACTCGTATTATATTTCATTCTCTTTTCATTGGAATGCTTTGATTCCCGAGACAAAAGTTTATGCTGTATTGTTTCGATAGATTCAATTTGATTTTGGTTTCATTTTCCTAATACAATTGATTTAATGTGAAGAGTTGTGGATATCAGATTTGAATAGCGCATTTAATGACATTGATTAAAAATGGTTATATGAGTTAATTAAGTTAAATTTTGAGTTTGTTTACTCTATTTTCCCATAAATCCCAGATTGAGTTCACTACGCAACTAATGAATAATCCATAGAAGGAGATGAGGAGAGGTTACCATTTCAAAAACTCGATTGCTTTTGTGTTCTTGCTGTTGTTGTTTTGCTGTATCTCGTTGTTGATCGTTTCGATGCTCAGAGTTCTGGACATCGCCACCGGTAATGACATGAACTTGCTCAAGGCCTCTGGTAATGACGACTCGATCGGTACATTTGGGAACATGAACTTGTTTCTAATTTAAAAATATTTTTTTGGGTTAATTTGTACAGCTTAAATATAAATGTTAGTAGATTTGAATCAGGTAACCAGCTTAGCATAGTTGGTTTACACACATGCTTTATGCACTAATGGTCCTGGGTTCGATTCCTAGCATTACTAATTGTTTTTTTGGGTTAATTTGTACAGCTTAAATATAAGTGTTAGTAGATTTAGATCAACTATTCAGCCTAGCTTAGTTGGTTCAAGCACATGCTTTGTGTGCTGGTGGTCCTGGGTTCGAATCCCAGCGGCACCAAGTTCAATTTTGAGGATTTTTGGGGGGTTTTTTCACCTAATAGTGTAGTGACACGTGTCACAACATGATTGGGTGAATAAAATTAAATAAAAATAATATATAAGAGGAGAGAGAAATGATTAAAAAAATATTTAAAAATGCCACGTCAGCCTTAAAAAATATTAAAAAATGCCACATCAGCAAAACCGTTAGTTATTTAACGTCGGGGGACCAAAACAGGAAAACTATGTAACGGAAGGGACTCTTTTGCCGAAAAACATAGTTTTGGGACCAAAGTAGGAATACAGGCATAGTTAGGGTACCACCGGTGTAGTTTTCCCAATAATTTATAGTAAATCGAAATTTTAAAATATCAAAATTTATCATATTATTAATCTTTCTTATAAAATAAAAAAATTCTAAACATATGAAACTAAGATAATGTCACAAAACAACTCTACAATTGTGATATTTTATTTAAAAAGTGTCACCCTCCGAACGGTTTTAGAAGCAAAATCGTCAACCAAATTTTCATAGTCAATTTTATCTAAAATATCATTCTCAATCGCTATCAATGCTAACCCATAAGCCTTTCTTGTGAAATAGTAAAACGCATATATGTCTTCAACACCTTTAATTTAGAAAAGCTTCGTTCTGCAAATGCAACTGTCACATGAATAGTTAATAAACTTCTATATGTAATAAAAGCATTAGAAAAAATATTACCTTTCAAAAACTTCAAAATCTCCAATGGTCCTATTTTTTCGACAAGCAAGAACTCTCTTAGTAACCTCAACTTCACATACAATTCATTTTCATCAATATTAGATTGTCCTTTATTCTTAAGAATAGACTCAAAATAAGCACAATGAAACTTTAGACTCACATCATCTAGTGACTGCAACTTATGAGAAGTAAATAAAAATCTTTTTTTTTCATTTTCTTAGTATTGTTCAAATCTCTTATTAAGAGAAACAATAGTTTGATCAACAATATATAAGAAATAATTAACTCTAAATGATTCATTTGGATATTTTGAAACCATAGATAGGTGTTATCTGAATTCTTTTCAAAAAAATTCTTTTAATTTCACATCTTTGAGGAAAGACATAATCAATGTTCATTTCAATGACAATACCCTTAGCAACATCCAAAGCATCATCGAAATCAGTTTCTCTATATTGCTCAAAAAAGGAAATTAATCCTTTTATTTTTTTTCATGGCAACATCAATGAACATATGATTTGATTGTAAATGTTAACTAACCAAATTAACCACATATAACATTTCAAACCAAATAATAATTGACACCAAAAATTCAAAACCACCAAGTTCATTTGTTGCTAAAGATTTAGCTTCACTTTGTACTTTAAAATCATTCTCACTACTTTTTGCTACTTGAAGTAAAGCTTCACGTATTTCTGATATTTGATTTCTTATAGCTTTAACACTCTCAACACGACTCTCCCAACAAGTTGATGACAATGGTTTAGGAGTCAAACCTTTAACATTATTTTTCAAAATTTGTCATCTTTTGTAGAATAAGCAAATATAGTATAAATACGTTGTATGATGCCAAAAAAATCTCTAGCTTTACCACAACTATTAGCCATATCACACAAAGTTAAATTAAGATTGTGACAACCACAAGGAGTGTAAAAAGCTCTAGGATTTATATATAACAATTTTTTCGTACTCCTTGATGTTTTCCTTTCATATTTGACCCATTGTCAAACCCTTGTCCTCTCACGTCATCTATGTCAAGACCAAAATCCCTTAATTCAGTTTGTAAAATATCAAAAAGTACTTGACCCGTGGTATCGTTCACATTTAAAAATCCTAAAAAGGACTCCTCAACAATAATAGGACTCGAAAAAATATCAACATATCTAATTAAGAGACATTTGTTCTTGGTGGCTCACATCAGGAGTACAACCAAGTATGACTGAAAAATACTTTACTTGTTTTATTTTCCTAATAATTTCTGACTTAATTACAGAACCAAGCAAAAGTATTAATTCATTTTGAATTCTTGGACCAAAATAATGAAAATGAAGTTCATCATTTGTAATACGTCGAACATACTCTTGAACAATCGAATCAAATTCACATAACATTTTTATTAAGCCCAAAAAATTTTCATTACTATTTTACATAATGTACCATTAGTACCACGAAATGCTAAGTTATGTTTTGCAAGAAATTTTATTACTGAAATTATTCTAAACAATACATTTTTTAATGTTCCTTCTCCTTTTCAAGTTATTTTTGCGTCACCTTATCAATAGTTTCATTCTTTTGAAATCTAAGACGCAAATCATACCAAGTTGCCATATTCTTAAAATGTCACATATTAATCTCATGTTCTTTGAGCCTTGTACTAACATGTGTCCAGTCATTAAAATCTTCATTAGCTAATTTTCCGTTTTCAAGTCCTTTTTTAAATATTTTACAACAAAAACAAAAAAAATTGATCCAATTCTTTAGTATAAATCGACCATTCTCTATCATATTTTTTCTAATTTGATAATACTCTCGTATATAATATTGAAGAAAATCGCTTTGACAACCTATTTTTAAGACCTTTCTCAATAGACAAATCTTTTTTGGGAGCCTTAGCTACTAAAAGATCAATCATTTTAGCATTAAGATCATCCTAAATTCTAAGATCAAATATATCCGGTAAATTTTCAGTGTCAATATTAATATTATTTTCAACACTTAAAATATCATTATCGACATTCTGACTAGTGTGATTATCACTAATAGGATTAGAATTGTCATTTTGAATTAACACATCATTTTCACTTAAAGGTTTATCTTTATCTACATACATATTTTCATTCAAATCAACACAATTATCATCATTATAATTCAAATTAACACCATCATCATTCAAAATAATTTTATCATCAACAACATTATTAATTTCAGCAGAAGTATGTGATTCCTTCACAAAGAATTTATTAAGAGCTCTTATTTGAGATTGATTTAACTCTTCTCGTCTCTTTTTTTTACGTTTTTTATATCCGGATTCATATTTTTTAATTGCAGGACCCGTGATAAAATTCTCAAAGAAAGAGATCAAGTGATAAGCTAAAATTCAAAAGGATAGAAAAAACTTGAAAATTGAGAAGAATAAAATTTTAGAACAATCGAATTACAGGTCAACAACAAGATTGCCGAATTGGAGAAAAAACAACCTTTAAATTCTCAAAATCTTGAAAAGTAGTAGTAGATTTTATTTTTATTTTTAGATGATGAATAAGATTGAAAAAAATTAAAATTAAAACAAGTATAAATAAGACAATTTTTTACCGTTACTCACCATAAATCTTGTTGGATTTTCTAGGAAAAAATGATTGCAATTAATTTATTAAGATAATAAATGTGAGAATTAAAAGATTTTTTATTCTATTTTATCATGGGAATTGATAGCAGATTGTTTTTTTTAAAATATTTTTATTAATAGATTTTTTAAAATGTGGGTATCCAAAATTTTGGAGGCTTATACAAGATTGAAAAAACGTGTGTTTAACATTGATGGATTAGCTCACTCTGGCCATACAAACGATACTTGGAGTTATTGCAATGACTCTAAGGACAATTTATAGATGTTTTTTTTTATCTTTTACGCTCTCTAGTTTTGTACAGCTTACAATTACGTTGCTCCATCATCTCGGGTTTTTGGGCGAGGTGAATTTGTGATAGATCCTGCACAAATCGCCAAGTGATAGTTGCAGCTATATTTCATCATTGAATTTCTTCTTGTGGCTCCATTACCACATGTGTAAATGTTGTTTTCCTGAGTATTTGATTGTTGATGGCTGCAAGCTTTCCCTTTGTTCAAATGCATCTACCTCTTCTTTTATTGCAATATCTTTTTTTTTTCGTGTATCTTTGTTTAGAGAGGCCTCTTTACAAGTTATGTGTGTGATGAATACATCTAATGTTGTGAATTTTTAGGTTTCACTTGTAGAAAAAACCGAGTAAGAAAAGAAGAAAAAAATGGATGAAGAAAGAAATTTAACGTGACACGTCATCATTTTTAACGAAAGTTAACGGAAGGGACCAAAATGAAAACAGACTAAAAGTTAGATGGCCCTAATGAAAATTATAAAAGTTTTGTGACCAAAATAAAAGTGCCCTAAAAGTTCGGTGACCATTTGTGTACTTTACCCTATAATTTATAATATGTGTTTATAGCCCTATTTGGCAATTAGCGGATAGCTGATAGCGGATTACATCAGCTAATAGTTGATTGCATTAGCTGATTTGACTAGCGGATTGTATTAGCTGATTGTATAAAAGTGTTTGGTAAAATTAACTGATAGCTGATATTTGTTTGATTATTTAAACAAATAAAGTGAGATATAAGGATGAAGAACTAATGTTTTGATATAATAATTGAAAAATAGTTTTGGACTAAATTGAAAAGATCTCAAAAGTGCCTTTAAGTCCAAACAACTTAAAAATATGTTTGAGGATTCTTTAAAGAGGTTTTGAAGTGTCTTCTAAAGCTAAACTTTACAAAACCACCTAGGTATTTCGAAACACTTTTAGGCGTTTCGAAACAACCATTCATAGTTTCAAAACATTTCGATACAGCTCTGTCTGTTTTGAAACGAGCTTTAATCTGGGTGAGGATTTTTACATAGCATTTCGATACGGGGCTTCACCGTTTCGATACGCCTATGTGGCAAAGACTTCAACGGTCAAAATTCCCAACGACTATTTTTCCAATAGCTTTTTAAATTGCAGCTCAACTGTTACTCGTTCCGAAATAGGGTTGCAACCGTTTCGATACGAATCAAGGTGTTTCAAAACAGCCAGAGGTGTTTCGAAACGGATTGCTGCATCAGACTTCAACGGCTAGTTCTAAATAAGGGTGTACCGGAACAAGGTCGATTGTTTCGAAAGCATTTGTGGTGGGAAATAAAGTCTCCAACGGCTCCAAAACATCCCCCACGATCCTCAACGGCTACAAACTCATTTGAGAGCATAAAAGAGACCTCCAAGCATCAAGAGAAGACTAATGCTTCAATTGTCAACAACATCATAATAAAGAAATTGTCTTAGAGCCTAATTGTACATTTTCTTGTATAGACAACACTAGTGAGCTAAACATTGTTATATTTGCTCACGTGTTTAGGTTTTGGGTAAGAGGTTTATAGTGCAAACAAATACCTATTAGAGGGATTTCAAGTTTGTTTAAGAATTTCTCTGGTAAGAGAGTCTTTGATTAAACGAAGGGTAGTTAGCTTAATCATTGTAACGGTTTCCTCCTAAGCCGAGAAAGGGGGATGAAATTCTAGAGTGAATTTGTTGAAATCCTTAATGGGGAGCTAAGGTAGTGGATGTAGACCTTGGTTAGAAGGTTGAACCACTATAATTCTTTGTGTCATTTGCCTATTTTTCACTTCCCAAAAAAACACCCAAATATCCAACTTCTCCACACTTGGTGAGCTAGAACGGTTGAAGGAAATCGAGCACATAAAACCCAACAATTGTTATCACAACTTGGCTCATTTGAAGAGGATTAACACCCTATTGAGGCGATCCGGCAAGCTCGATCAACATTTCAAACAACCGGCTCAATGGCGCAATCCATCGACAAACCATTCTTCTTCAACGAGACCAATTATGCTTATTGGAAGACAAGAATGATGTTCTTTGTTAAATCCAAGGACTACAAGCTTTGTGATATCATTGAAGATGGCCCGTTCGTACCAAAAGGAAGCAAGATGGAGTGGAGTGCCGACGACCGCAAGGTGATGGAATTAAATTGCAAGGGTTTGCACTCCATCTTTTGTGCTCTTAGCCTCAACATCTACGAGAAGATGTCTTTTTGTGAGAGTGCCAAGGAAGTTTGGGACAAGCTCAAAGTTACATACGAGGGGGAAAACGAAGTAAAGGAGACCAAGATCGGTCTCCTCAACCTCGAGTATGAAAACTTCAAAATGGATTCGGAAGAGGACATTGAGAAGATGTTCCATCGATTCTCCACCATCACCAATGGACTCAAGGGTTATGGAGAAGTCATTCCGGAAGAAAAGCTTGTCCGAAAGCTTATCTATTCTCTTCCCGAGTCATAAGACTCAAAGAGGACCGCCATCATCAAAGCTAAGAATTTGAAGACCTTGAAGCTTGATGAACTCATAGGGTCACTTCTCACTCACCAAATTATGAAGAAAGACAAAGAAGAGGAGAAGAAGAAGGATGATATAAGAGAGATGGGGAAAAAGAAGATCATGGAGCTAGGCATCCACACGAATGTCATTGCTCTCAAGTCCTCCAAGTGCAACCATGTTGATATAAGTGAGGAGGAGGATGAAGAAGAAGAGATAGTTCATCTCTTCAAGAAGTGTGCCCCTTTCATGAAGAAAGCCATGAAAGAACTCGATCTTGAATCTATGAAGAAGAAGAGGGCAATCACTTCAAGCCATAAGAAGAATGCATATATGGCTACTTGGAGTGATGAAGACTCCACCGACGATGAACAAACCAACCTTTGCCTTATGGCCATCGAAGAAGATTCAAGGGTAACTTCTAATTCATCTACTTCATGTTCATATTCATTTGATGAATTACAAGATGCCTATGATGAATTGGTTTTAGAATTTAAAAATCACATTTTGAAAAACAAGAAAGTGATTTCAAATTTGAAAATTCAAAATGAGTTGATTTCTAAAACCAAAATTGAACTTGAAGCAAAACTAAATGAGTTTGAACAAAAATGTTTTGATTTACAAAACTTGCTTCATAAAGTTCAAGAAGAAAAAAAATTGATTTCCAAAGAGCTTGAAAAGAAAAATAATTTTAGAAAATCAAATGTTAATGTAAGACAATCTAGTGCCCATAGATTTATAAATAGAAAATGTTTTAGAAGTGTTTAGGTCCCAAAAGGACTAATCACTTCAACTAAAAAGGATGGAATTGAAAGATAGATTCCTGAGGGGACTAAATTGTGAGCTAATAACGTCTATGGATCCAAAGCAATTTGAATACAAAAAATTACTTGATTGTCTTATGATAGGTGTGATGGAGATTTATCAACAAGTCAAATATTGAGGGGGAGCTCTATGCACACAAGGAAGAACACTTGAAGAATGAAGGCTTCACATCCTCTATTGAGTTCAAGTGTGGTAAAATCTAGTTGTTTTTATTTGTTTAATTTGATTTATTTTTTTTAATTCAACTAGATTATCATGTGTTGAAGTAACATTTGCTTGATGATGCTTTGAGTAAGGGGGAACATTTTTAAAAAACCAAAATTCTTATTTGTGTCATTTTATTTTACCACATAAGTTATTTTGAACTTAAAGTTGTTTGAAACCTTATTGATATAACAAAAAGGGGAGAAATGGTTTCAAAAATTGAATTTTCAAATGAATAAGGGGAGCTTTGATTGCTTTTAAATCTTAATTCTCATATTCAAAATTTATTTCACAAAGGGGGGAATCCCAAAAAAATTTTCAAGTTGTTTTTATTATATAAAAAAGGGGAAGATTGAAGAACTAATGTTTTGATATAATAATTGAAAAATAGTTTTGGACTAAATTGAAAAGATTTCAAAAGTGCCTTTAAGTCCAAACAACTTAAAAATATGTTTGAGGATTGTTTAAAGAGGTTTTGAAGTGTCTTCTAAAGCTAAACTTTACAAAACCACCCAGGTGTTTCGAAACACCCTTAGGCGTTTCGAAACAACCATTCAAAGTTTCAAAACGTTTCGATACAACTCTCTCTGTTTCGAAACAAGATTTAATCTGGGTGAGGATTTTTACATAGCGTTTCGATACGGGCTTCACCGTTTCGATACGCCTATGTGGAAAAGACTTCAACGGTCAAAATCCCCAACGGCTATTTTCTCAAAGGCTTTTTAAATTGCAGCTCAACTGTTACTCGTTCTGAAACGGGGTTGCTACTGTTTCGATACGGATCAAAGTGTTTCGAAACAACCAGAGATGTTTCGAAATAGATTGCTGCATCATACTTCAACGGCTAGTTCTGAAGAAGGGCGTACCGGAACGGGTCGGTTGTTTCGAAACGGACGTCTGCAGAACAACATTTATGGTGGGAAATAAAGTCTCCAACGGCTCCAAAACATCCCCAACGGTTCTCAGCGGCTACAAACTCATTTGGGAGTGTAAAATGGACCTCCAAGCATCAAGAGAAGACTAATGCTTCAATTGTCAACAACATCATGATAAAGAAATTGTCTTAGAGCCTAAATGTACATTTTCTTGTATAGACAACACTAGTGAGCTAAACATTGTTATATTTGCTTAAGTGTTTAGGTTTTGGGTGAGAGCTTTATAGTGCAAACAAATACCTATTAGATGGATTTCAAGTTTGCTTAAGAATTTCTCTTGTAAGAGAGTGTTTGATTAAGCTAAGAGTAGTTAGCTTAATCGTTGCAACAATTTCTTCCTAAGCCGAGAAAAAGGGATGAAATTCTAGAGTGAATTTGTTGAAATCCTTAGTGGGGAGCTAAGGTAGTGGATGTAGAACATGGTTAGAAGGTTGAACCACTATAATTCCTTGTGTCATTTTCCTGTTTTTCACTTCCCACAAAAACACCTAAATATCCAACATCTCCACACTTGACGAGCTAGAACGGTTGAAGGAAATTGAGCACATAAAACCTAACAATTGGTATAAGAGCTTGGCTCATTTGAAGAGGATTAACACCTTATTGAGGCGATCCGGCAAGCTCGATCAACATTTCAAACAACCGGCTCAATGGAGCAATCTATCGATAAACCACCCTTCTTTAACGGGACCAATTATGCTTATTGAAAGACAAGAATGATGTTCTTTGTTAAATCCAAAGACTACAAGCTTTGGGATATTATTGAAGATGACCCGTTCGTATCAAAAGGAAGCAAGATGGAGTGGAGTGTCGATGACCACAAAAAGATGGAATTAAATTGCAAGGGTTTGCACTCCATCTTTTGTGCTCTTAGCCTTAACATCTACGAGAAGATGTCTTCTTACGAGAGTGCCAAGGAAGCTTGGGACAAGCTCAGAGTTACTTACGAGGGGACAAACGAAGTAAAGGAGACGAAGATCGGCCTCCTCAACCTTGAGTATGAAAACTTCAAAATGGATCCGGAATAGGACATTTAGAAGATCTTCCATCGATTCTCCACCATCACCAATGGACTCAAGGGTTATGGAGAAGTCATTCCAGAAGAAAAGCTTATCTGAAAGCTTATCTATTCTCTTCCCAAGTCATAGGACTCAAAGAGGACCGCCATCATCGAACTAAGAATTTGCAGATCTTGAAGCTTGATGAACTCATAGGGTCACTTCTCACTCACCAAATTATGAAGAAAGACAAAAAAGAGGAGAAGAAGAAGGACGATATAAGAAGGATGGGGAAAAAGAAGATCATGGAGCTAGGCATCCACACAAATGTAATTGCTCTCAAGTCCTCCAAGTGCAACCATGTTGATACAAGTGAGGAGGAGGATGAAGAAGAAGAGATAGTTCATCTCTTCAAGAAGTGTGCCCTTTTCATGAAGAAAGCCATGAAAGAACTCGATCATGAATCTATGAAGAAGAAGAGGGCAATCACTTCAAGCCATAAGAAGAAGGCATATGTGGCTACTTGGAGTGATGAAGACTCCACCGACGATGAACAAGCCAACCTTTGCCTTATGGCCATCGAAGAAGATGCAAGGGTAACTTCTAATTCATATACTTCATATTCATATTCATTTGATGAATTACAAGATGCCTATGATGAGTTGGTTTTAGAATTTAAAAATCACATTTTGAAAAACAAGAAATTTCAAATTTGAAAATTCAAAATGATTTGATCTCTAAAACCAAAATTGAACTTGAAAAACTAAATGAGTTTGAACAAAAATGTTTTGATTTACAAAACTTGCTTCATAAAGTTCACGAAGAAAAAGATTTGATTTCCAAAGAGCTTGAAAAGAAAAATAATTTTAGAAAATCAAATGTTAATGTAAGACAATATAGTGCCCCTAGATTTATAAATGGAAAATGTTTTAGAAGTGTTTGGGTCCCAAAAGGACTAACCACTTCAACTAAAAAGGATGGAATTGAAAAATGGATTCCTAAGGGGACTAAATTTTGTGCTACTAACGTCTATGGATCCAAAGCAATTTGGATACCAAAAATTAGTTAGTTGTCTTATGATATGTGTGATGGAGATTGATCAACAAGTCAAATATTGAGGGGGAGCTCCATGCACACAGGGAAGAACACTTGAAGAATGAAGGCTTCACATCCTCCCTTGAGTTCAAGTGGGTAAAATCTAGTTGTTTTTATTTGTTTAATTTGATTTATTTATTTTTAATTCAACTAGATTATCATGTGTTGAACTAACATTTGCTTGATGATTCTTTGAGTAAGGGAGAGCCATTTTTAAAAAACCAAAATTCTTATTTGTGTCATTTTCTTTTACCTCATAAGTTATTTTGAACTTAAAGCTGTTTGAAATCTTTTTGATATAACAAAAAGAGGGAGAAATGGTTTGAAAAATTGAATTTTCAAATGAATAAGGGGGAGCTCTAATTGATTTTAAATCTTAATTCTCCTATTCAAAATTTATTTCTCAAAGGGGGAGAATCCCAAACAATTTTTCAAGTTGGTTTTATTATATCAAAAAGGGGGAGATTGAAGAACTAATATTTTTATATAATAATTGAAAAGATTTCAAAAGTGCCTTGAAGTCCAAACAACTTAAAAATATGTTTGAGGATTTTTCAAAGAGGTGTTGAAGTGTCTTCTAAAGCTAAACTTTACAAAACCACCCAGGTGTTTCGAAACACCCTTAGGCGTTTCTAAACAACCATTCACAATTTCAAAACGTTTCAATACAACTCTGTATGTTTCGAAACAGGCTTTAATTTGGGTGAGGATTTTTACATAGCGTTTTGATACGGGTTCACCGTTTTGATACGCCTATGTGGAAAAGACTTCAACGGTCAAAATCCCCAACGACTATTTTCCCAACGGCTTTTTAAATTGCAGCTCAACTGTTACTCGTTCCGAAACGGGGTTGCTACTGCTTTGATACGGATCAAAGTGTTTCGAAACGGATTGCTTCATCAGACTTCAACGGCTTGTTCTGAAGAAGGGCGTACCAGAACGAGGTCGATTGTTTCGAAACGGGCGTCTGTAGAAAAACATTTGTGGTGGGAAATAAAGTCTCCAACGGCTCCAAAACATCCCCAACGGCTACAAACTCATTTGAGAGTATAAAAGGGACCTCCAAGCATCAAGAGAAGACTAATGCTTCAATTTTCAACAACATCATGATAAAGAAATTTTCTCAGAGCCTAATTGTACATTTTCTTGTATAGACAACACTAGTGAGCTAAACATTGTTATATTTGCTCAAGTGTTTAGGTTTTGGTTGAGAGCTTTATAGTGCAAACAAATACCTATTAGAGGGATTTCAAGTTTTCTTAAGAATTTCTCTTGTAAGAGAGTGTTTGATTAAGCTAGGGGTAGTTAGCTTAATCATTGTAACGGTTTCCTCCTAAGCCGAGAAAAGGGGACGAAATTCTAGAGTTAATTTGTTGAAATCCTTTGTGGGGAGCTAAGGTAGTGGATGTAGACCTTGGTTAGAAGGTTGAACTACTATAATTCCTTGTGTCATTGTCGTATTTTTCACTTCCCACAAAAACACCCAAATATCCAACTTCTCCACACTTGGCAAGCTAGAACGATTGAAGGAAATTGAGCACATAAAACCCAACAAACGACATGATTATAATTGATGCTTATTTGAACAGTTTATTAGTTATCAACATTTTGTATCTATTACCATTCAAAAAAGTTATTTTATATTTGTTGCATGCAAAATAGTCTGTTGCAATAGAGTGCAAGTGTCCACGACGCAAGTAGTAAAGTGATACACGAAGTATCGGATATCGAATCCACAGGGACTGGAAATAGCTTTATCCTTGGATTGCTGCACAAGAGAGAAAGAAGAGAGTTTAATTGTTTATAGAGGAATAATGAAGATTACTGAAGATAAAATATTAAAAGATTTAGGGTAAAGAAATAGGCCGGTATTGAATTGCTCGGTAGTGCACGTGTTGCACTGTAAAGAACTTTCTGTTTTGTCGTCATTCCTGTCGCGGTAGCACCTGCGGCGGTAGCAGTCTGTTTTTGTCGCGGTAGCGATCACACAACTATGTACTTCAAGCTTGGCAAGAATCCCTGCTGTAACTTGTCCTATCCATAGGTCCAAGTCTGTCGATGAACACGTCTTAGATGATACCTCTCGGTATGAATCGAAGGATGAACACCGGTGTTGTTGAATTCTTCCTTAGCCACTTAACCTCGTCCTATCCCTAGGTCCGAGATAGTTCAACCATAAACTAGAGAACCCGCACTTATTCCTTTCGTATACTTAACTCTCCCGATATTAAGTAAATGAATAATCTCACAATGCTCTCCCGATACTCTTGTAAGATGTTGAAACTAGAATAAGCAAACTTAAAGTTTATTTTATTGAACAGAAAAATTCTAAAAATAGTACAATCCTTGCAACCCTTAGCCCTAGGAGAAGTTTAGAACATGATGAGAAGGGGGAAACGACTAGAGTTTTGGGGAAGACGGTTAGAGAATGAGATGTCCTTCCCTAGGTCGAATTACATGCCTTTATATAGGCATTTGGTTCAAGTATTCTAATAAGGTAAGAATAAAAGCTAAAACTAAATTACAACTCTAATTAAGATTAAATCTTCAGAGAAGATGCCTTTAATTCGTCTTCTTTTCTTTCTTTAGGTTTCTTCCTTGAACTTTGGGCTTGGCCTTCATTCCGATCTAGGGCTCAGAAAAATATATGGTTGGCCTACGACAGACCGACTTAATGTCGTCTATCTGTCGAGCTCCACTTCATTTTTTCCCTTCACCATTGCTCTCGTCATTGGCTACCACGGCATCGTCTTCCTTCTCGACTTCAATCCTGTGTTCCAGCTCTGCTTCTTCACTGCCCTGAGTCTGCCACAGCAGCTACCTGCAAAATCAGCCAAAATCAGTAGCAACTGTGCCATTTTATATAATTGTGATGTATATGTGAAATCTATCCTAAATGAAATGAATTATGCTTGAATGCAGCAGAAATATGAGTTAAATAAGGGGTAAAGAGTAGGAGTTTTGCACACTCAACACACCCCCAAACTCAAGTTCTTGCTTGTCCTCAAGCATTTATGACCTAAAAATTAAAAAAAACTTTTTGTTTGGCTTAAAACATTGAACTTTTCCTTCCCTACCATTCATGCCCTATTGCGGACAACACCTTGTTGGACATTTCAGGATTCATTCGGAGCCTTGCTATAATTCTCGTGTAGTGTGTGCATGTTTTGTGAACAATTATATGCCTAGACTCCCTTGGTTTACTAGAATACCTAAGCCATTCACTTAAATTTTTATGCCAGCTTTCATTTTCTTGGAGGCAATTCTTAGGCTCCTTTAGTTTTTCTTAGACTCGTTTTTCTTTTCTTAATTTAAGTTTGACAAGAGACTGTTTCGGGAACCTCTGGCTAACTTCCTAGAGCCAGTTTCGGGCACCTCTAGGTGTATTGAGTCTCACTTTCCTTAACTTCTTTTCCTAGAGCCAGTTTTAGGCACCTCTATGGGCAACTCAAGTATTTAAGCTTTTCCTATTCTAGTTTACTAAGAGAAGTCTAGACAGTATAAGAGTCACAAAGGGTGTTTAAAGATCAGAACTATAGTAATGCTCTAAATTGTTCCTAAAAATATCCTAAAGGCACTACCACGACAGAGGCTGTCACGGCAGGTAAGTTCAGTTCAAAGTCTTAAGCCATTTTTTTGACAAAAATAAACTTAAATAATAATTAACACTTAGACACAATTTTATAACCTAAAAGACACTTCATATTACTAGAGGGATGCCACCCCCAAACTCGATGGTTGCATTGTCCTCAATGCATAATAACAGAAAAACAGAAAATAAAAACAAAATACACCACAATAATAATAAGGGAAAACTACATCGGTGGTCCCCTAACTATCACCGTTCTCCTGTTTTGGTCCCCAAACTATATTTTTCGGCAAACTCGTCCCTTTTGTTACATAGTTCTCCTATTTTGGTTCCTCGACGTTAAATAGCTAACGATTTTGCTGACGTGGCATTTTTTAATATTTTTTTAATCATTTCTCTCTCCTCTTATATTATTTTTATTTAATTTTATTCACCCAATCATATCGTGACACGTGTCACTACCCTATTACTTGGGAAAAAAACCCCCAAAATCCTTAAAAATGCATTTGGTGCCGCTGGAATTCGAACCCAGGACCACCAACACAAAGGGTATGGACATTAACCAACTATGCTAAGCTAGTTACTTGATACAAGTCTACTAACATTTATATTTAAGCTATACTAATTATTATAGCTTAAATAAACAACATACCATGAAGATGAACAGCCAAGCTGCAATTCTGGACAAAATCGCAGACAATGAGCTTTTCGTCCTTCATGTAATAATAAGCGACGGGAGTAAGCACGTTGTATAAGATGAACCGAAACACCCGCTTCCCAATATCTCAGCTGATCCTTTCAGCAAGTCCTGCAAATCAAACTTGTCTCCATCATCATCCTTCACGAAAGTAAGCTTCGGAGCAGCCTCCGCGGGCTTCGTTTCGTTGATCGAGTGCGGCGACAAGGCGGCAGAAGCACTGTCTTCTACCTTGAGACCCTCTGGTTGCTGTTTTTTGCGTTGATTGATTATGACGAATGCAACTATGGCTTGTAGTATAAAGACCCCAACAACGATCAGGATCACAATAATCCACATTGAGATCTTATTCATGAAATTGGAAGAAACGTTTTCCCTTGGATCAGCAGGGGTTGTCGATGTTGGAAAAATAATTGTAACAGTCGCTTCACATGATTTCAATGGTGCTCCACAAACACCTTTATTGCCTGCATTTCCATATATATGGTAGTTCTGTTTTAAGGGTTTTGTAGGTTAATTAGTATAGATTAAATATAAATGTGAGTAGATTTCTATCAAGTAGCCAGCCTAGCATAGTTGGTTAATGCACATGCCCTTTGTGCTTGTGGTCCTGGGTTCGAATCCCAGCAACACTAAAATCATTTTTAAGAATTTTGGGGGTTTTTTTTCCAACTAATAGGGTAGTGACACATGTCACGACATGATTGGGTGAATAAAATTAAATAAAAATAATATAAGAGGAGAGAGAAATGATTAAAAAAATATTAAAAATGCCACCTCAGCAAAACCGTTAGCTATTTAACGTCGGGGACCAAAACAGGAGAAATATGTAACAGAAGGAACGAGTTTGCCGAAAAACATAGTTTGGGGACCAAAACAGGAGAACAGTGATAGTTAGGGGACCACCGGCATAGTTTTCCCTAATAATAAAACAACAAGACATCAAAATAAGATAGGAACTTAATTTCAAATGTTGTAGTCGCTACAACTAATCTGTAGCTGCTGGCGGGCGGTGACCATCATTGTTGGTGCTGGCAGAGTGCTCGGAGAGGCGGAGGCAATTTTCTTCTTGGCTTCCCTTGGGGGCTGGACACGAGTGGGTGAGATCTAGGGTGGCTTTTCTAGCACTTGTACCTCATCGGATGAGCTTCCGCTACTGCTGCTGCTGCAGGCAGACTTTCCTTGGTCGGATGATCCTTCAGCAGTGTTGGGCTTCTGCCTTTTCATCGAAGTGAACTCCTTTGAAAGGTTTCGTTTGATAGAGGGCTCCCCATCAGATTCTTTCCAGATGGAGGATGATGAGAACCCTAAGAAGTAGTCGTCATCGAGTTCTGGCAGCGGTTTCTTTCGTTTTTCTCCTCTGGCAGAGGCAGTGGCAGTGTGGCTACCACCTTCAGCTGTCGTGGTCGGGGTTGGAGTGGATGCAACAGAGGGTGTTTTTGGTGTGGCAGCAGGAGTGGGGGTATGGGCAGGTGTATGGGCAGCAAAGTATTGCTCTAGGAAAACATGAAATTGTACATTTGCAAAATTTAAATTGTTTTGAATGAAATGTATCGTGGCTGCTGTGAAGTCTCTGACGAAACTCATCAGACCAAGCTGTCGTTCCTCCATCTTTTTCAATGTGGCCAGAATTTGAGTGGAGGAGTCTGCTGGAGGGGCTGCTGCTGCTTTACGGTGGCAGGTTCTAGCTGGCTCTTCTGCTACGGCAGACGGGTTGAAGAAGTAGATGGGTGTGGCTGCTTTCAGTTCCATTAAGCTGAATATGTTGCGCTCCGTCCATCCCTTCCCTCGGACCTTGAAATCTTCGGGGATTTCTAGAATGTTATGGACGCGGCAGATCTCGGTGATGAGGTATGGGAAGGCAAGAGGTCCCGATGGTCTGAGGGCGCACTCCAAAATTCCCTCTCGTATATACCGGCCGACATTTATTGGTCTCTCAATTAAAATTGAATGAACGAGAGCTAACCTGGGTCGGTCGACCGTGCTGTTATGGGATGAAGGCATTATCCTCTTCTTTATGAAGTGGTTCCACAGTTTGGCCTCCGGAGTGAGTTGAGTGCGTTTCACCGTCCACCGATGCTTGGGGTCAGTATTCCACTATGTCCCTTCTTCAGTTACCTCTGTCATGCCAGCATCGTAGTCTGCCGGTGACAGACTTTCCACAAACCTCTTGTGTTTGTTCTCCCTTTTGTTGACATAAATGCCATAGAGGGTATTGATGTATTCAGGCTCGAAAGTAACTTCTTTACCTCGCACTGTCACGATCTTCGTATCCTTGCTGTTGACAGCAGCGTAAAATTCTTGAACTAACGTGACATTCATCTCCTCTGGCTGGGCAGCAAACATCTGCCATTTGAGGGCTTTGATTTTTCGAGCTATAAACGGTTCGAGCCTGAGGTCTTCCGTGCGTTTGGTGTAAAGGCACCCTCTTTCTTCCCACATCTCCCTCGTTTGGAAGGAGCGATAATATCTGTCGACAGAGTCGGTGGTGGCAAATCGGTTAGGGATGGCACTATGGCTAGGTGTGCCGGCTGCTGTGGCAGAGCTGGAGGCAGCACTTTATCGTGTCTGTCTGGTACTCATAGTTGCAAGGCTGTGGAAAATTAAAGAAATTTGAGATCTAGAGAGAAAGCAAGTTGAGAGAGTAAAAGTGAGGCGCGAATAACGTGGCCAGCTGTTATGCGGTTTCTGACGCGTCTGTCATATGTTTCCGTGTTTGCTGCGCTTCTGTTACATGTTTTCGTGTCTACTGCGCGTATGTTACACGTTTGCGTGTCTATCACGACAGCTGATGTCAGGCTGTGACGACAGACTCCTCCTTTGGGCTTTTTGGGTTGCTGTGGAAATGGTGGGCTGATTCACTTCTTCTCCTCTCCTTATTTCCCTTATTTCCTAAAAATAATTAAAATAAAAACATAGTTCCCAAAAATAAAATAATTCTAATTTCTTAATAAATAAAATACATAATTAATAAAAATAAAAATAAGTTAAATTAGGGATGCATTGAGGGGCATCTCCTAAATTAACCACTTCCTACATCCTTGGGGCTTAAGTTCCCTGATAATGCTTTAGTCTCTGTCCGTTGACTTTAAATTGGTGCTCGTCTTTTAAGGATTTGATCGTGATGGCACCATGGGGAAAAACCTGCACAACTTGGAATGGGCCGGACCATCTAGATTTAAGCTTCCCTGGGAAAAGTTTTAACCTAAAGTTAAACAACAACACAAGCTGCCCTGGGCAGAACTGTCGTGGCAGCAACTTCTTGTCATGTCACCTCTTGGTTTTGTCATTGTAAATCCTTGCGTTGTCATAGGCCATTGCTCGAATTTCTTCAATTTCATTCAAGTCGACTAGCCTTTTCTGCCATGCCTTATCTAAGTCCATGTTTACTGCCTTGATAGCCCAGTAAGCTCTGTGCTCTATCTCAACAGGTAAATGGCATGTTTTCCATATATCAACATGTAGGGTGACATTTCCAATGGTGTCTTGAATGTTGTTCTATAGGCCCAGAGTGCATCATTGAGGTGTAAAGACCAGTCCTTTCGAGTAGGTTTAACCATCTTCTCAAGAATGTTCTTTACTTCCTTGTTGGATATTTCGGCCTGTCCATTGGTCTGAGGGTGATACGTTGTTGCAATTCGGTGCTTTACGACGTATTTTCATAAGGCAACATCAATTACCCTATTGTCGAAATGTCTCCCTTCATCACTGATGATCGCCTTAGGTATGCAAAACCTGGAGAAGATGTTTTTGTGCAGAAATCTCTAAACAATCTTGGTATCATTTTTCTGTGTGGCGATCACTTCAACCCATTTGGATACATAATCCACTGCCAGTAGGATGTAGAGGTTCCCACATGATGTTGAGAATGGTCCCATGAAATCAATCCCCCATACATCAAAGATCTCGACTTCTAAAATGTTTTGCAGTGGCATCTCATGTCTTCTCGGGATGTTTCCAGTCCTTTGGCACTTGTCACAGCTTTTGTAGAATGCTTGGGCATCCTTGAACAGTAAGGGCCAATAAAAACCAGATTGCAAAACCTTGGCAGTGGTTTTGTTTCCACCTAAGTGTCCTCCATATGGGGAAGCATGACAGTGGTGAAGCACAGCTTCCTGCTCATCCTGTGGTACACACCTTCTGATGATTTGATCTGCACAATCTTTGAAAAGAAGAGGTTCGTCCCAATAATAATGTGTTGCATCATTTTGGAACCTCTTCTTTGGTTGGTAATTAAGTTCAGGAGGTAATATTCCGCTAACTATGTAATTAACGAAATCAACATACCAAGGAAGTTCAGAAGACTTACTTGCCGCCATGGCTGTCGCGGTTGTACTTGTGGTAGCAAACAACTGCTCATCAGGGAAAATCTCCAGTATGTAAGTCTTGTCTGTCGGTAGAATTTTTCCCATCTCCAATCTTGACAAGTGGTCTGCAACTTGGTTTTTTGTCCCCTTTTTATCCTTGATTTCAATGTCGAACTCTTGCAGCAGCATAATCCAACGTATCAGTCTAGGCTTTGCATCTTTTTTAGCGAACAGATACTTCAGTGCTGAGTGGTCTGTATGGACCAACACCTTCGTTCTAAGTATGTACGAACGAAACTTGTCAATCAAGAACACCACTGCTAACAGTTTCTTTTCTGTTGTGGTGTAGTTCACTTGGGCATCGTTTAGTGTTTTGCTGGCGTAATAAATTACGTGGAACAGTTTGTCCTTCCTCTGCCCAAGTGCTGCCCCTACAGTATAGTCACTGGCATCACACATAATTTTGAACGGCAAACTCCAGTCTGGTGGTTGTACAATTTGGGTTGTTACCAACTTTTCTTTTAGGATTCTGAATGCCTCATTACATTCAGTATTGAAATCAAAGGGACGATTTTGTTCCAGTAGGTGGCATAGAGGCTTGGTAATCTTTGAAAAATTTGCAATAAACCTTCGATAAAACCCAGCATGCTCTAAGAAACTCCTAATTCCCTTGACTGTGGTGGGTGGTGGCAGCTTTTCAATCACTTCTATCTTTGCTCTGTCAACCTCTATGCCGCGGCAGCTTACCTTGTGGCTTAGGACTATCCCTTCATCCACCATGAAGTGACACTTTTCCCAATTTAATACCAAGTTCGCTTTCTCGCATCTTTCGAGTACCTTCTGTAGGTTGCTTAAACAACCTTCAAAACGGTCTCCAAAGACAGAAAAATCATCCATGAATATTTCCAGGAAATCCTTCACCATGTCAGAGAATATTGCCATCATACACCTTTGGAATGTTGCTGGTGCATTACAGAGTCCAAATGGCATTCTCCGAAAAGCATAAGTGTCGTATGGGCAAGTGAAATTCGTTTTCTCTTGATCCTCCGGTGAAATGGCTATCTGGTTATAACCTGAGTAACCATCAAGAAAACAATAATAAGGTTTCCCTGCTAATCTATCAAGCATTTGATCAATAAAAGGTAGGGTAAAATGGTCTTTCTGGGTAGCTTTGTTAAGCTTCCGGTAATCCATACAAACCCTCTAACCGGTCACAGTCCTGGTTGAGATTAATTCATTCTCTTCATTGGTCACCACGGTTATTCCTCCCTTTTTAGGAACACACTGCACCGGGCTCACCTACTTACTATCCGAGATGGCATAAATTATCCCAGCGTCAAGCCATTTGATAATTTCTTTTTGAACCACTTCTCGCATAGCGTCATTTAAGCGTCTCTGAGCATCAATGGTCGGTTTATGATCATCCTCTAGGAGAATTTTGTGCATGCATAATGCCGGACTGATGCCTTAGATATCAGCTATCGTCCATCCAATAGCCTTTTTATGCTGCTGCAGCATCCCTACTAGCTGCTGTTCATGTTTCTGCATTAACTTGGAAGAGATGATTACGGGCAACGTATCATTTGAACCAAGAAAAACATATTTAAGCTACTATGGCAGGGGCTTAAGGTCTAAAACAGGTGGTTCTATAGTTGAAAGCTTTTGGATTATGTTTTCATTCGAGGTATAGTTTAGGGGCTCGAATAACTTACCTGGACGATTTCCTATCTAGTTTACCTCCTCATGACCTTTAGTGTCAGATGTGTCTGAATCGGAGGAGTTGCTGTCGTCGTTGCTACCGTGACAGTCTTCCAGATGGCTGCTGGGGCAGTGACCAAATTTATTGTCATGGCAGCTCGACATGATGCATAGTTGGTCAAGGATTACTTCAGTGATGACCTTGCATTCTTCTTCTGCATCAACATGTTTAATTGCCTGGAGAACATTGGGCTTGATCTCTTGATCATTTACTCTCATTGTAAGTTCTCCTTTCTCTACATCAATCAATGATTTGCTTGTGGCTAGGAAAGGTCGCCCCAGGATATTTGGTGCGTTCTCATATGCTTCACAGTCTAAAACAAGAAAGTCAGCAGGAAAAATGAACTTATCCACTCTTACCAGAATATCTTCGATCTTCTCTTT
This sequence comes from Hibiscus tridactylites, assembly GCA_958450335.1. Lineage (NCBI taxonomy): Eukaryota > Viridiplantae > Streptophyta > Magnoliopsida > Malvales > Malvaceae > Hibiscus > Hibiscus tridactylites. Next base: position 70,625,291 of record OY288280.1, read on the forward strand.
TGGTTGTACGTAAGAGCAGTCTGCCAGTTGCAGCATAACTATCCTGGGTCGTGCTCGTCCAATACCCAATTTCTGAAATACAGATTTTGGCATTAAATTAATACTGGCACCTAGATCACAAAGTGTCTTACCCACGAATTTATCACCAATTATGCACGGTATGATGAAGCTCTCAGGATCCTTCTTTTTCTGGGGTGGATGCCTGTGCAAGATAGTCATGCATCCTTCTGTCATTTTTACCGTTTCGAATTCCCCAAGTTTGGATCTTTTCGACATCTCATCCTTGAGAAATTTCGCATAACCGAGCATCTGCTGGATGGCCTCTAACAACGGTATATTGATGTGAACCTGCTTAAAAATATCATAGATCTTTTTGAGCTGGTACTCTTGTTTCTGCTTTTGTGACCGTTGTGGAAAAGAAGGTGGAGGACGATAATATTCCAGTGGTCCTTCACATGGTATTCGGATATGAGGAGGTTTAGGTTCTTCATCCTTCTTGTCTTTCTCCTTTGTCCCTTCTGCTGTCATGACAGGTGTGGCGGCAGCAGGTTGCTTATCTTCTGCCGGGGCAGTGTTCACGTCAGATGTTTCTAGGGCTGGTTCCTCAACCGATACGATTGTCTTCTCCGGCACTTGCAGTTGTTTCCTACTCTGAGTTGTAATAGCTTTGCACTGCTCATGTGTGGGTTGTCTAGCGACCTCAGTATCGCTAGGGAATCCTCCGTTCTGCCTTGGCTTAATATGCTGGGAAACCTGACCCATCTGTGTCTCCAGTGATTTTAGTGTAGCTTCATGGTTAGTCATTCTCATCTCTGTTTTATCCATGAACGACTCAGTCTTCTTGACGAAGTGATCCATGTTTGCCATGTAAGCTCCTGTCTGTGACATAAATGTGGCCAATGTCTGCTCCAGTATACTAGGTGCGGCTGTCAGCTGCTGTTGCGGCTGCTGTCGTGTCAGAATTCTAGGTACCCCTAGTTTTGAGTGTTCTGCACTTGAGGATTCAGTGCGTTGTTTGGGTTACTCCAGGAGAACTTGGGGTATTTCCTTCAGTTGGGATTGTAGTTGTTGGAATCGTAATTTCTTGGCTTGTTATAGTTTCCAACATATATCCCTTCCTCTAGCTGTAGCGGGTAGTCTTCCGAATTGTGATTCCCACTGCAAGTTCCACATAGCTCTTCTGTAGAGTAGACAGGTTGTGAGTCTTTCTTTAACAAATTTTCTACTGCCTTTGTGAGGTACACAACCCGTGTCTTTAGGGAATTGTCGGATTCATAATCCTTCACAGCTAGCACTCGTTTACCTCTCCTTACTGTGGGAAATTGCTCTTCATTCTTTGCTAGATTTTTCAATACTACCATGGATTTGTCTGGATCTTTATCCAACAACAATCCATTGGCTGCTGAATCTATTCTCATTCGAGTCTGTGTGTTGGCAGCATTGTAAAATTTGATGACTTGATTCCAAACGGGGAATCCGTGCATCGGGCAATTCCTTAGAAGGGTGGTAAACCTGTCTCATGCCTCGTGAATTGACTCATCATCTTCCTGTTGAAAAGTAGCAATTTCATTACGTAATCGCTCAGATAAATGGGAAGGATTAAAATGAGATAAAAATTCACGAGTTAGATCCGCCCAAGTTCATATTGAACCCGACGTTAGTTTATTCCACCAAGTTTTCGCTCTGTCCCTCAGTGAATGAGGAAATAACCGAAGCCTCAGTATCTCCAGATTTACTCCTGGTAGTCTAAACGAACCATAGATTTCTTAGAACATTTTCAGATGTTCTCTAGCATCCTCTGTAGCACCACCACTAAATTGGCCAGTGGAATTGATCATGCTGAACATCACAGGTTTCAGCTTGAAATTTTCAGCTTCCACGTCTGGCAGGGTGGTCTCTAGTTCCACATGATCATTGATCATGTAATCATTGCATGATCGGCGTGCGGCCTCGGCAGCAGGCCTTACGTCACGGGCATCCTGGGGAGGATCTTCACGATTTTCACGATCTTCAGGATTCCCTTGGTTGTTCCTCCCGTTATGTATATCTTCTAATTGTTCCTCAAGATAATCGTTTCTAGCTATCAAAAGACGGACTCGGTTCCTGAGATTGCACGAGCGTTCGATTTCAGGGTCTAGTTTATACTCAGGTTCTTTGCCTCGTCTAGATCTGCGCATAAGCAAACGAAAAACCTTGTGAAAAGCACAGGGTGAACAATCCTAACAAAAACAGAAAAATTAAAAAGAAAGTGCAGTAAAAGTAGGGTAAAGATATGTTTCCAGTCCTCGGCAACGGCGCCAAAAACTTGTTGTGTGTAAAATAGTCTATCGCAATAGAGTGCAAGTGTACACGACACAAGTAGTAAAGTGATACACGAAGTATCAGATGTCGAATCCACAGGGACTGGAAATAGCTTTATCCTTGGATTTCTGCACAAGAGAGAAAGAAGAGAGTTTAATTGTTTATAGAGGAATAATGAAGAATACTGAAGATAAAATATTAAAAGATTTAGGGTAAAGAAATAGGCCGATATTGAATTGCTCGGTAGTACAAGTGTTTCACTGTATAGAACTTCATGTTCAGTCGTCGTTCCTATTGCGGCAGCACCTGCGGCGGCAACAGTCTATTGTTGTCGCGGCAACGATCACACAACTCTGTACTTCAAGCTAGGCAAGAATCCCTGCTGTAACTTGTCCTATCCTTAGGTCCAAGTCTATCGATGAACACGTCTTAGATGATACCTCCCGACGTGAATCGATGGATGAACACCGATGTTGTTGAATTCTTCCTTAGCCACTTAACCTCGTCCTATCCCTAGGTCCGAGATAGTTCAACCATAAACTGGAGAACCCGCACTTATTCCTTTCGTATACTTAACTCTCTCGATATTAAGTAAATGAATAATCTCACAATGCTCTCCCGATACTCTTGTAAGATGTTGAAACTAGAATAAGCAAACTTAAAGTTTATTTTATTGAACAGAAAAATCCTAAAAACAGTACAATCCTTGTAACTACTTTACAGAATCAACCCTTAGCCCTAGGGGAAGTTTAGAACATGATGAGAAGGGGAGAAATGACTAGAGTTATAGGGAAGACGACTAGAGAATGAGATGTCCTTCCCTAGGTCGAATTACATGCCTTTATATAGGCCTTGGGTTCAAGTATTCTAATAAGGTAAGAATAAAAGTTCAAACTAAAGTGCAACTCTAATTAAGATTAAATCTCCAGAGAAGATGCCTTTAATTCGTCCTCTTTTTTTGCTTTGGGTTTCTTCCTTGAACTTTGGGCTTGGCCTTCATTCCGATCTAGGGCTCAGAAAAATATATGGTTGGCCCACGACAAACCGGCTTAATTTCCTCTATTTGTCGAGCTCCACTTCACTTTTTCCCTTCACCATTGCTTTCGTCATTGGCTGCCACGGCAGTGGCCACAACAACGTCTTCCTTCTCGACTTCAGTCTTGTGTTCCAGCTCTGCTTCTTCACTGCCCTGAGTCTGCCAGAGCAGCTAGCTGCAAAATCAGCCAAAATCAGTAGCAACTGTGTCATTTTATATAATTGTGATGTATATGTGAAATCTATCATAAATGCACTGAATTATGCTTGAATGCAGTAAAAATATGGGTTAAATAAGGGGTAAAGAGTATGACTTTTGCACACTCAACAATATCTATTAATATTAATTAGATTATGAAAAATATTTTTTTAATATAACAATACTAAGCATATTTGAAGATTTATATATTAATTTATTATTTATATAATTATTTTTAATATAATTTAATTAATTATGAAATTTAAATAAAAATATAAATGTGTGAGAATAAAGAAAAAACAAAAAAATATATTATTTTACAAATATCACAATATAAATACGTGAAGGTAAAAAAATTAAAATAGAAAAAAAATTAAATTTAAGTTATTTGGAGATTTTTGATAAATGTTAAGGGTAAAAAATATAAGTATTATGTCAAGCTGCTAATTTCAAAAGGCTTCTATTAGTAGCTTTTTCACAATTAGAGGTTTCACCCCAAACTGCTATTCACCAAACATTCAAATCCGCTATTCACCAAACATTCAAAGTAGGTGGTTAACGTTAACATAAACCCTGTGTTGATTGCTAATCGCTAGTGGATTTTCTCATTTTTTATATTTATTTTTGTTTCCCACAAAAATATCATTTGTTTTTAATTCTTCATTTTTGCATATCTTGTTGTGTTTTGTTCCGTTTACATTACTTGCACGATTTTCCTCTTTCTTGTGACATGTTTTTTCATTTGTCTTATGGCATGATTCTCGCCTACCTTTGTGGTAATTTGAAGTTAGTATAGTGATTATCACGACCAGCCTTCTTGACCATGAAATTTTGGCAGTCTAATATAGTTAGATACTTTTTTTGTGGCATTTGTCAATGTGTTTAGAACTATTAGCGTAGTAGCGTGCAAGATTTATTTTGTTGATTTTCTAACTACTTCACTACTTATGCATCTAATAGGATAGAAATAAAATTTTAATTGCTAAATTTCTATGAATGATGAAAGACATAGTGAATGGAAAGTTTGATTTTTTTCTTTAGGTATAGGTGTTTTCATGTTTTACTTTTTTACGAAATTTCTCGGTAAACTTATTCGCTAATTTTTTGCTTCATATTTTTGTGTATGTTTTGCTGTACATTTCCTTATGGTAATGGAATTTAATTTTGTTAAAAAATATCTTAGTGTGTTTAACGCTATTGGCATCAACTCTAATTTTTTTTCTTCATATTTTTCTGCATCACTTTTTAAGCTCATAAGTACATAATTTGATGTAAAAATAATAATAATGGAATTTCATGAATGAGTTAATTACTATAACTTTTAATTGATTAAGGATAGAATGATGAACAAATCTGATTAATTTCATCCATAATGGATTCTGGTATTTGAAACAATAAAACAACCGAAAAAACTACCAATAAGAATCTTGTCCTATATAACGAAGCGTTGTTTCCAAACCGGTTTCTGCAGTTCTTTCTCCATATGTTTCTGATTCCGCAAATGTTGTTTAAATTTTTTCTGCACCTGTTTCTGCAGCCGTTTCAGCTCCTTCTTTTGCCTCGCATCTGCTTCTATTTCGACTGGTGTTTCAGCTTGTGTGCTTGTTGCTATTGATGACGCCGTCGCTGCTGTTTCTGGTGTTCTTTGAATTTCATTTTCTTTACGACACGACAGACACGAACCTATTGCAAAATCACAAGCACGCATGCTAACCAATATTTTAGATTAAATTAAATAATTATAAATTATCATAAAATATAAATATTGAAGAACTATAAATTAATGTTACGTACCCATGCTTGATGGCTAGCTTGAAAGAAAGTAAAATTTCGAAATTCACTGAAAACCAATAATTCTCCAATGAGCCCCGAAGCTCAAGTGTTGGCTATTAGCTACTTGGCAATTGGCATTGTGAGGTAGCTTCTAATTTTCTATTTCTAGTAGTTTAGACTAAACCTAACTAGGGTTTATTTAAAAGGTTAAAAAGAGTATTAATGTTCAAAAGACACACCTAATTAAATTTAGGATACGTTCTTAGATTTCCACCTAATTCCTTAAAAATAAATTAAATGCACGTAAAAATTCACTTAATGATTTCTACAAATAAATAACTTTCTACCAAAAAATACATAACTAAATAAATTGCATTTTATTAGCCTTCTCTTAAGATATTCCCATTTTTGTATACAGGGACCGGAGTCTTATATACCAAAATTTTTAGCATAATAACATTTTGTACTTTTTAGTTTCAATATCAGTTAAATAAATTTTTTGTTCATCCAGACATTTAGATTCAACGCCTTAATAAATTCTTGTCCCTCTCAATGTGTGATCCTAGTTCTGTCACTGCTTGTATATTGATAATTATTTATTGATCCTTAAAATTCGCCGAGTTCTTAGAATTTTTTCACTCTGAAGCCTGTGAGAAAGGGGCCATCAATGACCGGAGATGGTGACTGACAATGATGTATACGAAAGGAAGTGAACAAGAATATTAGGGATTTAGCAAAATACAGAGAAAAAGAATGTAAATCTGATTTATTGGAAATGGATTACTTTAATTGAGTTCTAAATGTTGGGTATTTATAGCCCAAACAAATAATGACCAAATAGACTAACAAATTCAACAAACTGATAACAACTAATAATAGATTCGTAACTGCTAATTAACTAATTATCTTCAACATTCACCCTACTTCAATTCTTTCGATTTTTTTTCTTTTGAAGTCGATTTCTAAGTAAATGAACACAGTGAACCAAAGTTGGAGTTGGTTCTTGAGTGCATAGTGAGCTCGTAGCTTGGTACCACGAACAACAAGCATTTTTTTCTTGATTTCTTCTTCTTACTTCCTTCTCATTTTTTTATTTGATTGTGTATTCACAGCTTCTAAAAAAATGGATCAGCGACCCTACATCTTCATTTCCTTGAACATTTGATCAACTAATTTGTACATATGCTATCTAACAGTGTATTGAAATTTTCTCTCTTTTCCTTGATCAGTATTGTTGCATTTCCCTCTCCTTGAACATCTGACTAGTTAAATACATATGCTCTCTTTGCATTGTACCGAAAATAGGCTTTCTTCGTCTTTCTTTTTTTACTACTACTTGATCAGTATCAATGTATGTTTCGTTCCTTGAACGTCTGATCTGTCAATGTACATCTTGTTGCTTCAACAGTGTACTTGGATAATTGATCATAAAGAACAGTGTACTGGTATACAACCAAAATTTCACTAACCCGACTAAACTAGGTAGGTGAATATGAAACCATTGAATAGAAGTTACCAAACACATCAAACTAAAACAAGAGCTCAAAACCATGCCAACTTTAAATTTGGATTCTAATACCAAACACTATCAAACCAGCTCAAATGGTGCCATGTCGAGGAGGAAAAAAATTGAGGCTGAAGTGTAAGACGAACCATTGGCTGAGGCATGTGATTATCCAGTAATTACCAAGAATTAGGGCAGACTCAAACTAAATTTTATAACCTTTATTTGATGCATCTCAACAGAATATCTTCTCCAGAACATACAACAAACAACATGGACTCTATATATGCCTATCAACAATACTCAAGCATGAATAGGTATCCACAACGATAACAATACCAATGGCTCTTACTAGTTGCCAAATAATGGAACCAATTAGCATTTACAAGTCTAAAACAGCAGATATATCACAAATCAGAACCATATCAGGTAACTCACAACCTCTAGTCAACCAAGAGAAATTAGGAACCTCCATATTCAAACATGAACAAGAAAACAACAGTGACCAAATTCACTTGTAGGACTAGAATTGAGCAACCAGATTGAATAAAAGAAAATCATAATCAGATCTCACCAAATTCATATATAAAGAGGTGCAATCTAACACCTCACTTGATTATAAATTGGCAAATTACCAAACCAATACCATTTTCGATTAAACAAACTAACAAATATGAAAAATACAAGAAAGGAAATGTGGAATCAACCAAAACAAACCACCAGAACTGATTTAGCATCCATGTCTCAACCATGCAACACCCGATTCTAATGTATTCATACTACCAACCACCAAATGTATTCAATATTGACCGAATCAATTAACCAATTTCTAAAAATTAGATCGCTAAATCAAATACATCTAGAAGATTAGAAAAAGCAGGATCCATACCAAATAAGCGAGTTGAAAAATTGGCTCACTAATCCAATGCATTGAAGATCCAATGCAAATCACCAAGCAAGAAGCATGTGTATTCAGCAAATCCGAGCGCAAATTCATATCAGAAACCAGACATGTACATGCAATCAAAATTGGATTGCTATTCCGACGAAGATGATAGAGGCGGATCTGAAGACGAACTGACAAACAACTTGCGATGAAAAATTAAAACACTATAATCAACGACGATGAGCAAATTGTAGATCTGATATATGAAACAGAGATGAAGATGGTGAAACCTGCGAAGAGGGTAACCGCTATGTGAGTTATGATTGATGGCAAAACAACAGTGAATCAACAAACAATCATCGAACAAACAAACGATTTCAGGACCATCACAGCAACGGAAGAGAATCGGTGTTATGATTATCGGTGGCTCTGATACTATGTGAGAAAGGGGCCATCAATGGTCGGAGATGGTGACTGACAATGATGTGTACGAAAGGAAGTGAACAAGGATGTTAGGGATTTAACAAAATACAGAGGAAAAGAATGTAAATCTGATTTATTAGAAATGGATTACTTGAATTGAGTTACATAAATGATAGGAATTTATAGCACAAACAAATAATGACCCAATAGACTAAAAAATTCAACAAACTAATAACAACTAATAACAGATTCTTAACTGCTAATTACCTAATTATCTTCAACAAAGCCACGTCGCCAAGTCTTGCTGTTGCTATCTCTCCCTTGCACGTGAGAAGATTGGTGTAGTAATTGTTATTTTTTTCTTTTCGTAACGTATTACGAATCATAATTCGCAGCTTTAAAACTTAACTTATGGGGAAGATACATAAATAAAATGATGTATAACTTTTACATTAATAAAAACATAAACATTAACAAATTTTTAATACGAATTACATGGTACAAAGATAGTAGTAATTATAAATATGGATAAAGTGATTAATCAGTGTCAGACCAATAGATATTCATTTCGCCCCAGTCATTTTTCGGGACTCCAAGAGCCTTCCAAACTGCTTTGGAGGCATCAACAATGTTATTAGAGCAGGGGGGCTGGTAATCATGGTCGGAATCACATCCCATCGTAGAATCACATTCATCCACAACCTTGGCCCTCACAGTTTTTCCATTACCATAAATATTGATATACTTCAAACACCTCTTCTTGTGGTTAAACCACCCCGTCGAAAGTGCAACCACAGGGTCATCATCAGAGTGGTACTGGTTGTCACATTCAGAAGGTGCACCGCCATCACCGCCTGCCTCGAAGCTGTTAAGCGTGAGTGTTGCTTTGGTCTGGCTAGACACAGGAGGTGAACATTTGTAGGTCGTGTACCACTTGCCATCTTTACAACAATCGGAGTCATTTTCGGTGTTACATTGCCCTGGCGGAGGGTTCTGCCCTTGGATCCTGCCACTAGGCGTGCACGTCTGAGCTTCAACGCTTAGAAATAGAAGAAAGATGCAAAGGAGAGGAAAGACTGTTGAACAAACTTGCTTCTTCATATTCGTTTTCTTTAGTACACTTTTGTTTTGATGGTTTAGTGCGGAGAACTTCAAGTGGGAAAGGCAATATATAGAGACCTTAGCAATGAGTAATTTAGAATATGTGTCTTTCAACATGAAATGAGGACAAATTATGGTGGACCGTTAAAATTGAAACTTGTGATATAGGTGACAAAATTGTAGTAAATGATATGCCCAAGTTTGGTAATATATTATCATTAAAAAGCATCTCTGTGGGACGTTCCTGCAGGTTTGATTCACTTTAACTTAAAAAGTCTCTCAAGGTTACGATTATTGCTGCTCCATGGGCTTTATCGCTTCGTTGTTTCCTGTGAATGGAATTTAAGGCCGACAGAATATTATTTTATTAACGGATAGTTGATAGTGAATTATATTAGTTGATAATTGATTTGACTAGCGGGTTGTATAAAAATATTTGGTAAAATTATCTGATAGCTGATAGTCGTTTGATTATTTGAACAAGCACAGTCACATATAAGGACATGATTATATTTGATACTTCTTTAAATAGTTTATTAGTTATCAATATTCTGTATATATTAATATTAATTAGATTATGAAAAATAATTTTTTTAATATAACATTATTAAGAATATTTGAAGAATCTATATATTCATTTATTATTTATATAATTTTTAATACAATTTAATTAATTATTAAATTTAAATACAAATATAGATGTGTGAGAATTAAAATAAAAAAATAAAAATTATTAGTTTACAAACGTCACAATCTAAATACGTTTTTGATCGGTCAAACCTCTAATTTTGGATTATTTGGAGAGTTTTTATAATTGTTAAGAGTAAAAAGGTCTTTATAACTATTATGTCAAAACATCTTATTTCAAATAGCTCATATTAGCATTTAAAAAAAAATTAGAGGTTTTACCACCCACTATTTTAATATGATATTTATCAAACATCTAAATTAGTAAATTTGATCGGTCAAACTTTTAATTTTAGCTCAAACTTCAATTAGAGATTTTACCAGACATTGCATATGATTTTCAAACAATTAAACATGAATATTTATTTGATAAATGTTTTAAGATACTGGGAGTTTGAGAGAGATTATCATAGCTCTCTGAATTTTGTACTATTTTAGGTTGAAAATTTTGCACTATGACCCATTTGGTAAAAAAGTAAATTTTTTGGACTCTGAAATCTAAAATTATTAAAAATAAATATTGATCCCTTATTTTTATGGTTTAATTATATTTAAGACTTTTAAATTTTAAATTTTATAAAGGGAAAATTACACCGGTGGTCCCTAAATTATTATCGTTTTCCTATTTTGCTCCCCAAACTATGTTTTTCGGCAAAATCGTCTCTTCTGTTACATAGTTCTCTTGTTTTGGTCCCCGGCGTTAAATAACTAACGGTTTTGCTGACGTGACATTTTTTTAAGAGGGGAGAGAAATGATTAAAAAATATTTAAAAAAATGCCACGTCAGCAAAACTGTTAGCTATTTAACGTCGGGGGACCAAAACAGGAGAACTATGTAACAGAAGGGACGGTTTTGCCGAAAAACATAGTTTAGAGACCAAAATAGGAAAACTGTAATAGTTTGGGGACCACCGGTGTAGTTTTCCCTTTTATAAATTTAAACATAAACCCCTTAATTTTTTTGATTTAATTACTTCTAGAGACCCTATTTTTTCAAAGTTACTCAATCTACCCCTCGTAGTTTAATTCTAATTATGTCCATGGTGTGCCGACTCACAGTACCTTCAATGAAAAAGCGGGTAAGTCTGGAGCATGTCTAGGGTGCGGTTAAAAGACGGCAAATTCTAAAATTTGTCCAAGAACTTAAAATGTTAGACTTTTTATAACATTTTATGTTGATTTTTTTGTTTTTTTTTTTACAATTTTCGATACTTACAAAATAAGTTTCGATACTTACAAAATAGGTTTTGATACTTAGTTTTTTTGATAAAATTTTAAGTTTTTGGACAAGTATAGATACTTACAAAATAAGTTTCGATACTTGTAAAAAAACTTAAAATATTATAAAAAGTCAAACAATTTAAATTTTTGAACAAGTATCGAAACTTCTCATTTAGCCGCACCCCACCAACTAACGGAATTTATTTGTTTCATTTTATGATATTTATTTTTAAGATGTAATTCCAAATGTTTTAAATAACTAATGAACAAAATTACGTTTCCTTTAAAAAAATAATTTATAACAATAATTAAAATAATACAGTTAATACAATTTTAAGATGTATCAAAACTTCATGAACGTCCCACATAGATTCTTTTGAATGGTAATATATTTCCAAACTTGAGCATATGATTTACTACAATTTTGTCACCGCTATCATAAGTTTCAATTTTAACGGTCCACCATAATTTGTCCTCATTTCATAATAAAAGACTCATATTCTAAATTACTCATTGCTAAGGTCTCTATATATTGCTTTTCCCACTTGAAGTTCTCCGCACTAAACCATCAAAACAGAAGTGTACTAAAGAAAACGAAAATGAAGAAGCAAGTTTGCCCAACGATCTTTCCTCTCCTTTGCATTTTTCTTCTATTTCTAAGCGCTGAAGCTCAGACGTGCAGACCTAGTGGCAGGATCCAAGGGCAGAACCCTCCGCCAGGGCAATGCAACACCGAAAATGACTCCGATTGTTGTAAAGACGGAAAGTGGTACACAACCTACAAATGTTCACCCCCTGTGTCTAGCCAGACCAAAGCAACACTCACGCTTAACAGCTTCGAGGCAGGCGGTGATGGCGGTGCACCTTCTGAATGTGACAACCAGTACCACTCTGATGATGATCCGGTGGTTGCACTTTCGACGGGATGGTTTAACCACAAGAAGAGGTGTTTGAAGTATATCAATATTTATGGCAATGGAAAAACTGTTAGGGCCAAGGTTGTGGATGAATGTGATTCTACTATGGGGTGTGATTCCGACCATGATTACCAGCCACCCTGTCCTAATAACATTGTTGATGCCTCCAAAGCAGTTTGGAAGGCTCTCGGAGTGCCAGAAAACGACTGGGGCGAAATAGATATCTATTGGTCTGATACTAATTAATCACTTCATCCATATTTATAATTACTACCATATGTTTGAACCCTGTAATCTTTGTTAATGTTTATGTTTTTATTACGTCAAAAGTCATATTTCTGTATCTTCGCCATAAGTTATGTTTTAAAGCTGCGGATTAATGATGTTAGAACTAAATTATAAATTAATATGAAACTTAATACCTAAGATCTATCATGTCAAATCATCAAGAACAATAAATTGAATAAACTGAATGCGGAAGCGTACCTGATTTAATCGATAGATGAAAATTTTGAATCCTTTGATAAAGATCGTCTAAAAGGTGGTTGTAATCTTCCAAGAAGATAAGTTAGCCCTTGCCGTAAAAACTCTCTGACGGGACAAGAGTAATACAAGTTGACCTATTTCTTGGGGACCACTACCTCTTTATATAGTTGATTATTAAATCAACTATTAAATATTTATAACTCTACCCCTCATTAAATTATAAATATATCTTATGGTATCTACACGTTTATTTCCACGACACTTTAATACCTATGACATGCCTAACATAATTGGTCACTTGATTTTGTGTCATACTTTATAATAGCATCATACATTTTACATATGTTCCCACAATTGAGGATTTTAATCCAACAATCTCCCAATTGGGCAACATATGTTTCCTGATAAATGTACAACCTTATGACCTCAAAATTTTGTTATTATATAATAGGTATTCTATAATAATCTCGTCCATCAACTATATTCATATAGGATCAAAGTGGTCTTCGCCATATCGATCATGACTGGACTCATCAATAGTTACATATACAAACATAGTCAAATGACATAGATCAATCATGGATGTGTAGCATGGAAAATTACATGAAATGTGAGCCGAACATGTTTATTTCCAACTGGTCCTACTAAACCTTAGTGAGATCAACTTTAATGAATTCAGAGTGTGCATAAACCAAAAGAACTTTATTTCTGCAGAACACAATCTTAAAATATCCTTAAACTGAAAGAACCAAAATTGTGTCTAAAACGAATGAGCATTTTTCAAAATTACAAACTCCTACTAAATCCGAATATCCTTAAATAACATTACACACACATGAGTAGTGTGCTCATGAAAGACCTAGGGTGACAGTTTCTTAATATGCGCGCAATTATGGAGTTTGTATCAACATGCTCTATAGACACACAACCACTCTGAATTTTCTTTAACAACTAGGAACTTAATATTTATGTGCTTCAGATTTGAAGTGTTCCTATTGTTTATAGAATAATGAATGCATATTTATTGTCACAAAATAACTGAAGTGGTCTTTCTATTCAATCTACAATTAGCAGCTCAAGTGACAAAACTCTTTTGCATCAAAATTCTATTAGAATCGAAGTCTGTAAACCTAATGATCCCTAACTTACCAGAACTTTGGTATGTGAGCATGCAATTTTTCTTCTCTAACTATATCTCATAACTCTATTGGCTGCTATCTAATAGTTCGTACTAGATTTTCTTAAATATTTGTCTAACATTGTAACAATGTACGCAATATCCAAACACATACATACTTGAACATTAATTAGATTCTCAATAGCTCATGCATATGGAATCATTTTTATTTTTCTAAATTTTAAGGTTATTTTTAGGGCATTGAGTAAGACAATATTTGTCTTCTTTAGCAATATGAGTATCACTTGGTTTTACTCCCACTGAACTTGTAGTATATACAATTTTCAACCAAATTTATCTCAAAACCGAATGAGATAATCAATATGAAATTTATAATTTCATTAATGAGAGTCCTACTTAAGCTCATAGATGAATTTCTTTAATTTACATATCATTGATTTTGTATCATTGGACACAAATCTATGATTGTACCATATAATTCATTTCTTCAATGTTGCCATTGAAAAACATAAGTTTAACATTCATCTTATGTAGCTCAAGATTAAAATAAGCAATAAGCGTCATGATTATCATAGAAGAGTCTTTCAATGAAACTGAAGAGAAAGTCTCTACAAAATTAAGGTATTCTTTTAGAGTGCATCCTTTAAATATAAGACGTGCTTTATACTTATCCACATTACCATTCTCATCCCTTTGGTTTTAAATATCCATTTACAACCAATTGGTTTGCACCTTAAGGTAATGAGACAAGTTCCTAAACTTTATTATTTTGCATAAAATTATACTCTTCTTGAATGACATCAATCCACTTTTGAGAGTTAGAACTTTTATGGTCAGATAAAAATGATTGAGTCATTTTCTATCATTCTATTGTTACCTTATTTTCTTGAAGAAATGTGATATAATAATCTGGAATAATATTTTATCTTCCCCTCGTGGACCTCTTTAATGACATTTTTTAGGTTGTTGAGTTTGTTCTTATGAAACAATTACATTATCTTCAATTGGAGTTGTTCAACATTATTTTGCTAAGATACTTGATTCACTTCTTGATTAATGATAGGTGTGAAAACCTAAACATCATAAAAAATTATAGTATGAATTAAATTATAATCCAATTTCTCATTAATAACTATGCATCTAACCTTATTTCTCCCTCCAAACTCAATATCCTAAAAAAAGTTATAAATCTCTCCTTAAAGTAATCTTAATTGTGAGATCATAAATTTTAGGGTAAACTACTTCATTGACCACCATATTATTGGAAAAGTTATGATTTGACCACATTACATTTTTCCGAAGCAATTAAATCACCAAACTATTTAAATGGTATCAATGTGACCACCAGCCGTTAAAAATAACAAAAAAGTAGACGAGGTTGTTAAATAAAATTGGTATAATTACACATTTGGTCATTGTTGTTTACACATTCTATCAATGTAGTCCCAATTTTAAATTTAAAAATAACAGAAAAGTTGACGGGGCTGTTAAATAAAATTGGGATAATTACACATTTGGTCCTTGTTGTTTACACATTCTATCAATTTAGTCCTAATTTTAAATTAATAAAATAAATTAATTATTTAATTAGGTAGTGACACGTGTCAACACCTTATTGGAGGACTTTGATTATTTATATTTAATTTAATAAATATATTTCCCTCTCCCAATCAGGCAGTAACATGTGTCACCACCTGTTTAGAGGAGAAAAATCAAATTCAAGCAATATGCTTAACAAGGGAATCAAACCCAAGCAACAAAGGTGATTAACTATGGCTTAGCCACTACACCAAACACAACCTTGTGCATAAATTTACTCAATTAATTATGTATATCTTATTTTATTCTACATTTATTCTTTTAATTCAACATATATAATCATCGATTAATTTCACATATATAACCCTAAACCCTAAACATTAATTTCAGATATATAATCATCAAATTAATTTCATATAAATAACCCTAAACCATAAATATTAACCATAAGTGTTTATGGTTTTAGTATTTAGTGTTTGGGGTTTAAGGTTTAGCATCTAGAGTTTAAGGTTTAGGGTTATTATGTGAAATTAATTCGATGACCGTAAAATTAGAGTTTAGGGTTTGAGGTTTGAAGCTTAGAGTTTAGTACTTAGTTTTTTGGGTTTATGGTTTAGCATTTAGTTTTGATGTTTATGGTTTAACATTTAGTATTATATATGTGAAATTAGTTCGATGATTATATATAAAAGATTAAATGAAGAAAAAATAAAACATATATATCTAATTGGAGGAGGAAAATAAATTTATTAAATCAAATATAAGTAATTAAAGTCCTCCAATAAGGCGTTGACACGTGTCACTATCTAATTAATTAATTAATTAATTTTATTAATTTAAAATTAGTACTAAATTGATAAAATGTGTAAACAACAAGGATCAAATGTGTAATTATACCCCTATTTTTTAACTGCCACGTCACCCTACTGTTAAGCTCTAACGGCTGGTGCTCACATTGCATTCAGTTTAATAATATGATGGTTTAATTGCTTCGGAAAAAAAAGTGGTCAAATTATAACTTTTGCAATAATATGGTGGTCAATGAACTATGTAACACCCGGGTTTGGGGGTCGGGTGAAAATACTATTAAAATAAAGTTCGGGTTTCCCCTTTATCATTTTAAAAATTCATTTTATACATTGGATCAAATCTTGAATTAAAATTAGAACCCCAAACTCCATGGATTTTGAAATTAAGGAAGATGACCATTTTCATTAATGACAATTTTGTAAATAAGTGTTCTTTTCAAATAAAGCCCCTTTTCATTAAAATTTCCTTTATCATCTTCTTCTCTCCTCACCTATTTGCTTCCAATGACAAAACCCCTCCCCCTCCTTAGTTTACTATTCCATTTCATAGCTTGCTCATTCTTGAAGATTTTTCAAAGGTAAGCTCATTTTGACCTGTCATCATCATCCTCTTCAAGCCAATACCCTTAGTTTTCAATTTGCCCATGTTTTTGAAGTTTGAGGTTTTAGGGATTTTTGATTAAAAATTGTACCTTTATTATTCTTAGCTAAAGATTTTAATTGATTAATGTTAGATATGTTGTTTATGAAGCATAGGGTCCAACTTTTATGATTTTTAAAGTGTTTTGTTAAATTTCCCGGATTTGGGTTTTGGGGAGGTTTTTGGGAGGTTTTAAGTTGAGTTATGGGGGTGTTTTATGTGGAAATATGAGGGCTGGTGGTTAGACTATATGTAAGTGTTGTTTTGGAGGCTTTAGGAAGTAATTTAAGTGTTGGAATCATTGGATTTAGGGTGTGCTTAGGGGCTGCTTGGGAATATGAATTTTGAGTTTCATTTTAGTTGAAATTGGGTGTTTTGTGTTTGGTTTGTAATCCGGGTTGACTACATTGGAATGTGGACTGATTTGAGATTGTTTTAAATTGTGTTGGAATGATTAGAGGCAAGAAATTTGGTTGGAGAAGCTTCGGGGACGAATCCGGAGGTTTTGGAGTCTTGAGCTTGGTCTTCGGTCTTCACTTGGGTAACAACAATGAGTAGAATTGTTAATCTTTGAATTGTGCTCGATATGGAACCTTTGGGGTTTGGGTGGGACCTTAAGGGTTCACCTAAACCCGAGTGTAAGCCTCTACTCCTATGCTTGTTGTGAATGGATGAATGGTTATGTGTTGTGATTATCATGTGCATTTTGAGTTGTTCATACAGTTGTTAATGTGTAGTCGAGTTGAAGTCGTGCCTCACATGATGGTGGTCTAAACTAAGGTGATGTGTAGACCCACCGGTAGTGACTAGTAGGAAAGTACTTTGATGTGTAGTCCCATTGGAAATCTACTAGTCGAAACGGTGATGTGTAGTCCCACCGTGTGTGTATGTTGGGTGTGTTTGTGCAAACCATGAATTGTTGTTGAGAAAGTCATTCGTGCATACATTGTTTTACTTCCATTTATGAAAAGAGTTTTGAAAACTGCATGTTGTGGATTTGTAGAGCTTCTCTCACTAAGCTAGTTAGCTTACGCTCTCTTTTGTTTCCAACATGCAGGTCGTTAGAGTTCGGGAGGCAAGTGGGCAAGGGAGGAGCTTTTCGAGTTCTCAAGATAGCACAAGTATGAATTGTGTTTTGTAATAATGCCTAAACGATGAGGTATAGAGTTGTAGGAGTTGGTGTCAAACTCCTTAGGTGATTTGTGTTATTTGAGCATGTTAAATTATGGATGTGTTATGCTTTTGTCACATGGATTGAGGACCATGCCTATCTTGTTGCTTAATTGTATGTGCCTAATAGTGTATGAACTTGGCCTATGAATGCCCTATGTTTGGTTATTTTGTGTAAGATGCCTTGTGATTTCTAAGCATGCCTTCTTTGTGGAATTGCATGAAATCTTTGACTTGTATGGTTCTTGTTAGATCCAATGCCTCGTATGCTAATTCTTGGTTGTAGTTGATGTATGAATGCTTGTATGTGGTTAGGAAAGTCCTAAAATGCATTTAGAGTTGGGTTGGTGTCGTCTTGCTGAAATTTGGAGACTTGCAGTGCAGGGCGTATCGATACGCCTAAGGGCCGTATCGATACGGTCTTGCCTGCAGGACTCAGTTTTGGTTGGGCGTACCGATACACGGGAGTGTATCGATACGCTCCTTGCTCACTGGTACTTAGTTTTGGCTAGGCGTACCGATACACGGGGGTGTATCGATATGCTTTTGGCTCTCTGGAATTTTGAGAAGTTGGTGAGTTTTTGGCGTATCGGTACGGTTTCATCTCGTTGACCACGAGATGTTGACCGAGAAGGGCGTATCGATACGCTTAAGGGTTGTATCGATACAATCTTCCCTGAGTTGACTATTTGGGTTGACATAGTTAAGGTGTATCGATACCCTTGATAAGAGTATCGATACGGCCTGCCCTGTAAGTGTAAAATAAACTGACTGTGGTATGTTTGTGGTTTGAATGTGCTTCTTATTGATATTTTCCGCTGGCGTGATCACTTAGGAATGAATATGCCTATAGACAAGATTAAATTAAAAAAAAATTCTAGGGTTGCTAACCGAGGGGGAACCTTAACGGGTTTCTCTTCGGTTTTCCCTGTGTAGCCTACTCGGACCGGTCATCTGGCCAGACCGGGACGAGGGGGTTACATTTAGTGGTATCAGAGCCTGAGGTTTCCGATACCTCGGGCAGGTAAGTGAAATAAGTTAGTGTGTTATGTGTTGTTACCTCTCGATGAGTGCTTTACCATGTATGCCTAAATTCTGTTACCAGCACGGTGTATGAATGCATGCTATAGTGACCTTGCTGTTGTTTGAAAGTTGGTCCAAGTCCCCATTGTTAGGCGTTGTTGTCAAAATAAAGAGGAAAATTGTTTTGGTTTAACGATGTAACACCCCACTTTTGGGCTTGGAAGTTTAGGGTCTGAACCGGACCGGTTTAAATTTTCGGTTCGAATATAAAAGGTGGTTTTTAGGGAAAGCCTAGTTTGGGATGCATTAAAAATATGGAAAAATATCTAAAAATCCTCTTTTATTATATATAATAGAGTGGCGAAATCAATTTTACAAAATGAGGTTTGGAAATATGACATTTCAAGTTAGTGACTAAAATGTAATTTTTGAAAAGTTCGTGATTGTTTTAAAAGGATTGAAACTTTGAATCTTTAAGGAGCTAATTTACCCAAAGGAGGATTTCTCCAGATTTTTCTTAAATTTTAAAGACTCATTTAATGTTAATTAATAAAAAGAAAAGAGGGAAAAGTCACATTTTGGTTTCATAACTAACTTTTGCCAAAATTTTCCCATTTCATTTTCTCTCAAAATTCCTTCAGCCAAACACATTTCCACAGCAACTTTTCCTTTGATTTTCACACCTAAAGTTGAGATTTCAATCCCTAAATGACTCCTAATCATTTTTACACCAAATCCTCATCATTTGCTTATTGAATTTCAAGGATTTTGACTCTAAACAAGGAGAAATCCACATTTAGAGGTATGAACGTCCTTCTCCTCTAAATACTTAGTTCTTTACTGAAATTCCCAAGTTCTCAATCCTTAAATTGAGTTTTATTAAAGGTTTTAATGTTGTGTTCTTGATTTTGGCTTAAAATGCAAGATTTGGATTTAATTTTGAAGAAATTCGTAATAGATGATTGGGCTATGTTTTGAGATGTCTTTTTGATGTATTTTGGATGTTTAAATGATGTGAAATGGAGGTTTAATCAATGCAATCCCGAATAGGTTGATTTTCCTAAGTTTTTACTTGTGAAAATGGTGGTTTTTGGGGTGATTTTGATGTTCTGCTATAGCTGGAGGTATAAGGACGTGATTAGACTCTTTTTGGATGTTAATTGATGTCTAAGAATGATTGGAAGTGATGGATCTTGGCTGTGTAATGTTGTAGAGGTGTTTGGATGTGTTTTCGATTGTGTTTGGTAGCCGAAATGTGAGTTTTGATGAGAGCAGCGAGTTTAGGTGTTTTGGTTGAAGATTTTAATGCATGATGATGCATTAATCCTCTACTTTGATGTGTTTAAAACAGGGGAGACATCTTCGGGTCCTTGTGGTGTTGATCCGGAGGCTTGATCGGTGTTTCGGCGAGTTTGCGAAACGAAATTGGTGAGTGAAGTTTGGTTTTCAGCTTTGAAACCAATGTTTGAAGGTTATGGGAGCTTAGTTTAAGTCTAAACAACTTAGCTAAGCTCAAGAGTAAGTTTTCGGAGAAACTCTCTTTTTGATTTGCCATGAGATGGTTGGATGCAATGTGTTTAATTCGCATGTTTAAATTCTGTTTTGAAAGCATATTTTAGCATGTTTAATGCTGGTTTTGTAAGCCATGTGTTGAAGGATGCTCAAGGTAAGAGATCCTTGATTTGGACATTGATAAATGTGGTTTGATGCATAGTGATGCATGACTATTGAATGGTTTTGTTTAATGCTTAAAAACAGTGGATTGATGATGGTAAATGATGTATATTGGCAAGTGATGTGTTGGTTTAAAAGTACTTGAATCGGATATAGTTAGCCGGCTATAGGATTGGGTGCACCGTGAATAAAGTCGACTTGGATGTTGAGGGGTTGTAATTGTACCGTAAACTCCATCCAAGTACACTAACGAGAAGTCTAAGATCATAATGGTGGTTAAAATGTCATGTGAGGATCTTGTGTTGTGTATCCCGTGTTCTCGTTAGTGATGTTATACAACTACCAATGAGTGATGTGGAGGGGTTGTAATTGTACCGTAGACTCCATCACGGGTGTTGAGGGGTTGTGATTGTACTGTAAACTCCACCTTGAGTGTTTGGTAGTGTGTATGAAGCGTATGGGGACAACGCTTGTAATCCGTGTATCCGATTGTGTTTTGAGATGAAAAATGGTTATGGTTTATCACTTGAAAGCCAATATGACATGTTGATATAGTGAAGCATGGGATGCTTGTTTTATGTGCATTGTTGCATGAGAAATGTTGTTTATGGAATTAAAAGCCTTTGAAAGGTGTTTTACAAGTGCATTATGGTGTTGTTTCATTAGAGCATTCTCACTAAGCATATGTGCTTACGCTCTCTTTCTTGAACCATTAATGCAGAGAATTGAAGTGCTTTAAGGGCAGCAAGGAGGTCAAGGATCCAAGTGAAAGTCTAAGCTCTTGTATGGTGACTATTTTTACAACTCTATTAGCTTTTGGTAATTGGCAATGGGAACCTAGATTGTGTATTTGGGAGGTGTTTTGGACTCCCTAAATTGGTTTGATGCATATGATATTTGGAGTATGTAAATGGCCATTTGGTATTTGTTTTGAAGATTTGATGATAGCTTGATTTCCAATTTTAGGATGCATGCATATAGACTTGTGGTTTTTCCTAATTAATGCCATGATTGAGTTTTGAAGATGAAAATATGTTCCTTTAGTGATTGATGACTTGTTGGCATGATAAGGAGGTCATATGAATGTGTTCGATAGGTCGAAAGTGTGTAAAATCAGGTTTTTCTGCTGTTTTTGGGCAGGGTGTATCGAAACACCCTTGCCTGTTTCGAAACAGGTGCATGATTTGGCCTGGGTGTTTCGAAACGGGCAGAGGTGTTTCGAAACACTTTGGCTACTGCCAAGCCGTGTTTCTGAACGGTCAATTTTCGTTTCGAAACACTTGACCGTTGGGCACTGATTTGAATGGTTTTGAGGTTTGCAAGCTTTACGTTTTAGTCCTGATTTTCTGTATGTGCATTTGCTTGAGTTCGAGATGTCCGTTTAAGATGAAATTTGACAGAGAAGCTTATAACCTAACTAATTTCATAACGGTAACTTAAAAATTGATAAAGTTTTCTTAATTTCCAGAATTTACAAATTGGTCCCTAAATTCGTATGTTGTGCAATTGAGTCCCTTATTGTTTTCCGATTGTTGTGATCTTTGAATATGCTTATCTCAAGAGTACGCCTAGGGTTAATATGCATTTAGACAAGGTTAAAAATAAAAAAAGGGTCGTTAATCAAGGTTGACGTTTGGGTTGACTTTGGTTTTCCCCGTGTAATCTTCGTAGTTCGGGTCAACCGTCTAGGCCGGGCTAAGGGGGTTACAAACGAGCTTGAGAACCGGATTCCTTGCCCTTTTGCTAACCTAACGTTCCTTTTTTGTTGTGTGTTTGATGTTTTAGATTATTATAATTGCTATGGTGAGACCGAGGGGACGACCTAGAGCGGGTGACCAGGCACCCGGGGATGTGCCTCCTGCTTTTCATGCTCCCGATGGTAGTGGAGAAAATGTTGGAGGTGATGGTAATGGGCCTCAGGTTGAGGCTAATGTTGGAGGTAATGGGTCTCAAGCGGGCCAAGGTCAGGCAGGTCCAGATGTGGCCCATTTGATTCAGACCATAGCCGGAGCTTTTCAGACAGCTTTGGCCGGTATGAAAGCTGCAGCACCACCTCAGGGTGCGGGGACATGATTACCCCTAGAGAGGCTCCGTAACTTAGGGGCAGTTGAGTTTCGTGGGTTGTCTCCCGAGGGTTCAAAAGGGTGGCTTGAGAGCACTACTCGCATCTTGGGTTAGATGGAGTTTTCGGATGCTCGTAAGTTGGGATGCATCGTCTCTTTGCTTTAGGGAGACGCTTATACTTGGTGGACAACTGTTATTTCCGGTATGGTTGAGGCGGATATCACATGGGAGTTCTTCAGAAATGCCTTCAAAAGGAAGTACCTTGGAGTTCGGTACTTGGATGAAAAGAAAAGAGAGTTTATGGCTTTGGTTCAAGGTAATAGGACCGTGTCGGAATATGAAGTCCAGTTTGTGAGGTTGAGCCAGTACGCACCAGAGTTGATCCCGGATGAGAAGGAGCGATGTGAGCGTTTCAGATATGAGTTGACTACATATGTGAAGACCTATATGCTAGCCTCTGACTACACTGAGTTTGATGTCTTGGTCTCTAGGGCCAAGGATATAGAGCAGAACCTAAGCTCTAGTGCACGTGCTAGTGGGTCTGACTCCAGAAAGAGACATGCGAACTAAGATAGAGATCATTCTAAGAGGCATAGAGGTAGGAGGTACCAGTCGGATACAAGACCTAGGGGTGGTAACTATGGTCAGGGCCGTCAGGACCAGGGAGTTGTTGGACACATTCCGGAGTGCACTAGGTGCGGGAGACGCCACCCAGGCGAGTGTATGGGTATGTTTGGGGCGTGTTGGAATTGTAGCTACCGAGACCATCTGAGGCGTGATTGTCCACACCTGGTTAGGGGCGGACCGGCTCCAGCTAGGGGCTTTGAGCATCAGAGTGGCCGTGGGCGTGGTCGTGGGAACTTTCAGCCAAGGAATGAGGGTCAGAGGAACTTGGCTCATGTTGTAGCAGTCCAGCCCGAGGGAGGAGGACCGGCTAGGGTGTACGCTCAGCGAGAGGCTGGGAATGACATTGATGTCATTGCAGGTAATTTCACATTACAGTCTTTGAGTTTGCTTTCTTTTATAGATTCGGGGTCAACACATTTGTATATTTTGGGTGAGCACGCAAAGTCATTAGGATTACCATGTGATTGGCTAGAGGTAGGTGTAAATGTCACTAGCTCTTTTGGTGATACAGTGGTAGTTAGGAAAGTGTATAGGAGGTGTCCTTTGATGGTTCAGGGCCACATATTTCCGGTCGGTATGATGGAGTTACCCTTCTATGGTTTTGATGTGATTTTGGGCATGGATTGGCTTGTAGAGCATAGAGCTAGGGTTGACTTCGAGACCAAGAGAGTCTCCTTGAGGCTTACCGATGACTTTGAGGTTGTGGTAGTTGGGGAGAATGTCAAGTTCTTGTCAAATGTGGTTTCGGCTTTGGAAGCTCAGAGGTTGTTGAGTTTAGGGTGTCAGGCTTACTTGGCTTATGTAATGAATTCGGATATGAGTGAGGTGAGACCTTAGGACATCAGAACAATGTGTGAGTTTCCGAGTGTTTTTCCGGAAGAGCTATCAGGCTTGCCTCCAGATAGAGCAATTGAGTTTGCTATTGAGACATATTCTGATTTTGTACCGGTGTCGATTGCTCCGTATAGAATGGCACCGAAGGAGTTAAAATAGTTGAAGACACAGCTTCAGGAGTTGACTGATAGAGGCTTCATTAGGCCTAGTGTATCCCCGTGGGGTGCTCCGGTCTTGTTTGTGAAAAAGAAGGATGGTAGCATGAGGATGTGTATAGATTATAGGCAGTTGAATAAGGTAACGGTGAAAAACAAATATCCCTTGCCTAGGATAGATGACTTGCTAGACCAGTTGAGAGGTGCTTCTGTGTTTTCGAAGATTGACTTGAGGTCCGGATACTATCAGTTGAAGGTGAAGGATGTGGACATACCGAAGATAGCCTTTCGTACACGTTATGGACATTATGAGTTTTTGGTGATGCCTTTTGGGTTGACCAACGCTCCAGCAGCCTTCATGGATATGATGAACTGAGTGTTCCATGAGTTCTTGGATAGATTTGTGGTAGTGTTTATAAATGACATCCTAGTATACTCTAGGACCGAGGAGGAGCACGATGAGCATTTGCGGTTAGTACTTCAGACCCTACTTGAGAATCAGTTGTATGCCAAGCTAAGCAAATGTGAGTTTTGGATTAGGGAGGTGGTCTTCCTAGGTCACGTGATTTCGGCTAGTGGGATTATTGTATATCCCAAGAAGATATAAGCTATAGTGAATTGGAAACAACAGAAATCAGTGACAGAAATCCGCAGTTTCCTAGGTTTGGCGGGATACTATAGAAGGTTTGTTGAGGGGTTCTCGAGAATAGCGGCTCTGTTGACTAAGTTGCTACAGAAGAATTTCCGTATGAGTGGTCAGATGCAAGACAAGAAGCGTTTTGGAAATTGAAGAAAGCTTTGACCGAAGCTCCTATCTTGATTCAGCCTGAGCCAGGAAGAGAATTTGTGATTTATAGTGATGCTTCCTAGGTTGGGCTAGGTTGTGTGCTTATGCAAGAAGGTAAGGTGGTAGCATATTCTTCACGACAGTTGAAGGTACATGAGAAGAATTATCCCATACATGGCATAGAGTTGGCTGCAGTAGTGTTTGCATTGAAGATTTGGAGACACCATCTTTATGGTGAGAAGTGCACCGTGTATACCGACCACAAAAGTTTGAAATATTTGATGTCTCAGAGGGAGTTGAACCTCAGACAACGTATGTGGTTAGAGCTCCTTAAGGATTATGACCTCACCATAGAGTACCATCCGGGTAAGGCAAACGTAGTGGCTGATGCCTTGAGTAGAAAAGTAGCCGTTGAGTTACGAGCAATGCTTGCAAGGTTGAGTGTGTCTACGGATGGTGGGTTTATAGCCGAGCTTCAGGTTAAGCCTTCATTGGTTCAGTTGATTCGTGAGAAGCAGTTGCGAGATGAGTCTTTGGCACCTCACGTGCAAGACATAGCCGAAGATAGGCCTACCGAGTATTGTTTTGGTGAGAATGGGATCCTATGTTTCAAGGATAGGATAGTGGTTCCGGAGGATGCCGAGTTGAGGCGTGCGATCTTGAATGAGGCTCAGAACAGTCCTTTTGCTATGCATCCGGGTAGCACAAAGATGTATCGAGGGTTAAAGGAAGAGTATTATTGGGTTGGTTTGAAAAAGGACATAGCCGAGTTTGTAAGTAGGTGTATGGTTTGTCAGAGAGTCAAGGCTGAGCACCATTGTTACAGCCGTTGAAGATTCCGGAATGGAAGTGGGAACGCATCACCATGGACTTTGTGTCAGGGCTACCGTTGACTCCTTCGAAGAAGAATTCAGTGTGGGTGATTGTGGATAGATTTACTAAGTGTGCCCACGTCATACCAGTTCATACTACCTATACATTAGACAAGTTGGCCGATCTGTATATTTGTGAGATAGTGAGACTACATGGGGTACCGAAGTCGATTGTGTCAGACCGAGATCCGAGATTTACCGCTAGATTTTGGGAGTGTTTGCATCACGCCTTGGGTACTTGGTTGAACTTCAGCACTTCGTATCATCCGCAGTCAGATGGTCAGTCTGAGAGAGTGATTTAGGTATTGGAAGATATGTTGAGGTGTTGTATCATTGATTTTCAGGGGTCATGGGAGAAACACCTACCGTTAGTGGAGTTCGCGTATAACAACGGCTTTCAGTTGAGTATTCAAATGGCTCCTTATGAGGCCTTGTATGGTAGGAAGTGTAGAACCCCGATTTGTTGGGCCGAGGCTGGACAGAAACTTGTGTCGATGCCTGAATTGCTTAAGGGCACCACCGAAAAGGTGAAGTTGATATGTGATCGCTTGAAAGCAACTTCAGATTGAAAGAAATCTTATGCCAACTTAAAGAGGAAAGAGGTAGAGTACTCCGTGGGGGATAAAGTGTTTTTGAAAGTCTCACCTTGGAAGAAGGTGATGAGGTTTGGGAGGAAGGGCAAGTTAAGCCCAAGATTCATAGGACCTTATGAGATAGTTGAGAGAATTGGCCCTGTTGTGTATAGATTGAGGCTCCCGAATGAACTAGAGAAGATTCATGATGTCTTCCATGTGTCGATGCTTAGGAAGTATAGATCGGATACGTCCCATGTTATGCCAGTTGAAGAAATAGAGTTGAATCTGGACTTGTCTTACAACGAAGAACCAGTTGAGGTACTTGCTTCTGATAGCAAGGTGTTGCGTGTCAAGACCATAGAGTTAGTCAAGGTATTATGGAGACATAGAGGTGTGGAAGAGGCCACGTGGGAAAGGAAAGCTGATATGCTTGAGCAGTTTCCGTATTTGTTTCCGTCAGGTAATTTCGGGGACGAAATTCCTTAAGTGGGGGAGAGTTGTAACACCCGGGTTTGGGGGTCGGGTGAAAATACTATTAAAATAAAGTTCTGGTTTCCCTTTTATCGTTTTAAAAATTCATTTTATACATTCGATCAAATCTTGAATTAAAATTAGAACCCCAAACTCCATGGATTTTGAAATTAAGGAAGATGACAATTTTCATTAATGGCAAATTTGTAAATAAGTGTTCTTTTCAAATAAAGCCCATTTTCATTAAAATTTCCTTTATCATCTTCTTCTCTCCTCACCTATTTGCTTCCAACGACAAAACCCCTCCCCCTCCTTAGTTTACTATTCCATTTCATAGCTTGCTCATTCTTGAAGATTTTTCAAAGGTAAGCTCGTTTTTGACCTGTCATCATCATCCTCTTCAAGCCAATACCCTTAGTTTTCAATTTGCCCATGTTTTTGAAGTTTGAGGTTTTGGGAATTTTGATTAAAAATGGTACCTTTATTGTTCTTAGCTAAAGATTTTAATTGATTAATGTTAGATATGTTGTTTATGAAGCATAAGGTCCAACTTTTATGATTTTTAAAGTGTTTTGTTAAATTTCTCGGATTTGGGTTTTGGGGAGGTTTTTGAGAGGTTTTAAATTGAGTTATGGGGGTGTTTTATATGGAAATATGAGGGATGATGGTTAGACTATATGTAAGTGTTGTTTTGGAGGCTTTAGGGAGTAATTTAAGTGTTGGAATAATTGGATTTAGGGTGTGCTTAGGGGCTGCTCGGGAATATGAATTTTGAGTTTGATTTTAGTTGCAATTGGGTGTTTTGTGTTTGGTTTGTAATCCGAGTTGACTACATTAGAATGTGGACTGATTTGAGATTGTTTTAAATTGTGTTGGAATGATTAGAGGCAAGAAATTTGGTTAGAGAAGCTTCGGGGACGAATCCGGAGGTTTTGGAGTCTTGAGCTTGGTCTTCGGTCTTCACTTGGGTAACAACGGTGAGTAGAATTGTTAATCTTTGAATTGTGCTCGATATGGAACGTTTGGGGTTTGGGTGGGATCTTGAGGGTTCACCTAAACCCGAGTGTAAGCCTGTACTCCTATGCTTGTTTTGAATGGATGAATGGTTATGTGTTGTGATTATCATGTGCATTTTGAGTTGTTCATACAGTTGTTAATGTGTAGTCGAGTTGAAGTCGTGCCTCACGTGATGGTGGTCTAAACTACGGTGATATGTAGTCCCACCAGTAGTGACTAGTAGGAAAGTACTTTGATGTGTAGTCTCATTGGAAATCTACTAGTCGAAACGGTGATGTGTAGTCCCATCGTGTGTGTATGTTGGGTGTGTTTGTGCAAACCATGGATTGTTGTTGAGAAAGTCATTCGTGCATCCATTGTTTTACTTCCATTTATGAAAAGAGTTTTGAAAACAGCATGTTGTGGATTTGTAGAGCTTCTCTCACTAAGATAGTTAGCTTACGCTCTCTTTTGTTTCCAACATGCAGGTTGTTAGAGTTCGGGAGGCAAGTGGGCAAGGGAGAAGCTTTTGGAGTTCTCAAGTTAGCACAAGTATGAATTGTGTTTTGTAATAATGCCTAAACGATGGGGTATAGAGTTGTAGGAGTTGGTGTCAAACTCCTTAGGTGATTTGTGTTATTTGAGCATGTTAAATTATGGATGTGTTATGCTTTTGTCACATGGATTGAGGACCATGCCTATCTTGTTGCTTAATTGTATGTGCCTAAGAGTGTATGAACTTGGCCTATGAATGCCCTATGTTTGGTTGTTTTGTGTATGATGCCTTGTGATTGCTAAGCATGCCTTCTTTGTGGAATTGCATGAAATCTTTGACTTGTATGGTTCTTGTTAGATTCAATGCCTCGTATGCTAATTCTTGGTTGTAGTTGATGTATGAATGCTTGTATGTGGCTAGGGAAGTCCTAAAATGCATTTAGAGCTGGGTTGGTGTCGTCTTGCTGAAATTTGGAGACTTGCAGTGCAGGGCGTATCGATACGCCTAAGGGTCGTATCGATACGGTCTTGCCTGCAGGACTCGGTTTTGGCTGGGCGTACCGATACACGGGGGTGTATCGATACGCTCTTTGCTCACTGGTACTTAGTTTTGGCTAGGCGTACCGATACACGGGGGTGTATCAATACGCTCTTGGCTCTCTGGAATTCTAAGAAGTTGGTGAGTTTTTGGCGTATTGGTACGGTGTCGAGGCGTATCGGTACGGTTTCATCTCGTTGACCACGAGATGTTGACCGAGAAGGGCGTATCGATACGCTCAAGGGTTGTATCGATACGGTCTTCCCTGAGTTGACTATTTGGGTTGACCTAGTTAAGGTGTATCGATACCCTTGATAAGCGTATCGATACGGCATGCCCTGTAAGTGTAAAAGGAACTGACTGTGGTATGTTTGTGGTTTGAATGTTCTTCTTATTGATATTTTCCGCTGACGTGATCACTTAGGAATGAATATGCCTATAGACAAGATTAAATTAAAAGAAATTTTCTAGGGTTGCTAACCGAGGGGGAACCTTAACAGGTTTCGCTTCGGTTTTTCCCGTGTAGCCTACTCGGACTGGTCATTCGGCCAGACCGGGACGAGGGGGTTACAAAGTAGTTTACCCTAAAATTTATAGCCTATTGATCACTCAAAATAACCAAAGTAATTGCCCACTTTTGAAGTTTAATTACTTCACATATGTCCTAACTTATACAAAAGAATCAACACTTTGTAACTTATTGTTGTTTCTTTTGAGTAGAACCATTATCAACTTTATTCTAATATTTTCTTTTATTGCCCTTATTCTTAGAGACACTAACTAGATGAGCACCAACCAAATGAGTACTTGTACACTTATCATGCTTCAACTTTTCTTCCTCTTGAACACAATGAGAAATGAGCCCGAATAGAGTCTATTTCTCCCTTTGACAATTGTAACTTGAATTTGTTAAATTGCATAGAAAGCAGTGCCAAAACCATAAGAACAAACAATTCTTATAAAGTTTGATCTTATGTGCCTTAAATTTTGAAGCAATATTAAACATTTTCATAATGTACTCCCTCACATTTCCTTGACCCTTATACTTCATAGACATCAAAGAAGGCATAAGTGATATCATCTTAACCTTAATGTTTTGGGTAAAACATTTTTTAATTTCGTCAAGGAATCCCTTAATATGAGTAATCTTTTTAGATTTGTGCTCCAAAAGACATCTAGAATGTTGTACTTTATGATCATTAGACTCATGCAATTCTAACGATCTCACCTCTCAAAATACCTTTTAAGGTGCTTACTATAGTGAGAGGTGCAAGTAGTTCTTTCCTTAGTGCAAAGTCTATGTTCATACAAACAAATACTATATGTAAGTGTAGAACTAAGAGTTTTGGTATAATATTTGAAAAATGTTTTGGACTAAATTAAAAAGAATTTAAAATATGTTTTAGTCAAAAACAACTTGTAAATATGTTTAAGGGTTATACAAGGCTTTGGGACGATTTAAAGTGCATTGAAAGTAGTCAAAACCAAGCTTTTAGAGGAACTGTACCGATACAGTTGGTAATTGTACCGATACCCTTTAGGGTTTTAACTACAGTGATTTTCCAGTAGCCAAAACCCTTATCGATACGCTTAGCCGTATCGATACAGTGTGATTTAAAATAGCCAAACAACTAGTTCGCGTATCGATACGCCCAACTACCCCCAACGGTCATTTTCCCAACGGTCTTTTAAATTACATGACCATATCGATACGCTTACTAGGCGTATCAATATGCACCAGCTGCAGGCGTTCAACGGCTATTTCTTTATTGAGACCATATCGATATGATTTCAAGGGTATCGATACGCCAAGCTGCAGAACTGCTTTTATGGTGGGAAATAAAGGCTCCAACGGTCCTTAACGGCTACAAACTCAATTAGGAGTATAAAAGGGACCTCCAAGCATCAAGAGATGGTTAATGCTTTAATTGTCAACAACATTATAATAAAATATCATCTTTAGAGCTTTATTGTATATTTCTTGTATAGACAACACTTGTGAGCTAAACATTGTCAAATTTGCTCAAGTGTTTAGGTTTTGGGTGAGAGCTTAATTGTGCAAACAAATACCTATTAGAGGGATTTCAAGTTTGCTTATAATTTCTCTTGTAAGAGGGTGCTTGATCAAGCTTTGGGTAGAAAGCTTGATCGTTGTAACGGTTTCCTCCTAATCCGAGAAAAGGGGAAGAAATTCTTAGTGAATTTGGTTGAAATCCTTAGTGGGGAGTGTTGAGTGTGTAAAAGTTCTATTATTTACACCCTTTCTAACCCATATTTCTGCTGCATTCAAGCATCATTGCATTGCATTTAGGCTAGTTTTCAGTAAAACATCACAAATGGATTAAAAGCACGGATTCTACTAAAAGATGGCTATTTTTGCAGGTATCTGCCATAGTAGACGTTGAAGGCAGGCGCAGGACAGAGAAGCAGGAGAGCTGAACTGGATAAGTAGACGAAGAAGGCGAAGCTGCCATGGACCTGTCGTGACAGCATGGTGACAGCAGACTTATGAAGCGGAAAAGCAAAGTGGACCTCGATAGATAGAGAAAAATCTGCTCGTCTTGCGTGTGAAAGCCACATATTTTTCCAAGCCCCGGATCAAAAGATATGTCAAGCCAAAGCTCAAGGAGAGGAAATTCCTAGAAACAAGGATGCGGCTGGAAAGTAGGAGTCTTTAGAGATTTAGTCTTTACTAGAATCTTACTTTTAATTAAAGTTGTAATCCTTGTTACCTTAGAAGACTTGAGCCCAACGCTTATATAAGGGCATAGATTTAACCTAGGAGGCACAACCGAATACCCCATAACCGAAACCAAAAACCCCTGCCGTTCACCCGTCACCGACATGTTCTAAATTCCCCTAGGGTCATGGGTTGTTTTGTAAAGTAGTTGCAAGGGTTGCTTTGTTTTAGGATTTTTCAGTTTAATAAAATAAACTTCAAGTTCTCTTATTTTGGTTTTTAACATCTTGCAAGAGCATCAGGAGAGCATTGTGAGGTTATCCATTTACTTAGCATCGGGAGAGTTAAGTATACGAAAGAAATAAGAGCGAGTTCTCTAGTTTATAGTTGAACTATCTTGTGCCTAGGGATAGGGCAAGGTTAAGTGGCTAAGGAAGAATTCATACACATCGGTGTTCATCCTTCGATTCACGCCGGGAGGTATCATCAAAGACGTGATCATCGACAGACTTGGACCTAGGGATAGGCCAAGGCAGATCTGGGATTCTTGCCAAGCTTGAAGTACGGAGTTGGTGTTCGCTGCCGCGACAGCCAACGGACAGCCGCCGCGACAGGTGCTGTCGGTGACGGGAGCGACGACAGAACTGGAGTTCCTAAGCAATTCAATACCTGCACTACCGAGCAATTCAATACCAGCCCATTCTCTCTATCTTGATAACTCAATTCTTTTATTTGCGTTTTTATCTTATTATTCTCGTGACAATTCTAAACTATTTCCTTTATTACGTGCAGTAAACAAAGGTGAAGTTATTAGCCCAATCCCTGTGGAGACGATATCCGATACTTCGTATCACTTTACTACTTGCGTCGTGTACACTTGCACTACCATTGCGATAGACTATTTTACACGCAACAAGTTTTTGGCGCCGTTGCCGGGGATTGGCAACATAACTACATCTTTCTTTTATTGCACTTTTCGTTTTTATTTTTATTTTTGTTTTTATTTTTATTTTTCTTTAATTTTTCTTTTGTGCTTTCAACTCTCGCTTTTCACGAGGTTTTCTTGTTTATGCGCAGATCCAAAAGAGGTGAAGATCCTGAGTATAAATTAGATCCGGAGATCGAACGTTCCTTCAATCTCAAGAAACAACTTCGCCGCCTTTTAGACCGGAACGAATACCTCGAGGAACAGCTAGAGCAGATGGCACGTAACCAGCCTGTTGGTGACGGTGTACCACCTGTCAATGACCCGCCGAGGGCAGATGGACGACGGTCATGTCGTGACTACATGCTGAACGATCATGTAGAGCTGGAGACCACGCTGCCGGATATTGATGTTGATAACTTCGAGCTTAAACCTGTCATGTTTAGTATGATCAACAACGCCGGGCAGTTTAGTGGTTCTGCGACAGAAGATGCTAGGGAGCATCTCAAAACGTTCCAGGAGATCTGTGGTTCGTTTAGACTACCAGGAGTTAGTCCGGAGATACTGAGGCTTCGGTTATTCCCCCATTCATTAAGGGACAGAGCTAAAACTTGGTGGAATAAACTTACACCGGGTTCTATTATGACTTGGGCAGATCTAACTCGTGAATTTTTATCTCATTTTAATCCTTCGCATTTATCTGAGCGATTACGTAACGAAATTGCTACTTTTCAACAGGAAGATGACGAGCCGATGCACGAGGCCTGGGACAGATTTACTACTCTTCTTCGGAACTGACCAATGCATGGATTTCCCGTCTGGAATCAGGTAACTAAGTTCTATAATGATGCTAACTTACAAACTCGCATTCGGATTGATTCTGCAGCAAATGGGTTACTATTGGATAAAGATCCAGACGAGGCTTTGCAAGTTTTGAAAAATCTAGCCAAGAATGAGGAGCAGTTTCCGACAGCTAGAAGAGGGGATAAACGGGTACTTGCTGTCAAGGACTATGAGGCCGACAGCACTATGAAATCACAGGTAGCATTCCTCACTAAAGCAATGAAACACTTATTAAATGAAGAAGAATTACGGGGATTTGCTGTTGAGGAAGTTTGTGCTATTTGTGAGGGAAATCATAGTAGGGATGAGTGCCCAATAAATATAGAAGAGGGAAAATATGTTGGAAATTACAAGCCGAATTATAACTCCAACAACTACAACCCTAATTGGAGGAAGGATCCCAAATTTTCCTGGAGTAATCCTAACAATGCCCTGAATCCGCAAGCATATAATCAGAATCAAGGGGGTCCTAGATTGTTGATGCGACAGCAACTGCCGCCGCAGAACCTGCCGCAGCAGCAACAGCAGCCACCACCTGCCACGAGTAGTGTATTGGAACAGACTCTGGCCACCTTTATGTCTCAGACCGGTACGTATATGGAGAATATAAATCAGTTTGTCAAGAAGACGGAAAATTTTATAGATAAAACCGAGATGAGGATGACAAACCATGAAGCTACCTTGAAATCTCTAGAGACACAAATGGGTCAGGTGTCGCAACATATTAAGCCGAGGCAGAATGGAGGTTTCCCTAGCAATACTGAAAATGCTAGACCACCCCTACATGAGCAATGTAAGGCGATTACTACTAGGAGTGGGAAGAAACTACCAGGGCCGGAAAAAGAAGCTGAAACAGACAAGGAACCTGCCTTGGATAAACCTGCCGAGGAAGCTGCCCCGACAAGTGATAAACAGACTGCTACCGATGAGCCTGTCACGACAGCAGAAGCGACAGAGGAGAAAAAAGAAGATTACCGACCTCAGATTCACATGCAGTGGGAAGGACGTATTGCTGATTACCGTCCCCCACCACCTTTTCCTCAACGGATACAGCAAGCTAAGCATGAATCTCAACTTAAAAAGATTTATGATATTTTTAAACAGGTTCATATTAATATTCCGTTGTTAGATGCTGTTAGGGAGATGCCCGGTTATGCTAAATTTCTCAAGGATGTCATGTCTAAAAAATCTAAACTTGGGGAATTTGAAACGGTAAGGATGCAAGAAGGTTGCATGAGTATTCTTCATCGGCAGCCACCCCAGAAAAAGAAGGATCCGGGGAGCTTCATCATACCTTGCGTAATCGGCGATAAATTAATGGGTAAGGCACTTTGTGATCTTGGTGCTAGTGTTAATCTAATGCCCAAATCTGTTTTTCAGAAATTAGGTATTGGCAAGGCGCGGCCCACGACAATTACTCTACAGCTAGCCGACCGCTCTTACGTTCACCCTGAGGGAAAAATTGAAGATATTCTGGTAAGAGTGGATAAGCTTATTTTTCCTGCTGACTTTCTTATTTTAGATTGTGAGGCAGACGAAAACGCACCAGTCATCCTAGGGCGACCCTTCTTAGCCACGGGAAGATCATTGATTGATGTAGAGAAAGGAGAACTCACCATGCGCTTGAACGATCAAGAGATTAAGTTAAATGTTCTCCAAGCAATGAAACATGCCGATGTGGACGAGGAATGCAAGGCCATCATTGAGGTGACCTTTGATCAACCCTGCATCAGGTCGGGCTGCCGTGATATAAAATTTGGTCACTGCTGCGACAGCCACTTACAGGCCTGTCACGACAGCAATGACGACAGCAACGACGACAACACCGACGACAGTGACTCCTCTGAATCCGATACATCTGATACTGAAGGTCATGAGGAGGTAAACTGGTTAGACCATCATCCAGGTAAGTTATTCGAACCCTTGAATTACACTTCGGATAACCATTTAATCCAAAAGCCCTCTACTGTTGAACCATCTGTCTTAGAACTTAAGCCCCTGCCAGGGCAGCTTAAATATGCTTATCTTTCTTGTGATGACACACTGCCCGTAATCATCTCTGCTAAGCTGCCGTAGGAACAGGAACGACAGCTGATCGACATGCTAAGGCAGCACAAAAAGGCGATTGGATGGACGATAGCAGACATTCAGGGCATTAGTCCGGCAATATGCATGCATAAAATCCTCCTAGAGGAAGATCATAAGCCGACTATTGATGCCCAAAGGCGGTTAAACCTTGCGATGAAGGAGGTAGTGCGTAAAGAAATAATTAAATGGTTAGATGCTGGTATTATTTACGCCATCTCTGACAGTAAATGGGTAAGCCCGGTGCAATGTGTTCCCAAGAAAGGAGGCATGACCGTGATAACCAACGAAAACAATGAGTTAATCCCAACCAGGACTGTGACCGGTTGGAGGGTTTGTATGGACTATCGGAAGCTTAATAAAGCTACCCGAAAAGACCATTTTCCTTTACCCTTTATTGATCAAATGCTTGATAGATTAGCGGGTAAACCTTACTATTGTTTTCTTGATGGTTATTCAGGTTACAATCAAATTGCTATTGCACCAGAGGATCAAGAGAAAACGACTTTCACATGCCCCTACGGAACATACGCATTTAGGAGGATGTCGTTCGGCCTCTGTAACGCACCTGCCACCTTCCAAAGGTGCATGATGGCTATATTCTCCGATATGGTAGAGGACTTCCTTGAAATTTTCATGGATGATTTTTCTGTCTTTGGAGACGATTTTGAAAGCTGCCTCGGCAATCTTCAAAAGGTACTTGAAAGATGTGAAAAAGCTAATCTTGTTCTAAATTGGGAAAAATGCCACTTTATGGTGGATGAAGGGATAGTCCTTGGCCATAAGATTAGCTGCCGTGGGATAGAAGTCGACAGGGCCAAAATAGAAGTCATAGAGAAGTTGCCGCCGCCAACCACAGTCAAGGGCATTAGGAGTTTTTTAGGGCATGCGGGTTTTTATCGGAGATTCATTGCCAATTTTTTTGAAAATCACGAAGCCCCTATGCCATCTCTTAGAGCAGAATCGACCCTTTGACTTTAATGAGGAATGTACTGAAGCATTCAAGGTTCTGAAGGAAAAGCTAGTGACAGCCCCCATAGTACAGCCACCAGACTAGACACAGCCATTTGAAATTATGTGCGATGCTAGTGACTATGCTGTCGGGGCAGCACTTGGGCAGCGCAGAGATAAGCTGTTTCACGTCATATACTATGCCAGCAAGACGTTAAATGACGCCCAAGTGAACTACACCACCACAGAAAAGGAGCTGTTAGCCGTGGTGTTCTCAATCGACAAGTTTCGTTCTTACATACTTGGAACGAAAGTAATAATACACACCGACCATTCTGCCCTCAAGTATTTGTTCGCAAAGAAGGATGCAAAGCCTAGGTTGATACGATGGATCTTGCTATTACAAGAGTTCGACCTTGAGATCAAAGACAAAAAGGGGACGGAAAATCAGGTGGCAGACCACTTGTCGAGGTTGGAGACGGGACAGAGTCTACCGTTAGATGAGACACACATACTGGAGACCTTCCCAGATGAGCAGCTCTTTGCTGCCGCAATCGCTGTCGCGACAGCCATGGCGGCAGGTAAGTCTTCTAACCTTCCCTGGTATGCTGATTTCGTTAATTTTATAGTTAGCGGAATATTACCTTCTGATCTTAATTATCAAGCCAGGAAGAGGTTCCAAAATGATGTTAAGCATTATTATTGGGATGAACCTCTTCTTTTCAAAATGTGCGCAGATCAGGTTATAAGGAAGTGTATACCACAAGAAGAGCAAGAAGACATTCTCCATCACTGTCATGCTTCACAATATGGAGGACACTTAGGAGGAAATAAGACTGCTGCCAAGGTGCTGCAGTCGGGGTTCTACTGGCTGACATTATATAAAGATGCACAGGAATTTTACAAAAACTGTGACAGGTGCCAGCGGACAGGTAATATCTCGAGGAGAAACGAGATGCCACTGCAGAACATTTTAGAAGTTGAGATCTTCGACGTTTGGGGGATTGATTTTATGGGACCTTTTCCATCTTCGTGTGGAAATTTGTACATCCTCCTAGCAGTGGATTATGTCTCCAAGTGGGTTGAAGCAATCGCCACTCAAAAGAATGATGCCAAGACGGTCCAAACGTTTTTGCACAAAAACATTTTTTCTAGATTTGGCATCCCTAGGGCGATTATCAGCGATGAAGGGAGACATTTTGATAATAGGGTAATTGCTGCCGCCTTGAAGAAATATGGTGTCAAGCACAGGATCGCGACAGCATACAACCCACAGACCAATGGACAGGCTGAGATATCCAATAGGGAAGTGAAGAACATTCTTGAAAAGATGGTTAAACCAACTAGGAAAGATTGGTCTTTACTTCTGAATGATGCATTATGGGCATACAGGACAGCTTTCAAGACACCATTGGGCATGTCTCCATACCTACTGATTTATGGGAAAACCTGTCACTTGCTTGTCGAGATTGAGCACAAGGCATATTGGGCAATCAAGGCAGTGAATATGGACTTGGACAAGGCCGGCCAGAAAAGGTTATTAGATCTGAATGAGATTGAAGAATTACGGACAATGGCCTACGACAACGCAAAGATCTACAAGGAAAAGACTAAAAAGTGGCACGATAAGAAACTGCTGCCACGACAGTTCTGCCCAGGGCAGCTTGTGTTGTTATTTAATTCTAGACTTAAACTCTTCCCAGGAAAGCTAAAGCCTAGATGGTCTGGCCCGTTTCAAGTGGTTCAAATTTTTCCCCATGGTGCCATCACAATTCAATCATTAAAAGACGGGCACCAATTCAAAGTCAATGGACAACGCCTCAAGCATTATCAGGGGACTGAAGCCCCGGGAATACAGGAAGTGGTTACTTTAGGAGATGCCCCACAAGGCATCCCTAATTTAACCTAATTTTTATTTTTATTTATTTATTTATTATTATTTATTAGAAAATTAGGTTTATTTTATTCGAATAATGTTTTGATTTTCTAATTTCAGTTTTTAGGAAATAAAGGAGTCAAGAAGAAAAGGAGAAGTGACCCAAGCCCACCGCCCATCCATCAGCCCAATAAAGCCCATTTATGGAAACCTGTCGTTTCGGCTGCCGCCGCGGACGGATATGACAGGCTGTCAACAGACTGACATGGCAGACGCAGAAGCGTGCGGCACACGCGTACAGACGCATAAATGCGTGTCAGACGCGTCAGACACGCTAAATCCAATCTGTCGCTCCGTTCTTCACGCCTGCCGTTGCGGCAATAAATGGGCAGCTACTCGACCACTATATAAACCCATTCTCATTTTCATTTTTCTCACTTCTGCTTATTCTTCTTTGCTTTCTCCTCTAGTTTTATTTGCTTTCTTCAGATTTCACAACCCTTGCAACCAACATGTCTACTAGACAGACCCGCCGTAGTGCTGCCTCAGCATCCTCCTCAGCAGCAGCAACGCCCTTTGCCAACAAGGAGTTATGGGAAGAACGTGGGTTCATTTACATCCGCAAGGCACCCAACATGGGACTCCGACCCTTCATTGCTAGAGCTATCCAGAATCTGCTATGGGAGCATTTTGCTGAACAACCGGCAGAGCTAAACGACACCTTGGTCCGGGAGTTCTACGCGGCCATAGAAAGCAGAACGGCGACATCTGTCACCGTTCGAGGTGTCAAGGTGCCTTTCACTGCCGACAGCATCAATCACATGTTTGGCCTTTTCTTTGGCCCCAATGATGATGCTCACCAGCAATTTCTCGACACCCTCGATGCTGCCGCTTATGATGCTGTCATGGTGGAGTTGACAGAGGAGGGAACATCATGGACAACCAGCAAGAAGAACCCCCACTCTGTCAACAGGAGGAAGCTCCTATCGGAGGCAAAACTGTGGAACGCTTTCATCAAA
Source organism: Hibiscus tridactylites (assembly GCA_958450335.1). Classification (NCBI taxonomy): domain Eukaryota; kingdom Viridiplantae; phylum Streptophyta; class Magnoliopsida; order Malvales; family Malvaceae; genus Hibiscus; species Hibiscus tridactylites. The sequence goes on from OY288280.1 coordinate 70,664,610, forward strand.
AAGCGTATCCTGCCGTCTTCCCACCACACGACAGTCAACCGACAGCGGCTGGCCCTTATTCACTCCATCATGCACGACAGGCCCATCAATGTGGGCCGATATATGAGGGACAGCATCCTGGATTGCGCCTTCCGCTCCGACTCTCGCCTTTGCCTGCCGTTCACCATCACTTCCCTCTGCCGATGTGCTGCTGTACCCGAGGATCCATCCGACAAAATAAGGAAGGGCAGAGGCTGGACAGACAATAACATCAACAGCCTCATGGAGTTGATCGTGGCTACACCTGTCTCCTCCTTCAACCCTGCCGGCTCCCCCGCAGAATCATCAGAGGAGCCTGCCCCGGAACCTGATGCCGCCACCGCTCCGACAGACCAGTCTGCCCTCCTCCTTGCTACGTTACAACGGGTAGAGGAACGCCAAATGGGATTGATGAAATTTATTCGGGACTTCAAGAACTCCACGGTAAATTTTATTACCCAAACTTTAAATTTTCCCGATATTCAATTCCCTACTTTTCATGCCCATTATTTCCGTATCCCCACTTTTGTCCACACCCCTGTTCACACACCCACCCCACCCAACTCTCCACATTGCCATTCTACTGCCTCCACCACATCACCTGCCCCGACGGCAGCAGGCAGCCCACCGGCAGACACCTCTCCCCGAGGAACAAAGAGACCTGCCTCCGATGACAGCCCGCTGATCCGGAGGAATTTGGAGAGGGAATTTACGCCGGTCAAGAGAATCAAACACGTGGTAGACAAGAAAAGGTTGCCCAAAGCTAGCACCACCACCAGCAGCTCATGGGACAGTGGCAGCAGTTCCGATGTCCAGCTAGTGGAGCAGCCTGCCCCTACATCTGCCCCTGAACCTGCCCAGCCGCCTCCACAGCCCAGACGCCGCCGTCAGATCCGTGTCAGCAGCAGCAGCGAGGACAGCGACTGAAAATTTAAGTTCTTATTTTCCTCTTATTGCTGCCTGCTTTTATCTTTTGTGATGTATTTTTCATGTTTTTATTTTTCTGTCATTTTGCATTGAGGGCAATGTAACCCTTGAGTTTGGGGGTGGCAACCCTCCATCATTAATGGAGTCTTCTGCACATCTTTTTATTATTTGTTGTGTCTTATTATTTATTTAAGTTCTCTTAAAAAAAATCAGAAAATATAAACTATTGGCTTAAAACTGTGAAGTTAACTTACCTGTCATGACGGCTCTGTCGTGGCAGCATCTTTAGGACAGGTTAAGGAAAAGTTTAGAGCCTTTCTATAGTTCTGAAAACTTAAACACTTTTGTGACTGTTATATTGCTTAGATTTCTTTTAGCCAAACTAGAATAGGAAGCTTAGAACTTGAATAGCCCCTAGAGGTGCCTAACACTGGCTCTAGGAAAGAAGTTTAGCAAAAGAAAATAAAAAACCTAAAGGTGCCCGAAACCGGCTCTAGGAAGCTAACTAGAGGTGCTCGAAACTGGCTCTAGAAAAACTTAGCTTGAAAATAGAAGAAAAGAAGCATGAAAATATGCTTTCTAAAAAAATAAACTTTGGCATAAAAATTCGAGTTAAGAAGTTGAATATTCTAGTGAAACTAAGAGAATCTTAGCATATAACTATTCACAAGCATGCACACACTGCACGAGAGCTATAGAGATATTCCGGACAGATCCTAACCTTTCCGACAGGTTGCTGCCGCCATAGAAAATGAGCGACGGGTAAGGGACAGTTCACTGTTTGACAGCCAACACAAAAAAAATTTATTTTTCTTTTAGGTTTAATTGCTTGAGGGCAAGCAAAAACTTGAGTTTGGGGGTGTGTTGAGTGTGTAAAAGTTCTATTATTTACACCCTTTCTAACCCATATTTCTGCTGCATTCAAGCATCATTGCATTGCATTTAGGCTAGTTTTCAGTAAAACATCACAAATGGATTAAAAGCACGGATTCTACTAAAAGATGGTTATTTTTGCAGGTATCTGCCATAGTAGACGTTGAAGGCAGGCGCAGGACAGAGAAGCAGGAGAGCTGAACTGGATAAGTAGACGAAGAAGGCGAAGCTGCCATGGACCTGTCGTGACAGCATGGTGACAGCAGACTTATGAAGAGGAAAAGCAAAGTGGACCTCGATAGATAGAGAAAATTCTGCTCGTCTATCGTGTGAAAGCCACATATTTTTCCAAGCCCCGGATCAAAAGATATGTCAAGCCAAAGCTCAAGGAGAGGAAATTCCTAGAAACAAGGATGCGGCTGGAAAGTAGGAGTCTTTAGAGATTTAGTCTTTACTAGAATCTTACTTTTAATTAAAGTTGTAATCCTTGTTACCTTAGAAGACTTGAGCCCAAAGCTTATATAAGGGCATAGATTTAAACTAGGAGGCACAACCGAATACCCCATAACCGAAACGAAAAACCCCTACCGTTCACCCGTCACCGACATGTTCTAAATTCCCTAGGGCCACGGGTTGTTTTGTAAAGTAGTTGCAAGGGTTGCTTTGTTTTAGGATTTTTCAGTTCAATAAAATAAACTTCAAGTTCTCTTATTTTGGTTTTTAACATCTTGCAAGAGCATCGGGAGAGCATTGTGAGGTTATCCATTAACTTAGCATCGGGAGAGTTAAGTATACGAAAGAAATAAGAGCGAGTTCTCTAGTTTATAGTTGAACTATCTTGTGCCTAGGGATAGGGCAAGGTTAAGTGGCTAAGGAAGAATTCATACACATCGGTGTTCATCCTTCGATTCACGCCGGGAGGTATCATCAAAGACGTGATCATCGACAGACTTGGACCTAGGGATAGGCCAAGGCAGATCTGGGATTCTTGCCAAGCTTGAAGTACGGAGTTGGTGTTCACTGCCGCGACAGCCAACGGACAGCCGCCACGACAGGTGCTGTCAGCGACGGGAGCGACGACAGAACTGGAGTTCCTAAGCAATTCAATACCTGCACTACCGAGCAATTCAATACCAGCCCATTCTCTCTATCTTGATAACTCAATTCTTTTATTTGCGTTTTTATCTTATTATTCTCGTGACAATTCTAAACTATTTCCTTTATTACGTGCAGTAAACAAAGGTGAAGCTATTAGCCCAATCCTTGTGGAGACGATATCCGATACTTCGTATCACTTTACTACTTGCGTCGTGTACACTTGCACTACCATTGCGATAGACTATTTTACACGCAACAGAGAGCTAAGGTAGTGGATATAGGTGCTTGTTAGAAAGTCGAACCACTATAAATCCTTGTGTCTATTGTCTATTTTTCACCTCCCACAAAATTACCCAAATATTCAACTTCTCCACCACTTGGCTAGCTAGAACGGTTGAAGGAAATCGAGCACATAAAGTTCAAAAATTGGTATCAGAGCTTGACTCAATTGAAGAGGATTAACATATTATTGAGGTGATTTGGCAAGCTCGAACAACATTCCAAACAACCGGTTTAATGGCGCAATCCATCGACAAGCCACCCTTCTTCGACGGGACCAACTATGCTTATCGGAAGACAAGAATGATGTTCTTTGTCAAATCCAAAGATTACAAGCTTTGGGACATTATTGAGGACGGATCGTTCATACCACTAAAAGGCAAGGCGGATTGGAGTGCCGACGACCGCAAAAAGATGGAATTAAATTGCAAGGCTCTGTTTTTCATCTTTTGTGCACTTAGCCTCAACATCTATGAGAAGATGTCTTCTTGTGAGAGTGCCAAGGATGTATGGGACAAGCTTGAAGTCGCATACAAGGGAACAAACAAAGGAAAGGAGACCAAGACCGACCTTTTCAACCACGACTATGAGAACTTCAAGATGGAGCTGAAAGAGGACATTGAAAAGATGTTCCATCGATTCTCTACTATCACCAAAGGACTAAAAAGCTATGGATAAGTCATTCTGGAAGAAAAGCTTCTCCAAAAGCTTATCTACTCCCTTCCTGAGTCATGGGACTCGAAAAAGACCGCCATCATCGAAGCCAAGAATCTCAAGACATTGAAGCTTGATGAACTCATGCGGTCACTTCTCACTCACCAAATCATGAAGAAAGACAAAGAAGAGGAGAAGGAGAATGAAGAGATAAGAAAGATGGGGAAGAAGAAGATCATGGAGCTAGGCATCAACGCGAGTGTCGTTGCTCTCAAATTTTCCACCGGCCATCATGTAGAACTAAGTGAGGAGGAAAGCGAAGATGAAGAGATGGTCTATCTCTTTAAGAAATTCACTCGGTTCATGAAGAGTGAAATGGATAAATCCAAACATGAATCGAAGAAGAAGATGAAGGAATCCCACAAGTCCAACAAAAAGGGATCATCTTCAAAGAAAGCATATGTGGCGACATGGAGTGATGAAGACTCCACCGATGATGAGGTAGCCCACCTATGCTTCATGGCCCTTAATGAGCGGGAGGTAACTTCCAACCCATCTAGTTCAAATTCATATTCTTTTGATGAGTTACAAGAAGCATATGATGAATTGGTTTTTGAATTCAAGGCTTCATTTTTGAAAACCAAGAAATTGGTTTCAAAGTTAAAAATCGAAATGATTTGCTTTCTAAAACCAATTTAGAGTTTGAAGCAAAAACTTGCTTAAAACGATTTTGAGCTTAAAGTTTTAGACTTACAAAACTTGCTTAAAACGATGGGAAAAGATCATCAAAAAGAAATTGATGATCTTAAGAAGGAAAAAGATTTGATTTTCAATGAACTTCAAAAGAAAAACAATTTAAGAAAAATCAAATTTTTATGTTGGACAATCTAGTGCCCCTAGATTCTTGAATGGAAAATGTTTTAGAAGTGTTTGGGTTCTAAAAGAACTAATCGCTTCAACTAAAAATGATAAAATTGAAAAATGGATTCCTAAGGGGACTAAACTATGTGCAACTAATGTCTATGGATCCAAAGCAATTTGGATACAAAAAATTACTTGATTGTCTTGCTTAGGTGTGATGGAGATTGATCAACAAGTCCAAATTTTAGGGGGAGCTCCATGCACACAAGGAAGAACACTTGAAGAAGGAAGGCTTCACATCCTCTCTTGAGTTCAGGTGTGGTAAAAATCTAGTTGTTTTATTTGTCTAATTTGATTTATTTTTTATTTCAACTAGATTATCATATATGTTGGACTAACATTGTTTGATGCTTTGAGTAAGGGGGGGCCATTTTTTAGCCAAAATTTAATTGTGTCAATTTTGTTTTTACCTCCTAAGTTATTTTGAGCCTAATGTCTTTTTAAATTCTTTTTGATACAACAAAAAGGGGGGAAATGGTTTGAAAAATTGATTTTTCAAGAGAATAAAGGGGATCTTTAGTTTCATTCAAATTTTAAATCTCTTATTCAAAATTTTTAAATACAAAGGGAGGAGAATCCCAAATAATTTTTCAAGTTGGTTTTATTATATCAAAAAGGGGGAGATTGTAGGACTAAGTGTTTTGATATAATATTTGAAAATGTTTTGGACTAAATTTAAAATAATTTAAAATATGTTTTAGTCAAAAACAACTTGAAAATTTGTTTAAGGGTTTTACAAGGCTTTGAAATGATTTAAAGTGCATTTAAAGTAGTCAAAACCAAGCTTTTAGTGGAACCGTATCGATACGGTTGGTAACCGTACCGATACCCTTTAGGATTTTAACTACAGTGATCTTCCAGTAGCCAAAACCTGTACTGAAACGCTTAGCCGTATCGATACGGTGTGATTTAAAATAGCCCAACGGCTAGTTCGTGTACCGATGTGGTTGTATCGCGTACCGATACGCCCAACTACCCCCAACGGTCATTTTCCCAACGGTCTTTTAAATTGCAGGACTATACTGATACTCTTACTAGGCGTATCGATATGCACCAACTGGAGGCGCTCAATGGCTATTTCTTTATCGAGACCATATCGATACAATTTCAAGGGTATCGATATGTCAAGCTGCAGAACTGCATTTATGGTGGGAAATAAAGGCTCCAACGGTTCTTAACGGCTACAAACTCAATTAGGAGTATAAAAGGGACTTCCAAACATCAAGAGATGGTTAATGCTTCAATTGTCAACAACATTATGATAAAAGATTGTCTTTAGAGTTTTATTGTATATTTCTTGTATAGACAACACTTCTGAGCTAAACATAGTCAAATTTGCTCAAGTGTTTAGGTTTTGGGTGAGGGCTTAATTGTGCAAACAAATACCTATTAGAGGGATTTCAAGTTTGCTTAGAATTTCTCTTGTAAGAGAGTGCTAGATCAAGCTTTGGGTAGAAAGCTTGATCGTTGTAACAATTTCCTCCTAATCCGAGAAAAGGGGACGAAATTCTTAGTGAATTTTGTTGAAATCCTTAGTGGGAAGCTAAGGTAGTGGATGTAGGTGCTTGTTAGATGGTTGAACCACAATAAATCCTTGTGTTTATTTTCTATTTTTCACCTCTCACAAAATCACTCAAATATCCAACTTCTCCACCACTCGGCTAGCTAGAACGGTTGAAGGAAATATAGCACATAAAGTTCAACAATAAGTGTCTTATTCCTTGAAATTAGTTTCACTAAACATGAGTGTAGAATGTATTTAACATATATTGTGACAACAAAGGATAAATTAACTAAATATAGAACAAAAATAAATAAATAAAATTAAAACAAGCTCACATAAATATTCATAAGTAAACAAATAAATTCAAAATAATGGCTAGTTCCCCTCAAAATACCAAGCACAACATTAATATCAAGTCTTTGGACAGTAATATTAACTGTAAGTGGTACTCTTGTTGTAGCAATCAAACATTGACAATAAACTATGTCAAACAATAGATTAATCTTTGGACTAACTTATTGCTCACATAAAATACCTTATAATTGTCACACATTTATCGACATAGTTGTCGTTGTAATTCTGCCAAATATTAACTTTCCTTTGGGCCAACGCATGAATTACAAAAACCCATAATCATCTTGATATTTTAAATAAATTAATATACACAAAAGTGGCCGCTTTGGTGACATTATGTTTCAACCAATTCATTAAAATATTAGACATCCGAAGCCAAAATATGAATTTAATTGTTTCAAAATATTTGTCTTAATTTTATCTTTCAATCAAATTAAAAGATGTTGAGCGGATCAATGGATTGATCAAAGCCAAGAGAGGCTGAATTGGGTTTTTAAAATATGATGTGAATGTGGAATGGCTAAAAATGAAGGACAAGGCAATTTAGAGTGGTTCAAGTTTGAAATGAACTCTACATCCACTACCTTAGCTACCACTAAGGATTTTCCAACAATTCATTAATTGCTCTTCCCCTTTTTAAGGCTTAGGAGGTAACTTTTACAATACCGGTCAAATTTTCTACCCAAAATTTGATCAAACTCTCACAAGGATACAAAGAAGAAATTAAGGCAAGAAGAATATCTCTCAATACAAGTTTGCCCCTTTAAATACAATCACTCAAACCAAATTTGAATACAAGATCATAATTAAACACAACACAATTTGGGATTTTACAAGAATGAGAAATTAGGCACTTTGAGCTTGGATTTTTTTAAGGATGTTTCTTTTGGATGCAATAGTTGTTGCTAGTCTTCAATTGGCTTCATTTTATACATTCTCCATTAGTTCTAGCCGTTTGGGTGGTTAGGGTATTGATTATAGCCGTTGGAACCCTCTCTTTCCACCATAAATGCCCTTCTACAGCCTACCGTATCGGTACACGGGAAGGCATATCGATACTTTTCTCAAAACAGAAAGAGCTGTTGCACAATTAAAAAGAGGGGCGTATCGATACACATGTAAGGGTATCGGTACGGGACAGGGACCGTTTCGATACAGAGGACATCGTATCGATGCAATTATTTCCACAAAGCTCATTGGAAGAATCTCTATCAGTACGGCAAAGGGCGTATCGGTACGGGACAACCAACACTTTAAAATTTTGTTACCTAACAACTCACACCAACGGTCAAAAACATTTAAGGCTTTCAAATTTAAAATTCCATTAAATTCGTATCGATACGGGGGACACCGTATCGGTACGCCATTCAAACTCCTTCAGTTTTTATAGAGAGTGCGTATCGATACAGATTCAATTTGTTTCGATATGTTGTTTCGATACGGTAAGGGGTGTATCGAAACACGTTTCTCTAGTGGCCAAGTTTGTAAAATATGTATCGATGAGGCAAGAGGCATATCGATACACATAGATGTTTTCAATAGTTTGGCCTTGGAACACTTAAAAAATATTTTAGAGTTTGAGTTTTTCAATCTATAGTTAAAGCCTTGTTGATTTGAAACCTTTTAAGGGACTTAAAAATCTATTTCAATTTTTCAGTTTAATCCTTAAAACACTTTGTTATATCAAAATCAAACATAGGTTTTACAATCTCCCCCTTTTTGATATAACAAAACCAAAACTTGAAAATTTTAAGACTTTTGAAAAACTTTGGAAAACAAATCCCCCTTATTGTTAGCTAGGTAAAATTTAAGTTAATTTTTTTTTAAGTGAGCTTGTTCCCTCTCCCCCTTTTTGTTAGATCAAAAATAAGAGACATAGATAAGAAAAAGGCATAAATAATAACCAAGAAACATAATATAGATAAATATGAAGTTCATAACAAAGGAAACATCAAAATAAAATCCAAATAGCAATAATCAAAGCATAGGTTTTAAAATGGAAACTTAATCCTAAAAACATAATGGAAAGTGCATAAATAGATATCCTAAATGACATGAATGGAATGCAAAGATAATATACTACTCTTCTTCATCGCCATCTTCATCATCCTCTTCATTTGCATCATCATTCCTATTAGATTAACCCCACTCATCATGAAAAGCGGTAAGAGATATGTTCATCAAGTTGTGGCCGCCTTCAAGAGAAGTGAGAGGCATCTCCACATTTTTCACACGATCTTCAAGGCTTGTGAAGCGTGTGTCAATAGCGACAAACCCCAAATTCATCACTTGATCCATGGAAGCAATTCTCATGCGTAAGCCCGTGAATTGTTCGTTGAGAAAGGTCATAAGGGCATCCATGGAAGGTGGAGGAGGAGCTTGAGCGGCTTGAGGATTGTCAATTTCTTCCAGAATCACATCGCTAGGGAGCTCGGAGAGGCGAAGCCAATTACCATTGAAGTAATGAAACTTCCCCCTAGAAAGAGATCTCTCGTCATTTGGATCGGTGAGAGGTGTCGGGTAGTCGTGAGAGCAATCAATCTCCTTTTGGGTGAAGAAATAACTCAAAGTCGTGCCATATGTGAAGGAAGTGACAAGAGTAGTGTGGCGGTGTTGCACGAGATAGACAATCTCCTCAAACATGATGCGAGCAAGGTTTGGTTGTTGTCTTTGGCGGAAGCAACGAATCCAAAAGTCATCAACTTGGCGAATGGTTGAATACTTTCCTCCCGAAGGCCTAAACCACCAAGAAATCATCAAGTGTAGGATTCGATCTTGAGCATTGAGAGCGGTCACGGAACCTCCCAAGACATGGCCAAGAGAATTCTCATCATCGAGTCCCTCATCCTCTAACTTAAAGTCATCACAAATAGATTGAACATTGATGGTGATCTTTTTACCCATTAGATAAGAATTGTCAGCAGTAATTTCACCCGCTTGATTGGCAATACACTTGACATTAGCATAGAAAATCAAAACCAAATTGCGATAGAAAAAGCCGGGAATTTGTATAAAATCCATGAACTTCCATTCTTAGAGCAAAGGTAAATAGACAAATTTGAAGCGCTCTGAGTTAAGAAAAGGAACGAAAATTACCCTCTCCGGGCGGATTTTATAGTTTTGAAAGGTACGAAAATAGGTGAGTTCCCCGGTGGTGCGAAAGCATCATTGATAGATAATAGTTAGGTTTGGACGAGTACCATATCTGAGATTTGATGCTTCACTGACTTCGCTAGTACGCGCTCTCTTTTTGGGTGTCATTTTCTAGAGAAATAGATCAAAACAGTGTGTATGCATTATTTTTCTCATACAACAAGAAGGTTTTATAAAGTTTGTTTTTGAGAAAGCAAAACAAAACAAGAAAAAAACTAAAACGAAAATCAAAGAAAATAAAAGGAGAAAAAGAATTTTATACCTTGATATTGATAGAGAAGAATGGAAGAAGAACTTGCACCAAATTGATAGAAAGTTTTAAAAGGTTGGCTTGATGTTGAAAAACCCTCAAGAGATTTTGAGTTGTATGGTGAAAATATGAGGGATTGAGAGGCTTTTTATAGAGTAAAAACGGCTAGGGTTTTGAAATTTCAATTTTGGTAAAAGTGGAACTCTTTAAATGCCATTAAGAAGCTGTCTGCGCAATCGAGTATCGATACGCCAAAGGGTGTATCGATATAGGGATAAAATGGTAATTCCTTGGAAACGCGTTTCAAAGGTCTGTATCGAAACACTCATATATCGTATCGAAACGGGTTTAACCATATCGATACTTGCAAGAGAGAAAATGCAGTCTGGTAAACTAGTACAGTATGTGTATCGATACCTTATGCCCAGAAATGCATTTTTGGCTTTAAGAACAACCAAAGGCTTGACTTTAACACCTCCTAAATGAATGCAATTGATGAATGAGCAGTTCTAAGCAGATTTTAACAGAAGCATACTCCCCTAGCTAAAAGCATGGTTTCTATCAAGATCAACAACACATAAATATGCATTTACACAAAATCAAGCAATTTTAACCTCAAAAAGAGTCATAAAGGCTCAAGGTAGGCTAGTTAGACCTAACTCTCTCCTAAGGGACCAAAAACTCTCTTTGTCTAAAGGTTTGGTAAAAATGACCGCTGGTTGGTTCAAGGTGTCAACATACTCTATAACAACATCTTCCTTAAGGACATGATCTCTAATGAAATGATGTCTTATTTCTATATGTTTAGTTCTAGAGTGTTGGATGGGATTTTTGGTTAAGCATATAGCACTAGTGTTGTCACACTTAAGAGGTATGGTTTCTACTTTAATTCCATAATCTAAGAGTTGTTGCTTCATCCAAAGGACTTGAGCACAACAACTCCCTAAGGATATGTACTCGGCTTCGGTGGTAGATAAAGCTACACTATTTTGTTTCTTAGAGAGCCAAGATATGAGTATACTACCTAAGAATTGGCATGTTCCCGAAGTACTTTTCCTATCGATTTTACATCCTTCATAATTCGCATCCGAATGAGCATGAAGGTTGAAGATTGAGTCTCTAGGGTACCAAAGACCTAGACACAGAGTATCTCTAAGGTACCTAAAGATCCTTTTAACGGCTATAAGGGTAGACTCTCTAGGACTAGCTTGAAACCTAGCACACAAGCAAACACTAAATAATATAATCGGTCTACTTGCGGTAAGGTAAAGAAAAGATCCAATCATAGAGCGATAAAGCTTAGAGTCAACACACTTACCTCCTTTATCTTTTTCAAGATTTGTAGATGAGCTCATAGGTGTGGCTTGAGGCTTTGCATTCTCCAAGCCAAACTTCTTGAGCATATCTTTCATGTACTTTGCTTGATTGATGAAAGTGCCATCCTTTTTTTGTTTGATTTGGAGTCCCAAGAAGAATGAGAGCTCTCCCATCATGCTTATCTCGAATTCACCTTGCATTAACTTAGCAAACTCTTTGCAATGACACTCATTAGTAGAACCAAAAATAATATCATCAACATATATTTGTACTACTAAGATGTCATTTTTATACTTTTTTATGAAAAGTGTAGTGTCCACCTTACCTTTTTCAAAACCTTTTTCAATTAAAAAGTTCTAAAGCCTTTCATACCAAGCTCTAGGAGCTTGTTTTTAACCATAAAGTGCTTTGGTTAGCTTAAAACATGATTTGGAAATTTTGAATCCTCAAAACCAGGTGGTTGTTCCACATACACTTCTTCATTTATAAAACCATTTAAAAATGCACTTTTTACATCAATTTGAAAAGGCTTGAAATCATGATAACATGCATATGCAAGCAACATCCTAATAGCTTCCATTCTAGCTACGGGTGCATAGGTTTCATCAAAATCAATTTCCTCTTCTTGAGTGTAACCTTGAGCAACTAATCTAGCTTTGTTTCTCACAATGTTACCACTCTCATCTAGTTTATTCCTAAACACCCATTTAGTTCATATAGTAGATTGATTACTAGGCCTTTCAACTAATGTTCATACATTACTTCTCTCAAATTGGTTTAGCTCTTCTTGCATAGCCATAATCCAAAAATCATCTTTTAATGCTTCTTTAATATTCTTAGGCTCAATGCATGAAATAAAAGCAACATAATTCATGAGTTTGAGAGAAGGTCTAGTAGTTACCCCCTTGGATGGATCACCCAAGATTTCACCACCTTTGACATAGTTGTACTCCCTTGGGTAGCTCACTTCCTTTTCCTCAAGAGCCAAGTCCTTCAAGGCTTCAAGAGGTGGATCTTGTGCATCGTCATCTTTAGTTGGAATCTCATCCTCCTTTGAATTTTGTCCTCCATCAAAGGCATCAAGGATTCCTACATCAATATCATCACAAGATTCCTTCCTCGGAAGGAGGTTATCATCGAAAACAACATGAATAGACTCTTCTACTACCAAAGTTCTTTTATAAATACACGATAGGCTTTAGAGTTTAAAGAATACCCTAAGAAAATAGCTTCATCACTTTTAGCATCAAATTTACCTAAGTTGTCTTTTCCATTATTTAAAACAAAACACTTGCAACCAAATGGATGAAAATAGCTAATGTTAGGCTTTTTAGATTTTAAAATCTCATATGGTGTTTTCTTTAAAAGTAGCCTAATCATTACTCGATTTACAATGTAGCAAGCAGTGTTTGTGGCTTCCACCCAAAAATATTTAGGCAATTTGTTTTCGCAAAGCATGGTTCTAGCCATTTCTTGTAAAGTCCTATTTTCCCTCTCAACTACCTCATTTTGTTGAGGAGATTGAGGAGCCGAAAATTTGTGGCTAATACCATTTTCATTTAAAAACTCTTCAAAACCTAGATTTTGAAATTCGGTTCCATGATCACTTCTAATATGAGAAATTTTAAGTTCAAGATCATTTTGAGTTAATTTTGAAAACATGATGAATTTTTCTAAAGCCTCATCTTTTGTACTTAGGAATAGAATCCAAGTAAACCTAGAATAGTCATCAACAAGTAAAAAAGCATACGATTTACCACCCAAGCTCATAGTTCTAATAGGCCCAAAAAGATCCATATGAATCAATTGTAAACATCTACTAGTAGAGACATCAATAATGGATTTAAAGGATGATCTATGTTGTTTACCCTTAGAGCATGCATCACATATTTTATCATTTGAGAACTTAATCTTGGGCAAACCTCTAACTAGATTTAGAGAAACTAATTTTTCTAAAACACTAATGCTAGCATGTCCTAGTTTCTTATGCCATAGTCATGCATCATTTTCATTTTGTGCAACAAAACATGCATGGGATGAATGAATGTCATATAGATGCACCATGTATATGTTACCTATGTGATGACCAATGAGCATTATTTTATTTGATTTAATGTCAACAATTTTACACTCATTTTTATCAAATAAGACATTAAACCCTTTTATCACACAATTGACTAATGCTCAATAAATTGTGTTTTAGACCATCGGCATATAAAACATTTTCAATGAGTATAGTAGAGTGATTACCTATGGATCCAATACCTTTAATGTGGCCTTTGGAGTTGTCATCAAATGTCACTACTCCTCCACTTTTTGGCTTTAAGTCCATGAATCGACTCTTGTCTCCGGTCATGTGCCTCGAGCATCCACTATCAAGGTACCATGAGTTTTGGCTTTGTGCTTTGGCCTTGTAGCAATGCTCCCCCTACAAACAAAGATATTAAGCTTTGATTTTGGGTACCCAAATCATTTTGGGTCCACGAGTGTTAGCTCCTAAAAGCTTGGTTCCCTTAGGAATCCAAGGTGACATGGCATCAATATTATTAGATTTGACAAGTTCCTTAGGAACTCATACACTTCTAACTCTTTTAGTTCTGTTATGCCTATAGGAGCCACTTTGTTTGTAGTTATAGATCTTTCTCTTAGGTTGGTTTGTTTTGAATGATTCACCAATTTCATTTTTCACATTATCAACACTCTTGAAAGACTCTTTGAGCTTATTAAGCTCATCTAACACCTTTTGGTGTTTCATGTTACATTGAGAAATAAGATTATTTAAATCTACAATTTCTTTTGAAAGAATTCAAGTTCATCTTGTAGACCTAATATCTTTTTATCAAATTTCAAGTTAGCTTGAGAAAGTGAGTCATTTTTAGCATTTAATTCTGAAATGATCTTTCTATTTTTTAAAAACCGACTCCTTATACTTCTCAACTAACTCATCATAAACCTCTTGTAACTCATCATAAGCTTCATGTAATTCATCAAATGTAAAATTCAAAGAAGATGAGTTAGAGGTTACCATAGAGGAATCCTCATCAAGAGCCGTGAGGCAAAGGTTGGCCACTTTATGTTCATCATCCTCGGATGATTCCTCATCACTCCAAGTAGCAAGCTTGGCTTTGAGCTTCTTCTTCTTCTCAAAGCCCTTCTTCTTGAGTTGAGGGCACTCGAAACGAATATGAACCGATTTCTTGCACTCATAGCATATGATCGGATCCTTTTCTTCTTCTTTGTTTTTGGTCTTGAAGTCCATTTTTCTTTGAATTTTTCTACCTCGGTTGGACCTCATAAATCGTGAGAATCTTTTGGCTATCATAGCCAATTCTTCTAGGTCTTCCTCCTCACTAGAAGTGCTTTCCTCATGTAGAGAGGCTTTGAGAGCCACTCCTAGCTTCTTCTTCTTATCTACCTTAAGTTTCTCCACTCTTCTTTCTTCCTTCTTCCTTTCATCTTCTCTTCCTTGCTTCATGATCTCATGAGTTAGGAGAGAACCAACTAGCTCATCAAACTTTAGTGTCTTCAAATTCTTTGCCTCGATGATGGCGGTTCTTTTGCCATCCCAAGACTCAGGAAGTGAGTAGAGTAGCTTCCGGACTAGTTTGTCTTCCGAGAATATCTCTCCAAAACCCTTTAGCCCATTGACGATTGTTGAGAAACGATCGAACATCTTTGAAACGGTTTCGTCGGGCTCCATTTTGAAATTCTCATAGCTAAGATTGAGAATTCCAATCTTTGTCTCCTTCACATCACTTGTTCATTCATATGTAGTCTCAAGTGTATCCCACACTTCCTTAGCACTTTCGATGGAGGAAAATTTGGAGTAGATATCGGGACCAAAAGAGCAAAATAATATGTGAAGAGCCTTGTCGTTGATTTGAATCTTCTTTCTCTCTTCTTCACTCATTTCATTTTTCCTTTTTGGCACAAGTCTTCCTTCGTCGTCTCCCTTCATCGGAATAGAGGGACCATATTCAATAGTGTTGAGTGTGTAAAAGTTCTATTATTTACACCCTTTTTAACCCATATTTCTGCTGCATTCAAGCATCATTGCATTGCATTTAGGTTAGTTTTCAGTAAAACATCACAAATGGATTAAAGGCACGGATTCTACTAAAAGATGGCTATTTTTGCAGGTATCTGCCATAGTAGACGTTGAAGGCAGGCGCAGGGCAGAGAAGCAGGAGAGCTGAACTGGACAAGCAGACGAAGAAGACGAAGCTGCCATGGACCTGTCGTGACAGCATGATGACAGCAGAGTTATGAAGAGGAAAAGCAAAGTGGACCTCGATAGATAGAGAAAAATCTGCTCGTCTGCCGTGTGAAAGCCACATATTTTTCCAAGCCCCGGATCAAAAGATATGTCAAGCCAAAGCTCAAGAAGAGGAAATTCCTAGAAACAAGGATGCGGCTGGAAAGTAGGAGTCTTTAGAGATTTAGTCTTTATTAGAATCTTACTTTTAATTAAAGTTGTAATCCTTGTTACCTTAGAAGACTTGAGCCCAAAGCTTATATAAGGGCATAGATTTAACCTAGGAGGCACAACTGATTACCCCATAACCGAAACCAAAAACCCCTGTCGTCCACCCGTCACCGACATGTTCTAAATTCCCCTAGGGCTACGGGTTGTTTTGTAAAGTAGTTGCAAGGGTTGCTTTGTTTTAGGATTTTTCAGTTCAATAAAATAAACTTCAAGTTCTCTTATTTTGGTTTTAACATCTTGCAAGAGCATCGGAAGAGCATTGTGAGGTTATCTATTTACTTAGCATCGGGAGAGTTAAGTATACGAAAGAAATAAGAGCGTGTTCTCTAGTTTATAGTTGAACCGTCTCGTGCCTAGGGATAGGGCGAGGTTAAGTGGCTAAGGAAGAATTCATACACATCGGTGTTCATCCTTCGATTCACGCCGGGAGGTATCATCAAAGACGTGATCATCGACAGACTTGGACCTAGGGATAGGCCAAGGCAGATCTGGGATTCTTGCCAAACTTGAAGTACGGAGTTAGTGTGATCGTTGCCGCGACAGCTAACGGACAGCCGCCGCGACAGGTGCTGTCGGCGACGGAGCGACGACATAACTGGAGATCCTAAGCAATTCAATACCTACACTACCGAGCAATTCAATACCAGCCCATTCTCTCATTCTTGATATCTCAATTATTTTATTTGCGATTTTCCTTATTATTTTCGTGACATCTGTCTTAATTATTTTCTTTACTTTCGTGCAGTAAACTAAGGTGAAGTCATTAGCCCAATCCCTGTGGAGACGATATTCGATACTTCGTATTACTTTACTACTTGCGTCGTGTACACTTGCACTCAATTGCGATAGACGCTTTTACATGCAACAAGTTTTTGGCGCCGTTGCCAGGGATTGGCAACATAACTACATCCTTCCTTTATTGCACTTTTCGTTTTTATTTTTATTTTTGTTTTCGTTTTAATTTTTATTTTTCTTTAATTTTTCTTTTTTGTTTTCAACTCTTTCTTTTCACGAGGTTTTCTTGTTTATGCGCAGATCTAAAAGAGGTGAAGATCCTGAGTATCCATTAGATCCGGAAATCGAACGTTCCTTCAGTCTCAAGAAGCAACTTCACCAACTTTTAGACAGAAACGAATACCTCGAGGAACAGTTAGAAAAGATGGGCCATAACCAACCTGCTGGTGGTCGTATACCACCCCTTGGCGACAACCACCCACCTGTCGGCGACCCGCCGAGGGCAGATGGACGACGGTCATGTCGTGACTACATGCTGAACGATCATGTAGAGCTGGAGACCACGCTGTCGGATATTGATGTTGATAACTTCGAGCTTAAGCCTGTCATGTTTAGTATGATCAACAACGCCGGGCAGTTTAGTGGTTCTGCGACAAAAGATGCTAGGGAGCATCTCAAAACGTTCCAGGAGATCTGTGGTTCGTTTAGATTACCAGGAATTAGTCTGGAGATACTGAGGCTTCGGTTATTCCCCCATTCATTGAGGGACAGAGCTAAAACTTGGTGGAATAAACTTACACCGGGTTGCATTATGACTTGGGCAGATCTAACTCGTGAATTTTTATCTCGTTTTAATCCTTCGCATTTATCTGAGCGATTACGTAATGAAATTGCTACTTTTCAACAGGAAGATGACGAGCCAATGCACGAGGCCTGGGACAGATTTACTATTCTTCTTCGGAACTGTCCAATGCATGGATTCCCTGTCTGGAATCATGTAACTAAATTCTATAATGCTGCTAACTTACAAACTCGCATTCGGATTGATTCTGCAGCGAATGGACTATTATTCGATAAAGATCCAGACGAGGCATTACAAGTTTTGAAAAATCTGGCCAAGAATGAGGAGCAGTTTCCGACAGCTAGAAGAGGGGGTAAACGGGTACTCGCTGTCAAGGACTATGAGGCCGACAGCACTATGAAATCCCAGGTAGCATTCCTTACTAAAGCAATGAAACACCTATTAAATGAAGAAGAATTACGAGGATTTGCTGTCGAGGAAGTTTGTGCTATTTGTGAGGGAAATCATAGTAGGGATGAGTGCCCAATAAATATAGAAGAGGGAAAATATGTTGGAAATTACAAGCCGAATTATAACTCCAACAACTACAACCCTAATTGGAGGAAGGATCCCAAATTTTCCTGGAGTAATCCTAATAATCCTCTGAATCCGCAAGCATATAATCAGAATCAGGGGGTCCTAGATTGTTGACGCGACAGCAACTGCCGCCGCAGAACCTGCCGTAGCACCTGCCGCCGCAGCAGCAACAGCAGCCACCACCTGCCACGAGTAGTGTATTAGAACAGACTCTGGCCACCATTATGTCTCAGACCGGTACGTATATGGAGAATATAAATCAGTTTGTCAAGAAGACGAAAAATTTTATAGATAAAACCGAGATGAGGATGACAAACCATGAAGCTACCTTGAAATCTCTAGAGACACAAATGGGTCAGGTGTCGCAACATATTAAGCCGAGGCAGAATGGAGGTTTCCCTAGCAATACTGAAAATGCTAGACCGCCCCCACATGAGCAATGTAAGGCGATTACTACTAGGAGTGGGAAAAAACTACCAGGGCCAGAAAAAGAAGTTGAAACAGAAAAGGAACCTGCCTTGGATAAACCTGCCGAGGAAACTGCCCCGACAGGTGATAAACAGACTGCTGCCGATGAGCATGTCACGAAAGCAAAAGCGACAGAGGAAAAAAAAGATGATTATCGTCCTCAAATTCGCATGCAGTGGGAAGGACGCATTGCTGATTATCGTCCTCCACCACCCTTTCCTCAACGGATACAGCAAGCTAAGCATGAATCTCAACTTAAAAAGATTTATGATATTTTTAAAGAGGTTCATATTAATATTCTGTTGTTAGATGCTGTTAGGGAGATGCCCGGTTATGCGAAATTTCTCAAGGATGTTATGTCAAAAAAATCTAAACTTGGGGAATTTGAAACGGTAAGGATGCAAGAAGGTTGCATGAGTATTCTTCATCGGCAACCACCCCAGAAAAAGAAGGATCCGGGGAGCTTCATCATACCTTGCGTAATTGGCGACAAATTTGTGGGTAAGGCACTTTGTGATCTTGGTGCCAGTGTTAATCTAATTCCCAAATCTGTTTTTCAGAAATTAGGTATTGGCAAGGCGCGGCCCACGACAGTTACTCTACAGCTAGCCGACCGCTCTTACGTTCACCCCGAGGGAAAAATTGAAGATATTTTGGTAAGAGTGGATAAGCTTATTTTTCCTGCTGACTTTCTTATTTTAGATTGTGAGGCAGACGAAAACGCACCAGTCATCCTAGGGCGACCCTTCTTAGCCACGGGAAGATCATTGATTGATGTGGAGAAAGGAGAACTCACCATGCGCGTGAACGATCAAGAGATTAAGTTAAATGTTCTCCAAGCAATGAAACATGCTGATGTGGACGAGGAATGCAAGGCCATCATTGAGGTGACCTTTGATCACCCCTGCATCAGGTCGGGCTGCCGTGATATAAAATTTGGTCACTGCTGCGACAGCCACCTACAAGCCTGTCACGACAGCAACGACGACAGCCCCGACGACAGCGACTCCTCTGAATCCTATACATCTGATACTAAAGTTCAGGAGGAGGTAAACTGGTTAGGCCATCGTCCAGGTAAGTTATTCGAACCTTTGAATTACACTTCGGATAACCATTTAATCCAAAAGCCATCTACTGTTGAACCACCTGTCTTAGAACTTAAGCCCCTGCCAGGGCAGCTTAAATATGCTTATCTTGGTTGCAATGATACACTACCCGTAATCATCTCTGCTAAGCTGCCGCAGGAACAGGAACGACAGCTGATCGACATGCTAAGGCAGCACAAGAAGGCGATTGGATGGACGATAGCAGACATACAAGGCATTAGTCCGGCGATATGCATGCACAAAATCCTCCTAGAGGAAGATCATAAGCCGACGATTGATACCCAAAGGCGGTTAAAC
This sequence comes from Hibiscus tridactylites, assembly GCA_958450335.1. Classification (NCBI taxonomy): domain Eukaryota; kingdom Viridiplantae; phylum Streptophyta; class Magnoliopsida; order Malvales; family Malvaceae; genus Hibiscus; species Hibiscus tridactylites. Next base: position 70,684,428 of record OY288280.1, read on the forward strand.
CTTGCGATGAAGGAGGTAGTGCGTAAAGAGATAATTAAATGGTTAGATGCTGGTATTATTTACGCCATCTCCGACAGCAAATGGGTAAGCCCGGTGCAATGTGTTCCCAAGAAAGGAGAAATGACCGTGATAACCAACGAAAACAATGAGTTAATCCCAACCAGGACTGTGACCGGTTGGAGGGTTTGTATGGACTATCGGAAGCTTAATAAAGCTACCCGAAAAGACCAATTTCCTTTACCCTTTATTGATCAAATGCTTGATAGATTAGCGGGTAAACCTTACTATTGTTTTCTTGATGGTTATTCAGGTTACAATCAAATTGCTATTGCACCAGAGGATCAAGAGAAAACGACTTTCACATGCCCCTACGGAACATACGCATTTAGGAGGATGCCGTTCGGCCTCTGTAACGCACCTGCCACCTTCCAAAGGTGCATGATGGCTATATTCTCCGACATGGTAGAGGACTTCTTTGAGATTTTCATGGATGATTTTTCCGTCTTTGGAGACGATTTTGAAAGCTACCTCGGCAATCTTCAAAAGGTACTTGAAAGATGTGAAAAAGCTAATCTTGTTCTAAATTGGGGAAAATGCCATTTTATGGTGGACGAAGGGATAGTCCTTGGCCATAAGATTAGCTGCCGTGGGATAGAAGTCGACAGGGCCAAGATAGAAGTCATAGAGAAGCTGCCGCCGCCAACCACAGTCAAGGGCATTAGGAGTTTTTTAGGGCATGCGGGTTTCTATCGGAGATTCATCGCAAATTTCTCAAAAATCACGAAGCCCCTATGCCATCTCTTAGAACAGAACCGACCCTTTGACTTTAATGAGGAATGTACTGAAGCATTCAAGGTTCTGAAGGAAAAGCTAGTGACAGCCCCCATAGTACAGCCACCAGACTGGACACAACCGTTTGAGATCATGTGTGATGCTAGTGACTATGCTGTCCGGGCAGCACTTGGGCAGCGTAGAGATAAGCTGTTTCACGTCATATACTATGCCAGCAAGACGTTGAATGACGCCCAAGTGAACTACACCACCACAGAAAAGGAGTTGTTAGCCGTGGTGTTCTCAATCGACAAGTTTCGTTCTTACATACTTGGAACGAAGGTAATAATACACACCGACCATTCTGCCCTAAAGTATTTGTTCGCAAAGAAGGATGCAAAGCCTAGGTTGATACGATGGATATTGCTATTACAAGAATTCGACCTTGAGATCAAGGACAAAAAGGGGACAGAAAATCAGGTGGCATACCACTTGTCGAGGTTGGAAAAGGGACAGAGTCTACCCATAGACGAGACAAACATACTGGAGACCTTCCCTGATGAGCAGCTCTTTGCTGCCGCAATCGCTGTCGCGACAGCCATGGCGGCAGGTAAGTCTTCTAACCTTCCCTGGTATGCTGATTTCGTTAATTTTATAGTTAGCGGAATATTACCTTCTAATCTTAATTATCAAGCCAGGAAGAGGTTCCAAAATGATGTTAAGCATTATTATTGGGACGAACCTCTTCTTTTCAAAATGTGCGCAGATCAGGTTATAAGGAGGTGTATACCACAAGAAGAGCAAGAAGACATTCTCCATCACTGTCATGCTTCACAATATGGAGGACACTTAGGAGGAAATAAGACTGCTGCCAAGGTGCTGCAGTCGGGATTCTACTGGCCGACATTATATAAAGATGCACAGGAATTTTACAAAAACTGTGACAGGTGCCAGCGGACAGGTAACATCTCGAGAAGAAACGAGATGCCACTGCAGAACATTTTAGAAGTCGAGATCTTCGACGTTTGGGGGATTGATTTTATGGGACCTTTTCCATCTTCGTGTGGAAATTTGTACATCCTCCTAGCAGTGGATTATGTCTCCAAGTGGGTTGAAGCAATCGCCACTCAAAAGAATGATGCCAAGACGGTCCAAAAGTTTTTGCACAAAAACATTTTTTCTAGATTTGGCATCCCTAGAGCGATTATTAGTGATGAAGGGAGACATTTTGATAATAGGGTAATTGCTGCCGCCTTGAAGAAATATGGTGTCAAGCACAGGATCGCGACAGCATACAACCCATAGACCAATGGACAGGCTGAGATATCCAATAGGGAAGTGAAGAACATTCTTGAGAAGATGGTTAAACCAACTAGGAAAGATTGGTCTTTACTTCTGAATGATGCATTATGGGCATATAGGAAAGCATTCAAAACTCCATTGGGCATGTCTCCATACCGACTGATTTATGGGAAAACCTGTCACTTGCCTGTCGAGATCGAGCACAAAGCATATTGGGCAATTAAGGCAGTAAACATGGACTTGGACAAGGCAGGCCAGAAAAGGTTATTAGATTTGAACGAGATTGAAGAATTACGGACAATGGCCTACGACAACGTAAGGATCTACAAGGAAAAGACTAAGAAGTGGCACGACAAGAAACTGCTGCCACGACAGTTCTGCCCAGGGCAGCTTGTGTTGTTATTTAATTCTAGACTTAAACTCTTCCCAGGAAAACTAAAGTCTAGATGGTCTGGCCCGTTCCAAGTGGTTCAAGTTTTTCCCCATGGTGCCATCACGATATAATCTTTAAAAGACGGGCACCAATTCAAAGTCAATGGACAGCGCCTCAAGCATTATCAGGGGACTGAAGCCCCAGGAATACAGGAAGTGGTTACTTTAGGAGATGCCCCACAAGGCACCCCTAATTTAACCTAATTTTTATTTATTTTATTATTATTATTATTATTTATTAGGAATTAGGTTTATTTTATTCGAATAATGTTTTGTTTTATTTATTTCAGTTTTTAGGAAATAAAGAAGTCAAGAAGAAAAGGAGAGGTGACCCAAGCCCACCGCCCATCCATCAGCCCAATAAAGCCCATTTATGGAAAAACCTGTCGTTTCGGCTGCCGCCGCGGACGGATATGACAGGCTGTCAACAGACTGACATGGAAGACGCAGAAGCGTGTGGCAGACGCGTAACAGACGCATAAATGCGTGTCAGACGCGTGATACACGCTAAATCCTATATGCCGCTCCGTTCTTCACGCCTGTCGTTGCGGCATTAAATGGGCAGCTACTCGACCGCTATATAAACCCATTCTCATTTTCATTTTTTCTCACTTCTGCTTATTCTTCTTTGCTTTCTCCTCTAGTTTTATTTGCTTTCTTCAGATTTCACAACCCTTGCAACTAACATGTCTACTAGACAGACCCGTCGTAGTGCTGCCTCAGCATCCTCTTCGGCAGCAGCAACGCCCTTTACCAACAAGGAGTTATGGGAGGAACGTGGCTTCGTGTACATCCGACAGGCGCCCAACATGGGACTCCGGCCGTTCATTGTAAAGGCCATCACGGCTCAACTATGGGAGTACTTTGCTGAACAGCCGGCAGAGTTGAACGACACCCTGGTCCGGGAATTCTACGCAGCCATAGACAGCAGAACGGCGACATCCGTCACCATTCGAGGAGTGCAAGTGCCCTTCACTGCCGACAGCATCAACCACATGTTTGGCCTTTTCTTTGGCCCCGATGATGATGCTCACCAGAAATTCCTCGACTCCCTCGACGCTGCCGCTTATGATGCTGTCATGGTGGAGTTGACAGAGGCGGGAACATCATGGACAACCAGCAAGAAGAACCCCCACTCCGTCAACAGGGGGCAGCTCCTCCCCGAGGCAAAACTTTGGAACGCTTTCATCAAAAAGCGTATCCTGCCCTCTTCCCACCACACGACAGTTAACCGACAGCGGCTGGCCATTATTCACTCCATCATGCACGACAGGCCCATCAATGTGAGCCGATATATGAGGGACAGCATCCTGGATTGTGCCTTCCGCTCCGACTCTCGCCTTTGCCTGCCGTTCACCATCACTTCCCTCTGCCGATGTGCTGCTGTACCCGAGGATCCATCCGACAAAATAAGGAAGGGCAGAGGCTGGACAGACAATAACATCAACAGCCTCATGGAGTTGATCGTGGCTACACCTGTCTCCTCCTTCAACCCTGCCGGCTCCCCCGCAGAATCATCAGAGGAGCCTGCCCCGGAACCTGCTGCCGCCACCGCTCCGACAGACCAGTCTGCCCTCCTCCTTGCTACGTTACAACGGGTAGAGGAACGCCAAATGGGATTGATGACATTTATTCGGGACTTCACGAACTCCACGGTAAATTTTATTACCCAAACTTTAAATTTTCCCGATATTCAATTCCCTACTTTTCCTGCCCATTATTTCCGTATCCCCACTCCTGTCCACACCCCTGTTCACACACCCACCCCACCCGGCTCTCCACATTCCCACTCTACCGCCTCCACCACATCACCTGCCCCGACGGCAGCAGGCAGCCCACCGGCAGACAACTCTCCCCGAGGAACAAAGAGACCTGCCTCCGATGACAGCCCGCTGATCCGGAGGAATTTGGAGAGGGAATTTACGCCGGTCAAACGGATAAAACACGTGGTAGATAAGAAAAGGCTGCCCAAAGCTAGCACCACCACCAACAGCTCATGGGACATTGGCAGCAGTTCCGATGTCCAGCTAGTGGAGCAACCTGCCCCTGAACCTGCCCAGCCTCCTCCACAGCCCAGGCGCCACCGTCAGATTCGTGTCAGCAGCAGCAGCGAGGACAGCGACTGAAAATTTAAGTTCTTATTTTCCTCTTATTGCTGCCTGCTTTTCTCTTTTGTGATGTATTTTTCATGTTTTTATTTTTCTGTCATTTTGCATTGAGGGCAATGCAACCCTTGAGTTTGGGGGTGGCAACCCTCCATCATTAATGGAGTCTTATGCACATCTTTTTATTATTTGGTGTGTCTTATTATTTATTTAAGTTCTCTTAAAAAAAATCAGAAAATATAAACTGTTGACTTAAAACTGTGAAGTTAACTTATCTGTCATGACGGCTCTGTCGTGGCAGCATCTTTAGGACAGGTTAAGGAAAAGTTTAGAGCCTTTCTATAGTTCTGAAAACTTAAACACTTTTGTGACTGTTATATTGCTTAGATTTCTTTTAGCCAAACTAGAATAGGAAGCTTAGAACTTGAATAGCCCCTAGAGGTGCCTAACACTGGCTCTAGGAAAGAAGTTTAGCAAAAGAAAATCAAAAACCTAGAGGTGCCCGAAACCGGCTCTAGGAAGCTAACTAGAGGTGCCCGAAACTGGCTCTAGAAAAACTTAGCTTGAAAATAGAAGAAAAGAAGCATGAAAATGTGCTTTCTAAAAAATAAACTTTGGCATAAAAATTCGAGTTAAGAAGTTGAATATTCTAGTGAAACTAAGAGAATCTTAGCATATAACTGTTCACAAGCATGCACACACTGCACGAGAGCTATAGGGAGATTCCGGACAGATCCTAACCTTTCCGACAGGTTGCTGCCGCCACAGAGAATGAGCAACGGGTAAGGGACAGTTCATTGTTTGAAGGCCAACACAAAAATTGTCATTTTTCTTTTAGTCTTAATTGCTTGAGGGCAAGCAAAAACTTGAGTTTGGGGGTGTGTTGAGTGTGTAAAAGTTCTATTATTTACACCCTTTTTAACTCATATTTCTGCTGCATTCAAGCATCATTGCATTGCATTTAGGTTAGTTTTCAGTAAAACATCACAAATGGATTAAAGGCACGGATTCTACTAAAAGATGGCTATTTTTGCAGGTATCTGCCATAGTAGACGTTGAAGGCAGGCGCAGGGCAGAGAAGCAGGAGAGCTGAACTGGACAAGCAGACGAAGAAGACGAAGCTGCCATGGACCTATCGTGACAGCATGATGACAGCAGAGTTATGAAGAGGAAAAGCAAAGTGGACCTCGATAGATAGAGAAAAATCTGCTCGTCTGTCGTGTGAAAGCCACATATTTTTCCAAGCCCCGGATCAAAAGATATGTCAAGCCAAAGCTCAAGAAGAGGAAATTCCTAGAAACAAGGATGCGGCTGGAAAGTAGGAGTCTTTAGAGATTTAGTCTTTATTAGAATCTTACTTTTAATTAAAGTTGTAATCCTTGTTACCTTAGAAGACTTGAGCCCAAAGCTTATATAAGGGCATAGATTTAACCTAGGAGGCACAACCGATTACCCCATAACCGAAACCAAAAACCCCTGTCGTCCACCCGTCACCGACATGTTCTAAATTCCCCCTAGGGCTACGGGTTGTTTTGTAAAGTAGTTGCAAGGGTTGCTTTGTTTTAGGATTTTTTAGTTCAATAAAATAAACTTCAAGTTCTCTTATTTTGGTTTTAACATCTTGCAAGAGCATCGGGAGAGCATTGTGAGGTTATCTATTTACTTAGCATCGGGAGAGTTAAGTATACGAAAGAAATAAGAGCGCGTTCTCTAGTTTATAGTTGAACCATCTCGTGCCTAGGGATAGGGCGAGGTTAAGTGGCTAAGGAAGAATTCATACACATCGGTGTTCATCCTTCGATTCACGCCGGGAGGTATCATCAAAGACGTGATCATCGACAGACTTGGACCTAGGGATAGACCAAGGCAGATCTGGGATTCTTGCCAAACTTGAAGTACGGAGTTGGTGTGATCGCTGCCGCGACAGCTAACGGACAGCCGCCGCGACAGGTGTTGTCGGCGACGGAGCGACGACAGAACTGGAGATCCTAAGCAATTCAATACCTACACTACCGAGCAATTCAATACCAGCCCATTCTCTCATTCTTGATATCTCAATTATTTTATTTGCGATTTTCCTTATTATTTTCGTGACATATGTCTTAATTATTTTCTTTACTTTCGTGTAGTAAACTAAGGTGAAGTAATTAGCCCAATCCCTGTGGAGACGATATTCGATACTTCGTATTACTTTACTACTTGCGTCGTGTACACTTGCACTCAATTGCGATAGACACTTTTACATGCAACAAATAGCATCCCAAACAAGATAATCATTGGATTTAATGAAGAGACGCATACGATTCTTCTAAAAAGGATAGTTGTCACCGTTGAAGAAAGACGGTTTTGTGGTCGATTGAGACTTGTACATGCTAGAGCTGGAGGTAGATGCCATGGCTTGCTTTGTAGTTGACCATACTCTTCCTAGAATCTCCTCTTGTGGTTGTTAATCCTTCAAAGAGGTAGGCTATGATACCAATTGTTGAGTGGATCAATGGATTGATCAAAGCCAAGAGGGGGTGAATTGGGTTTTTAAAATTTGTTGTGAATGTGGAATGGCTAAAAATGAAGAACAAGGAAATTTAGAGTGGTTCAAGTTCCAAATGAACTCTACATCCATTACCTTAGCTACCACTAAGGATTTTCCAACAATCCACTAATTGCTCTTCCTCTTTTGAAGGCTTAGGAGGTAACATTTACGATACCGGTCAAATTTTCTACCCAAAATTTGACCAAACCCTCACAAGGATACAAAGAAGAAATTAAGGCAAGAAGAATATCTCTTAATACAAGTTTGCTCCTTTAAATACAATCACTCAACCCAAATTGGAATACAAGATCAGAATTAAACACAACACAATTTGGGATTTTACAAGAATGAGAAATTAGGCACTTTGAGCTTGGATTTTTGTAAGGATGTTTCTTTTGGATGCAATAGTTGTTGCTAGTCTTCAATTGGCTTCATTTTATACCTTCTCCATTAATTATAACCGTTTGGGTGGTTAGGGTATTGATTATAGCCGTTGGGACCCTCTCTTTCCACCATAAATGCACTTCTGTAGCCTACCGTATCAGTACACGGGAAGACGTATCGATGCCTATCTCAAAGTAGAAAGAGTCGTTGCACAATTACAAGAGGGGCGTAATGATACGCGTGTAAGTGTATCGGTACGGGACATGGACAGTTACGATACAGAGGACACCCTATCTATGCAATTATATCCACAAATCTCAATAGAAGAATCCGTATAGATACGGCAAAAGGCGTATCGGTACGGGACAACCAACACTTTAAAATTTTGTTACCTAACAACTGACACCAACGGTCAAAAACATTTAAGGCTTTCGAATTTAAAATTCCATTAAATCTGTATCGATACGGGGGACACCGTATCGGTATGCCATTCAAACTCCTTCAGTTTTTATAGAGAGAGCGTATTAATACAGATTCAATTTGTTTCAATACGCTGTTTCGATACGGTAAGGGGCGTATCGAAACGCGTTTCTCTAGTGGCCAAGTTTGTAAAAAAGGTATCGATATGACAAGGGGCGTATCGATACGCATAGACGTTTTTCAATAGTTTGGCCTTGGAACACTTAGAAAATATTTTAGAGTTTGATTTTTTCAATCTAGAGTTAAAGCCTTGTTGATTTGAAACCTTTTGAGGGACTTAAAAATCTTTTTCAAGTTTTCAATTTAATCCTTAAAACACTTTGTTATATCAAAATCAAACATAGGTTTTACAAAAGATAACCAAAATAATAATAAAATTGAATAAAGGAAAACCTAATATCAAGATACCGGGCACTCCATTTATATTTCATCTTTGGATAAAACATTAACTTGCAAGTGATATCTTGGTATAGTAATCAAACATTGATAATAAGAACATGTCAAACAGAAATCTTCCTTTGGGCCGATTTATTGCTCACATATAAAACTAAATAATTATCACATGTTTATTACCACAGTTGCACACGTAATAATGTTAATTATTAACCTTCTTTTGGGTCGATTAGTACTAACATAATCCGACTTACATGCACAAAACTTTCTATATTTTAAAATAAAATAATTTCCACAATAGAAGTCACTTTGGTGACTTAATATTTCAATTAATTTATCTCATAATATATAATATAAATATATCGATATTAACCCAAAATAAGGTTGTCTAAATGGGGCTATCAGAAATCGAAAAATCAAAATCTTTGACTGTTTCTCAAAAAATTCCTTAAGCATGGATTTATCACAAAAAAAAACTTGGATTCAAAACAATCAATCTTTAACTTAAATGAATAATCCATAAAATGATCACATTAAACTTTAAAATATCTATAATAACATAATGATCAAAATTAATATTTTAATCGAACCGAAGCGAATATACATCAATACCAAATACAAATATGTATATTTCGTAGATAACATTAGCAACATAATTAAGCATAATGTCAAACAAATTAAAGCAAAATATTTTGTACAAAACTAAACATGATACAACAAAATTCAACCATAATTTATAGACATAAACCGAATATAAAGCTTCGAGAGTTGTAACACCCCTCGCTCGGGTTAGGAGCGAGGAGTGTTACCGGAACCGAAAATAAAATAGAAAACTGAAACAAGAATGAATTCACATTAGCAAACCTTATTAAGCGCATGCGGAAAGTGGGCTAACAAAAAAATTTCTAACATATTATAGATTAATCAATTATTTAACAATACTAAACCTTATCAATTTTACAAACCACATTAAACTTTTCATACTATCTTACTAAGGATCAATTTCGTTACTAACAATTGCAACTTTAAAGATGCACTTTTATCCTATTCGGAGCATTAGGCTATTCAAGTTATCAATTTTATTAAACATGTTTTTCATGGTTACAAATCGATTCTAATTAGAGAAATTATCTTAAGCATGTCGAATCACCTAGATCCTTTAATTACAATGCCATTCGAAAGCCTACTTATTTTTTTTGCTCAATCGTATGATTTTATTCATGAGAAAATCAAACATATCATCCAACCTCGGGCCTCATTAAAAACCTCCATACACCTAGTTGGAGGAAAAGAGTACCCAAGGTGGATAAGAGGAACGAAACACCGAACTATACAACTCACACACCCCCCGCATACACCACATACCACGGTCTAGCAGCCCGTCCACACCCACTTCCAACACTGCCCGCAAGCAGACCCCAATCTCGGCCATCCCGCTACATTCCCACGCAAAAATAGCCCCGTCTCTCTACACCCCCCTTATCCAACTTGTCAGCAATGTCGTTTTCTTCTCGGTGCATATGTTGAAACGTGCAAGTCACCCCTACCCGTGCAGCATCGATTCGCCTAAATAACCAATAATATTTCCATGGCCTACTCTCTACATTAAGGATCCATGATAAAGCCACCAGAGAGTCTGATTCAACTATGCAAGGCCAACTACCCCATCGCGACCCTCCAAGCGACTCAATCGCATAACGTATCGCATGTAATTCAGTCTCATTCGAATTCAACACCCCCAACAGCCCTAAAAAAAGCGCCAACACCTGTCCCTGTGCATTACGTAACACTCCACCACAACCCGCAGGCCCCGGTTTCCCCCTAGCCGAGCCATCCACATTAAACTTCACCATATTCGCCATCGGTGGCATCCATGTAACACCCACATGAGGTCCCTTTGAACGCACCATCCCCTCACACCACCAAGGACAATCCCACCACACAGATTCAACAAGTATAGCGTTATGGTCCAACGCACTCACCCAAGAAAACGCACGTAACTTGATCAGAAAAAATAATTCAGTAGGCGACACCCTCTTACCACTAAAGATCATGTCGTTGCGCGCTAGCCACATCGACCAAAGAACTGTAGCACATCCTGATAACCACCATTGTCGTACCGCCCTCGGAAAAAACTATCCAAAATGATGCGCACAAACCCCACTAACGTCGCAGGGCGTACCACCTCCACCTGCCACCAAGCGAAAAACATCGACCAAATCCTCCACATCCATGTGCATCGAAATAGGATATGATTCGCGTCATCCTCTCCTTCCCCACACCAACGGCAAGAATAATCCTGCACATCCAGCTGCATCCCTCGCTCCCGCAGCAAACATAACGTGGGCAACCGTTCTAAAAGCACAAACCACACAAAACACTGCACCTTCGGCGGTGTAAGCAATGACCAAATACCCGCACTATCCCAATCCGAGTCCCCCTCCAAACCAAATGACGCCTTTAAGCTAGATAACCTCGCCACCGAAAAAGTCCCCGTCGACGTATGTTTCCACACCCACCTATCCTCTACCTCCTCTACTAAAACCGTCACCCCCACCACACCTCTCAACTCACGTAATTGTGCCAATTCAAAAGAGCGTAGCGGTCTTGAGAAGAACTCACCCCAATCCGCATACCCCAACGAAAGCACACGTGCATAATCCCTAACCAACGCCCATTTATTCACAGCAATCCGATAGAGACGAGCAAATACCTCGCATAATGGCACATCTAAACACCATATATCACGCCAAAATAGCACCTTCCTCCCATTCCCATGTAGCCATGCAAAGTTAGACAAACCCATAAAATGATTAACACTAACCTCCTCTTGCACTTCCACAATTTTTTGCCATACCGTTGACATAGCCCGTTTGTGCCCATACGAAACCCGTCTACGCAACACATCCTCACCATATTTTGCAACCAAAATCTCCCTCCACACAGACGTGCCTTCCATCGCAAAACGCCAATGCCATTTCGCCAAAAGAGCTAAGTTCCGTTGGTGCAAATCCACTACACCCAACCCCTCAAATTTTCACGGTCTACACACCACCCTCCAGCTTACTCTACTCAATTTACGACGCTCCTCCGTACCTCCCCATAAAAGCTCCTACGGATACGATCAATACGTTTGATAACACCCTTTGGCACCACAAAAATGCCCATATAAACATGCAAACCATTACAAGGTATCACTAGTCATTAAAATCACAATTAACATGCAAACCATACATGATCACACGTACTAACTTAGGAACTTTCATTAAACACGCTTAAATTACAAAATATTATTCTAGCAAGATGCTCCTCAAACCATGTCAAGCTATCATACCATTTACAACAAAAAGAACCATTGCAAGACCAATAAGCTTGACTTACATATTTACAACAAAAAGAATGAGCCTTACACTAATTACAAAACATGTTACTAGCCTCCAAACTAAAAATCAAGGAGCATACAATAAGTTCAAACACCATCGGAGATTAAGACTACAACCAAACAAAATGAGATGAACATCTAAACAGATTTCAAAGCCACCATCTAGGAGTCTAAAAACGAGACTTAGATCATACATTTTCTTGACTTGTGATTTGCTCCGGTCGGAAGTGCTAGCTTTAAGCCCAAGCTTTCCTACTATTTGGGAAGAAGAAAACAAATGAGCGTTAAGTACAAAATTGTACTTAGCGAGGTAATACTAAAACTAATTCATTCTTTAATTAACTTATGATCATCCTTTAGGATACTTAGCTAGGCTTATTAGCATACAAAGTATCACCTAACTAAGCTTAGCATATTCAAATCTTAATTGATTTCATACATATCATATACAAAACATTCATAGCATAAGGCCATACACCATTTCAATTACCTCATGATTATCACCATGCTTCACATTCGAACAAGCAAGAGTCATTCAAACATATATCGAATCATCAATCATTCATGAGCAAAATCATAGAACATATTAGGTATGTCATTCGAATAGGATCATTATCCATTATCCATGAATCGAACATTTTAAACATACCACTTGCATTATAATTTCATTCGAAAGGACCACTGTCCACATTGCTCATATATCAAACATTTCTAGCATATCACATTGCTTCATAATCTCATTCGAAAGGACCAATGTCCATAATGCTCATTTATCAAATATAAATCATATCATAGCATTTCAAATATTATCCGATTTATCCATTTCATAAGCTTCTAATAATCATGCATATTTCATTTAATTGCTTGCCCTAGGTAGAGTAGAAGGATTAGGTAAACAAGTTAGGGGTTGCACTAAGCAACAAATCAGGGGAGCTCGGACTCTAGGCATGCCTTTATACCTAAGACCTCTAGTCGACCAAGGGCTTTAAAATCTTTCCAATTATCACACACTTCAATTATATCATCCATCAATTAGTTTATCACATTCATGTTGCATAATTCAAGATACATACTTATCATAACATGTCATTTCACAATTTCATACAAACCATGCCAAATAGTTTCATATTACATTCGATCATCATCAATACATTAATAAAACAGCAGCCTCTCATGCATTTACAAGCACATATCAACATAGCAATTAAGTCTCACAAGGGCAGTCCACAATTACATATAATCAAGGCATTAACAAGGATTCATTTCATGCTTCCATTTCTATATTAGCCTCCTTCCCTTACTAAACAAGTTACCAACTTTAAATTAAGTTCAATTCATGCATAACATATAAATTACATAAAGAAAAATAGGTTGGTTAGGACACTAGTCCCAACCCTAAAACAATTACACTCACAATACTCCTTTAAGCTTGATCTTTGATTATAATGCCTTTGTTTCTTCCCCTTGATTGACCAACCTTTGCCTCCTCCAAAGATTCTTCACAAACTTGATCTTAACACTCAAACACAAACCATATACAAACCATATCAGAGAACAATTCAATCACATTAACTCTTTCACACAATTACAAACATTAACCTTCAAAATTGTTTTTCATTTAAATAGTTGGAGGACCAGTTACCATTTTGACCATAACTTCTTACTCACCAATCTAAATTCCACTTATCATACACCCTTAGAAAGGTAATAAAATCAGTTTTCAAACCATATAAATCCCATATTTTTATCTCTTCTGAGTTAATACAGTTTAATACTTAAACATAACCATTTTAACAATCCTGGGCCGCTTGTACTGCTTAACTTCTTTAATCTATAACTTCTAACTCACATACTGGAATTTAATTCCGTTTTCTCTCAATGATAATAGACATTCTAAAGTTCACACCATAAAAATTTCAGCTCAAAATACATTATATCCTATTTGTTGTGAATTTTCAAAGTGACAGCTCAAGGTTTAGATTTTTTGGACAGCTTACTCCTTATACACTTTAAATTTCAATTTCACCTATTTACCTCACTTTATTCTCAAAACCATTTATAACATGTTTTATACTATCCTTTAACATCATTTTTAAGTCCTTAGTAGTTCTTATAACTAACAGAGAAGTCCTCAAATTTCATGAAATTCTAGATTAGTCCTATTCTCATGCTTAAAGTGACTAGCTTTCTTAATTCACAAAATTAGACCATTTTAAGTTTAATCCAAGTCTCCGTACTTATTCTTAAAAGATCCCCTGATTCTAAACTCTAAGTTAAGTGCTAAATTTTATGTAATTCATGTCCTTGAATTTATTGATTTTAATCAAAACAGTCCCTACTTCCATTTTGCTATAGTACACGTCCAGTTTTAATCTCAGTCAAAATTTTCCTATTCAAGTTCATTTTTCCAGCAACCCAAGACTTGTTCCTTATAGAATTTTTATTTTTCTACAACTTTGTCTGAATGGAAATTTTCCAGTTTGGTCCCTAACTATCTCAAACTTTCAATTTAATCCAGAACTCTAAACTTTTCCTCAAAACAGTCCCTTATTACCCGATTCACTAATTTAATCTAACCATTCGAAATTCAATCATTTCAACTCATTTTTAATCACTGTAATTCTAACAATATTCATGCTTAAATTAACTTAAAAATTTACATGAATAATTTGCTTCTATTCGAAAAGCTAAGAGAAGAAGAATAAAGCACTTACTTCTTAAATTTGCAATCACTAGATAACATCTCTTCTTCCTAGCTCAATTTCATCAACATACATGAGTTTTCTTCTTCCATTAAAGTAAAATTTCAGAATTTTATCTCAAGCTTTCTTTCTCTCCTTTCTCTCTAAATTCACGGCAACACTAGGAAAGGTAGGAGAAGGTGGACATATTCCTTAATTTGGGGATTATGTTGGTTTATTGATTTACCCAAATGTCGTCCCCTTGTCTTCTAATCTTGTTTTTGACTAAGGGCAGCCCAAAGAATCATAATAGTTAGCATGCAACTTATATATTTTGTTTCCTCTTTAATTTAGTCATGTGCACGTGATCGGTATTATAACATGTAAGTCAGTATGCACAAATAGTCGTGTAGCACACATGGAACACACTAGGTGGAACAGTTTATTTCTTGGAGATATTTTGCATTTACGGAAGGGAACACATTAAACTTTTGACAATTTGAACGGATTTTAAAAACGAAGTCCCTATAAAAAGGTGAGTTCGTACTAACGGTTCAAACTAGATATTCAAGAGATGATACATCAAGATCTTTGAGAGTTTAGATATATCATGAGCGATTTACTCATTTAAGCCTACAAGGGCATTATGGTCATTTTATCACACCTAGGCATTTTGGTAATTTATACCAACAAGGCATAAACAGTGGCTCAGAAATTCTATTTGCTCATCAGGTTTCCAACCAGGCATTCAGAGATTTCTATGTCAAGATCTTTCACGATATCATATACATTCAGGGCTATTTTGATTACTTTGGCCAACGACGACATTTTGGTCATTTAACTATCGGGAGTGATTTTATAATTTTGCCCAATAATGATGAAATGATGATTTACAATATTTAAGATTTCCATAAGTTTATCGAGCCTCTAAAACCAATCGAACTAGCATGTCCTAACCTTGCAATACTAACCAAACCTTCTGATGTATGCACTTCACGGGTATTATTTCCAAATATTGATTGTATCGTATATCTGGACGGTTGCCTTCATATTTCACCACAGAACTTGCCACGGAGTAAATGAACTTATATTCTGTGCGGAAAAACTTCCATCCTTGTATTAATATCATGAGTGATTGACATACATGAGTCATGCTCCAACCCTTAGAGGCATTTCAGTCATTTACAACTTTATTGGCATTTCTAGAATTTCATCAAAGGCAATTTACTTATTACAGTCAATAGGGTATTTCAGTTGTTCTGAAGCTCAGGATATCCATCTTTCCTGTCAATTGAACCATTTATAGTATTTCAATCATTTAAGTACCCGCAGGTGTTTCAGCCATTCAAGAAATTTCGTTAACTCCAACCACTTCATTCATTTCAGAACTCAAGGTTTTATCCATCGTTCTAGTTAATTTGCAAACCTCGGTGTCCGAGGATACTTCATCCTCTTTGTCAATACGATCATTCCGATTAATTTAACCATAACAGTATTTCCAATATTTTTAGTCATTTCAACCAATTCAGACATTTGAGCCACTTGATTAATTCAGAGGTATGGATAGTTTCCCGTAAATCTATATTCAGAGATTCATTCCAAATTCAAAGAAACCTAGCACCTTACAATCTCGAAGGTTTAAATCTTGTTACCATAACTTTACAAGTAGATCGAAGTTTTCAGATGAATCGGGTTATTTTACCATATACAGTGTAGATTTCTAGATCGCTTCCAATTCTAAGGGTATTTTAGTCATTCTCATACCTTAAGGGCATTTTCGTAATTTAATATCCAAATATTTTTAGCATTTAATCATTTGACATTAATAATCAGGTTTGGAGATTAGCCACCTTATTAATTAATTTATTGAACTCCAGATCCTTACATTTATTAACTTTCTCATTCGAACATTTCGATCTTTTCTAGGTTATCATAATCAATTTCATATCTGGTTTGACTTAAGCAGAATTAACAGCACTCCTCGTCATATTTATGCATGCATTAACCGAATACCAACATGTTCATAAAGCATATTAGAGGTAGTAGTGTATTACCTTTAATACTTGCTACATCAGCCAACCATGATACTTCGTTCGATCACTCTCAAACCCGAATGTGACATCCTCAACATCTCGAATACAAGAAACTGCGAATACCTTCAATCGCATAAATTCCAATTTCAGTCCTTATTCACATTGCTCATAATTGATTATTAAAATACATAAGTAGACTCGAGTTCAATGTCTAATTCAGAGGCTTTCGGGTTAGAATTTCACGAAACGGGCTTCAAAAATGGACTCGAGACGTCGAAAAACATAAAATAAGGCTTTTCAAGAAAAGTTAACTTTTTGGTCAAAGTCAACGCTGACGTCAGCTGTCAAAGTCAACGTTGACGTCACTAGTCCAATGGTTGACTCGTCGAGTTGACTCACTGAATTGACTCGGGCGAGTTGACTCACTGAGTTGACTCGGTCAACGGGTCGGGTACGTGTTAACGGTTCGGGTCAGGTCAGTTATTGGGCTAGGTTTACCACTAGACTTGGGTCGATTTGTTCAGACCGGTTTGGGCGGCTCGATTAGAGGTCTGACTGGGTCTGGGCCGGCCGGTTCAGTAGCCACCGTCCAAGGCGGCCGAGAATCGCCTTGGATGGCACGTGAAGCCCACGCGCGGCCTTTCCCGATTGGGAACGACGTTGGAGAGTACCAAAAACGCTGAAAAACGACCTTAAATCTAACATATCTCAACCGGAAACCCAAAAATTAAACTATAACTCATCGCACTTACCCAAACCATACGAAATGGTCGGATTATTACATAACCCCAATGAAGCCCTTACTGGCGTTGGATGCGTGGTCAGACGGTTGGATTTTGCTCGACGTCACGTCAGGAGTAGATCTGGTGTTTATGTCGCGAATGGACGGCAACCAAGGCCGAAAAAGTCAAGAAACCGAGAGCGAGCTTGGTTTTCGATGAACCTTCAACACGCCCTCTAGAACAAACGATGGTGTATCTCCGCGAGTGGTGGCCGAGTTTGTGTTAAGGTACGGTGGCGCTCCCAACAGCGATGACGGTGACGTGCACGGCACGGCGGTGGAGGGAATGTAGCGGTGGACAATGAAGAGGTTTAGGGGAGTGACTTTTGAGATCTTCTAGATATTTCCAAGTTCAAGGTGAAGCATTAATGGAAATAATGAGGGTGGTTGGGGATATATCATATTATTATTTTATTTTTAGATATTCGTAAGCATCAATTTAAGTTTCCCTTAGTTCAACAAATAATTAAGAGCTCACCTAGCTTAATTGGTTGAGACATAAGTCTATGCAGCCAAAGGTCACAGGTTCAAAACCTCTCGGTTGCCATTTCCTCTTTTATTTTATTTTTTAACCTTAAAATCTTGGGTGTTACAACTCTCCCCCCTTAAAAGAAATTTCGTCCTAGAAATTTTTCCAGAGTCGGAGAAATGCAAAACTGCTCTTTCATCCATTCTTGCACTGAAACTTAACCATCAGATTATACATGTTCCTTAAGACTTTCTGAGACGATTACATATCAATTCAGTAATGCCCTCAGTTTTTTGAATTAACCTTGGACCCAAACTTCCGATTATACATCTCAGACCAACTAATCAGAATACAATATTTGAATCCATACTGAACTTCATACGGTGCCAAACAACACTTGTCTCATGTGTTTTATCATACACGGTCTCAATCAGGGATACAAAGCCTTCCCAACAACAGAAATAATCTTACGACATGGAAGTATCTCCTCTAGAATCTGAATTACTCTACTAGGTTGACCATCAATTTTACATGTGAAAATTATACTTGAAATTCATACGAGTATCCAAAATCTTCGACATGGCCTTCCACAATTAGGGCGTAGCATTGGATTTCAGTTAGATATGATATATATAAATATACACTAAGCCACATTTCCTAAGAAATGTCTGCCTTCAAGCTGACTGAACATAACCAAGATTTTGATCGGTTAAAATTTACCTCTAGCGAAATTTTAAAACATCTATTTCCTTTGTGTAAAATAGAGTTGCCATATGATTTACACTTTCGCCACATTCACGAACACCTTCCTTCTAAATTCATACAGCTTTTATCAATTTTCTATCGGGATATTCTCAAACATAATCATTATCACCGAATGGCATTACATGTAGATTTCTATATTGCTTCCAAGTAGATCGAAGTTTTCAAATGAATCGGGTTTTTTACCGTATCCAGTGTAGATTTCTAGATCGCTTCCAATTCCAAGGGTATTTTAGTCATTCTCATACCTTAAGGGCATTTTCGTAATTTCATATCCAAATATTTTTAGCATTTAATCTTTTGACATTAATAATCAGGTTTGGAGATTAGCCGCCTTATTAATTAATTTATTGAACTCCAGATCCTTACATTTATTAACTTTCTCATTCGAACATTTTGATCTTTTCTAGGTTATCATAATCAATTTCATATATGGTTTGACATAAGCAGAATTAACAGCACTCCTCGTCATATTTATGCATGCATTAACCGAATACCAACATGTTCAAAAAGCATACTAGAGGTTGTAGTGTATTACCTTTAATACTTGCTACATCGGTCAACCATGATACTCCATTCGATCACTCTCGAACCCGAATGCGACGTCCTCAACATCTCGAATACAAGAAACTGTGAATACCTTCTGTTGAGTTGATCACACAATTGCAAATGGCCAAGAAGGGGTGAATTGGCGATAAAAATTTTGGTGGGTAAAAATATGGAAAAAAAATGAATTGTGACACAAAGCAATTAGAGTGGTTCAAGTTCTCCGAACGAACTCTACATCCACTACCTTTGTTCCCACTAAGGATTTTCAACCAATTCACTACTTGAATTCTTCCCATTTTCTTGGATAAGGAGGGAACCTTACAATTTGATTAAGCTTTCTACCCAAAGCTTAATGCACTCACTTTCACAAGAGAAGTATTTGGTAAACTCTAAAAATTCCTCTCAAAGGATGAATGTTTACCCAATTACAATTTCACACTCCCCAAACTTACAATAAAAGATTACAATGAGAATGCTAGAGTTGGGTACAAGAATTTGACTCTAAAGGTGCAAAGTTTGGATTTGAGTGTTTTGATGTTGCTTGTAGGTTCAATGGTTGTTGCTTGTTTAATTGAGACTTGATTTTATACCCTTGCATTGAATTTTAGACGTTTGGATAGTTGGGATCATCAATAGAGCCGTTGAGATGTAATTTCCCGAAATAAATGCAGCTTTGTTGCCTAACGTATCGGTACGGCTAGGGGGCGTATCGGTACCTGTATCAAAGAAGAAAGAGCTGTTGTGACTGAAAAACATCGCGTATCAATACGCTTAGAGGGTGTACCGGTACGGTTTCTAAGGGGGCGTATCGATACGGAATGGCGTATCGATACTAATTTTGCTCACTAGAATCCCAACTTTGGTTTTGATAAAGAGCGTATCGATACGGTTAATTAGCGTATCGGTACGGTATAACGGTCAATTAAATTTTGGGATACCAACTAACTGACAAGCCAACGGTCAAAAATTAAATGCAAAGATAAGCAAAGTGTATCGATACGGTTGCAAAGCGTATCGATACGGTTGCAAAGCGTATCTGTACGATATCGTTTAAAGTGTTGCCTATATGAATATCATATCGATACGGGGTAATACCGTATCTGTACGCTATGGTCTATTAAAATTCTAGTGACTAAAACCGTATCGATACGCCTGGGCGTTTTGCTGAAGTTTGGCTTGAAAATACATAAAAAAGACTTAGTGGATTTTGAACATTTAAGAGAGTTTTATCTTAAAGTGAAATTTGGTTCAAAAAGACTTGTCAATAGTGAGACTTTAAAGAGTACTTAAAAATTTATTGTTTTGCAAATTAGTCCATAAGTTTAGGTGTTATATCAAAATCAATTTTGGTTTCACACCTTCAATCACACAAATTCCAATTTTAGTCCTTATTCACATTACTCATAATTGATTATTAAAATACATAAGCAGACTCGAGTTCAAGGTCCAATTCGGAGGCGTTCGGGTTAGAATTCCACAAAACGGACTTCAAAAACAGACTCGGGACATTGAAAACCATTAAATAGAGCTTTTCAGGAAAAGTTGACTTTTTGGTCAAAGTCAATGCTGACGTCAGCGGTCAAAGTCAACGATGACGTCATACTGACGTCACTGGTCCAATGGTTGACTCGGCGAGTTGACTCACTGAGTTGACTCGGGCGAGTTGACTCACTAAGTTGACTCGGTCAACGGGCCAGGTACGGGTCAACGGGTCGGGTCGGTCAACGGGTCGGGTCAGGTCAATTATTGGGCTAGGTTTACCACTAGACTATGGGTGGTTTGTTCGGACCGGTTTGGGCAGCTCGGTTCGAGGTCAAACCAGGTCTAGGCTGGCCGGTTCAGCAGCCACCGTCCAAGGCAGCCGAGAATCGCGTTGGACGGCGAGTGAAGCCCACGCGCGGCCTTTCCTGGTTGGAAACCACGTCAGACAGCACCAAAAACGTCGAAAATGACCTTAAATCTAACATATCTCAACTGGAAACCCAAAAATTAAACTAGAACTCATCGGACTTACCCAAACCGTATGAAATGGTCGGATTGTCGCGTAACCCCGATGAAGCTCTTACTAGCGTCGGATGCGTGGTCGGACGGTTGGGTTTTGCTCGTTGTCACGTCAGGAGCCCGAATCTGGTGTCTGTGTCGCGAATGGACGGCAACCGAGGCCAGAAAAGTCAAGAAACTGAGAGCGAGCTTGGTTTCCGATGAACCTTCAACACGCCCTCCAGAACAAACGATAGTGTATCTCCGTGAGTGGTGGCCGAGTTTATGTCGGGGTACAGTGGCGCTCCTAAGGGCGACGACGGTGACGTGCACGGCGCAGCAGTGGAGGGGATGCAGCAGTGGACGGTGAAGAAGTTTAGGGGAGTGACTTTTGAGATTTTCTAGATATTTTTAGGTTCAAGGTGAAGCAATAATGAGGGTGGTTGGGATATATCATATTATTATTTTATTTTTAGATATCCGTAACCATCAATTTAAATTTTCCTTAGTGCAACAAATAACTAAGAGCTCACCTAGCTCAATTGGTTGAGATATAAGTTTATGTAAGCAAGGGTCGTAGGTTCAAAACCCCTTCGTTGTTATTTCCTTTTTTTATTTTATCATTTTTAACCTTAAAATCTTGGGTGTTACATTTTCTCTCAAGCTTTCTTTCTCTTCTTTCTTTCTAAGTTCACGGCAACACTAGGAAAGGTAAGAGAAGGTGGACATATTCCTTAATTTGGGATTATGTTGATTTATTGATTTACCCAAATACCCTCCCCTTGTCTTCTAATCTTGCTTTCGACTAAGGGCAGCCCAAAGAATCATAATATTTATCATGCAACTTATATATTTTGTTTCCTCTTTAATTTGGCCATTAATCATGAACATATATAATTTCTATCTTCTTACAATTTGGCCCGATTTTCACTAAGTTGTTCATATTTATTCTAATTATTTTAACTCACTAAATCTCTTAGTTTGATCATGTTATAATTAAATTAGTGTTCAACTAAATTATCATCTTGACTTACTCGATTCATTTCTTCAATTTGAATACCCAATTTTCTTTAATTTCGAGTTAATACAATAATTGCTAATTGAAGGAAATTCAGGGACTAAATTGAATCAATTGCTTAATTTTGAATTATTTACTTCTAAAGAATAAATTAATACTCTAATTCAATGAGTTAAATTTTAGGACGGAAATGTGGATGTTACAAGAGCTAATCTGATTATAAATGTTTGATCAAACTGAATTTAATATATATTTTAAGGGTAATCTTCACCAGTGGTCCCTTTCGTTTATGGTGTGTTCTATTTTGGTCACCAGAATTCAAAAAAAATTATTCTAGTCACTTACGTTTAGAATCGTTTCTATTTTGGTCCCTTGGCCGTTAGTCTTCGTTACTTAAAAAAATTAGTTTCTAATTTAACCCCCCAAACTTTCAAAATTTTATTTTTTCACCATCTTCCCAAAAATTATAAAACTAAAACCCAGAAAATTAAATCAATGACTATAACCCAACACTACAACCCAATCCCCCAAGATTAAAAGCATCAGCTTCCATTGCAAATGGCTATAATCCAACATTATAACCCATTCCCTCAAACTATCGAATATATCCCCCAAAATTAAAATCTTACTACCTTTTTCGTTATGGTGTAATTTGAACCGAAAACTTGAACATGATAATTGATGTTATTTGGTTGGCTTGTTCTATAGGACCAAAGTTCTACTCTGTTCAGCGTTTTAAGCATCCTTAATTATAACAGCTCTATTGGTCTTTCTAAAAGTATATGTTTCTCTTTTTCAGCTCTCATTGGATTAGTGCTTGTTTGTTAGTAATTTTCAACTTTTCATAAAAAAGGTCGTATGTGATCATTACATTTGGGAAGCAAAAGCTGAAAGACTTTTCAATAGGTAATCACTGCCATGAACACATCTACTTCAATGGATTGGTGCCATTCAGCAAGCAGTTAACAACCAGAACTTAGTAAACATGTTTTTTCAATGTTTCTTTAATAATCCGAAAAGCTGAACAAAACTGATGAACACAGATCTCAAATAAGTTGCATTGAATCGAGTCCATGGAACGTTGCACTTCTCTTTTCCCTTACAAAATCAAGATTTAGGATATAGTGATATTAGTCTAATTATATATATTCGAAAGTTTGGGGGAATGGGTTGTAGTGTTAGGTTATAGCCATTTGCAATGGAAGCTTATGCTTTTAATCTTGCGGGAATGGGTTCTAGTGTTGGGTTATAGTCATTGATTTAATTTTTTGGGTTTTAGTTTTATAATTTTTGGGGAAGAGGGTGAAAAATAAAATTTTGAAAGTTTGGGGGTTAAATTAAAAACTAATTTTTTAAGTAACGGAGACTAACGGCCAAAGGACCAAAATAAAAATGATTCTAAACATAAGTGACCAGAATAATTTTTTTAAATTCTGGTGACCAAAATAGAACACACCCTAAATGAAAGCAAAAACAATAAAAAGAGACCATTTCATATGCTGGGAATCTTAATAATTTTGAAACGTGATTTGCCGACATTGAAATTCAATTCCCATTAACACAAGTTAAAGAAATAGTACATAAACTTGTTTGGATTGAATTTCGAAACTTAAATCCATGATTAATAATATATATGATGCGGAAAAGAGTGGATAAGTTAATCAATGAAAAACGATAACCATACAAGTATGCCGTTCACAAATTCACAACATGAACTAAAAATTTATACGCCGACAAAAAACTATTTAATATAAGGATGAGCCTATCACGTGCGACAAACATTGATGGACATCACTAATGATGAACTCCGATGAACACCATTAATTTTTTAAAAAAATTTAAAAATCTAAAGGACTAAAATTATAATTAAAATTATCTCTTAAAAAATAAAAATCAAATTTAATAATTACTTTATAATATTTTTTAATAGGTTAGAATCAAATATACACAATTCTCCTAAACCCTAACAAAATCAATCTCTTAAAAAATAGAAATTAGTTTATAATTTTTTAATAGATTAGAATAATAATATGAGAATTGGCTATATTGATTCTAATCTATTAAAAAATTATAAACTGATTTCTATTTTTTTAAGAAATTGATTTTTTTTTTTTGAAAAATGACGGGCCTCATTAAAAAACCCCTCTAATCCTTGGTAGGGGAAAAGAGTGTCCTGTTTATTAAATAACCATCGAGATACTAGTTTATCAGATACAAACGAATGGTAGTTTATCAGATACAAACGAAGGGTAGCTGCACTACCATACCTGTGTCCCTCATCTAACGCTCAAATCACCGATTACAAACCGTCTACACAACATATGAAACCTCCGCCTGGAAGCACTAGGCCCCACCCTCTTCAAGGACCATCAACAGATTCGAAGGGACCAAACATCCTGCATTCACCGCAGCCTCAATCTGTCCAGGCAAACCATACACCAACACACCCATACTGCATAACTTTTGAACGATATTGACTCGACTGGGCAGTCTAAAGAAATCCAACAGATTCGGGACAGCCTCTGGCCATTTGCTTTTGGCCCAATGCCCGATCCTCAACATCAGCGTATCTTGAACCGCATTCTCACAAATTCTCTTCTTATTAAACACTGCATCATTCCTCTCCAACCAAATTGTCCATACGATGCCAAAGAAAGCTAACAACCATACTGGTTTCGCGCGTCTCCTAATAGGTACACAGCTCCAAAGCAGCAGCAATTCTTTTAAATTTTTCGGTATCACTATCTGAACATTTCATTTTGACGCCCAGTATTGCCACAGTTTCCATGAGACGCGACAGTGACAAATGAGATGGGCACCTGTTTCCTCCTCCTCACCGCATAACACATAATCCATGGCCGCAAATCCCCATACCCCTTCTTTTAAGTGCATGTGTCGTTGGGATTCTTTCCAAGACAGCTCTCCAAACAAAAACTTCCACCTTCGGGGGGGCTAATTTTGCCCATACGAGCTTCCATAACTTATCCGAAGGGCCACCATTCGCGGCAATCACACCACAATAAGACTTCGAGCTATAGACACCACTAGGAGAGCCATGCCAATCGATTGAGTCCTTGCAATCATTGTTCAGTTTAAACTGGTTTAGCATCCTGAGAAAATCAGACCACACATCTTCTTCCCACGACATCAACTCTCGCCTTAGATCAATTTTCCATGTCCATATACCCTCATTGAAGAAGCCAAAGTCACGAACCACTCCCACTTTTTTAATAGCCAAGTTAAAGATTCTTGGAAACACAGTTTTAAAAGGTAAAGGTTGGGTCCAACTATCATCCCAAAAATTGATCAGACTGCCATCTCCTAATCTGAAATAAATGTTCCGCGCGAAAATATCGTCCGGGTTTAAGGTTGCCTTTGTTATATTCTGCCAAACCCAAGACTGTTTTCTTGAAGCAGCACGCGCCAGGAGCATGGCATTTGGCTTATAACCATACTTTGCAACAATCACGTCTCTCCAAAGGCTATCGTATTCGCTGCTATACCTCCACATCCACTTATTTAACATTGCCTTGTTTTTTGTCTTCACATCCACTAACCCCAAACCACCGGCATCTCTCGATTTTGCTATATTCTCCCATTTCACCCAATGGATAGATCGCGTGGCATTAGCACCCCATATGAAATGGGCTGATAATTTGTTCAGCTCCTTAGCAACCCCGGCAGGCAATTCAAAAAGACTCAGAAAATAAATTGGGAGATTATTAAACACCGATTTTACCAAACAAATTCCGCCGGCTATAGAGAGAAATTTGCCCTTCCACCCGGCCAATTTCTTCTTTACTTTATCAATTATCGGATTCCATAATGATAAGGAATTCCTCTTCACTCCCAGTGGTAGTCCCAAGTACGACGACGGGAGTGTGCTAGAAGCACAGCCGAGATCCTTGGCCCATTCTTCGACACAGCTCTTTTCCACTGAGATTCCAAATAGACAGGTCTTTTTCAGATTCAAGCTCAAACCAGCCGCTAACTCAAATAACCGCAGCAATCTTTTGATGTTAACCACATTTGCCCTGGATGCTTTTGCGAAGATGATTAGATCATCTGCGAATTGCAGATGCGAAAACGGGAGCCCAACAGCACCGACATTAACCCCTTCAATAAGACCAATGTTCGCAGCTTTGCTGATGAGGCAGCTTAACGCCTCCCCAACGATATTGAACAACAAGGGTGAGAGCGGACACCCCTGCCTTAAACCTCTCTTAATCTGAAATGGTTTGGATACATTGCCGTTGACAGTTAGGGAGATAACAGCTGTAGAGATGCATTTCGATATCCATAGCCTCCACCTATTGCCGAAGCCCATTTTTTCCAAAATTAGATCCAGAAAGGACCAATCCACTGTATCGTATGCACGTTTAAAGTCCGCCTTAAACACCAAGGATTCCTTCTTTCTCCTTCTTTGATCCTCAATAACCCCGTTCGCTATCAACGCACAATCTGCGATTTGCTTGCCGGGAATAAAGGCGAACTGATTTCTTCCCACAACCTCATCTATACATAACCTGAGTCTGCGCGATAAGACCCTAGCTAGGATCTTGTAAACACTATTAACAAGCGAAATGGGTCTGAAATCGTCCACTGTCTTCGGATGCTCTTTTTTAGGTATCAAAGAAATAAATGAATGGTTAAAATAATTATCCTTAACCTTCCCCTTATGAAAATCATTAAAGAAACACATCACCTTATCTTTTAGCTGAACCCAGAATTTCTTAAAAAACTCCAAGTTGAAACCGTCAGGCCCTGGAACTTTATTTCCATCAGCAGACCAAATTGCATCTCTTACTTCCTCGACCGAGAAAGGGTCTTCCAACTTTCTAGCCGAGGCCACACTAATTTTCTTCATCTCACACTCGAAGCTTCTGACCGGGAGGGTATTGGAACTGTTAAAATTGGATCTAAACTCATCTTCGAAAATTTGCAAGATTTGCATTCCATCAGTGACCACATTACCGTTCCACTCGATAGCATGAATACAGTTTCTACTTCTTCGAAAATTTCGTGTTCTTATCGCCATCCGCAAACCACTTGACCCTCGATTTCTGATGCCATTATCGCTCTTCTCTGCGATATTGCATCCACAACTGACCTTTGATTTTCCTATGTTACAAAACCAAAGATAGACAGGGCCCTTTCTCCACCATCTTCTCTTCTACTTTCGACAGCTTTTCCTCAAGAACTTTGGTCTGCGCCTCCTCTGATGATCTGAAATTCTTCACCCACTCTTTGATAACAACTTTGATCTTTTTCAATAGGAAGTTCGTTGATCTGCCTTTATATTCTTCAGCTGATCGTTTGATAACCTCAACCAATTCCGGGCAATCTAGCCAATGCGAAAAAAACTTGAAGGATCTTGATCCACACTTCGGCCTCCCCTCAAGAACCGAGATTGGGCAATGGTCAGAAAGACTACTTGACAGCGCATTCTGTTTTATATTTGGAAACCACAACAACACTTCAGGGGAAATAATGACTCTATCAATTCGACTAGCAGCAGGCGAAACACCTCCTCGAAACCATGTAAACTTGTTATTACACAAAGGGAGATCAAGGAGATTGCAGCGTTGCATAAATTCAGTCAGCATGGACCCTCTATCGCACGACTCACGAATTCCCCACCTCTCATCAGCATTAAGAACGCAGTTGAAATCCCCGCATACCAATACTGGCAAATTGAGGCTGGATAAATGTAAACAGAGTTCTTCAAAAATAGTTTTCCTATCCCTCGGCACGTTAGGAGCATATATGTTTACTATCCCGCATCTCTTATTAATTGACAACAACGTCCCAACAATAATGATGAAACAATTATTTATAATGTGATTTTCCCCCTTAAAGAATTTATCATCCCACAAGGTGACCACCCCCCCCCGACGCGCCTTGAGATGGAGCACAAACAAGACGATCAAATTTTTTGCCTTTTAAGCGATTAACCAACCCCGGGTTAAAAAACATGAGTTTAGTTTCCTGTAATAAGCATATCTTACAACGAACAGAGGCCACAACTTTAGAGAGCGCTCTCAACTTCTATGGTCTGCCCGCCCCTCTTATATTCCAACTCATCACTAAAGAATTCATAAGAAAAACAGTAGGGTAACCTGAAAATGCAACCGTACCTTGCTAAGTTAAGCCTCCCTTCGCTCAATTTCCACCAGCCGCTGTACAGCCACCTTGTCGGGAACATCGAAGAAAATGCCCACCTGATTGCCGAGTTTGAGCGTCGCAGAAGCCTCCTCCACTACCTCGTCCGGATTCGCCTCTTCCACATGAGCGGATACGGGTAACTCCGATGGAGACGACGACCGTACATGCAACGGTCGGCCCCTTCGCCTGGAGCTTTTTCCAGCTTTCCTTACCCCTCTAATTTCTCTGTTCGAATTCAATTTGGACCACCACTGAAACTTGTCTAAACCCGACCGAAACGCCATCTGTGAAACCGCCTCTCTACTAACAAGCCTCGGGTGAGTCAACGCGAGCCCGCTATGACATGAGGGCCCAATCTTTGGCAATTCAACCACCCCCACTTCAATATCAATCAACCTGGTGTCACTTAGCCCAACGGAAGAAAACGATCTAGGACTCTCATTTGGGGACATATTGAGCGCTAGCCCAGGCCCAATTGGGATAGTGTCCGCTGATTCAATATTCACCTCATGTAGCCCAGAGATAGAGGGAATGGCCCTATCAATCCCGGCAGTAACATCTAAAATATGGCTATCCGCCAACTGTCCTTCCTAAGTAATGGGAAGCTCTCCCCTCACAGTCTTGGAATTAACATCACCCGACAACCGAGCCGCCGAGTCCTCCCCCCTAATCATTTCCTCGTAAATGTTCATACCATCCCACGAAGCGTCACCATCACCATCAACCGGTGGGTTTGCCGGAACCCCGCCGTCAAGAAAAACCGGATCTTCTTCAAACTCCTTTACCTCAACTTTGATTCGAAACAAGGAGCCATTGAATAATACATCAACGAGAGCAGGGATGGACGCTATATACTGAACTTCAAGAAGCAATTTGGCTTTGTCAAAGTGGGAAAGCTTTAGAGTCTCTTCGTCGACTTCGGTTACCTTCCCCCACTTTTCTCCTAGCTTGCAGAAGAAAGCCTTATCCCACATCATAATCGGTACATCAGATAGCTCAACCCAGACCTTCACTCTCCTTTTCCCCTCAAAACCAATAAGGGATTCCAAGTCGTCAAACCATAACCTGCGCAACTCTTCTCTCATGTCCCAGATAGCGTTCTTTGAAGCTTCATTGTGAGCTCTCAGGATTGACACCAAACCGAACCACGGGCACAGCGAAACTGAAATGCCATCAGCTCTGAGTGCTTCTTGAACTAAGTCTGCATTATACATAGCCTTTATCCTCCCCACTAAGCAATTCTTAGTCCATCTCATATCATCTTTTCGAATGGCTATCAGCTTTCCGTCATAGCTTATATCACTACTATCTTGGGTCGACTCCACCAACTCAACTCTGACAACCGCATCGTTTGCCCTCATATTATCCATCTTCGCGATCTCATCCGCATTTCTTTCAACTGTTCTCCTGTCGGTGCTGCTATGGTTATCATGCAACCCCAGCAAAACCTCCTTGAATGTTCTGGTATCCCGCAATGCTTGGGTACGTAACTTCTTTTTGTTATGTGGGCTCCTTGCCCTAGTATTCCTTTCCACCTTCTACTGAGCCAAATATATTCGAACTTTGAAGTCATCCAAGATTCTCCCGCTTCCACTGCGAATAGCGTTCTCCGCGCCTTCCTTGTTTTCGAAACGAACAAAAGCAAACACTGTCGGCTTGTTCCTTCTATTGTGGTTCCCGTAAGCAATGTAAACGTCTACCACCGATCCATACGCAAGAAAAGCATTCCATAAAACTTTCAGGTGAATCCTCCTGCTCACGTTGTCTACAAAGACAGTTACCCCTAGCTGCCTGTTAATCTTGCCCCTCCCGGACATCCTCTCCTCTCTCGTGAACCCGCCAGTGGACCTTTCACTTACCTGGTGACCTCTCATTTTTTGAGTGAACCAATTTTTTAAGAAATTGATTTTGTTAGGGTTTAGGAGAATTGGGTATATTTGATTCTAACCTATTAAAAAATATTATAAAGTAACTATTAAATTTGATTTTTATTTTTTTACGAGATAATTTTAATTATAATTTTAGTTCTTTAGATTTTTAAAATTTAAAAAAAAAATTAATGGTGTTCATCGGTATTCATCGTTAGTGGTGTTCATCAATGTTCGTCGCCCGTTGTAAAATTTTACTTAATATAATTCAATTGCATAGAATTAATTAGAATAGACAAACACCTAAGCGATCGTGCGTATTCCCAAAAATATGAAATCATCATGAATCAATCAAAAATATAAAATATTAACCGGTTTTCAATGATTTGACATAACTTGACACTGATACCACTTGTTAGAATCAAATTATAAATTAATATGAAATCTAATACCTAAGATCTATCATGTCAAATCATCAAGAACAATAAACCGAATAAATTAAATGTTGAAGTGTATCTGAATTAATCGATAGATGAAAATATCAAAGTCACCTAAAAGGTAGTTGTGATCTTCCAAGAAGATAGGTTAGCTCTTGTCGTAAAAACTCTCTGACGGGGACAAGAGTAATAAAAGTTAACATATTTCTTGGGGACCATTGTCATTTTATATAGTTGATTATTAAATCAACTATTAAATATTTATAACTCTGCCCCTCATTGAATTATAAATATATCTTATGGTATCTACACTTTTATTTACATGACACTTTAATACCTATGACATGTCTAACATAATTGGTCACTTAATTTTGTGTCATACTTTATAATAGTATCATACATTCTACATATGTGCCCACAATTGAGGATTTTAATCTAACAAATGATTTGTATTTATTTTAATTTTTAAATTAAATTATTCATATTTATTTTGAGATATTAAATATTTTTATTTACCTCATTAATGAGATGTAATATTGCAGTTAATTAGTTAAAGGTCCGGAGAGATTAAAGGTATGATATTCAAAATTAATTTGTTAGTTCAAGTGGTAATTAGCAGTTTGATATTGTTTAATTAGGTCTCAAGTTCGAGGTATTGTAAAAAAATTCTGCTGAAAAATTCATTCACTAAAATTATATGTGCGATACGAGTCATCTGAATTAATCAGAGCACAACTCTAAAACGAAAAAAACCAAAAAAAAAAAAATAAGGTATTATACTGATCACCTTGGAAAAAAAGAAGAAAAAAAACTTGAAACATAAGATTCTTAAAATAGTGTGCCCCAGGTATTCCAGATTACAGAGAGAGATTGGAAAAGTGGGGACAAAATGATCCTAAAGTTTTTGTACTAAATTTGGGCTATATTCCATGCTCTGTAATATATGCCTAGTTCCCTACCAGCTAATTTCCATTGTAATAGTAATATTTTTTGTATCATGCTGCTGCTATTATCCCTGCAAAAAATAATCCATAAAATATTATCTCAATTAGAAGGATATTCAATTTAACATAAGATCCATCAGACAATTTTTAATATAGATCTTACAGTATGGGGATGGCAAAACGTGCTGTCATTTTTGGGATGAAGAAGTTAGTAATAAAGTGAGCCTGAACAAAAATAGAGTAATAATTTATTAAAGACTACATATATTTATATTCAGTAATATTTATCACCAAAAAAACCACTCCTTTCATACCCTGCCACCAATTCCCTCTTGATGCACCACTAGAATTGCTTCCATTGAGATCATCATCTTCCTCATTCTTCTTCAACTGTCCATACCAAATACCAATAACATGATTTTTTATATGTGTCATAATCGTATTTAAAGTATTATATATATATATATATAGATGTAGTAATAATTCATATTGTAAACCGGTGTTATACTTACATAATTGAGAGAGTCAGTGGTGGTGGTGTTTAGAGAATAGTAGTTTTCTTGGCCTCCATAGTGGATAGAGGAGCATAAATTGCAAGGTTCCGTTGTTACACTGCTTTGTCCCCCGCTACCAATGGATTTCCTCCCCAGCACCTGAAACCATACAGAATTTTAGACCATTGCAGGCCACAATTCCACTCAAATCAAACCACCAAAATCTATAAACAGAAGAAGGATGTAATCATAATTAAAAACAAGTCAAGCATGGTTGTTACAAGCTATGTTACTCGAATTCGAATGAGTATAGACATGATCTGCCTATATTCGAATACTAAATACTTATCAAGTGGAGAATAGAGATGTCGAGTATGAAAATTGTTGAGAAAATAAACAACAGAAGCATAAACGCAAGCACATGATCTGCAGACCTCGAGGTACATAAAAATCCCATCAACTATTTCTCATTAAAACATCAAAAATAACGAAGTCTAAAAGAAGAATTTTTTACCATTGATGGAGGAGGAAAAATAGTCCCAAAAATCCCAGTTTTGGATGAAGAAGAAGGGTCCTTGGGACCAAACAGATGATCAAATGATGATGAAGAAGAAGCAGACACTTGCTTTTTGTTTTCCATATCAGACAAAACGTACCACCTTTTGTTTTCAGTTCTAGTTTTTCTTAACATAAAAAGCTTTCTTTGTCAACCCACCAACCAACAAAACTACTGTTTGATAGATCAAACAAAAAAATATCTATCTTTTTTATTTCTTTTATGTTTTTTTAATAAAATATAGCAGACGAAGCTAAACAAAGATAGATGGAGCAGTAGTGGAAAGATAAGAAAAGAACTGTAAGAAACTGCAGATGTGAGGGGATGTTGTTTGTTGGCCGATGGCCTTAGCTATTTATAAGCTCCAAATAAAAGGGGTTCACTCTCTTGAATTATTATTATTTTTGTTATTTTATAATTTAATTTCAGCCGTTGGTGGTTAATAATCATTGCTAAGATTTACCCACAAAAATTAAATGTGCTATATAGATCGGTCAAAATTAATCAAGACAAAACCTGAAAACACAAATGACAACTAAAAATTAATCATTGTTAAGATTTACCCTAATTAATAATAATATCCATTACGTTTATAATAATAAATATAATATGACAAAAATGCCCCATTATTATTTATTATAATAAAATGTCATATTTTATTTTTGTGTCTGGTTTTCTGACACATTGGTGCATCACTCAACACCAATAGGACATATTCTATGGCATCAAATTCCAACCCTTGATTGTATGGATGGACCGAGGAACCGGAAGGGACAACTACCCCATTGAAACAGAAAAATAGTAAGATTTTTTATTTTATCTGTTTTGTTGTTAAATTTTTAATGAGCTTATAGAATTTTTAAGTGTTAAATGAAATAAATTTTAATAAAAATATAAAAATAATAAGTTAGAAAATAATTTTTGTTGAGTGTTAAATTAATTTAAGGGTGATATAATATTTGAGTGAAAATGTCAACGATGGATAAGGTTGGTTGGGCTCAAGTGTTCAAGTTGATGTTTTAGAAGATGCCTTTCTTACATAATAAACATTTGACCTCTTTGTCATGTCAACATCTTAAATGTGGTGCCGAGGAGATGTTAAAGCAATCTATCTTTTCCACAAATCGTTGAAGAATCAATCAGCAACCAAATCTTTGTCCTTGAGAATGATCCAACAAAAAGGTGTTATCTTCTACTCATTTCTTCCAAATAAGAAAAATGAAATGATTTTAAATAATTAAAATCATAGTTATTAACAAATTAAGTGGGATTAATTTTAATATTTGTTATAATAAAAATTCTAATATTATATATAATAGGTAGTGGGGTCAATTGTACCTTAATAGTTTTATATATTAAATAGTAGTATACTAAAATAAAAATCTTCTGTAAATGTAATTTTATTAAATAGTAATTTATTAAAAAATTGTTTTAAATTATAATAATATTTTTTATTGACATGTAGAATATGTTGACGGGTGTACAACTTAAAAGCTCTACATATTTTTTTTTGGTAATTTGATGAATGAAAATGAATGTCTAAGAAGAAAAAAGAGAGGAGAAAGGAGAACATCTTGATTACAATTAGACGAAAACGATGGCCAGCAACAATCGAATAAGTTGAAAATGATGTTGACTATAAAAAAGGAGAAAGTAAAATATTAGGTTAACTTCATAAACAAAATTAAAGTTGAGTGACTAGATGCGTAGTTTAACCCAAAGATTAAAAAAATCATTTATTTCCATATTGAAACTAGCCTGAATCTAACTCGGGCAATCAAGATACCAAGAAAACGTAAAGATAAGCATATATGTAATTTTAACAAATTGTGAAAGGAGAATAAGGGTTTGTTTGTTTGGAGGAAAATAATTTTTGATAAAATATTTTTTTAGTTTTTTTGTGTTTGGTTCAAGAAAATTTTTGGTCAAAGGAAAATGTTTTCTGATCAAAGGAAAATCTTTAATATTTTTACGAAAAACAATTTCTCGTGTTGAAAAGGGGAAGTCTTTTCTTAAAACTTCTCATCTTCTCACCGGCAAGGAGCAGAGTTCATCTTCTCACCGTGTGGAAAATCCACTCTCACCGGCAACGAGCAGAGCTCATTTTCTCAGGTAATCCAACCGTTTTCTTGGCTAAGAAAACAAAGCATAGGAAAATCTGGCTTCAAAAGTTTGCCCAAGGTTAAGATGTGTACTTTTAAGGTGGTGTAATATTATATATGCACTTACACAATATTTTAAACTTATGTGTTGTACTAAGTATGAACTTTGATAATATCGTAGGTTTGATGTGTTGTGGTATAAATTATGAATTAGACAATATTATTATATTAGTACGATGAGATATTATTATTATTATGTTAATGTGATATAGTATTAAGTTCGTTGAATATGTTTTGATGGAGGCATGTGCTTTAGAGAGTTTGACGGTAGAAGTAAGCGCATCGAAGAAGGATAAGAAATTCATCGCTAAAAAAATACGTGAACTGCCAAATGCCAAAACATTGTTTGTATTCAAAAAATTAATTTTTTATATTCAAAAAACAGCAAAGTATATTTTTTAACAATAAAATTAATTTTTAATAACTTTAAAAAAGTAAAAAGTAAAACATAATTCATAAAATATGTATAATTGTTTACTGAAAACTGATTTCGGAAATTGTTTTCAGAAAAATTAACCAAACAACGAAAAATATTTTACATTGAAACATTCAAACAATGAAAAAACATTTTCTGAAAAATGTTTTTCATTTCTGAAAAATACTTTTCAGAAAATATTTTCCAGAAAACATTTTCAGTGAAACAAACAGACCCTAATATAAATCGAACTAATTGTCGGTTGAATTTTGTATCTTTTTGACTTCTTTTTTCTCAAAAAGATAACAAAATAAACATATATGTAATTTTAACAAATTGTTGCGGGTTATTTTGACATTGTTTAGCAATCAATGGATAGCGAATTATATTAACTAATAGTTGATTGTATTAGTTGATTGTATAAAAATAATTGGTAAAATTAACCGATAGTTTATAGTTGTTTGAATATTTAAACAATAAAAATGACATATAAGGATATAAATATATTCGCTACTTATTTGAATACTTTATTAGTCATCAATATTTTATATCTATTAATATTAATTAGATTATGAAAAATAATTTTTAATACAATATTATTAAGTGTATTTGAAGGATCTATATATTAATTTATTATTTATATAATTATTTTTAATATAATTTAATTAATTATTAAATTTAAATACAAATATAAATGTGAGAATAAAAAGAAAAAAGAAAAAAAATATTAGTTTACAAATGTCACAATGTAAATACGTGAGGTTGAAGAATTAAAATAGAAATGCTTAAATTTAGGTTATTTTGAGATTTTTTTATAATCGTTAAAGGTAAATTAGTCTTTATAACTCTTATGTCAAAACTTCTAATTTCAAAAGGCTCATGTTAGCAGCTTTTTCAAAATTAGAGGTTTCACCCAATTCGTTCTTTACCAAACATTCAAATTAGCAGATTTGACCTGTCAAACTTCTAATTTTAGCTCAAATCTCTCTTTATCAAACAGGGTCGTACTCTTTTCCTCCAACTAGACTAAAATATTTTAGTAAGACACCCGATAATATTCTCCTTTTATAAATAAAAAATACGTTTAAATGTTCTATATTTTTCGATTTATGAATTTTATGTTAAAAAAGTAAAGTGATCGAATATAGCAAAATAAAATGCCGATAAAAGACCATTTTAAGTGCCTTTCCATACGTTATACAGTTTTCTCTCTTTGGCTATGGGAAACCAATGTTTCCCTTTCTTTTCTTCTCCTTCTTCTCAGGAACCTTTTCCCCCTCTATGCAAGAACTTTCACCCAAAAGAAACACTATTTCCCTTAATTTCACTAATCAAATATTAATTTTCAATCATCATTCTATGGTTAGTTTTTTTTTTTTTTGCATTGATTCTTTGTTTTTTTTTCTCAAGGAAAAAGAACTAATGCATTTATTTTTTCTGTACATTTTATTAGAATTAAGAGATTGGGTTGTAATTGTTAATTTAAGTTTGGATTTTTTATATTAATAAAGTTAATTCTTTGTTTTCTTCTTCTTCAATTTAGCAGGTTTTGGATTAGCATAAGTGTAAAATGGCATATAAAGTGGATCACGAATATGATTATTTATTTAAGATAGTATTGATCGGAGATTCGGGTGTGGGAAAATCCAACATTCTTTCGAGATTTACAAGAAATGAATTTGCCTTGGATTCTAAATCTACCATTGGTGTTGAATTCGCGACAAGGACTCTTCAGGTCGGATTCTAAATCTACCATTGCTGTGATTATGACATTCTCTGTTTGTTTAGACAATTTTTGAATCAAATGGAAGACCGATGCTAACCAAATCTGAATTCCATGAAAAGATTTTATGTAATTTTCCCAAACAAGACTTATATATGTCTGATGATTCTTGTTTTCAATAATTGAACTTAGGAGTAGTTCCTTTGCAATATTTCAGGTAGAAGGAAAGACAGTTAAGGCACAGATATGGGA
The DNA here is from genome assembly GCA_958450335.1 of Hibiscus tridactylites. NCBI lineage: Eukaryota > Viridiplantae > Streptophyta > Magnoliopsida > Malvales > Malvaceae > Hibiscus > Hibiscus tridactylites. The sequence continues at coordinate 70,721,496 of OY288280.1, forward strand.
CACGGCCGGTCAAGAGAGGTATCGAGCTATTACCAGTGCTTACTACAGAGGTGCAGTCGGGGCACTGTTGGTTTACGACATAACTAAAAGGCAAACCTTCGACAATGTCCTGAGATGGCTTCGCGAGCTTCGAGACCATGCGGATTCAAACATCGTCATTATGATGGCCGGGAACAAGTCCGATCTCAATCATCTTAGAGCCGTCTCAACGGAAGATGCTCAAGGCTTGGCCGAGAGCGAAGGTCTCTCGTTCATGGAGACCTCGGCTTTGGAAGCTTACAACATCGAGAAAGCATTTCAAACAGTTTTATTAGATATTTATCAGATAATAAGGAAAAAGGCATTGGCAGCACAGGAATCAGGTTCCGGTACTGGTATTCCTCAAGGCACAACCATTAATGTCAAAAATATGACAGAAAATGGAACCAAGAAACCTTGTTGTTCAACCTAGAAAGTGTTTTGTTTTTCTAAATTTCTTCTTTTTTTTTCGGACAAGAGGTTTCGGAAATGTTGCAGTTGTCAACCATTTTTGTGCATGTCAATTTTAGGACAGACATGAAAACACATTGTTTGAGTTGAACATATACCGATATACGTAGAGGGTTTTCGGTTGGTTCGTAAAATAAGATTGACGAAAATGTGGATTTTAGCAGCAGTCTCGTGTTTCGGTTTTGGGGATTCAGAAGAGGATTTTACCAGCAGATCAAAGGATTTGTAAATGTAGAACTTGATTCCGTTTTCATTTTTTTTCACAGCATTGTTTATGCTGATATTTTAAAACTTGCAAATTGCAATAAATTTTGTTGTTAATTATTTTGATGTTGTAAACCAACTCCTGTTACTACAAAATTAAATCCTTGTAATGAATATAATACATAATTTTTTACGGTGCTCATCAGACAATGCAATATTTGTGAGAATATAGTTATGTTATTCAAATCATGCGATCAAATTAAATTTACAAATGAATGGGCGGAGACACATTCGAAAAAATGTTACTGTTTTGTAGTTGGGTAAGGAGTTAATTGTTTTCCTCTGTTAGTTAAATAATTTCATTTCTTTGTGTAATTGTTGAGTGATTGGCGGCTCAGCAAGGGTAGCATCTGTTCAACTTTCTAAGTCTTTTCAAAGACGGCACACACAACATGACATAACTGGTGCTCGAACCCGGATCTCAAGGGATGATAAACATCTACCTTTGCCACCAGGACACAAAAGAATTTTACTTTTAATGCGTATTGAATTTACAACCTAGGAGAGAGAGAGGAGGTTGTTAACTGAGAGCTTTAACAACTAATTGATCATATATTTTTTTCATGTTTCTGGTTTTGATACTATTAGGAAACATTATTTTTAAGAATTTAATTTCTTTTGTATAGTTAGTTGCCCGTGTTGAAATGAATCCTATATTCAAGTCCTGCATGACCCATAAATACATCTTGCATCTAATAAACCCATGTTTGTTGGATACAGTACAAGACATTGACCTCTTAATGTCTGTCTAATGAATAGCGTCCAGTGTTTGTTTTTCAGCTTCTTGAGTACTTTGATGCTCAAATATTTAAAAATATCCATCGGATTTATTTATACCAGTGTATTTGTCTAGGTGAAGTTAAATCTCGGGGCCGCCATTGAAGTACTTAATGTGATCAAAAGTCCAAGTAGGCAAATAAGTAATAATTAAAACATGCTAACTTTTAACTATAAGCATATTTCGGCTTAGTGGCCAAGCATGTTGTTGGGTACGAGTCACTGTCACTATCTGACTGATGAAACAAATATTAAATTATTCTTATTAAAATTAGCGCCAAATTAAAATGATTTGTAAAATTATACAAATTTAGTGTGCTCTAGTTGTTGGGTTATAGTTCTTGGCTTATTGATTTTTTTAATTAGGACTAAATTGGTTAATTCTATAAATATGTGGAACTAAATATGAAATTATACAAATTTATTTAACTGTCATGATAGCATGTCTATTAATATTTAGGGTAAATGACATGATTGATACCATTTAAATAATTAAGTGACCTGATTGATAAAATTTATAGTTCGGTGGCCAAAATAGAATGGAAAGAATAATTCAGTGGTCATGACCATGTAGTTTACCCAAAAATAAAATGCAACCAAAATTCAATTTGAATAAACAATTTTTTAATGGCTAGAACGGAAACAGAATGTATGTTCAAAAAAAAAGAAAAACGGAACCAGAATGGCTTGGCTCGGACATGCTTCGCTATCGCCTCTACAATTTAAAATTTGGATAAATTTTACTGGAGGTCCTTTTGTTTAGTGCTTGTTTTATTTTAGTCGCTTAATTTGAAGAAAAAAAAATTATTTTTGTCACTTATATTTTCGACCGTTATCATTTTGATCACCCAATCGTTATCCCCGTTAATAAGATGATGTGGCATGTTAATAAAAAAATTAATTTTTAATTTGACCCTCAAACTTTTAAAATATAAAATTTTCACCATCTTCACAAAAAAACCTCCCTTCCTCTAAAAATTCTACAACCCTAACCCTAACCCCTCCCTCTATAAGTAAAATGCCAAAACGTCTGTCACAGTAAAGGAACACTCGTCTGCATTCACCTCTTAACCAGAAGGTCATGTCTCCAGACTCCAGGTGCTAATCTTGTTTTGCACTCTGCAACAAAAAATTTTCGGGGACACAATGATGTAAACATGTTCACTTGTTAAATTAGTCAGTTTGAAATTACCTCCCCATTCATACTGTTAGTATCATTAATTCAAGCAAGAAATATGTGTAATTCTTGATGTCACAGGTTCTTGTTGGTTGTATCAATAGTTCTGAGAAGTTGGTTACTGAAATTCGTACCTTGCATCATATATTGAGTGATACATTCAACCCGGTGAGTTGTCCCAATTTTAGAATCTTGAATAAACATATTCTCGATGTCTCGTATATATCAAGCCATGTATACTTGGTTTCAGTTGCTCGTAGTTTAAGTTTGTAATTCAACTAAGTTAAGAAGAGAGTTAGATTGCTTAGGTGATTGGATTTTTAGTTGATGGAGATTATTTTGTTGCTTCTAGAATGATGCTTTAATGATGTTCAACTTATTCCTCGAAGATTTGTGTCTAAAAATTAAGTTGCATGGTTTTAAAAGAATTGTTTGTTCCTTTGTTTATACAGAATGCCGCATATATGATCATTAGAGGCATGGAGACATTGCATCTTTGTGCACAACAACAGAATTCAACAACATCGAAGATGGCCGAAATTTTAGAGGCACGTCCTAGGGAATGAATTGCAGTGACATTCCTTTTTCTCAATCTTGTTTTCCGCATGCTCCATTTAAGTTAGGTGACCAAAACAATAACAGTGAAAAATATAAGGGAAAGATAATTTTTTTTAAATTAGGTGACCAAAATAGAACACACACTAAACAAAAGATACATCTAACTAAAATTTACCCTTTAAATTTTGTTGGACCCCTCTTTTCGGGTTTCGTCGTACTCTCCGCGGGGTTTAATTACAGTTAACCAATTAAAATAAAATAATTATTTGAATTGATTTTCATTTGTGTCCCAATTTTTCATTTCCCCTTAAATTTTAATCATCCACTAAGTTTTCCCGGAGGAAAACCAATCTTGATATATAAAAAAGATTATAATGGATCCATCGCTAGAGTTACTAGCGGCGAGCGGCGGAGACACCGTGAAGATCTTCGACATTAAGCTTGAACCGGACGATCCTTGTGTTCTAAGTTACTCGCCTTCTCCAAGTTACTTTGTCAATTCGGTCAAGTGGAACCACACTAGTAAGCCAATTTTTTAAAATTAAAATTGTTTTTCTCCCCATTTCTGTTGCTACGATCTGTTCTATTGCTGTGATTTTGTCATTTTTTTACGTAATTGGTATTTTATTTTTATTTAGAACTGCATTAAAGATTAATTTAGCACTTATGCAGAGAATGTCAGTTCTTTTTCTTTTTTTTATATGCTTGTTTGAATTGATTCCAGCTGAGTTGATGTTATGGCAGATTTAGTGGTGGCAAGTGCCGGTGAAGATAAGAAGATATCATTGTGGCGGAACAATGGGCAGAGGATGTGGACAGTTCCGGTTTCTGGGACTGATTGTGGAGATAACATTGAGGTAATCCTCCTTTAGGTTTAGACGTTTAGTACATTGTTAAATTGCAAAGAAAAATATCGAATATTATTGAAGTACTTATAGGTTGATTGTTTGCTGCATAAATCATTGGACTGGGGTATATGTTAAATCCAATTTTGTTTTATGTTATGTCTATAACTATATTTTTGCGATGCAATACTGCAAACATGTGCATGATGAAATAGGAGTTACCTATGGGACGATCAGTCTTTGTTGATTGTTTGTCCACTCAGATGCTACTCCATAATTTTTTTTTTTAAATCGAGTGCTCTCATCTGTGAAACTAAAACCCTCAAGTTTTATGACTCACATCCAAAATTGATTATTCGTTGATGATCGTGAAAGTTGGATGATCGTTAATGTCAGTCCTTGATTGGTTTCCAAGGCTTTCGAAGTTTATACAATCATTGCCATGGGCTTTCACACTTATTTTTCAAGTAAAATTTCCTTCCTTTTTTCAGGAGTCTATTTTAGCTATTAGCTTTAGCAAGAAGGGGTCAAGATACATATGTTCAGGGGGAAGTGGTCAAGTTGTAAGGATATGGGATTTGCAGAGGAAGCGTTGCATCAAATGGTTAAGGGGTCATACCAGCACAATAACAGGTGTTATGTACAATTGCAAAGATGAGCACTTGGCCTCCATCAGCCAAAGCGGGGATCTCATTCTACATAACCTTGCTTCTGGGACTAGGGCTGCTGAATTAAAAGATCCTAATGAACAGGTTGTTTAGTTGTTGCACATGAGTGCTTATGTTAAGTTCTTATTCTTGTTTGCAAGCTAATTTTTCCCGTGTTTAAGACCAGGTACTGAGTGTACTTGATTATTCACGGATCAGTCGACACATTTTGGTGACTGCTGGTGATGATGGATCTATCCATTTATGGGATACCACCGGTCGTAGCCCAAAGGTTCTTCTCTCTCTTTCTCTCTCTGATAGTATCCCTGCTGTTTTAAATACATGATTTATCCATTTGTCTTTTCCAGGTTTCCTGGTTGAAGCAACACTCTGCGCCCACAATTGGAATTAGCTTCTCACCATCCAATGATAAGGTCATTACTTTTTTATTCTCTTCTTCTACTTATTCCTGGCTTAATTAAAGGAAAATGCTGAGATTTTTTGGGAGTTCAAAATGAAATAATCTTTTTTGCTGGTTAGGACATCTTTTTAAAAAATGTTTAATATCTGATGCTTCAAGTTTCTTCTTCCTTTATGACAGATAATTGCTAGTGTAGGGTTGGATAAGAAGCTATACACCTATGATTCAGGGTCTAGAAGACCCTCAGCTTTTGTTTCTAATGAGGCACCTTTCACTTCATTGGCATTTAGAGATGATGGTTGGACACTGGCAGCTGGCACCAATAATGGGAGAGTGGTGTTCTATGATATTCGGGGAAAATTACAGCCTTTTACTGCCCTTCAGGCTTATAGTAGTTCTGAGGTTGGTTCATTTTTTCCTCTATGTATCACACTTCTTGATAGAAGAAAGCCCAGACATAACAATTTTTTTTCATTTGCACCCGCTTTCTACTTTTTTTTTTTTGAGAATTCTAAACTTGAGGTAGAAATTTGAACGTTATTAGTATAAAAGATCATGTTTTATAATGGCAATAGTGATGCCTAACATGTTGTCACTGCTTGCTTGTTTGTGCACCGACATAAAAGATATTATGTAAATGGAACAGACTAATGATAATCTTATTGTTTGGTCTTGAATTTTAAAGTAAGAACCCTTATTCCTTTAATCATTTCAAATTCTAAGTGTTTATTGCATCCATCAGGCTGTTTCAAGTTTATGCTGGCAAAGATCAACACCAGCAATTGTTAACGAGAATACTTGCACTGCTGAGACTGTTCTTTTGGGAGTTGCACCGGAGGATTCAGTTCTTATGCCTGACCCACTTCCATCTGTGACATCAACAAGCCTTTCAGCATTCATGGCAATTTCTGGTTCTCTTATCACTAGCCGTTCAGGTCCTGGAGAAGTACCTTCTGGTACAAGTAATAGTGGATCAGTGTCAAGCTCAGTCAATCTGTCTTCTTCTATGGAAACGCCATATAAAAGCCATATGTGGCCAGGTGGAACACTGATGAAATTACATGCTCCACATTCTAAATACAATCTCAAGGATGATATGGATGTGTTTTCCCCTGTTGTGGACGTTCAACCAATCACACCCTCACTGGATAAGCTGTGGGATGTTCACGATGGTGCAAAGAAAGAGCACCTATTCACTGATAAGAACCTTTCCTCCCTGCTGTTTGCCTCTAGCAGGAGGTTTGGTTTTGCAGATGATGGAGCTCGTGATCACCCAATATTTGATTGGAAGTCCAATTCAATGTCTCAACAGGTTTTACGCCTTTTCATCTTTTGTTGTGCATTACATTACTGCATGGCTTATTATATTGATTTTTCTGTACAAGATATTACTCTAAATCTTCATGGCAGTGTTCTAAGTTAGTGTAGTTATACTAGTTAGTTGTAATTTTCGCTTAGAATGTGAATTGGCCTTTTACACATTGCTTTTGTATGATTGTAGCATTTTGAGTGTGCATATGAACAAGTAAAATAGATCATATGTGTTTTAACAACATGCTAACAATTTGGGTTTACATGTTTTAAGGATTTCTAGGATTTACTATATTAGACCTTTCTTGCTGGATAGGTTTCGTTTTATTATCCAAGAAGCAGAATATAGCTGAAGAAAATATCAGACTTGTAATTGTCTGCAGAGAGCTCTTGTTTCTGACAATGTTCATTTCTCGTCTCTGTCCCACATAAAGATGTTTGTATACCACATTTTGTGCAGGATGACTCAAGACCTTTTACATCTTTAGGATATATGCCTTCAACATCATCCAAGAGTGAAGAGGCCTCCATCACTCCTCCAGAATCTTGGGGTGGTGAGAAGATATCTGATAAATTTGCTCGCCTTCGCCGTCAACCATCTCGATTTGGGATGGAGGCTTCTGGTGGTCTGACAACAAGCTCTTTTTGTTCTGGACAATCTCAATCTACAATGCTCAGGCAGACAAGTATTAGCTCACTAACAAGTTCTGACATAAGCTACGAAAACATGCACGCAAAAGATGTCTATTCAAATCAGGAAACTTCAGTGGGATTTCCAGAACACTTCTCCAGCTCCATGTCTGCGTTTCTTGGTTCAAACGGCATTACTGGAGCAGGCAGCCTTGACTCACCAAAACTATCATCTTTAGCACTGTCTCGAAGGTTTTCAACACTTGCCGAGAGAATCGGCACTACATCTGCCTTCAGTGATGGAACATCCCAATTGGGGGCTTCCCCAAAAACAAAGAAAACAGGAGATGAAACCAGAGAAGAGCTGTTGAATACCTTGTTATTGAGGTCCGATTCGTTTGCTTCAGTGGAATCAGGAATTCTTCCAGCTATGAATGTATGAACACTGGTTTGGTTAAATAATTGTTAGCTTCTACATTTAATTTCCTATATGTCGGTTTGCTTTTAAGAGTGGACGTCTAGCTTGAGCAATCCTGTTGCTTGGTCAGGTACGCATGGATGGTTTCACCATTTTTGATATTCTGCTGTCATTCACACATTGGAATGGTGAAGTCAACCATGATGTATAGATTTTATGAACTTGTATGATTTCATAGTTTTTCTTGGTCATGATGGTTCGTTGATTCTGGCTATAAGTATAACAGGGAGGAACGCAACAACCCCACGAGGCTCTTCAACCTGATCCGCAGCAAGGAAGTAACTTCACTCTTCAGCTATTTCAACGTGCTCTTGAAGAAACCCTGGACTCATTTCAGAAATCCATTCATGGAGATATGAGGAACCTTCATATTGAAATCTTAAGACAATTTCACATGCAGGAGGTATCTTCCTATCATCTCTCGCTTCTCTAATTGCTTTGGCTTTCAGGTAAATATTTGTAGCTCTAATTTATGGGATCGCCGGACAGATGGAGATGACTCGTGTGATGAGCTCCATTCTACAGAACCAAGCTGAACTAATGGAAGAGGTTAAGTCTCTCCGGAAAGAAAACCAGCAGCTTCGTCAATTGCTTTGACTGCTGATTAAACCGCATTACTGTGTCCGGTTAGCAAATGCCTTTCCTGGCCACCTTGTTGTTTCATTTTGTCATGTTTTCGGTTTCATCGGTATAGGCCATTGATATATCATTTTTAAGTAAAATTGATTTAATCTTTGTAGATATGAGTTCCCTGAAATTACTACATATGTGTAGGCTTAGCAAATCCTCATCTTGCAAGAGTAAAATGGATCTTCAAATCAATATAAATATGACTGTACTCATCGTATTCAAAATTTTCAAATCGATACTATATATGTACCCCATAATATTATTATTAGCAAAATGACAAAAGATACCCCAACGTTTGTATGTTTTGTCATTTGGCCCCTTATTTTTTTTGTCCAAATATGCCCCCAACATTTGCTTGTTTTGTCATTTAGCCCTCTATTCTTTCTTTTGGTCCAAATATGCCCTCCAACGTTTCATTTGTAGTTTAAATATGCCCCAACGTTTCAATTTGGTCCAAATATACCCCCGTTAGATGGAATTTGTCAGTCAACTGACGTTCAACAACTGATGCTGACTGGACTTGCCACGTATTAAGATCTGCTGATGCCACGTTAAAATTTTTTTATAAGCCGTTGACTGTCAGTTGATTGACAGTTTACATCCAACAGAGCCATATTTGGACTATGAATGAAACGTTGGGGGGCATATTTGGACCAAAAGAAAGAACAGAAAAAAGCAAACGTTGAGGGTATATTTAGACAAAAAAAAAGAATAGCGGACAAATGACAAAACATGTAAACATTGGAAGCATCTTTTGTCATTTTGCCTATTATTATTTGATAATTTTTTGATTTTTTTAATAAATAAGGACAAATGACAATGTTTTTAACCTTGTTCGTAACTAAGACTGTTGGTAGTTGAATTCAGTATCACGAGCTACATAAAAAAACAAAGTACAATCAAACTTTATCATAATATTGAAGTTTTAGACGTAAAATTAAATTAACGTTAAACGTACCTTCGTACGCATTGGTAATCGCCTAATCGGTAACGGAGGAGCTCTTTCTTTCTAGTACATATATCCGCGAGTTGAACTATTCACCCAGGCCCATAAATTACCCAATTTATAAAAGCCCATTAAAGTTCTTTAAACTATAAAATATATACAAAATCTATGTTCTCAAATTATGTGAACAGACGATTGAAAATCCAAAAAGGTTGTCGCGAAACTCAACGCTCCAAAAAGGCGCGTGCCGAGGGTGGGAGGGAGAGAAAAAGAGCTCCCAGCTCCCCCAGAAGTTTAAGGTTCAGTCAAGTATTTCCAAATCCTTCCCTTGTCGGCGCCTCCGTTGCTTCCGGCAAACGCACCGTTTTAGAAAGAATTCTGCAATTTCTCAGTTGGATCTCTTATTTGCAATGGAGGAATCATCGTATTCAAATCTTAGTACCAGTCACTTGCTCGGCTCAGTTCCCGTAAGCTTCTTAGTTTTCCTTTTCATTTAATTCGTATGATTTTCTCTCTCTCTCTCTCTCTCTCTCTCTCTCTCTATATATATATATATATATATATATATATATATATATATATATATATATATTAAATTAGATCTTCAAAGATTTTCGACTTAATCTCAATTTTCGTTGGAATCTCAGGCTGTTGTCAATGAAGAAAATAAGCCCTCGTATGAAGGTGTTCTCTCTTCTCTTTTCTTTTAGTTTTTGGAAAATATATTTTTTTTACAGCATTTACGAACTTGTTTTTATTTTTATTGAAATTTTGCAGTTCCTGAAGCGAATATGCAAATCTTCCCTCCAAATAATGGAAGTGGAGGAGGTGGGGCTCGAGGCTATCAAACTCTTGAAGCTCCTACTGGTATATTTTGTTTCCTTATTTCTTTTAATTTATTTCCTTGCCAATACTTAGTTAAATTCATCATTTCTTTTTCTCTGAAATGTGACTTATTATAAAGTGATAGTGTTTTTTCTTTCTATTGAGGTTATAAAATTGAAAATTTGCAATGATTATTGTAGTAAAGAGTGGTTTTCGTGAGGAAATTTGTGTTCTTGACAATATAACTGCAGGAAAGAAAAACTTTCGAATTCATTGCTTCTAGAATTGCGATATTGGAATATAGACACACACATATATATATACTTTGATGCATGTGTATGTCTTCTAAGGAATATAGACATTGCGGATCTTGCATTCATGTTCTAGAACATCTTAGGATATTGTGGCTGAGTACTATTGTCTTAGTTAAATGTAATTCCATTATGGTAATATTCCAATGCTTTTGATTAGTGTTACTGAAGAAACCTTATTTTTTATTATCCATTTGTCTATCCAATGCAGAAGAATTTGAACAACAGCCTCCAAACAATTGGAAGGGAGTTTTTAGTATCTCATCATACACACAGTATTTTAATGTGGATACTGATGTTGTCATATACAGATTGATATGTTCCTTTTATCCCAATACCGGAGATTTTTTCAGCAAGATCGATGCTAACCCTGATCTGTGAGTATGCTCAACAATCCCCCCAACCTCCTCCCCCCATTTTTTTGCCTTCTTTGTATCATATGAGACATTATTATCAATTGGAAAAGAAAATTTATTGGGGGTGGGGGGTAGATCTTATAAAAGCGTATAATCTTTAGTTGATATAAAGTGGGATGAAAAGTGGATTGCAAGCAATCAAAGCATCCATTGACTTGGGCAATCTTTCATTCGAAAGAAATAAACTTTTTGAAAATCAGGACGAGCTCACTAATCGTATTCGCAAACTTACCAAATTAGAAAGTTTAGTTATTTGGTCCTTTATGTGGACATGAATTGTAACAAGTAGGAAAAGCTCTGAGAACTGAGAAGATTAAAGGAATCATGCTAAACATAACAAGTGCATGTGGTGTTATCTAAAGGGAGTAAAGGCCAGCAGTAGTGCAAAAGATATAAGCACACATTGGTTGCATAATTTGTTGTATCAGTATCTCTATTATTCTGATCATAGTTCTAAGTGCTAACCTTTGCATTTTCGGTTATCGTTGCAAGCTGATTTATAAAAAGAAGCTATTCTTTAAGAAAGAAAATAGGAAGACAGATAGAGAAGAGATAGATTGAATCATTCAATTAGGGTAGTCGGAATACATAGGATTTCGTAGCTTTTATTTGTCTCATAGAAGAGGACTTTTCAATGAGTTGTTTGAAAGGGAGATCATGGATGGTTTTCCTTCAATCAAAGGATCTTTCCTGGTAAAGCTAATCAGCACGTTGTTTAATGTATAATGCTGGGGTAAACGCCGTAAAATCTCATCTGGTGGATTATTTAAGGTAACCAGATACATGGTCCCTTTTGTTATCTGTGGGCATGTTCAACTCCTTGTTACTGTAAACAGTGATTGTTGAAATATAAATCTGATTATGTAGAAATCTCGATGATGCAACAGCACTAACTTGATAAAGGTGAAATAATATGCACTAGTAAGTGTCATGATCATCTGTTAAATTAGTTTGTTGGTCTTGATTTTTCTCTATGTTAGGTATGGGCTTATCTGGATCACAACAACGTTGGTCTTTATGCTTGCTTCCTTTGGAAACTTTGCGACATTCCTTATGCAAAAGCACACTGATAGTACTTCTTCTTGGAGCTTTGATGTTGGCTATATAAATGCAGCAGCTTCTGGAATCTATGGTTATGCATTTGTGGTGCCAATGGCATTTTACTTCTTGCTTCAATATCTGGGTTCAAATTCTAACCTTGTACGGTTTTGGTGCATGTGGGGTTATTCGCTCTCCATTTTCATTCCAACTGCCGTAAGTATAGCATATTCATTGATTTTTCTTTGGTCTTGTTATTTGGTGAACAGATATAGACTGTTGCTTGGATTCGGGTATGTGTACTTTTCTAAGTTTTCCCATGTATTTGGAAAATCTTCAAAAGGCCGTATCTCTATACTCATGTCCAGATATGTGCTGGACATGGGCGCCAAACACAATTATTTCAAAAAAAATGAAGAGTTGGAGTATCGTAATATATAGATTACCTAATGTTATGTTTTGCATCAGTTTGAAGATCAAATTTATTATTAATTTGTTCTTTTACAATCATCTGAGCTGTAGTTATGACATGTTTGCAGTTTCTACTGCTTATTCCGATTGAGATTCTCCGATGGATCATTATACTCGTTGCTGGTACGGCTTCATCATGCTTTGTTGCCTTGAATTTAAGAACTTACATGGAGGGGACAAACGATCTCACAGTGATGGTGGTCGCAGCATTCTTGTTGCAAATGGCCCTTGCAATCTTCATCAAGGCATGGTTCTTTGCATAAACCTCACCGAGCCATCCTATGTAGACTATCCAAGCATAAAAAATCCAAACTTTGGTTACTCTGTTTCTGGGAAAAATGCAAAAAGAAGATCCGGATTCGATTCGGCGATGTTCCTCTTGAAGAAAAGCTCGTGTGATGTGGGATTTATTAGTTGTTGAGGTGTAGTTTTAGTGATAAACTTGAGACATTTAACAGAGACAAATGATTTGGTTTTGGAGTGGTTGATGTAATTGATCAGGTGGTGTTGACCTACAACTTTTAGGCGGCCAACATCATCACAACAACTAGAGTAGATATCAATGTTAATGTAATACCACAAAGTAATTTTTTTTTTAAATCTGGATTACGGGTTCTAAAATTACACAGCTTGTCAGCAGGGTAACCATCATCTTCATACCATTACTTACTCGAACATAAAATGTCAATTTTCAGATTATCGGTGTTCTCGTTTTGTATGTTACCATATGATAAGGATAACGAATATTTGATGGTAGTAAGAACACCATGAAAACTGGAGTTTCAATACTTTTAAAAGCACTAGCTATCTGAATTGTTGAGTCTTTTTGGTGTTTCTCTCAAGCTTTTAAGAATGTGATCTAAAATATTTTTTTTTTAAAAAAACTTTACAAATTAAACTCAATTAATTTTATAATAAAAAAAACATTAAATTATACTTATTTTCTCAAAAATGGGAATGCCGACCCGTAGTCTCCACCAGGGTTACAGTATCCCATCCTCGGCTTAAAACCTCCTCGATTTAACTCGAGTCTCTTTAAATAACTATCATCCATTTTTTCATTAGCACCACTCGTTACATTCACTTATTATCAAAAATTAAACTTTATTAAATCAATTCATGATCCATCTAGTAAAATAAGATGTCGTGGTTGTCAACACCATTTTTGTCTGGGCTAAAATTGGTTGGGCTTTCATAGTCTCGTCATTGTTTGGAGTCGTCATCGGTCGTTTTGAATTGAGTATGACCGAAAACCTGTAGAACTGGTTTGCATCTGAACTGAAATCAAGTTGGGCTCGGGAGTTGATTATGTGTGAGGAAGGTTATAGCACCTCACAACGCCCAAAATTGATACCTTTCTCAAACACTTGAATCTGCCATTGGATCGGGCTGCTTTCGGGAGATGTAGAAATTGACAGTGTTGTGAGTTCTTCCACCGTTGCGATCTTGCCAATAATACTCCGGCCACCGTGAGTCGAGATAAGAACTTGATTTTCTTATCCCACTTTCTCAGCCTTGCTAAAATTTTCTCAATAGCCTTTTTTGCTCTGATTTTTCTCCTTAATCCTTGTGTTCTCTAAGGATTTCCAAGCCGGTATTTATAGGCTAAAATTAGGATTTTTAAGCCTTCTCACCACCAAAAATCTCGAAAATAGTTGGGATAAGCTATGATTTTATTTTGGGGCGTAAGAAACGGAGGTGACTCAGAGTCCTCTTGGCAATAGGCTTTTTGACAAAGGCGGAAAAATACTCGAAAGATCTAGGATTTTCTTTTTCATTTTTTGTATTATTTTGGATTTTCACTGATTTTTAAGGGTTTTTTATTTTTACTATTTTAGTTTTTTTTATCTTATTAAGCTCATTGGACTGGACTCGAGTTGTGCATTTAGCCCAAGTAAAGTTTGGTGCTTACAACTGCCCCTCTTTGCTCATTGCTCGAATGAGAGAAATAGAGCAACAACTTTTCTAGTGAGTGTTGAACTTGCGCCCATGACACTCCGCTTTGGAGGCAAATCATGACACTTCATCTTGAAGAAAAATGGTGGCATTCTAACTTGAAGGCGATTTGTGGCACTCTATTTTGGAGCCGAATCATGGCACTCCCTCTTGGCGGTGATTAACAACATTCCTTCTTGGAAGCATACAACGGCACTTCATCTTGAAGGCGATTGGTGGCATTCTATCTTGAAGGTGAATCATGGTACTCCCTCTTGAAGGCGATTAACAACATTCTTTCTTGGAAGCTGTTGCGACTAATTTTTAGGAAATACCTCGGGGTCACTTAGAAGAACCGGGTTTTAATTGTTTTTGGAAATTTAGTCGGATTATAAAAAAAAGGAGGAGTCGCCACCGGCCATTTAAAAATGGTAGACCGGACACCGAAATAAAACCAGAGATTTTTCTTTTGAAAATGGGTTCGGGAGTCGGTTACACGTGGGGAAGGATGAGCACCCCCGTCGTGCCCGAAAATCGGTACCAAAAACATTACCGCTGAATTAATATTAAATTTTGCGAATTAAAGTGATTAATCGTGTCGAAATTTGGTTATACGAGCGAGTAAATTTTAGAGGTCTTAATATTCGAGAAGGAACGTCTGAACCACCACCACTACGACTGGTACTGGCCTCGTTCGTTCCCGAATAAAAAGACGCTCGCATTGCATCTTATAATTCGAGATGCAACCTATCATGACATATTAGGATGCATGCCACGAAAATATATTCGAACAACATTAAAGCAATTAGGCATGCCACATTAAAGAACATATATGCACAACATATGACAAAGCTATATTACAAGCATAAAATTAAATGCTAAACATAAAACATATGACCACATACCACATATAAAGAAAAAAAATGGCAAAACATATACTCGAATGACATTAAAAAACAAGCATGCGATATATATATTCGATGTAAACATAAAAAGCAAGATGCATGAGTGACGAAAATGCATGCATGACAACAATATGACCAAGAATGATATGCCAAAACAATAAATAAATAAATAGAAGCTGGCAGGGACCAAATTACAAAATACGCGAAAGGACAGGGACCAAAACAGAAATAAAACCATTTAAGAAAAGCTGATTAAAATGCGAAATTGGACTCAATTAAAACGGGGCGGAAACCTATAAGGATTGTGACGGTAATTTTCCCCTTCGCAAATCGATTGAAACCAGACTAGGGATCAAATTAAAAACACTTGAAAACATGGGAGGACCACGGGCGTGGTTTTGAAATGCGGAGGTCCTCACCGCGTGATTACGCCGATGCGGGAGGACTTAAATCAATAGTTAAACCTAATTAAAACTAAAAAACACTATAAAATGGAGATTGAAAACAGATTCAGCCCTTTTTTTTAATTTTATAAAACCCTAAATCGGGGAGGGCTTCCCCCTTTTCTTTGTTTGCTCCGGCGCCGCAAAGGGGTTTCGGTCGCCGTTGCCGGCGCCGGAACCCTAAAAACTTTTTTTTTTCAAAACTCCTTTTTGTTTGAAACCCCAAAACCAGATCCCAAAACACTTTAAAAAAACAAATCTCAAAAGAAAACCCCCTCCCTCTTTTAAAAAAATCAGACCGGAACCCTAAAGCCTTCCCAACCGAGGCCCGGACGGCTCACCCGTCGAACTTCCCGACGAAAGTCAAGGGTTTATCGCCGCCACGACTCGAAAGCCAGAGGAGATGGAGCTCTCGGAAGGTAAAAAAAAACTTTCCCTTCTTGTTTTTTTTTGTTTTTGAATCTTTGCATGCAATGATTGAAAAGAAAATAAAAACCGAGAGGAATACCTTTGAAACTTTCTGTGTTATTGATTTACTGGAATCCCCAATCGGAGGTTTTTTTTTTACAATATATGCTCACTGATTTTTCTCTCTATCTGATGCTCTCTGATATCTCTCCCTGATGCTCTCTGATGTCCCCCCCCCCTTCTATTTCGGGTTTTTCTTCCTATATAAACAAAACCGAAACAATAGGGGCCTTTAACTCTCTGTGCCTTGCTTTGATTGCTTCTGATATGGTCTAGTTGACCTTTTGTTGTTTTTGTTTGCTTTTTCTGTTGCCCATGTTATTTTGGGTATCTGATGCGTTGTTCTCTTTTTTGTGCATGTCGAGTTTTGCCTAATCGGGAGGGACACGGTTGGTGGAGATGGCAGTCGGCGTGGAGGTGGCAGAGGAGGGATCACGGGCATGCGCGCGTGGGAAGCAAAACGTCGCGCGTGGTGGAGCGTGGAGAGGAAGACTGTCTCTGGAATCCTCCATGGCTCAATCTGAGTCGTTCGATGACCTCCTCGATCCAACGGTCTGAGATGCGCGGCGCTAGGGCAATGGGGTGCTTGCTAGGGTTTCTCTATACCCGAGCTTCATCTGGACCGTCAGATCTAAGCAGATCTGACGGCTACGAATTAGGGCGGCGGCTGCATAAGAAACAAATGTGATTAGGGTTTTTTGTGTAAAGGGCTGAACGGGCCATTTGGGCTTCATGTAATTGGACTTTATTATCAATGTATTTTTGGGTTTTGTTAAATGGACTTTAATATTTAATAAATCTGGGCCTTTTTGTTTATATGATGGTTTCATTTATATGATTTTAGTTAGTCTAATAATAATATAAATTATATAAATACAATGATACATAAATAATATAAACAATAATAACAATAAACGTGAGTAATAATAATAATACTAATAATAATGAACAATGACAAATATGTAATAAAAGATAAATAATAAGGATAAGATAATATTAATAAAATATTATATTAATGTTTAGTTTTTTTTATTTGAAATATAAAATAGTAATGCTACTAATAATAACAATCCTAAAAGGCAATCAAAAACATATACACATTTAAGCTACTTATATCTAATATGTCACATGCACTTATATATATAGATAACACTCCTAATAGTAAGATAATAATATGTATGATATATATTTATATATATATATATATATATATATATATATATATATATATATATATATATTCTTTTTTTATATATTTCATAACAGCCCAATATAAGCCCATTAACAACACAAACTTAAAGGGGGTCCGATGTCCGGACAAAATTAGTGATTACAGCTGCCCCTCTTTGCTTATACTTGTGGAACAAGAATAAAGCAAAGACCATAAGCACTAATTTTGTCCTACTTCCCTTTCGGACGGTTTACTCCCGACGCAGCCACGTGAATCCAAGCAACTCCTCTTCCCAACGCCTTCTGATCACGAGTTCTCCCTCCGGATGTCCCGAACAGGTAGACAGAGTTTTTTTTTTTTTTACAGATTTCCATTCTCCAAGTGCCCGAACGGATAGGCATGTTTCAAATACATTTGTCTTCCCTTTTTGTAAGAACAAGCTAGTCATCCAAACAACTTTGCCTTCCCTTCGCGGTCTAAAAGCAAACTGGTCATAACTAAATCTGTCTAACTTCTCTGTTGGACGATTTATTCTCCTGGAGCTGCAACGCGCTACACCGAGTAATTTCCTCTTTGGAGCCTTAAGAATATGAGTTCTCTCTCTATAGAACTCATTTCCTTGGCATGTTCTTCGAGTGGCAGTTCTCTCTATATAGAACTTTCGTCCTCGTATTTTTCTGAAATTAAAGATCTCCAAGTCCTCTCCCTATAGGACCCTTCGCTTTCGAGATCCTGAAGCCTTGGGATTCTGAGTTTTTTCTCCACTAAACTCCTCTTCCTTAGCGTACTCTTCGAGTAGTAGTTCCTTCTCTACTGAACTCCTCTCTAAAATTAAGGATCTACAAGTCCCCTCTTCGTAGGACCCCCCACTTTCGAGATCCTGAAGTCGCAAGTTCCTCCTATATAAAGCTTGTTTGGACCCTTTCTCTGTAGGATCCTTCATCTTGAAATCTTTCGGCAAGCTTGAAAGCTTTGATCTGAAATCCTTGAGTGGCGAACATGAAAGCTTCACCTAACATTCTAGAGCGGCGGCTTGAAAGGCTTCGCCTGAAATCTTTTTTTAGTTCTCGCCTTATCGTTTTCTCTTCGTCCCGATAGGTATTCAAGTTGTCTTTCAAAAATCTGTGTAAATGGATAAAATTAAGAAATTTTGATCTTTTTAAGAAAATTATCCTTTAGGAAAGATATAGTTTTGAGGAAAAACATCTTTTTAAAAGGGATAAAGTTGAGAAATTTTGACTTTTAAGAAAAATATCCTTTGAGAAGGATAAAATTGAGAGATTGAGTTTTGAGGAAAACATCCTTTTGGAATGATAAAATTGAGAAATTAAGTTTTGAGGAAAACGACCTTCTGGAAGGATAAAAAAATTGAGAAATTTGAGTTTTGAGAAAAACGACCTCTTGAAAGGATAAAAATTGAGAAATTTGAGTTTTAAGAAAAACATCCTTTTGGAAGGATAAAAATTGAAAATTTTGAGTTTTGAGAAAAACGACCTTTTGGAAGGATAAAATCGAAATTTAAGAAAACCATCTGGAAGATTAAAATCGGGGGTTGGAAGGATTTTAGAAATCCGAATTACGCAAGTCGAAGGACTCTTGACTCTTGTGAGATCTGCTTCTCCTCTCGTGAAGCTGAAGATATGTTCTTTTACCAATCTTCAAACGCCTGTTTAGAGAAAACAAAATGCTATGATATGATTTAGTATGCCCCTAGCAAGGGTGACATCTAGCTATCGATGATGCATGAGCATATTTCAGGATGTAATGATGCATGTGTTTACGAGAATGCAAAGATGCATGTGTTTACGAGAATGCAAAGATGCATGGATTTAGTTTGTCTTCGTTTTTTAGGGTTAGTGGTTGTTGTCTTGGGACTACAACCATCCATTAGTCTTGTGTCTCGACAAAACTGGCCCCCAAACTTGTCACTCATTTTTCGTTCAAGTATTCAAGTCGAATGACTTTGGTCGTATTTAGAAACTTCATCTACACTTTTTCTAGCCTTGTGCTATCTTTCATCCATTCTGATTCAAACTCTTATGTACAAAACCCTTGTTACCCCACGGACAATGATGCCCCTCTCGAGTACTACTGGACCCTTGTTCTTCTTCTTCTCATCCACTTCTGGAATTGTTTGCCTCAAAGTGCCCATTCGGGTTTTCACTTTGAACCCTTCTCTTTTTTTTGTTCTTTTTTCTTAATTTTCTTTTTTCTTTCTTTCTTCTAATAATTTTTTTTCTTTCTTTTCTTTTTTCCTTTTTTTACTGACTTTTGATTGCCTGAATAGATAGACAGATTTCCATTCTCCAAGTGCCCGAACGGATAGGCGGGTTCTATTCTCCAAATGCTCGAATAGATGAGCAGATTTCCATTCTCCAAGTGCCTGAACGGATAGGCGGGTTCTATTCTCCAAATGCCTGAATAGATGAGCAGATTTCATATATCTTTGTCTCGAGCTTTGAGTATCTCTCTCCTTTGCTCTAAAGTTCTTGGGCTTTTGAGTTTCTGTCTCCTTTGCCCTGAGTTCTGAGTATTTGCCTCCTTTGCTCTAAAATCTTTTTGGCTTTGAGTTTCTGCCTCCTTCGCCATGAATTTGTGATATGAAGCGTTCCTCTTGAATTTCGCCTCAATCCCCAAAGTGTCTTTTGGGTTTTCATCGTGTCTCCTCTTTTTCTCTGTCCTCTTTCTTCTTCTTCTTCTTCTCTTTTTGGGCACTCCTTTGAGTTTCTTGAAGTCAACTTCTCTCTTTTTCGCTTCTTCTTGAAGGGAGGACCTACACTGATTAGAATCCCATTGCCCCACTTGCTTTAGGCTTATGTACTTTCTGACTGACCTCTGGTTAATGTCGACTGCTTTAAATGGTGTCTTTTGTCCAAAGATGCCACCAATTTTTGGCCCTCGTTCCTCTAAATTCGTGGTCAAGAGCTTCTCTTCTGAATTTCGCTCATTTGTCCCAAAGTGCTTTTTGGGTTTTCGTCTCGGCTCCTCTTCTTTTTCTCCTCTACCTTCATTCTTCACTTAGGCATATCCCTGTTGCCTTTTATCGAGTTGATTATTGTCTCATCTCAGTGCGTGCCCTCAACGCGGCGCGCGTGGTCGTTCTCAAGACATCCTCTTCGGCAAGATGCTTAGGCTCCGGGGGTAACTTCTGTTCCCCGTTTCTCAATGTCAAAATTTCTACCCTCATGTTCTATTTCAACCCTTCTTAGTGAAGGTCGATTTCATAGCTCGATATTTAACCGAAGGCGGTCTTGATATTTTAATTGGAGGTATTCGTCGTCTAGTAGCAAAGTTTGAACCTCCGATGGTGCCTCTCTGGGTACTGATGGCTTTACCTCGGGCCACAGTCAATCCACTTGTTCATTCCTATGTAGAAGACTTATGCAAGTGATTGGGTAAAAATGATTTTATTATGTAAATATACATTTGAAGAATCATGTCAAGTGAAAATCAAGTTTTTTTTGTTTTAGGGTCTTTGAAAAAAGGTTGACCCAAGTGAAATTTTCCGAATGTTGCAGAGATGCACATATGAAATCTTTTCTGAGCTATTAGGCTTCCGAGAAGAACGACTCCCATTCCTAGTTTCTAACCAATTTGAAGGTGGCTCTCTTTAACTCACTAACTCACCATGCCCCATCCTTCCCTCTTTTCTGATCTCAATCAGGCATTAGAAGTGTGGCAATCCTTGAAGAAAGGTTAACCTCGATAGGCGGAATGTAATCTGAAGACAAATTCATCATTCCGCGTATGGTCCAAATGGTCTTTTATGGCTTGTAATGTAGGCTAAGGCTCACGGCTATGAAAGAAAGGGTAAAAAGGCTCAAACAAGTGTTTAAGGGTGGTGAAACCAAGGATCAATTCTTTTAATCTGAAGTCTCAATTAAGCTCCGATGAAATGCTATTTCCTCTCTTACTTCCTTGGATCGCTCTAGACTGCCC
The DNA here is from genome assembly GCA_958450335.1 of Hibiscus tridactylites. NCBI lineage: Eukaryota > Viridiplantae > Streptophyta > Magnoliopsida > Malvales > Malvaceae > Hibiscus > Hibiscus tridactylites. The sequence goes on from OY288280.1 coordinate 70,742,591, forward strand.
CTCTTTTTTGGTTTTTTTTTGTTGTTGTTGGAGTTTTCACCCTAGAGTTCATTTCCTCTTATCAAGCGTAGTTTCGGATCAAATTGCACCTTCGCATTGTATTAGTGCAAGCTTTTGCTCAAAGGTGAACAATCTTTCGAGGCTCATCTAAGCAGAGATTCATTTGGATAGGGAATCCTCTTGTCCCTTTTCTTTATCCGCTTCTCTCTCTTTTCAAAATTGCACTTTTCACTTTAGTGCTTTTGCTTTTGATTTCTTCAGTTTTTATGTCGGTAACTTTTGACTTGATTTGGGTAGCTCTTTGAGAACCGACTTTTCTTCCGCTGTTTCCTTTCGATGTTTTTGGCTGCTCAAACTGAAAGTGTATCCAATGAATCTTTTCTCTTTTAATGCCCCTTAGTTCACAAGACATCATTCTCATAGCATAATCAGAATCCAATGTCATTTACTTGTTCATAGACTTCTATCCTTTTCTCCCCCCGGTGTAGGGGGTGATCCTTGGTTTGGGTTCAATCAGAAGAAAAAATTTGATAGGCTCAAACGAGGACGACAATGGGTATTTTTTTTATTTTCTTTCTATGTGAATGAAATTGAAGGAATGCCAAATGTCCTCCCATACACAGATATCAAAATTGGTCTTCAGGTGGTGGAAGTTTTAGGGTTATCACTTCATTCAAAGACCTTAAACAACAATGCCCGAGAGGGAAAATTCACTCAATGGGAGTGGCCCATTATTCCTAAACACTCGTTGTCACCCCTCTCTTGGCCTGAGTAGAGCATAGGGTTTTCATATTTATAGCGTCCTCACAACGTTCGGTCTTTCAGAAAAAATTTCTTTTTTTTTGAATTGAATTGAATTAAAGTTAATCTCAAAAAAGTGTATACATGTGTAATTGGAAAACAAGAGTAAACTTATGAGATGTTTAAAGAATTAAGGAATACCAAAATATTTTCTAAATAGCAAAATGAAACTTTCGTTATGATGAAAAAAATAAAAAATTTACAGCTTACTTATTTCTTTTGCATTTTTCCCAAATGCACAGGGATCAACGGATTTGAATTGCCTTTACCAATAGCGGTTTGCTCCGGGCTAGTTGTACCATTCCTCTGGGTACAATCAGTTTTCACCAATAATGAGAATTAGATTTTTGCAAAGGATTTATTTTCCTTTGACCATTCGTGAAAATGGATTTTCGATGGACATTTGAATTATCCATTGTCTTAAACTTCACCGTATTTAAGCACGTTGTGCCAACATTTTTGTCGGACTTGCCCCAAACATCGCTTCTTCTTTCATGAAGTGATGTAATGTTTTCAATTCACTTTTCTTGAATCGAGACTTGCATTTTTCCCAAATGCACAGGGATCAACGGGTTTGAATTGCCTTTACCGGTAGCCGTTTGCTCCGGGCTAGTTGTACCATTCCCCTGGGTACAATCAGTTTTCACCAATAATGAAAATTGGATTTTTGTAAAGGATTTATTCTCCTCCTATACGATATCATCTCCACTTGATTCTGAACCAAATGTTCTCGAAGCTGTTCGAGCTTATCCATCCTAACCACTAGGTCGTTCATGCTTCTGAAGTTGTACTGGTTAGAAACTGTTCTTTTTTCCATTTTTTCTCTCTTTTCTCTCTCTGTTTCTCTGACGTGAACGTTTTCCCCAAATTAGCAATGATGCGATGAAAGGCCTTAAGAAAGTTTAATGTCTAATGATGGATGTATTATGGACTCAAATTAACAAATGCATGATCATGAGATGAATGCATGACTGACAATGTTGCTTTGAAATGATAGATGGAACAAATGCTACAAATGTATGCAAGTCAAAGGTGTTGGTCATATAGGTGATTCCCCTTAGGTCAACTTTCATTTGAACGTAAAGAAGGATCCTCGTTACAAGATAGTCATAGCAAAAGTCCGACGGGTACTCTTCTTACCCCCAAATCATGTTCAAGGAAATGAAAACTTCGGCAAAAATGCTGGGGCCGAATTTGCTTTCTTTTCTAGCAATTCAATAACCTCTAAAACTACTGGTATCTAGTCCCAAATGCATCATAAAAACAAATTATCTCCTCGAAGCTGAATCAACCCCTTGACCTAATCCATGTTCTTTCCGGTCGTCACGCTCATTTCGGTCGCCTCTTTGCACTCGATCGGGTAGTTTCATGACTTTAGATCTTCGGAGTAGATCCGATCTTGCTTGACTTCCTCGGGGTGAAGTAAGGTTGTGCCTTCTTCGATGGTGGGTATTAAATGACCTGACACTGTGTGTTTGCTCGGTAAACTGCCCCTTTATCCCTTCTGATTCAACTCTGACCGATATTGGACTTGCTAATTGACAACATCTTTTCTATCAACCTCCCGTCCATAATGATAGCCCTTGATCGGGTAAAACCACCTTGACTCAACACCTTTATGTCATGATATGCATGCGAGAGTAAATGCAAGAGATCACAAAAGATCGTTAGTGTCGGATAAATACAATTATCATGATAAAAGAAATAAGGCAAGCATGAAAGCAAACAACCCTATTTATCCCGTTTAATGAACCTAGGCTATCCGCATGGCTCTAAAAGGGATGGGCTTTCTAGTTCTCTACATGCAGTTTTGGTTCTAGAAGGTACTCGAACTGTCCTCGCTGTCCCCTTCTAAGGGTAGCAAGGCCCCCGGTCATCACCCATTATAGGCTCCTCTCAACCGAGTTTAATTCGAGGGGACCCTTTCGCTATATCTGCACGGAGAAACGATATTCTCACGAAGATATAGGGTACTCGAGCCCCGAAGGTACTTGCTAGGCCCACACGGAGGAACAATATCCACACGAAAGCACTAGCGTTTCCCCCCCACTTAAACGAACGGGTTTAAATGCCAGTTTTAAATGCGTTTAAAATAAACTCGCACTTATAAACAAATATCGATCGATTCGGTCACTTTAATTCGCAACTTCTAATATTAATTGAGCGGTAAAGTTTTTTTTTTTTGGCTTGACCCTCTTTTTTGTTTTTGAAAACAAAATTTTGTCCCCAGCGGAGTCGCCATCTGTTGCGACTAATTTTTAGGAAATACCTCGGGGTCACTTAGAAGAACCGGGTTTTAATTGTTTTTGGAAATTTAGTCGGATTATAAAAAAAGGAGGAGTCGCCACCGGCCATTTAAAAATGGTAGACCGGACACCGAAATAAAACCAGAGATTTTTCTTTTGAAAATGGGTTCGGGAGTCGGTTACACGCGGGGAAGGATGAGCACCCCCGTCGTGCCCGAAAATCGGTACCAAAAACATTACCGCTTAATTAATATTAAATTTTACGAATTAAAGTGATTAATCGTGTCGAAATTTGGTTATACGAGCGAGTAAATTTTAGAGGTCTTAATATTCGAGAAGGAACGTCCGAACCACCACCACTACGACTGGTACTGGCCTCGTTCGTTCCCGAATAAAAAGATGCTCGCATTGCATCTTATAATTCGAGATGCAACCTATCATGACATATTAGGATGCATGCCACGAAAATATATTCGAACAACATTAAAGCAATTAGGCATGCCACATTAAAGAACATATATGCACAACATATGGCAAAGCTATATTACAAGCATAAAATTAAATGCTAAACATAAAACATATGACCACATACCACATATAAAGAAAAAAAATGGCAAAACATATACTCGAAAGACATTAAAAAACAAGCATGCGATATATATATTCGATGTAAACAAAAAAAGCAAGATGCATGAGTGACGAAAATGCATACATGACAACAATATGACCAAGAATGATATGCCAAAAAAATAAATAAATAGAAGCTGGCAGGGACCAAATTACAAAATACGCGAAAGGACAGAGACCAAAACAGAAATAAAACCATTTAAGAAAAGCTGATTAAAATGCGAAATTGGACTCAATTAAAACGGGGCGGAAACCTATAGGGACTGTGACGGTAATTTTCCCCTTCGCAAATCGATTGAAACCAGACTAGGGATCAAATTAAAACCACTTGAAAACATGGGAGGACCACGGGCGTGGTTTTGAAATGCGGAGGTCCTCACCGCGTGATTACGCCGATGCGGGAGGACTTAAATCATAATTAAACCTAATTAAAACTAAAAAACACTATAAAATGGAGATTGAAAACATATTCAGCCCCTTTTTTTAATTTTATAAAACCCTAAATCGGGGAGGGCTTCCCCCTTTTCTTTGTTTGCTCCGGCGCCGCAAAGGGGTTTCGGTCGCCGTTGCCGGTGCCGGAACCCTAAAAACTTTCTATTTTTTTTTCAAAACCCCTTTTTGTTTGAAACCCCAAAACCAGATCCCAAAACACTTTAAAAAAACAAATCTCAAAAGAAAACCCCCTCCCCCTTTTAAAAAAATCAGACCGGAACCCTAAAGCCTTCCCAACCGAGGCCCGGACGGCTCACCCGTCGAACTTCCCGACGGAAGTCAAGGGTTTATCGCCGCCACGACTCGAAAGCCAGAGGAGATGGAGCTCTCGGAAGGTAAAAAAAACTTTCCCTTCTTGTTTTTTTTTTGTTTTTGAATCTTTGCATGCAATGATTAAAAAGAAAATAAAAACCGAGAGGAATACCTCTGAAGTTTTCTGTGTTATTGGTTTACTGGAATCCCCAATCGGAGGGTTTTTTTTTTACAATATATGCTCACTGATTTTTCTCTCTATCTGATGCTCTCTGATATCTCTCCCTGATGCTCTCTGATGTTCCCCCCCTTCTGTTTCGGTTTTTTCTTCCTATATAAACAAAACCGAAACAATAGGGGCCTTTAACTCTCTGTTCCTTGCTTTGATTGCTTCTGATATGGTCTAGTTGACCTTTTGTTGTTTTTGTTTGCTTTTTCTGTTGCCCATGTTATTTTGGGTATCTGATGCGCTGTTCTCTTTTCTGTGCATGTCGAGTTTTGCCTAATCGGGAGGGGCACGATTGGTGGAGATGGCAGTCGGCGTGGAGGTGGCAGAGGAGAGATCACGGGCATGCGCGCGTGGGAAGCAAAACGTCGCGCGTGGTGGAGCGTGGAGAGGAAGACTGTCTCTGGAATCCTCCATGGCTCAATCTGAGTCGTTCGATGACCTCCTCGATCCAACGGTCTGAGATGCGCGGCGCTAGGGCAATGGGGTGCTTGCTAGGGTTTCTCTATACCCGGGCTTCATCTGGACCGTCAGATCTAAGCAGATCTGACGGCTACGAATTAGGGCGGCGGCTGCATAAGAAACAAATGTGATTAGGGTTTTTTGTGTAAAGGGCTGAACGGGCCATTTGGGCTTCATGTAATTGGACTTTATTATCAATGTATTTTTGGGTTTTGTTAAATGGACTTTAATATTTAATAAATCTGGGCCTTTTTGTTTATATGATGGTTTCATTTATATGATTTTAGTTAGTCTAATAATAATATAAATTATATAAATACAATGATACATAAATAATATAAACAATAATAACAATAAACGTGAGTAATAATAATAATACTAATAATAATGAACAATGACAAATATGTAATAAAAGATAAATAATAAGGATAAGATAATATTAATAAAATATTATATTAATGTTTAGTTTTTTTTTATTTGAAATATAAAATAGTAATGCTACTAATAATAATAATCCTAAAAGGCAATCAAAAACATATACACATTTAAGCATTATTACTTAGTTATACTTATATCTAATATGTCACATGCACTTATATATATAGATAACACTCCTAATAGTAAGATAATAATATGTATGATATATATATATATATATATATATATATATATATATATATTCTTTTTTTTATATTTCATAACAACCCAATATAAGCCCATTAACAACACAAACTTAAAGGGGGTCCGATGTCCGGACAAAATTAGTGATTACAGAAGCATATGGTGACACTTCATCTTGAAGGCAATTGGTGGCACTTCATCTTGAAGGCGAATCATAATATTTTCTTTTGGAGGCGATTAACAACATTCCTTCTTGGACGCATATGGCGACACTTCATCTTGAAGACAATTTTGCGGCACTTCATCTTGAAGGCGAATCATGGCACTCAATCTTAAATGTGAGTAGTGACATTTCTGTCAATCTGTCATGATAAAAGATGCACATGTTTCTAATGTATTTATCTAACATGTAAAATGCTCTACTATTCTGAATGCATGTAAATTGAATGTATTTTAATTTCTGAATTTATTTTCGTTGAGATCAAACTATTTGTACTTTTCTTTCTGCCTCATATCGTGCCTCTTGAATTCATTCCTTTCCATTTATCAAAGAATGGTGTTCGTGAACATTTCCTAGTATTATTGTGTTTTAAAATCCTTTTTGAGTAATGCATCGAACATCAAAACATATTGTAAACCCCTTTAGGTAAAGCAACGAGTTTACCAATTAACAAAAGAATGCACAAATGTCCAAATGAAAAGTACAAGAAAACGCAAAGTAGCAAGAAAATTGAAAATTTCCTCTTATTGAATGAAAATGGTCTAAGCCTTGACATATGATAATCAAATGTTTAAGACAACAAAGGTCAAAGGGAAACAAAAACAAAAAATAACAAAAAAAGGAAGAAATGCCCCTAAATATCAATTGTGAGGACTCTATTACTACTTTGCTCAAGAATCTTTTCTGATTATGACCTCTACCCAGTAAAGCTTGAGTTCTTGGACAAACATCTGAAGACATATAGATTTTCCTTCGATCATACTTGGACCATTTTTGAGCTTCCGACTTTAAATTTTTCATTGATTCCAAGACGCCCTTTGTGGGTTTTCATCTCATTGTTTACCAACAAGGCTCTTTCGAGTCTTCACCTTTTGATATTTCTCTTTTTCCTTCTTTTCTTTTTTTTTCTTTTACCAACAGGGTCCTTTCGGGTTTTCACCTCTTGGCTTTTTCTTTTTTCTTCTTTTTTTATCAACATGGCCCTTTTGAGTTTTCACTTCTTGACTTTTTTTTCTCTTCTTTTTTTTACCAACATGGCCTTTTTAGGTTTTCATCTCTTGGATTTCGCCCTTTCTTTTTTCTCTTTTTTACCAACAGGGCCCTTTCGAGTTTTCACCTCTTGCCTTTTTTTTTCTCTTTTTTTACCAACATGGCACTTTCGAGTTTTCACCTCTTGGTATGTCATGAATTCAAGCATAATATTTCTTCACCGAATCAGAATTCACAGGATTAGATAACTCATTCCCATCTCGGTTAGGATTAATGCCCCACCATAAAAAGCTTTTTTCACAACAAACGACACTTCCCAATTTGACATCCATTTTCCTCGAAAATCCCTTTGCGTAGGCAACCACTTTTTCAGAACCAAATCCCTTTTCCAAAACGTTCTTGGTCGAACTTTCTTATCGTGGACTCGAATCATTCGCTTTTGGTACATCTTCCCATGACAAATTGCTTTCAATCTCTTTTTTTCTATCATATTCAACTGGTCATATCTATCTCAAATCCATTTAGCTTTGTCCAACTCAAGTTTCATTAAGACACGAAGAGATGGAATCTCAACCTCAATCGGTAATACTGCCTCCGTTTCGTAAACTAAAGAATATGGAGTTGCACCCGTAGATGTTCGCATGGATGTACGTGTTGAGCTTGTAGCACGCTCGAATCGATCTTCTAAAACCGTCAAGAGGGTTGAATTGAACTCCCGAAGGAATTGGCTAAAATCGATAAAAATGATAGACAATTTGCACGATGATTTTAGAGTGGTTCGACTTTCTAACCAAAGTCTACATCCACTACCTTAGCACACCACTAAGGATTTTTCAATTCACTAATATGAATTCTTCCTTTTGAGGCCAAAGGGATAACCTTACAACCCTATCTTTTCAATGGCTAAGATAGAACCACTCTAGTTTTTCTCTCAAGGCTAAACTAGAACCTCTCCCTTTTACAAGGTAATTTGTGTAAACAATGAAAGCCTCACAAGGTGGGTGTTTACAAGAATTAAGCTCACAAGAGTGTAAAGAATAAAACAATGAAAAACACTCTTTATACAATATATACAAGAGAAATGAAGAATAAAGACTTAAATGCTATTTCTCTTGATCATGAAGCTTGGATATTGTCTCTAACCATCTTCAAGTGTCCCAAGGTTGCTTTTATAGTGTGGAATGATATTCTAGCCATTTATGGCTGTTGGAGATGTTTTGGAGCCGTTGGAAGCCATTAAAGTCGAGCTTTAAATGCTCACCTGCATAATGGTTTCGAAACCATTGAAGAGGTTTCGAAACCTTAAGAAGGGATTTGTAAAAACTAGCCGTTTATGGCCGTTACAGGGCCAAAGTTTCGAAACCTTCATAGAGGTTTCGAAACCTTTGTGCCAAGGTTTCCAAACCTTCATAGAGGTTTCGAAACCTTTGTGCCAAGGTTTCCAAACCTTAATAGAGGTTTGGAAACCTTTGTTAAGGTTTCAAAAACAATAGCTTACTGCCTAGAGAGGTTTCGAAACCTTGTAGGGAAGGTTTCGAAACTTCCACTTAAAAACACAATTTTGGCTAATTTTTGACTTTAAAATGTATATTCGATATAGGTGCAAAGTCAAAAATATTTTAAACATATTTTTCAAGTTTTAAGGACTTTTGAATTATTTTTGAAATCTTTAAACAAGTCCAAAACATTTTTCACATAATTTTTATATCAAAATATTTCTCAACAATCTCCCCCTTTTTAATATAACAAAACTTCTTTGAAAAATTGTTTTTGACAAAAGCTCCCCCTTAATTTTTCACTTATTTCTCCCCCTTTTTGTTATATCAAAAATAATTCAAATCTTTATAGTACATAATAACAATGGAGAGTAAGTTAAAAAAATTAAGTACAAAAAAAATTGAAAAATAAAACTCCCCCTTACTAAAGCATTCCATTAAATTTTTAGCACAAAACTTGACACTTAAGAGATTGAATTTCACCATTGAATCAAATCAATTTAAAACACATGAAATTTAATTTATCCAAGACTTTAAAACTTTATGCAAACATATGAATGAAACAATATGATACATATGCATAAAGAATCATAAAATGCCATGCACTTATAAATATAAATAAGCAAAGATGCATGAACATTTATCATCAACATAGGCAACCGAATGATTTAAAATCAAATACATTAAGATTAGAGGTTACCCATCTTCTTCACTTGTGTGACTAGAGCATATGAGATTCTTGCTTTTCTTGCCTTTGCTCCAACACACCTACAAGAGACACTTACTTGGATTTTGGTATCCAAATTGCTTTGGATCCATTAAAATTAATCTCAATGTCTCTAGTTCCCTTAGGAACCCATACTTGTCTAATCCTATAAGATTTTTTCTTCTTTATAGGACAAGTATGCAAGGAATGACCATGATAATGACAATGTGAGCATTTTGTCATTATGGGATGAGATGAATTATTAAAAATAATTTCTTTTTCTTTTGCTAAGCATTCAAGCTTAACTTTTAAATCAAGATTTTCTTTTTCTAAAATTCCATTGCTTGTTTTTGAAAACTCTAAATCATTTTTCAAAATATCATTTTCTTTTTCAAAATCTAATTTTGTTTTCAAAAGAAAATCATTTTCAAATTCAAGTTTAGAAATCATTTTCTTAAATTTGGAATTCATGGTCTCAAATTCCAAAAATAATTCATCGAAAGCATCTTGTAACTCATCAAATGAATATGCATTTGGATCATTAGAGTTGGAAGATACCTTGGGCTTATCGAGAGCCAAAACACCATCCACCTTTGGTGTTGAGAGGAGGATTGCACATGATGAAGCATCATCTTTCTTCTCTTCTTTCCCATATAATTTCTCAAGCTTCTCCTAAATTTCTTTGGCACTTTTGGATGGGGAGATCTTCTTGGAAATCTCTTCACTTAGGGCACAAAGAAGAATGTGCATAGCCTTTGCATTGAGATGGTCCTTCTTTGTGTCTTTGGCACTCATTTTCTTCTTCTTCTTAGGAGCTTCCAAATGTCCATCTTTGATAATCATCCAAATGTCGAGGTTGAATCCTTGGATGAAATATTTCATGATGTTGCTCCATTGGAAGTAACCTTCTCCTTTGAAGAGAGGAGGACACATGATAGAGCGGCCTTCCTCGAATGAAATAATTGTAGAACCGCTTGCCATTTGAAATCTTGAATCGATGAAATTCGAGCAATCGATCTTTACTCCCGGATGTTAGTCCTTTGATGGAGACGAGGCTCTGATACCAATTGTTGAGCTTGTAGCACGCTCGAATCGATCTTCTAAAACCGTCAAGAGGGTTGAATTGAACTCCCGAAGGAATTGGCTAAAACCGATAAAAATGATAGACAATTTGCACGATGATTTTAGAGTGGTTCGACTTTCTAACCAAAGTCTACATCCACTACCTTAGCACACCACTAAGGATTTTCCAATTCACTAATATGAATTCTTCCTTTTGAGGCCAAAGGGATAACCTTACAACCCTATCTTTTCAATGGCTAAGATAGAACCACTCTAGTTTTTCTCTCAAGGCTAAACTAGAACCTCTCCCTTTTACAAGGTAATTTGTGTAAACAATGAAAGCCTCACAAGGTGGGTGTTTACAAGAATTAAGCTCACAAGAGTGTAAAGAATAAAACAATGAAAAACACTCTTTATACAATATATACAAGAGAAATGAAGAATAAAGACTTAAATGCTATTTCTCTTGATCATGAAGCTTGGATATTGTCTCTAACCATCTTCAAGTATCCCAAGGTTGCTTTTATAGTGTGGAATGATATTCTAGCCGTTTATGGCTGTTGGAGATGTTTTGGAGCCGTTGGAAGCCATTAAAGTCGAGCTTTAAATGCTCACCTGCACAATGATTTCGAAACCATTGAAGAGGTTTCGAAACCTTAAGAAGGGATTTGTAAAAACTAGCCGTTTATGGTCGTTACAGGGCCAAAGTTTCGAAACCTTCATAGAGGTTTCGAAACCTTTGTGCCAAGGTTTCCAAACCTTCATAGAGGTTTCGAAACCTTTGTGCCAAGGTTTCCAAACCTTCATAGAGGTTTCGAAACCTTTGTTCCAAGGTTTCCAAACCTTAATAGAGGTTTGGAAACCTTTGTTAAGGTTTCAAAAACAATAGCTTACTGCCTAGAGAGGTTTCGAAACCTTGTAGGGAAGGTTTCGAAACTTCCACTTAAAAACACAATTTTGGCTAATTTTTGACTTTAAAATGTATATTCGATATAGGTGCAAAGTCAAAAATATTTTAAACATATTTTTCAAGTTTTAAGGACTTTTGAATTATTTTTGAAATCTTTAAACAAGTCCAAAACATTTTTCACATAATTGTTATATCAAAATATTTCTCAACAGTACGATACGCTAGCAAGGCAAAAGGTAGTTTCTCATACCAATTATTATATTTTATCACCATTTTCTCCACGATTCGTTTGATATTTTTTATTGGCTGCTTCGACGGTGTAACACCCCAAATTTTCTCCAATTTAAAAAATCCCTAATTTAAAACCCTAGAAATTGAGAATTTTTATTTTTGAAACCTTAATTTAAAAAATTGAACAGAATCAGAATTTTGTGGCTTAATTCAAAATTTTGGGGTCGTTTTGGAATGTTGGTAAAGTTATATTACCGTTTTGCAAACCCTAAAAATGTTTAATGACCATATGTGTGATTTGCCTTTTAACTAGGGTATTTATACCCAATTATAGCTCATATGAAACCCTATTCAGATTCTAATCATTTGCAGCCGCACCCTTCCTTTCCCTCTCCCCCTTTCTTTCGATATTCATCTCCCTCATCTTCATCTTTTCCGAACACACTTAGGTCAGGCCCAAGCCGCCGTCCGTTCGTCGATCGGAGATCACCGGTGTGCTCGGGTTCCTTTCGCGATCAAAACCCACCCAACCATCACCTTTTGTCACCGGCCGTTTGCTCGGAAACGGTAGAAAACTGTTCGGCTGTTCTCTTGTTCCCCTTCATCATTTCTCGCACTGCTGCTTCTCTTATTTGCGTCGTCCGTTATCTGCACAAAGTCGAAGGAAAAACCATCCTTCTCCTCCGATCGTCAATTTTTGGGTAAGCATGGAATTCGTGTTTTTGGTTTTTAAATAATGTTTTTTTTTTAGTTTTGAGTTGTTGTTTGATTCGATTCTGTTCATGTTCTGGTCGTGAATAACCGTCGTGGTTACCGTCTTGTGTATCGCAATGAGCCACTGTTGCCGCCACTTGACTCTATCGTCCTTGTCAGAGCAGTACCGTCGTTGATCTCCATCCGCGCTGCCGCCGTTTTGGGCGATGGAAACCCTAGCCGCCAATGGCGTTTTAGAAACCCTAGTTCCATTTTGGATGATGACATGAAAGTAGTGGGCTGTGTGTATTATGTGTTTGAGCCCATAACCTTGAGCCTGTTTAGAAGGCATGTGCTAGATCCTTAATCCGATTGTGTTTGGACTGTGGGAGACTTTGACCCAATCTAATTATGTGAACCGAACCAATGACCCAAACCGGTTGTAACCAAACCATTGTGTAAGATCATAATTGAACTGAACCGGGTGGACCCGTTAAACCAAATTGATTGACCAAGTGGACTGGACTGAACCGAAACATTGATCGGTTTGATTGTGAACCGGTTGAACCGAATTAGACTTTGACCAGTCAAGTCAACATTGATTGTTGACCTTGGACAGTTAACTTTGAACGACATAGTTGACTTTTTCGGAATCACTCTTATTGACCTTTTTCTGATTTCGTGAGTCCGAATTCGCTATAGGTTACAAAATGGCCTTTAGACAAGATTATATTATAGAAAAAAATTAAGGTTGCTAATTGGAGTGAAGCTTTAACGAGATTTTCTTTGGTTTTTCCCGTGTAACTCATTTGATGCGGCATTGTGGCTAGGCTAGGTCAGGGGGTTACAGTATGTACGTGGATAGTCAACTTTCCCTTTGCCCCCAAGTGACTGTGCATCCATACAGTGATGAGTTGCGCACATCCTAGAAAATACACACCTTCATGCTTTTTTAGGACATTGAGGGATCAAAAGGTTTCCGCCAAGATGGACATAGCTGAATTAATGCTTGACTCGATCTCCACAAATAAATCTATCACTGATTCTTTAATATATCTGGCTACTTTAGAAAAAATGATCAAGTCATAAATGCCTAAGGCAAAGATGTCGACTTGCTTTCTTAGATCAGGATGAGAATGGATCAACCCTGAAGTCTATCCCAGGCAATAGCTTTGTTTCCTCCTTTTCCCTATAATTGAGCTTCAACCCATAACATGCTAGTCTCGTTCAAGGTCACAAGCTTCTCTTTGTACGTTTTAGGCAGAGCCTCATTTATTTAAGGGTAATCTTCATCAATGGTCCATTTTGTTTAAGGTGTGTTTTATTTTGGTCGCCAAAATTTAAAAAAATTATTTTGGTCACTTACGTTTAGAATCGTTTTCATTTTGGTCCTTTGGTCGTTAGTCTCCGTTACTTAAAAAAATTATATTCTAATTTAATCCCCAAACTTTCAAAATTTTATTTTTCACCATCTAATTTAACCCCTAAACTTTCAAAATTTTATTTTTCACCCTTTTTTGTGTCTTGTCTCTTAATAAGCTTAATAGAGTCTTTGCTCTTGTTCTTTCCTCATGCAGGGCCTGAGAAAAACAAAATCATATACCAGCGTAGTGCAAAAGCAAACAAAAAAATATCCCTGAAAAATATAGGATAACTAGAACCATGCTACTATAAAAGAATCATGACATCTATTTTAACTTCAAAATTCATCTAAATTCCAGAAAAAATGATTTGTTATGATAAAGCAATCAAGTTATACTTACAATGTGTGTTAGAAAGTATCTTCAAAAGACTTAACAATAGATAACCACTAGTTTGCTCATCATTCAGTGAATTGCCATTGGCAACAATGTCGAGATTTGTTTTCCTCCTCCTTTTATTGTGGCCCGCCAAACGTCTTCGACAGTTTCTCTTACCTTCATCAAACTCTTGAAGGACATGAAGCTTAAAAATCAAACAACACGTCAGCTTGAACAACAAAAATTCATCAAGATTCAAGACTTCTTTTCAATCAAAATTTCTACATATTAAATATTAGATACTTAACTATTGCACTGTTGACAAAATCGTTGCATGATATTTCCAACCAGTGCCTTACTAGCTTTGGAATGCATCTCACAAACCTTATGTCGTCTATAATAATCCTTGGCCTGGCTCAGATCAGCACCACAGTCCTCAACCTGACAAACTGCGCGATTTTCATAACCTCTGCTCAACTTAGTCTTCTTCCCACTAGTTCCTTCCCAAGTTCTCATCTCCCTTTGACTGATTGGATAATCATGACCACCTTGGGAAGCAAGCTTTAAAGTAAGGCCACCTGCTTCTTCATTTACACCGTCATCTTCCACCACAATAACCCTCCTTTTCTTTTTCAATTCTCTTTTCCCTTTACCAGTTTCAGGATTCATTTCTTCGGATCATGACGATGAACTATTCGACGAATTTCCAGGAACCCAGACCCGAGTGGGAAAAATTGTCTTCCCATGCTATCAGCAGACACTTGATTTATCGAGCTAGCAATGAAAAGGTCATCACCCCATTTCCAATCATTCAAATCCCACTCCACTGACCTTTTCCTAACTGCCCGCAAATCCACCGGATTCATTCCATAAAATGGACGAGCTTCAGTTGCAAGTCTAGCTTCCATTTTTCAAACCCAAATACACAACAAGATCCCAACCCAGTAATTCAACCTAAAAATTTAATTTTTAACAACAAAAGCCTGGAACTTATGATTCCAATTAAGAGAAACCCACATACCAAATTAACTTATGATATGGGGAAGAAATCAAGAAACCCACTTCTCAAATCCCCAAATCTAAAACACCAAGCCTTTTTTTTATTTTCAATCCCACAACAACAACAAAAAAAAACCCCAAAAATAAAATTGAAATAAACCAAAATCTAATCAAACAAGCAAAGGGAATCAAAAGGTAAAAGAATAACAAATTTAAAGGTAAGTTGCTGAGAAGAGAAACGGCGGGAAGAGTAGGGAAAGTGGTAGGCGGAAAGTGAACGCAAGTTTTCTCGACAAGTTGCACTCTGAGGAAAGAACAAGAGCGAAGACTCTGTTAAGCTTATTAAGAGACAAGACACAAAAAGGGTGAAAAATAAAATTTTGAAAATTTGGGGGTTAAATTAGAAACTATTTTTTTAAGTAACGGAGACTAACGGCCAATAGACCAAAATGGAAACGATTTTAAACGTAAGTGACCAGAATAATCTTTTTTGAATTCTGGTGACCAAAATAAAACACACCCTAAACAAAAGGGACCACTGGTGAAGATTACCCTTTACTTAAATTTCGAACTCATGCACCTTCCTTAAATGAAGCAATGCAGCATACTCTTCTATCGTTGGGGGTCATGTCTTCCCCATTGAACGTGAAGTTGTTGTATAAAGGGTTCCAGAATTGTGCCATAGCTCGTATTAGTCCCTTATCTACGTTTACCTGCAGCAAGTAGGCTGTGACTCCATACGTATCGTACAACATCTGCCTCTTATCAGATCTCCACTGGTACCATATCTCTACTAATTCCTGAGTGTTATTCTACTTGAGCTGAAGGTGAATATAACCTGAGAACTGTTTATCTGGTCTTTCTAATATGCTATCGCCTCTTCTTCTTTGGGTGTTTTCTGACCATTTTCGAACATCATCATTTTTCTCTGATAAGCACTGAACTCTTTTGGTCATAGCGAAGATTTTTCTATCAAATCAATTAAATAACCAACATCTCTCTATGATGATGCATATGTACATAAAACAATAAACAACACAAGAAAATTTGATTTGTGTCACATAAATATAATAAATAATTAGATACTACAAAAACCATAATATAAAGAGCAAGAAAGAAAAACAAAACAAAACACATGCTCATATATCAATAGGTAACACACTAAGGTTTGAGTTTAGCATGGCTCTAATAAGGGGTGGGTTTTTACGGTTTTTTATATGGGGTTACGACTCTAGACAGGGTACCCAAATTGTACTCACTGATGTCTGCTAAGGCTAGTAAGGTCTCTGGTCCTCCCCTATTATAAGTTCTTAGGATCAAGTTCAACTTGAGGGGATGCTCTTCCCTATGACCATACAAAGGTTGCCCTCACGAAGTCATAGATCATATGCATCCCAGAGGCGACTACTATCCTATATGGAGAATAACCTCACGAAGGAACATCGTTTTGCCCCCACTTAAACGGGACCAAGCTTGGGTAGAAAGCTCATGGAATGATACAACATGACATGTACCCCTTTTGTGTGGCCTGACTCTCTTGAATTGTCCTCAGCGGAGTCGCCAAGCTGTTGACGTAGTTTTTGTCCTGGCCAAAATTGGTTGGGCCTTCATAGGTTCATCATTGTTTGGAGTCGCTATCGGTCATTTTGGGTTGGGTATGACCGAAAACCTGTAGAATTGGTCTGTGTCTGAACCGGAGTCAAGTTAGGCTCGGGAGTTTATTACGTGTGGAGAAGGTTATAGCACCCCCACAACGCCCATAATTGGTACATTTCTCAAACACTTGAATCTGTCGTTGGATCAGGCTGCTTTCGGGAGATGTTGAACCGGAGTCAAGTGTTAGAATTGGTCTGCTTCCACCATTGCGATCTTGCCAATAATACTCCGGCCACCGTGAATCGAGGTAAGAACTTGATTCCCTTATCCCCACTTTCTCAGCCTTGCTAAAATTTTCTTACTAGCCTTTTTTGCTCTTGTTTTTCTCCTTAATCCTTGTGTTCTCTAAGGTTTTCAAAGTTGGTATTTATAGGCCGAAATTAGGGTTTTCTCACCACCAAAAATCTCGAAAATAGTTTGGATAAGCTCGAATTTCATTTTGGGGCGCAAGAAACGGAGGTGACTCAGAGTCCTCTTGGCAATAGGTTTTTTGACAACAACGGATAAATACTCGAAAGATTTAAAGTTCTTTTCATTTTTTGTATTATTTTGGATTTTTACTGATTTTTTAGGAGTCTTTAATATTTCTACCATTTTAATTTTTTTAATCTTATTAAGCTCATTGGACTGAACTCGAGTTATGCAGTTAGCCCAACTAAAGTTTGGTACTTACAATGGTCATGCACCATTTAACATTTCCCCCTAAAATGAATAGACAGTTTGTTTCGAAAAGTAACTTACTCGGTTTACAACTCGGCTAAAAGAGTCGAGTCAACCCAAGATTGTACTAAGAACCAACAACAAACCAGCACATCACGTGGCTCACATTTAACCGCATTTACGACATACGTCGCACCCAAACACGCTCATGAGCTCTTATATCGTACACCGTGGAATCATGCATCCTTTATGCTACTTCCTTCAAGTATCTGTTTAGTAACTTCGCATGTCACATGCTTGTTTTACCTGATTGTTGTGGTCGGAAATCGGTTCAGATTCATGCATGCTCCACCTCAACCACCATATACACGTTTACCACAAATAAAACACAATTTCTTCTTTTTTTCGAAATAACGAAATTAAATTAAAAATAATAATAAGAAGAAAAGTTCATCTAGTTCAACTTTAAAAGGAAAGCAGAAATAGAACAAGAAATGACTCCAATATATGCTATAGAAAACATTTTATTTCTAAATATGGTAATTATTTAATACACTAGCGATGGAATTGAAAGTTTTCACAAATGTCTTAATTTTATGATTTAAAGACTTAGTTTAGGGTGTATGGTTTATGAGTTTAGGTGTATGGGTTTTGAATTTAGGAATAATGGTTGAAATTTATAGTTTAGGGTTATAATTTAGGGTTTATAGATTAAAACCTAAATTCTCGTCATATTACCCTAAAAACTAAATTTTAACTTTTAAACCTTAAATTCTAACCATAAACTCTAATTTCTAATCATTGTCCTTAAATTCTAAATCCTTATCCCTAAACTCATAAACCCTACACCTTAAACTAAGCCCCTAAACCCAAGGCACTTATAGAAACTTTTAATTTCTACCATCAGTGTATAGGATAATAATCCTTCTAAGTAACGCATTTTTTGTTTGCATTGCAAATGTATAAATATATAGGATTATTATCTTATACACTGGCGGTGGAAAACTAAAAGTTTTCACAAGCGTCTTAGTTTTAGGGTTTATGGACTTAATTTAGGGTTTGGGGTTTTAAGTGTAGGGATTTAGAATTTAGGGATAATGGTTAGAATTTAGGCATTATGGTTAGAATTTAAGGTTTAAAGGTTAGGGTTTAGTTTTTAGTGTAATAAGGCGAGGATTTAGGTTTTAATCTATAAACTCTAAATTATAAATTTCAACTATCATCCCTAAATTCAAAACCTATGCCCCTAAACCCATAAAACATACACTCTAAACTAAGTCTCTAAACTCTAAAACTAAGGCGCTTATAGAAACTTTTAATTTTCACCGCATTGTATAAAGTAATTATATATATATATATATTAATTAGTTAACGAGTGTTTACTGAGGTAATTTGGCAGCTCTCAGGTTGTAGAATTAGTCTCCCCCAAAGCTAAAGGAACCATAGTGCAGTAATTTGTTGTGTTATGTGATATGAAGAAAAAAAATAGAACTCGTGGTTTCAGATCTGGATTCAAACAGTTTTTTAATGGTTTAAAGGTAATTACAAGGTAGTAATCTATTTATAGGTATTTTTAACCCTTTGACAAGACACATACACTTTGTAGACAAAATAATTTGAACTTGTGTCTCATAAGATGAACGTCATCCGTTTTTTCACTAAAACACTTGTTGAGTTTTGAACTCAAACAGTTTATTGTAAGATATGTGTGTATTATCAAAGTGTTGAGAAAAAAATATAAATATATATTACATTATATTTACCTTAAAACTATTAAAAATAAAAAATACTTAATTATGAGTGAATGAAATATGAAATTATTACCACTTAAATTATTGAAAAATGCGGTAAATGCAGGTAAAATGATATTTTAGGTCTCACAATTTTACTAGTTTAGCTATTTTAGTCCATAAATATTTTTTTGGCACTTGAATTTTATTTTATTTTTATCGATTTAAACAAATGTGACAGAACAATAACGGTGTTGTTAAACGAGCAAGAATTATTATTTTTTTCTTTTATGTCAAGTCATCAAAAAGGACTATTTTATCCTCATTGAAATATTAACATCAACAATTTTAAAAATATTTTTCTTCTAACTATTGTCACGTGGCTAGGCTTATATGGCAAGCTCGTGCGACACTTGGTCGGGAAAGGACTTCGAAAGGGACCAAGTAAGCCTTGTAATCAAGTCTTGGCTTGGCTAGGTGAGCGGAAGTGTTGCGAAAGCGTTGCGAAGAAAGGGAAAATGAGATGGCTCGAGTGATTGCAAAACGAAGAGCCTCGTTAAAAAACCCCTCTAAGCCTAGTTAGGGGAAAAGAGTACTCGACGTTGCTATTCTTTTATTAATGAAAGAAAGGTGAAAACAAAAGGAATTCAGGATGATTACAAATGAGGCGGCGAGGCCCTTTTTATAGCCTAGCACCTCCCGATCTAACGGTCACTATCGATTACAATGGATGGCCGAGATCGGCCTAATCTACCTAATGAAGGCAAGAGAATACTATCCATAATTCCTTCCATCTTAGTAGGTCTTCTTTCCTTGTGAAAGAGATTTGATTCTCCATGAATCGAGGGATGAATGGATGCTTGATCTTTGCCTTGAATACCATGGTCAAAGGGGTAGATATTCCCAAAGGAATGGGCTTGAATGGCCATGGATGATGGAAATCCGGATAGGCTCTCGGACAGGCCCATGAGTGCGGCTTGGTGTGTTGCTTTGTGCAGCTCGGATAGGCCCATGGGTGCGGCAGAATGGTGCTGCTCGGTCAGGCCCTCGGGTGTTGCTCGGACAGGCCCTCGGGTGCGGCTGGACAAGGCCCTAGGTGTTGCAGGACAAGCTGCTCGGTCGGACAGGCCCAGGGTGCCTGGCTCGGCTGGATCGTAGCCCCTAGGGTGCGGCAGAATGGGCCAGATGAACTTAGGCACCTCAGATGCGTTGGGCGTGGCACGGGGTGCTGGAAGCTCGGCCCCAAGGTCTCGGACGTAAGTGCTGGATATGGCCCCTAGGTGTGCAGCATATTGGGCCCTAGGGTACACCATGGTAACATCGTCCTCCACCGAATTGAGCGACGCCCTCGTTGCTCGTTGGGCTTCAAAATCGGCAATCTTGTCTTCAGATTGCCACAAGTCTTTGTCTAACTCCCAACTACCCTCGGCTTCGATTAGACCCTTCCAAAGCACAAAGTACTCGTGCCTTGGTTGGAAGCCTTTGCGTCGAATGACTCGATCGGCTTTGATGGCTTCGACTTCTCTCTCAAACGAAGTCCTAACTCCAATGGGTGCTCGCTTGGAGATGTTTCTTTCCGGATCTTCCTCATCCTTGTGATAAGGCTTAAGAACACTCACATGGAAGACGGGATGGACTTGGATGTTGGATGGCAAGTCTAGCTTGTAGGCCACCTTGCCTACCCTCTTGATCACACGAAATGGGCCTTCGTACTTCCTCACAAGAGCCCTGTGAACAGAGGAATTTCGAAGTGTTAGATGAAGTTTAGCCAAAACTAAATCGTTTACCTGAAATTCGACGTCGCGTCGCTTCTTGCCGGCCCATTTCTTCATTCGTTTGCTTGCTTTGTGGAGGCAAGCATTGGCTAAGTCTCTTTGCTTTTGCAAGTCCTTCACTACATGGAAGGCGGCTGGATTTGGACCTTGGTACTTGGTCACGATCGCATCTGGTGTGAGCGGTTGTTTGCCCATCACTATCTCGAACGAACTTTGGTTCGTGGCTTCACTCCTATGCAAGTTGTAGGAGAATTGGGCCACGTCTAGCAAATCGGGCCAATTCCTTTGAGATGCGCTAACAAAATGTCTCAAGTAGATCTCTAATAACGCGTTGGCCCTCTCGATTTGCCCATCGGATTGTGGATGAAAGCTTGTTGAAAGGTTCAAGGAGGAACCCAACAACTTGAACAACTCGGTCCAAAACTTACCCGTGAACCGAGCGTCCCGATCACTTACTATTGACTTTGGAATTCCCCAAAGCTTCACGACATGCTTCAAGAAAAGACGAGCGGCTTCGTCGGCGGGGCATGTCTTATTGGCGGGAATGAAGGTAGCATACTTCGAAAACCTGTCTACTACAACCATAATACTCGAAAAGTTATTAACACAAGGAAAACCAATAATAAAGTCAATAGAAATATTTTCCCATGGTCTTTCCGGTATTGGCAAAGGTTGAAGTAGTCCCATCGGCTTGTTAGCTTCGATCTTGTCTTGTTGGCAAACAAGACAAGTCTTCACATATGCTTCTACATCTTTATTTATACGAGGCCAATAATAACGCTCATTAAGTAAAGATAAGGTACGATGCATATCTGGATGTCCAGCCCACTTCGAATCATGATATTCCTTCATCAATGTCTTTCGCAAATTGTTGAAGTAGGGGACGAACAAGCATTGGCCTCTTGTGAAGAGAAGATCATCTTCGACCCAAAATCGGCGTGACTTACCCTCTTTGGCAAAGGTGATTAGATTCTTTGCGGTGGGAATCATGCGTCAAGCCTTCCTTGATGGAATCAAGTAACTCACCACTTGGTTGGCTAATGGAAGCAAAGATGGCTTTTCGGCTAAGCGCATCGGCCACGGTGTTGGTCTTTCCGGGCTTGTGCTCCATTGAAAAATTGAATTCCGCCAAGAAATCTTGCCACCTTGCTTGCTTAGGAGACAATTTCTTTTGGGTTAGAAAATATGAAATTGCGGAATTATCGGTAAAGACGACAAACCTGGAACCCAAGATATAATGTCGCCATGTGCGAAGGAAATGGATGATGGCGGTCATCTCCTTCTCTTGAATGGTGTAACGCCTCTCCGTTTCGTTCAACTTTCGGCTTTCAAAGGCAATTGGATGACCTTCTTGCATCAAAACTCCACCAATGGCATAGTCGGATGCATCAGTGTGGATGACAAATTGCTTGGAATGATCGGGCAAGGCTGAAACGGGCTCACTTACCATGGCTTGTTTAAGCCTTTCGAACGCTTGTTGACAACTTGGACTCCATTCCCAAGCTTTGTCCTTCTTCAAGAGTTCGGTCAAAGGCATGGCTATGGCGGAGTAACCTTGCACAAATTTACGATAATAGTTAGGTAAACCAAGGAAAGAGCGAAGTTCGGTTACCTTAGTTGGCAGTTCCCAATCGTCTATGGCTCGAACTTTTCTTGGATCCATTCGGATCTACCACCTCCAATGATGTGGCCTAAGAACGGAACTTCTTGTTGAGCGAAATTACACTTTTCGCGCTTGATGTAAAGCTCGTTCTCACGGAGAATCTGTAAAACCTTCCTCAAGTGCATTAAGTGTTCATGGAAAGTCTTACTATAGATGACAATGTCATCTAAGTAGACGACAACAAAGCGATCAAGAAAAGGTGAAAGTACCTTATTCATTAAAGTGCAAAATGTTGCAGGAGCGTTTGTAAGGCCAAATGGCATTACAAGAAACTCAAATGAACCATACCTTGTGATGCACACGGTTTTGGGCTCGTCACCTTCGGCTATGCGCACTTGGTAATACCCCGAACGAAGATCTAACTTTGTGAAGAATCTAGCACTTTCAAGTTGATCAAATAAATCGGTACTTAAAGGAATAGGGTATTTGTTTTTTACCGTAAGTTTGTTTAGAACGCGGTAGTCGACACACATGCGCAAGCTACCATCTTTCTTCTTTTGAAAGAGGATGGGTGCTCCAAACGGACCCTTGGATGGGCGAATGTACCCGGCATCCAAGAGCTCTCCAAGTTGCTTTCGGAGCTCTTCTAACTCCGGTGGCGCCATTCGGTAAGGTGCTTTTCTCGGCGGCTCGACATTTGGCACCAACTCAATGCGATGATCCACCTCACGGTTAGGTGGCAAAGCCTTCGGCAATTCAGACGGCATAATGTCCTCGAACTCCACGAGAACTCGTTCTACTTCTTCGGGAACTTCTTCGGCTTCTATCGCCTCGTCTTCCTTGAGCACAATAAGGAAAGACTCTTCCTCCTTTCGCATACCATTGCGGAAGTGGATGGAAGACAACATCTTGGATTGGATACCTACATCTCGACTCACAGGCACCAAACATTGTTGGGCGCGATCGAGCACAACCAATACATCGGCAAAGGGCAAGAGAAGTGCATTAATCTTGTCCAAAAAAGATAAACCAACCACAAGATCGTAATCATCAAGAGGAATTACCTTAATATCCTCACAGCCTTTCCAACTTCCAAGTTGGATCTCGACCCTTTTTGCAACTCCGACAATGGGCGCTTCTTTCGAGTTGACCGTCTTAATCCACCCACTCGTCTTCAACACGTTGAGATTGAGTTTTTGGGTGGCTCCTTTAGAAATGAATAACTCGGAAGCTCCGGTGTCCACAAGTGCACGCAATTACTTTCCGGCAATCGTGACTTCTACAAACATAAGACCACTTTTGGGCTTGTTAGATAAAGAATTTACTTGGAGATTACTTACAATTGCTCCAAGTTGGGCGGTGGGCTCGTCGTTGACTTTGACGGTAGAAAGACTTGTCCTTTGTGGGCAATCTCGAATATGATGATTTCCTTTGCAATGGAAACATCCTCGTCTCTCCCATGGTTTATTTGATCGGCCTTGTCGGTTATTGTTGTTGGATGGCCTATCGTGGTTAAATTTCTCACCTCCGGCTTTGGCATTCTTGTCTCCCCAATTTTTGGATTTTGGCTTTGGTTTGGGCGAGGCTCACTTCTCGAACTTGGGCTATTGCCTCGGCCTCGTCAAGGGCATGGGAAAGATCTTTGACACCATGTCTTTCCAACTCCATGTTAGCCCATCGGTTCAACCCATCCATGAAAATTGAGAAGTCTTCATCTTCTTCTAAGTTGGTGATTTGAAGCTTTAACTCGGTGAACTTCCTCACGTACTCATGGATGTTGTTGTCGTGCTTGAGTTGGCGTAGCTTTGAGCACAACTCTCTTTGAGCATTCTTGGGATAAAATGCCTCATGGATCTCATCTTGAAGCTCTTCCCAAGTCTCTACGAGAACGTCTCTATCGGACTCCTCGGCACACCTATGTCTCCACCATAAAAGAGCGCTGTGAGTAAAATAACTAGAAGCGATATTTACCTTAGTGGATTCATCCACGATGTTGGTGTTGTAACACCCCAATTTTGGGCTTAGAATTTTTGGGTTTGAACTGGACCGGTTGGATTTTCGGTTCGAATATATAAGGTGGTTTTAGGGAAAGCCTAGTTCAGGATGCATTAAAAATATGGAAAAATATCTAAAAATCCTCTTTTATTATGTATAAGAGTGGTGAAATCAATTTTGCGAAATGAGGTTTGGAAATAAGACATTTCGAGTTAGTGACTAAAATGTAATTTTTGAAAAGTTGGTGATTGTTTTAAAAGGATTGAAACTTTGAATCTTTAAGGAGCTAATTTACCCAAGAAGAGTTTTCTCCAGATTTTTCTTAATATTAAAGATTTAATTAATGATTTTTAATAAAAGGAAAAAAGGTGAAATAGATATTTTTGACTTCATAACTAACTTTTGTCAAACCTTTCCCATTTCTTTTTCTCTCATTTTTCTCTCAGCCAAACACATTTCCCCAGCCATTTTTCCTCTGATTTTAACATCTAAAGATGAAATTTCAATCTCCAATTGATCTCTAATCATTCCTACATCAAATCCTTATTATTTGCTTAATGAATTTTCAAGAATCTTGGCTTTAAACAAGGAGAAACTTACATTTAGAGGTATGAACGTCCTTCTCCTCTAAATACTCAGTTCTTTACTGAAATTCCCAAGTTCTCAATCCTTGATTTGAGTTTTATTAAAGGTTTTGATGTTGTGATCTTGATTTTGGCTTAAAATGCAAGATATGGATTTAATTTTGAAGAAATTCGTAATAATTGATTGGGCTCTATTTTGAGATGTCTTTTTGATGTAATTTGGATTTCTAAATGATGTATAATTGAGGTTTGATCAATGCAATCCCGAATAGGTTGATTTTCCTAAGTTTTTACTTGTGAAAATGGTGGTTTTGGGGTGATCTTGGTGTTTTGTTAATGCTGGAGGTATAAGGACGTGTTTGGGATCATTTTGGATGTTAATTGATGTTTAAAAATGGTTAGAAGTGATGGATCTTGGCTGGGTTAAATCTTGGAAGTGTTTGGAGGTGATTTCGGTTGTGTTTGGTAGCCGAAATGTTGGATTTGCAAAAAGCAGCGAGTTTAGGTGTGTTGCTGGTGTTTTTAATGCATTATGATGCATTAATCCTCTGTTGTTATGTGCTTGAAACAGGGGAGAATGATCCGTGAGCAATAGAGGTGGCGTGGAAGGTTTCGGATGCTTGGAAGGCTTGTTGGCTAGCCTTGTTTTGTGTATCGGTGAGTGAAGTTGGGTTTTCAGCTTTAAAACCAAGGTTTGAAGGTTTTGGGAGCTTAGTTTAAGTCTAAACAACTTAGCTAAGCT
Source organism: Hibiscus tridactylites (assembly GCA_958450335.1). Taxonomy (NCBI): domain Eukaryota; kingdom Viridiplantae; phylum Streptophyta; class Magnoliopsida; order Malvales; family Malvaceae; genus Hibiscus; species Hibiscus tridactylites. The sequence continues at coordinate 70,768,109 of OY288280.1, forward strand.
CAAGAGTAAGTAAATGAAATTTCTCTCTTGGTTTGTGTTATGAATTGGTTTTTAAAGCACTTGTGATTGATGGATGCAATGCATGTGTTTTGCATGTTTAAAATTCTGTTTTGAAAGCATATTTTAGCATGGTTTAATGCTGGTTTTGAAAGTCATGTGTGAAGGATGCTCAAGGTAAGAGATCCTTGGTTTTGTACATTGGAATTGTGGAATTGATGCATAGTGTTGCATGTTGTTTAATGGCTTTGTTTAATGCTTTAAAACAGTGGATTGATGATGGTAATTGGTGGTTTTGGCATTTTGGTTATGCTTGTAAAAACCATGGTTTAATGTGGTAAATGGTTATATTGGCAAGTGATGTAAGTGGTTCTTGGTTACTTTAATCGGATATAGTTAGTCGGCTATAGGATTGGGTGCACCGTGAATAAAGTCGCCTTGGATGTCGAGGGGTTGTGATTGTACCGTAAACTCCATCCAAGATTCCTAGCGATTGAGGCAATTGGTGTCACCACGATGGAGGTTGGCTCTCGTGAGTGGGCTTAGTTTAGTGCCACTACGATGGAGGTTGGCTCTCGTGGGTGGGCTTGGTTTAGTGCCACCACGATGGAGGATGGCTCTCATGGGTGAACCGTGTTAAAAGTCACCATGATGGAGGTTGGCTATCATGGGTGGACTTTGTTAAGCGTCACAACGGTGGAGGGTTGCTCCCGTGTGTGAGCTTGGTTAAGGTGATTACAATGGTTGTGGTAGCTTCCATGTGTAAGCCTTGTGACGTGTCCCGGCTCTCGCTAGTGTATTATACAACTTCCGATGAGTGATGTTGAGGGGTTGTGATTGTACCGTTAAACTCCATCACGGGTGTTGAGGGGTTTTGATTATACCGGTAAACTCCACCTTGTGTTGTTCGGAAGTGTGTATGAAGCGTGTGGGACAACGCTTGTAATCCGCGTATCCGATTGTGTATTGGGTCTTGTGTATGGTTAAGATCACAATGGTGGTTAAAAGTCCATGTGTGGATCTTGTGTATGATTAAGATCACAATGGTGGTTAAAAGTCCATGTGTGGATCTTGTGTATGGTTAAGATCACAATGGTGGTTAAAAGTCCATGTGTGGGTCTTGTGTAATGAAGCATGTGATGCTTGAAATGATGCAAGGTTGCATGGAAAGTGTGTAATGTACAAAGAATGCATGTATTGCTTGTTAAGCTTGTACAAGTGTTTATCTTATATTGAAAATGGTGCATTTGTGCATGTGAATCTCTTTAGTGCATTAAAGTCTTGTGAAGGCTTGTTTTTAAAGGCATGTAATGCAAATGTTGATTTTGTGGTTCATGTATTGCATTTGTTTAATGCATGAGATAGAATTGAGGGTGTAAGTAGTTTTTAAAGGTTTCTTGCTTTGAAATGATTTTCAAGTATGAGAAAAGTATAATGTGAAGTGGAAGTGTTTTCCAAGGATTTTGTATTTAACTTTGCATATGATGTTCATGCATGGAAAGGTTAAATTGATGGTTTTGCAAGGTTGTGCTTTGAAGTGAATTACTTAGCTTTTCTAAGCTAAGGGTTGGTTTTCATGTTTGAGCAATGCATGATTTAAAGCATGTTGTTAAAAAGGGTTTTCAAACATTGCTTTGGTTTATCGAATTGTGTTTACTTTTAAAAGAGGTTTTATGACTCGCTGCATTGGTGGTGTTTTGGTTTTGAGCATTCCTCACTAAGCATTATGTGCTTACGCTTCTTTTTGTCCATCAATGCAGATATTTGAAGTTGGGACAGCAAGAAGCAAGGGATTCAAGGAGAGCTCCACTTGAGATGTATGTCTCGGTTAATAGCTATAGATAATAAAGGCAATGGGGGGAGAGTCTTTTATGTTGATGTTTAATGAGATTGTATATGTTGGACAAGTTTGGTTTATGGTTTTGAACTATATGGTTTAACGCTTGCAACGTTTGAATCTTCTTATTCCTAAGTCGTTATGATATGCTTCTTGTTTTAAAAGCATGATTGAGTGTTGGATGTGTTAAATGAGTTGGTGCACCTAGGGGTGGTTTTGTATCTAGATTTTGATGCAAATTGGTAGGTATGATGCTTGGCATGTTGTTGATTTAATGTGGAATGGTTTGGAGCATGTTTGATGGGGTTTAAAGGTGTTTAAACAGGCCTATCTGCTGTTTCTGGGCAGGGTGTTTCGAAACACCCTTGCCTGTTTCGAAACAGGCCCTTGTTTTGGCCTGGGTGTTCCTGAACGGCCTAGACCGTTTCTGAACACTTTGGCTACTGCCAAGGGGTGTTTCTGAACGGCCTAGACCCGTTTCGGAACACTTGACCGTTGGGCATAAAATTTGAATGATTTTGAGGTTTGCAAGCTTTACGTTTTAGTCCTGATTCTTGTATGTGCAATTGATTGAGTTTGAGATGTCCGTTTGAGATGAAATTTGGCATAGAGGCATGAAACATGACTAATTTCATAATGGTAACTTAAAAATTGGTAAAGTCCTCTTAATTTTCAGAATTTACAAATTGGTCCCTAAATTCGTATTTTGTGCAATTGGGTCCCTTATTGTTTTCCGATTGCTGTGATTTTTGAGTATGCTTATCTCAAGAGTATGCCTAGGTTTAGTGTGCATCTAGACAAGTTTAAAAGGAAAAAAAGGGGTCGTTAATCAAGGTTGACTTTCGGGTTGACTTTGGTTTTCCCCGTGTAATCTTCGTAGTTCGGGACAACCGTCTAGGCCGGGCTACGGGGGTTACATTTGGTGGTATCAGAGCTGAGTTGCGAATGCTTTGAGAAATGGTAAATTGTTGTGATAAGTGTTTAATGTTTATTCTGATGTGTGGATGGAAGTCGGTTGAAATGTGTGTCTTTGAACGAATTGTTGATGTTTTTAACATGCTTTTTGGTTATGAATCTTCATTCAGCTAATGTGGATTTGTGCTGATGATATGCTGGTGATGTAAGCTGATTTTATGAATGATGAAAGTGTGATGGGTATGATATGTTGATTATGCTGTTGCGAGTGAATGTTGTTTGATGAGAGCATGATCGAAATATGTTGATTGATATGCTCGATGTTGTGATATCCATGTTTTCATTGACTGTTATGTCATGTAAAAGGGGAGAATTCGAGATACCCATTTCCTTATTATTATAGCTATTGTGTTATTTTGGAGTTGGAGTTTTGAATCCTTGCTTGAAGCTGGCCTGGTCGTTTTGTTTGTTTTGTTATGATAGCTTGTTGTTAATAGCATGATGAAATCGATGAGAGAATGGCAGTTAGGTGAGATGGTTGCTGCTTTAGAGCAGGTTGTTAAGGCGTGGAATTCACCTTTTAATGGAGGTGTTTCGTCTCAGTCTTCAGTGCCTGGAGTTGAGGTAGTAAGGCAGGAGGAAGAAGCTGGTTCTGTGATGAAGAGTTCATCACTTATAGTTCAAGAGGTGTTGGGAACATCTCAGGCTGTGGCAAAAGTAAGGTTTGTAGACGTGCTGGCAGTGGGATGTGCGGGTTTGTCGAAACAGCGTTTACATGATTTGGGAGCTGTGGAGTATCATGGTTCGACACCTGAGACATTCGAGGCCTGGTTGCCCAGTGTTGTTCTGATTTTGGATCAGGAAGGTTGTGACTATGCCTTTAAGCTGGGAAGTGTTGTCTCATTGATGTTGGAGGACGCTTGTGCCTGGTGGATATCTGTGGCAGTGGCATCGCATATCCACGATATAGATTGGGACTTCTTTGTGTCTGCCTTTTTTGAAAGGTACCTTGGAGAGAAATTCCCAAGGGTTAAGCAACGTGAGGGTGTGGTTTCAGTTTATGAAGGTGAGAAATGTATAAGTAAGAGAGCTATGGGCACTGGCCTTGGGAGTGATCAGCGTAAGAGGCGACGTGATAGAAGGTTTTGCTTGAATCGAAGCTTGGATGGTAGTGCAGATTTGGGGCAAGTGCTACTTGATTGAGGAGGGATAGCTCGGTTGCCGATGTGTGACCGATGTGGGAAGTGTCATGTTCGAGGTTGTTGGGGCGCAGGAGTTTGTTGGAGCTGTGGTTCTAAAGAGCATGTGAAGCGAAATTGTCCTCATGTGGTAAGATCAGCTTCAGTGGTAGCAAAAGGGTCTCTGAAGGGTCGTGAGCGCGGCCGAGACAAAGTTCGAAGGTGGCAGGAAGTGCGGAACGTTGTGAGGAGCTTGGAGAAAGAAACCTGTTGGAATTGTGGGTCTGTTGGACATTTGAAACGAAATTGTTTGATGTTGGCTCGGGGTAGCCAGGGTTCTTTACCGCAGGGAGATGGTGATGACCTTAATGTGTTAGCTAGTGCTGCAGCGGTGCGGCTGGAGAATGATGGTTCTGCGAGGAAGAGAGCTCGTCTGTTGAAGCTCCGGGGCAGTGAGGTGTTTACAGGTAACCTTGTTAAGTAATCTTTGCTCTAGTATCTTAGTTTGGTATCAGTTGGTATTTCCTTGCGTAGTGGGTATGGTCTCGTTGCTAGCATGTTTGGGGTGGTAGTTGGTGTTGTTTTGAAAACAACTTTAGTATGAAGAGGGTATTAGTGAGTATCTTGTGGATAATGGGTTGTTAGAATGATGGAGTTGGTCAAGTTGGAAGTGAGATAGGAGGTTGTTTATAGGCGGATTCTGAGGATGTTATTGGTGGGTGTGAACCGACATACATGCACAGTTAAAATCATTTGTTATATGCTATATTATATATGTACTGGTCCATGCATACATGTGACATGACATTAGAGGTTTTGCATGCATGTACATCAGGCATTGATAGGGCATATTGGTGACCATGCATACGAACGTTCACACTCGCTGATAGTTAATCGGGTCCGTTAGTGTTGTGCTAGGGTTAGATTGGATGGGGGTTTTAAAAGTTGTATTGGTGTTAGGAGTATGTTAGAAGTAATAGAGGGTATTAAGCGAGTTGTCAGTAATAGTGAGTGCGATATAGCATGTTGGAAGAAGGAAAGTGTTTTGGTGCTTAAAGAGTTTAGTGGTGTGGTGGTGAGGAGATTACCGGTTGAAGTTAGAATCGGTTAGAGTGGTTGTGAATAGCTGGTAGAAGTGGTAGTTTCTTGGTGTTAAATGATGTAGTAAGTTAGTGGATGTGTTCCAAAGTGCTGAGGTAACTTGGCATTGATGTAGTAGTAGAAGGGTTGTTTATGTAGGTGATGGTTCATAGCAACCTTTGAGGAGTTGAGAAGAGGTTGTGTTGTGGGTTGTAGAAAAGGGTTAGCCTGGGGTGAATAGAAGTTTCGTAATCTTTATATGTATGTATCGAATGGGCGGTGTCCTGGTAAGGCTAGTGTTGTAGTTAAAGCTTGTAGTGGAAAGGCAATGTAAGATCAAAGGCCATTGTTGGTTGGACGGGTTCTTGTGAGAAGTGGTTGGCTGGTTGTGATTAAGTAAATTCCGTCTGAAGACAGCTGGTGGTGTGTGGAACGGCTGGCGGAGTCAAGGTTGGGGCTTTGTGATGTGATTTTCGGATGTTAGGTGAGTAGTCTTGGTGAATCGTTATGGTAATGATAGCGGCGGATGTGAAGGAATGTCAGCAATACGTTGAGAAGTTTGAGTGAGCAGTTGATGCTTAAGAATTTTCGCTTGATGTGGTAACCTTTGGAAGAGGTTGAGCAGTTGTGCAAGGGGTTTGAGAAGCAGAGAAGGTTGTGGGTCACATGGTGGCTGAACTGGATTTGTTGGTGTCACCGTGTGTACGAGTTTTGGGAGTTATGAGTTAGGGTGGTGTATGTTGTAAAAGTTGGAGGTTCTTCAGTTTGTTGTTGGGGCTATGTGCAGTCCGGAAGTGTGAAAGGTTAAGATGTGGTTAACATTTGAGTGTTCTGGAATTCGAGAACAGTATGTGGTGGTGTTGAGTTTGGGTGGAGTTTTGTGAGGAGAGTGTTTAGTGGTGGTTAAGTCTCCTGTGTTGCTTTATGTGTTGCTTTGAGAAGTTTGGTTGTTCTCTTTTCTCCAGTTGAAATTTCGAGGACGAAATTTCTTAAGGGGGGAGAGTTGTAACACCCCAATTTTGGGCTTAGAACTTTTGGGTTTGAACTGGACCGGTCGGATTTTCGGTTCGAATATATAAGGTGGTTTTAGGGAAAGCCTAGTTCGGGATGCATTAAAAATATGGAAAAATATCTAAAAATCCTCTTTTATTATGTATAAGAGAGTGGTGAAATCAATTTTGCGAAATGAGGTTTGGAAATAAGACATTTCGAGTTAGTGACTAAAATGTAATTTTTGAAAAGTTGGTGACTGTTTTAAAAGGATTGAAACTTTGAATCTTTAAGGAGCTAATTTACCCAAGAAGAGTTTTCTCCAGATTTTTCTTAATATTAAAGATTTAATGAATGATTTTTAATAAAAGGAAAAAAAGGGGAAATAGATATTTTTGACTTCAGAACTAACTTTTGTCAAAACTTTCCCATTTCTTTTTCTCTCATTTTTCTCTCTGCCAAACACATTTCCCCAGCCATTTTTCCTCTGATTTTAACATCTAAAGATGAGATTTCAATCTCCAATTGATCTCTAATCATTCCTACATCAAATCCTTATTATTTGCTTATTGAATTTTCAAGAATCTTGGCTTTAAACAAGGAGAAACTCACATTTAGAGGTATGGACGTCCTTCTCCTCTAAATACTCAGTTCTTTACTGAAATTCCCAAGTTCTCAATCCTTGATTTGAGTTTTATTAAAGGTTTTGATGTTGTGATCTCTATTTTGGCTTAAAATGCAAGATTTGGATTTAATTTTGAAGAAATTCGTAATAATTGATTGGGCTCTGTTTTGAGATTTCTTTTTGATGTAATTTGGATTTCTAAATGATGTATAATTGAGGTTTGATCAATGCAATCCCGAATAGGTTGATTTTCCTAAGTTTTTACTTGTGAAAATGGTGCTTTTTGGGGTGATCTTGGTGTTTTGTTAATGTTGGAGGTATAAGGACGTGTTTGGGATCATTTTGGATGTTAACTGATGTTTAAAAATGGTTAGAAGTGATGGATCTTGGCTGGGTTAAGTCTTGGAAGTGTTTGGAGGTGATTTCGGTTGTGTTTGGTAGCCGAAATGTTGGATTTGCAAAGAGCAGCGAGTTTAGGTGTGTTGCTGGTGTTTTTAATGCATTATGATGCATTAATCCTCTGTTGTTATGTGCTAGAAACATGGGAGAATGATCCGTGAGCAATAGAGGTGGCGTGGAAGGTTTCGGATGCTTGGAAGGCTTGTTGGCTAGCCTTGTTTTGTGTATCGGTGAGTGAAGTTGGGTTTTCAGCTTTAAAACCAAGGTTTGAAGGTTTTGGGAGCTTAGTTTAAGTCTAAACAACTTATCTAAGCTCAAGAGTAAGTAAATTAAATTTCTCTCTTGATTTGTGTTATGAATTGGTTTTTAAAGCACTTGTGATTGATGGATGCAATGCATGTGTTTTGCATGTTTAAAGTTCTGTTTTGAAAGCATATTTTCGCATGGTTTAATGCTGGTTTTGAAAGTCATGTGTGAAGGATGCTCAAGGTAAGAGATCCTTGGTTTTGTACATTGGAATTGTGGAATTGATGCATAGTGTTGCATGTTGTTTAATGGCTTTGTTTAATGCTTTAAAACAGTGGATTGATGATGGTAATTGGTGGTTTTGGCATTTTGGTTATGCTTGTAAAAACCATGGTTTAATGTGGTAAATGGTTATATTGGCAAGTGATGTAAGTGGTTCTTGGTTACTTTAATCGGATATAGTTAGTCGGCTATAGGATTGGGTGCACCGTGAATAAAGACGCCTTGGATGTCGAGGGGTTGTGATTGTACCGTAAACTCCATCCAAGATTCCTAGCGATTGAGGCAATTGGTGTCACCACGATGGAGGTTGGCTCTCGTGAGTGGGCTTGGTTTAGTGCCACTACGATGGAGGTTGGCTCTCGTGGGTGGGCTTGGTCTAGTGCCACCACGATGGAGGATGGCTCTCGTGGGTGAACCGTGTTAAAAGTCACCATGATGGAGGTTGGCTCTCATGGGTGGACTTTTTTAAACGTCACAACGGTGGAGGGTTGCTCCCGTGTGTGAGCTTGGTTAAGATGATTACAATGGTTGTGGTAGCTTCCATGTGTAAGCCTTGTGATGTGTCCCGGCTCTCGCTAGTGTATTATACAACTTCCGATGAGTGATGTTGAGGGGTTGTGATTGTACCGTTAAACTCCATCACGGGTGTTGAGGGGTTTTGATTGTACCGGTAAACTCCACCTTGTGTTGTTCGGAAGTGTGTATGAAGCGTGTGGGACAACGCTTGTAATCCGTGTATCCGATTGTGTATTGGGTCTTGTGTATGGTTAAGATCACAATGGTGGTTAAAAGTCCATGTGTGGATCTTGTGTATGGTTAAGATCACAATGGTGGTTAAAAGTCCATGTGTGGATCTTGTGTATGGTTAAGATCACAATGGTGGTTAAAAGTCCATGTGTGGGTCTTGTGTAATGAAGAATGTGATGCTTGAAATGATGCAAGGTTGTATGGAAAGTGTGTAATGTACAAAGAATGCATGTATTGCTTGTTAAGCTTGTACAAGTGTTAATCTTATATTGAAAATGGTGCATTTGTGCATGTGAATCTCTTTAGTGCATTAAAGTCTTGTGAAGGCTTGTTTTTAAAGGCATGTAATGCAAATGTTGATTTTGTGGTTCATGTATTGCATTTGTTTAATGCATGAGATAGAATTGAGGGTGTAAGTAGTTTTTAAAGGTTTCTTGCTTTGAAATGATTTTCAAGTATGAGAAAAGTATAATGTGAAGTGGAAGTGTCTTCCAAGGATTTTGTATTTAACTTTGCATATGATGTTCATGCATGGAAAGGTTAAATTGATGGTTTTGCAAGGTTGTGCTTTGAAGTGAATTACTTAGCTTTTCTAAGCTAAGGGTTGGTTTTCATGTTTGAGCAATGCATGATTTAAAGCATGTTGTTAAAAAGGGTTTTCAAACATTGCTTTGGTTTATCGAATTGTGTTTACTTTTAAAAGAGGTTTTATGACTCGCTGCATTGGTGGTGGTTTGGTTTTGAGCATTCCTCACTAAGCATTATGTGCTTACGCTCCTTTTTGTCCATCAATGCAGATATTTGAAGTTGGGACAGCACGAAGCAAGGGATTCAAGGAGAGCTCCACTTGAGATGTATGTCTCGGTTAATAGCTATAGATAATAAAGGCAATGGGGGGAGAGTCTTTTATGTTGATGTTTAATGAGATTGTATATGTTGGACAAGTTTGGTTTATGGTTTTGAACTATGTGGTTTAACGCTTGCAACGTTTGAATCTTCTTATTCCTAAGTCGTTATGCTATGCTTCTTGTTTTAAAAGCATGATTGAGTGTTGGATGTGTTAAATGAGTTGGTGCACCTAGGGGTGGTTTTGTATCTAGATTTTGATGCAAATTGGTAGGTATGATGTTTGGCATGTTTTTGATTTAATGTGGAATGGTTTGGAGCATGTTTGATGGGGTTTAAAGGTGTTTAAACAGGCCTATCTGTTGTTTCTGGGCAGGGTGTTTCGAAACACCCTTGCCTGTTTCGAAACAGGCCCTTGTTTTGGCCTGGGTGTTCCTGAACGGCCTAGACCGTTTCTGAACACTTTGGCTACTGCTAAGGGGTGTTCCTGAACGGCCTAGACGCGTTTCGGAACACTTGACCGTTGGGCATAAAATTTGAATGATTTTGAGGTTTGCAAGCTTTACGTTTTAGTCCTGATTCTTTTATGTGCAATTGATTGAGTTTGAGATGTCTGTTTGAGATGAAATTTGGCAGAGAGGCATGAAACATGACTAATTTCATAATGGTAACTTAAAAATTGGTAAAGTCCTCTTAATTTTCAGAATTTACAAATTGGTCCCTAAATTCGTATTTTGTGCAATTGGGTCCCTTATTGTTTTCCGATTGCTGTGATTTTTGAGTATGCTTATCTCAAGAGTATGCCTAGGTTTAGTGTGCATCTAGACAAGTTTAAAAGGAAAAAAAGGGTCGTTAATCAAGGTTGACTTTCGGGTTGACTTTGGTTTTCCCCGTGTAATCTTCGTAGTTCGGGACAACCGTCTAGGCCGGGCTACGGGGGTTACATTTGGTGGTATCACAGCTGAGTTGCGAATGCTTTGGGAAATGGTAAATTGTTGTGATAAGTGTTTAATGTTTATTCTGATGTGTGGATGGAAGTCGGTTGAAATGTGTGTCTTTGAACGAATTGTTGATGTTTTTAACATGCTTTTTGGTTATGAATCTTCATTCAGCTAATGTGGATTTGTGCTGATGATATGCTGGTGATGTAAGCTGATTTTATGAATGATGAAAGTGTGATGGGTATGATATGTTGATTATGCTGTTGCGAGTGAATGTTGTTTGATGAGAGCATGATCGAAATATGTTGATTGATATGCTCGATGTTGTGATATCCATGTTTTCATTGACTGCTATGTCATGTAAAAGGGGAGAATTCGGGATACCCATTTCCTTATTATTATAGCTATTGTGTTATTTTGGAGTTGGAGTTTTGAATCCTTGCTTGAAGCTGGCCTGGTCGTTTTGTTTGTTTTGTTATGATAGCTTGTTGTTAATAGCATGATGAAATCGATGAGAGAATGGCAGTTAGGTGAGATGGTTGCTGCTTTAGAGCAGGTTGTTAAGGCGTGGAATTCACCTTTTAATGGAGGTGTTTCGTCTCAGTCTTCAGTGCCTGGAGTTGAGGTAGTAAGGCAGGAGGAAGAAGTTGGTTCTGTGATGAAGAGTTCATCACTTATAGTTCCAGAGGTGTTGGGAACATCTCAGGCTGTGGCAAAAGTAAGGTCTGTAGACGTGCTGGCTGTGGGATGTGAGGGTTTGTTGAAACAGCGTTTACATGATTTAGGAGCTGTGGAGTATCATGGTTCGACACCTGAGACATTCAAGGCCTGGATGGCCAGTGTAGTTCTGATTTTGGATCAGGAAGGTTGTGACTATGCCTGTAAGCTGGGAAGTGTTGTCTCATTGATGTTGGAGGACGCTTGTGCCTAGTGGATATCTGTGGCAGTGGCATCGCATATCCACAATATAGATTGGGACTTCTTTGTGTCTGCCTTTTTTGAAAGGTACCTTGGAGAGAAATTCCCAAGGGTTAAGCAACGTGAGGGTGTGGTTTCAGTTTATGAAGGTGAGAAATGTATAAGTAAGAGAACTGCGGGCACTGGCCTTGGGAGTGATCAGCGTAAGAGGCGACGTGATAGAAGGTTTTGCTTGAATCGAAGCTTGGATGGTAGTGCAGATTTGGGGCAAGTGCTACTTGATCGAGGAGGGATAGCTCGGTTGCCGATGTGTGACCGATGTGGGAAGTGTCATGTTAGAGGTTGTTGGGGCGCAGGAGTTTGTTGGAGTTGTGGTTCTAAAGAGCATGTGAAGCGAAATTGTCCTCATGTGGTAAGATCAGCTTCAGTGGTAGCAAAAGGGTCTTTGAAGGGTCGTGAGCGCGGCCGAGACAAAGTTCGAAGGTGGCAGGAAGGGCGGAAAGTTGTGAGGAGCTTGGAGAAAGAAACCTGTTGGAATTGTGGGTCTGTTGGACATTTGAAACGAAATTGTTTGATGTTGGCTCGGGGTAGCCAGGGTTCTTTACCGCAGGGAGATGGTGATGACCTTAATGTGTTAGCTAGTGCTGCAGCGGTGCGGCTGGAGAATGATGGTTCTGCGAGGAAGAGAGCTCGTCTGTTGAAGCTCCGGGGCAGTGAGGTGTTTACAGGTAACCTTGTTAAGTAATCTTTGCTCTAGTATCTTAGTTTGGTATCAGTTGGTATTTCCTTGCGTAGTGGGTATGGTCTCGTTGCTAGCATGTTTGGGGTGGTAGTTGGTGTTGTTTTGAAAACAACTTTAGTGTGAAGAGGGTATTACTGAGTATCTTGTAGATAATGGGTTGTTAGAATGATGGAGTTGGTCAAGTTGGAAGTGAGATATGAGGTTGTTTTTAGGCGGATTCTGAGGATGTTATTGGTGGGTGTGAACCGACATACATGCACAGTTAAAATCATTTGTTATATGCTATATTATATATGTATTGGTCCATGCATACATGTGACATGACATTAGAGGTTTTGCATGCATGTACATCAGGCATTGATAGGGCATATTGGTGACCATGCATACGAACGTTCACACTCGCTGATAGTTAATCGGGTCCGTTAGTGTTGTGATAGGGTTAGATTGGATGGGGGTTTTAAAAGTTGTATTGGTGTTAGGAGTATGTTAGAAGTAATGGAGGGTATTAAGCGAGTTGTCAGTAATAGTGAGTGCGATATAGCATGTTGGAAGAAGGAAAGTGTTTTGGTGCTTAAAGAGTTTAGTGGTGTGGTGGTGAGGAGATTGCCGGTTGAAGTTAGAATCGGTTAGAGTGGTTGTGAATAGCTGGTAGAAGTGGTAGTTTCTTGGTGTTAAGTGATGTAGTAAGTTAGTGGATGTGTTCCAAAGTGCTGAGGTAACTTGGCATTGATGTAGTAGTAGAAGGGTTGTTTTTGTAGGTGATGGTTCATAGCAACCTTTGAGGAGTTGAGAAGAGGTTGTGTTGTGGGTTGTAGAAAAGGGTTAGCCTGGGGTGAATAGAAGTTTCGTAATCTTTATATGTATGTATCGAATGGGCGGTGTCCTGGTAAGGCTAGTGTTGTAGTTAAAGCTTGTAGTGGAAAGGCAATGTAAGATCAAAGGCCATTGTTGGTTGGACGGGTTCTTGTGAGAAGTGGTTGGCTGGTTGTGATTAAGTAAATTCCGTCTGAAGACAGTTGGTGGTGTGTGGAACGGCTGGTGGAGTCAAGGTTGGGGCTTTGTGATGTGATTTTCGGATGTTAGGTGAGTAGTCTTGGTGAATCGTTATGGTAATGATAGCGGCGGACGTGAAGGAATGTCAGCAATACGTTGAGAAGTTTGAGTGAGCAGTTGATGCTTAAGAATTTTTGCTTGATGTGGTAACCTTTGGAAGAGGTTGAGCAGTTGTGCAAGGGGTTTGAGAAGCAGAGAAGGTTGTGGGTCACATGGTGGCTGAACTGGATTTGTTGGTGTCACCGTGTGTACGAGTTTTGGGAGTTATGAGTTAGGGTGGTGTATGTTGTAAAAGTTGGAGGTTCTTCAGTTTGTTGTTGGGGCTATGTGCAGTCCGGAAGTGTGAAAGGTTAAGATGTGGTTAACATTTGAGTGTTCTAGAATTCGAGAACAGTATGTGGTGGTGTTGAGTTTGGGTGGAGTTTTGTGAGGAGAGTGTTCAGTGCTGGTTAAGTCTCTTGTGTTGCTTTGTGTGTTGCTTTGAGAAGTTTGGTTGTTCTCTTTTCGCCAGTTGAAATTTCGAGGACAAAATTTCTTAAGGGAGGGGGAGAGTTGTAACACCCCAATTTTGGGCTTAGAACTTTTGGGTTTGAACTGGACCGGTCGGATTTTCGGTTCGAATATATAAGGTGGTTTTAGAGAAAGCCTAGTTCGGGATGCATTAAAAATATGGAAAAATATCTAAAAATCCTCTTTTATTATGTATAAGAGAGTGGTGAAATCAATTTTGCGAAATGAGGTTTGGAAATAAGACATTTCGAGTTAGTGACTAAAATGTAATTTTTGAAAAGTTGGTGACTGTTTTAAAAGGATTGAAACTTTGAATCTTTAAGGAACTAATTTACCCAAGAAGAGTTTTCTCCAGATTTTTCTTAATATTAAAGATTTAATTAATGATTTTTAATAAAAGGAAAAAAAGGGGAAATAGATATTTTTGACTTCATAACTAACTTTTGTCAAAACTTTCCCATTTCTTTTTCTCTCATTTTTCTCTCAGCCAAACACATTTCCCCAGCCATTTTTCCTCTGATTTTAACATCTAAAGATGAGATTTCAATCTCCAATTGATCTCTAATCATTCCTACATCAAATCCTTATTATTTGCTTATTGAATTTTCAAGAATCTTGGCTTTAAACAAGGAGAAACTCACATTTAGAGGTATGAACGTCCTTCTCCTCTAAATACTCAGTTCTTTACTGAAATTCCCAAGTTCTCAATCCTTGATTTGAGTTTTATTAAAGGTTTTGATGTTGTGATCTTGATTTTGGCTTAAAATGCAAGATTTGGATTTGATATTGAAGAAATTCGTAATAATTGATTGGGCTCTGTTTTGAGATTTCTTTTTGATGTAATTTAGATTTCTAAATGATGTATAATTGAGGTTTGATCAATGCAATCCCGAATAGGTTGATTTTCCTAAGTTTTTACTTGTGAAAATGGTGCTTTTTGGGGTGATCTTGGTGTTTTGTTAATGTTGGAGGTATAAGGACGTGTTTGGGATCATTTTGGATGTTAATTGATGTTTAAAAATGGTTAGAAGTGATGGATCTTAGCTGGGTTAAGTCTTGGAAGTGTTTGGAGGTGATTTCGGTTGTGTTTGGTAGCCGAAATGTTGGATTTGCAAAGAGCAGCGAGTTTAGGTGTGTTGCTGGTGTTTTTAATGCATTATGATGCATTAATCCTCTGTTGTTATGTGCTAGAAACAGGGGAGAATGATCCGTGAGCAATAGAGGTGGCGTGGAAGGTTTCGGATGCTTGGAAGGCTTGTTGGCTAGCCTTGTTTTGTGTATTGGTGAGTGAAGTTGGGTTTTCAGCTTTAAAACCAAGGTTTGAAGGTTTTGGGAGCTTAGTTTAAGTCTAAACAACTTATCTAAGCTCAAGAGTAAGTAAATGAAATTTCTCTCTTGGTTTGTGTTGTGAATTGGTTTTTAAAGCACTTGTGATTGATGGATGCAATGCATGTGTTTTGCATGTTTAAAATTCTATTTTGAAAGCATATTTTAGCATGGTTTAATGTTGGTTTTGAAAGTCATGTGTGAAGGATGCTCAAGGTAAGAGATCCTTGGTTTTGTACATTGGAATTGTGGAATTGATGCATAGTGTTGCATGTTGTTTAATGGCTTTGTTTAATGCTTTAAAACAGTGGATTGATGATGGTAATTGGTGGTTTTGGCATTTTGGTTATGCTTGTAAAAACCATGGTTTAATGTGGTAAATGGTTATATTGGCAAGTGATGTAAGTGGTTCTTGGTTACTTTAATCGGATATAGTTAGTCGGCTATAGGATTGGGTGCACCGTGAATAAAGTCGTCTTGGATGTCGAGGGGTTGTGATTGTACCGTAAACTCCATCCAAGATTCCTAGCGATTGAGGCAATTGGTGTCACCACGATGGAGGTTGGCTCTCGTGAGTGGGCTTGGTTTAGTGCCACTACGATGGAGGTTGGCTCTCGTGGGTGGGCTTGGTTTAGTGCCACCACGATGGAGGATGGCTCTCGTGGGTGAACCGTGTTAAAAGTCACCATGATGGAGGTTGGCTCTCATGGGTGGACTTTGTTAAGCGTCACAACGGTGGAGGGTTGCTCCCGTGTGTGAGCTTGGTTAAGGTGATTACAATGGTTGTGGTAGCTTCCATGTGTAAGCCTTGTGATGTGTCCCGGCTCTCGCTAGTGTATTATACAACTTCCGATGAGTGATGTTGAGGGGTTGTGATTGTACCGTTAAACTCCATCACGGGTGTTGAGGGGTTGTGATTGTACCGGTAAACTCCACCTTGTGTTGTTCGGAAGTGTGTATGAAGCGTGTGGGACAACGCTTGTAATCCGCGTATCCGATTGTGTATTGGGTCTTGTGTATGGTTAAGATCACAATGGTGGTTAAAAGTCCATGTGTGGATCTTGTGTATGGTTAAGATCACAATGGTGGTTAAAAGTCCATGTGTGGGTCTTGTGTAATGAAGCATGTGATGCTTGAAATGATGCAAGGTTGCATGGAAAGTGTGTAATGTACAAAGAATGCATGTATTGCTTGTTAAGCTTGTACAAGTGTTTATCTTATATTGAAAATGGTGCATTTGTGCATGTGAATCTCTTTAGTGCATTAAAGTCTTGTGAAGGCTTGTTTTTAAAGGCATGTAATGCAAATGTTGATTTTGTGGTTCATGTATTGCATTTGTTTAATGCATGAGATAGAATTGAGGGTGTAAGTAGTTTTTAAAGGTTTCTTGCTTTGAAATGATTTTCAAGTATGAGAAAAGTATAATGTGAAGTGGAAGTGTTTTCCAAGGATTTTGTATTTAACTTTGCATATGATGTTCATACATGGAAAGGTTAAATTGATGGTTTTGCAAGGTTGTGCTTTGAAGTGAATTACTTAGCTTTTCTAAGCTAAGGGTTGGTTTTTCATGTTTGAGCAATGCATGATTTAAAGCATGTTGTTAAAAAGGGTTTTCAAACATTGCTTTGGTTTATCGAATTGTGTTTACTTTTAAAAGAGGTTTTATGACTCGCTGCATTGGTGGTGTTTTGGTTTTGAGCATTCCTCACTAAGCATTATGTGCTTACGCTCCTTTTTGTCCATCAATGCAGATATTTGAAGTTGGGACAGCAAGAAGCAAGGGATTCAAGGAGAGCTCCACTTGAGATGTATGTCTCGGTTAATAGCTATAGATAATAAAGGCAATGGGGGGAGAGTCTTTTATGTTGATGTTTAATGAGATTGTATATGTTGGACAAGTTTGGTTTATGGTTTTGAACTATGTGGTTTAATGCTTGCAACGTTTGAATCTTCTTATTCCTAAGTCGTTATGCTATGCTTCTTGTTTTAAAAGCATGATTGAGTGTTGGATGTGTTAAATGAGTTGGTGCACCTAGGGGTGGTTTTGTATCTAGATTTTGATGCAAATTGGTAGGTATGATGTTTGGCATGTTGTTGATTTAATGTGGAATGGTTTGGAGCATGTTTGATGGGGTTTAAAGGTGTTTAAACAGGCCTATCTGCTGTTTCTGGGCAGGGTGTTTCGAAACACCCTTGCCTGTTTCGAAACAGGCCCTTGTTTTGGCCTGGGTGTTCCTGAACGGCCTAGACCGTTTCTGAACACTTTGGCTACTGCCAAGGGGTGTTCCTCAACGGCCTAGACCCGTTTCGGAACACTTGACCGTTGGGCATAAAATTTGAATGATTTTGAGGTTTGCAAGCTTTACGTTTTAGTCCTGATTCTTGTATGTGCAATTGATTGAGTTTGAGATGTTCGTTTGAGATGAAATTTGGCAGAGAGGCATGAAACATGACTAATTTCATAATGGTAACTTAAAAATTGGTAAAGTCCTCTTAATTTTCAGAATTTACAAATTGGTCCCTAAATTCGTATTTTGTGCAATTGGGTCCCTTATTGTTTTCCGATTGCTGTGATTTTTGAGTATGCTTATCTCAAGAGTATGCCTAGGTTTAGTGTGCATCTAGACAAGTTTAAAAAGAAAAAAAGGGTCGTTAATCAAGGTTGACTTTTGGGTTGACTTTGGTTTTCCCCGTGTAATCTTCGTAGTTCGGGACAACCGTCTAGGCCGGGCTACGGGGGTTACAGGTGTTGCGGAAATATTGGTTCATGCTCTACAAGAATGTGTCGGTTTCTTGAGCATCTCTCGATCCTTTGAATTTCTTTGGTTTCGGCACATCGGCTAGCACTCTACTCGGACTTAAAACAACTCCGTTGGCTACGGCGGATTTATAGATGTTGAGCTTGGCCTTTAGCATATTCATCGCCTTCTCTAGTTCGGTTAGCCCATCTTTAAGAGAACGAATCTCCAACTCCACAGTCTCGAGTCTATCTTCGAGGTCCTGGGAATCAACCTTGCAACCATCACCCCGAGATTCCAACGTATCTAGTCGGTTCTCGACAACATCGAGCCTATTTCTTGACTCATTCGTGTTGTCCTCCAAACGGGTAAATTTTTCTTGCAAGGTTGAGATGGCATCTATTGAACTAGCCCTCTTGGTTTTTCCACCACGAGTCTCCATTGGCTTTGAGGTGTCGATAGGAGCGTCACTTGGATTCGTCATCTCGAACAAATTCATCGCTAAAAACGTTGGCTCTGATGCCACTTGTCACGGGGTTAGGCTTATATGGCTAGCTCGTGCGACACTTGGTCGGGAAAGGACTTCGAAAGGGACCAAGTAAGCCTTGTAATCAAGTCTTGGCTTGGCTAGGTAAGCGAAAGCGTTGCAAAGAAAGGGAAAATGAGATGGCTCGAGTGATTGCAAAACGAAGAGCCTCGTTAAAAACCCCCTCTAAGCCTAGTTAGGGGAAAAGAGTACTCGACGTTGCTATTCTTTTATTAATGAAAGAAAGGTGAAAACAAAAGGAATTCAGGATGATTACAAATGAGGCGGCGAGGCCCTTTTTATAGCCTAGCACCTCCCGATCTAACGGTCACTATCGATTACAATGGATGGCCGAGATCGGCCTAATCTACCTAATGAAGGCAAGAGAATACTATCCATAATTCCTTCCATCTTAGTAGGTCTTCTTTCCTTGTGAAAGAGATTTGATTCTCCATGAATCGAGGGATGAATGGATGCTTGATCTTTGCCTTGAATACCATGGTCAAAGGGGTAGATATTCCCAAAGGAATGGGCTTGAATGGCCATGGATGATGGAAATCCGGATAGGCTCTCGGACAGGCCCATGAGTGCGGCTTGGTGTGTTGCTTTGTGCAGCTCGGATAGGCCCATGGGTGCGGCAGAATGGTGCTGCTCGGTCAGGCCCTCGGGTGTTGCTCGGACAGGCCCTCGGGTGCGGCTAGACAAGGCCCTAGGTGTTGCAGGACAAGCTGCTCGGTCGGACAGGCCCAGGGTGCCTGGCTCGGCTGGATCGTAGCCCCTAGGGTGCGGCAGAATGGGCCAGATGAACTTAGGCACCTCAGATGCGTTGGGCGTGGCACGGGGTGCTGGAAGCTCGGCCCCAAGGTCTCGGACGTGGGTGCTGGATATGGCCCCTAGGTGTGCGGCAGATTGGGCCCTAGGGTGCGCCATGGTAACATTATGTAGCGGAAAAGGAAAAAAAAGTTTGTGTCATCATTTCAATAATAACAAAATAGTTCATGTCAGCTAAAAGTTCATTACTTATTCATCATTTTTTGGTCAATTTGACAAAATGAAGTAAATTAAAAGTTCGAGATCAAAATAGATGCAATAAAACTTTAAGGACTAAAATAATTGAAATGGTAAAGTTGGAGAGAGCAAAAGATAATTTTTCCTATAGTGTATTATGATTTATGATCATCTAAACTAACACAGAATTAATAGGATATTGAATCCTAGTTGGCAAGATTAGTTGAGTGGTTAGGCTTAGGTGGCGAGATTAGTTAGGTTGTTAGGCTTAGGTGGCAAGGTTCAATTAACTTTATCTTATTGTATATATATGAAACGTTTGTGGTGTAATTGTTAATTAAGGAAAATAATAAAATCACTTTACTCTTTTAACTATGTTTACTTCCCAAATATTCCACGACCATTCTAAATTGATTCCTCTTCTCAACCATTTCTTTATCGTCTTCAAGAAAGCATTAATCAAGGAAAGCTTTATTCAACATAGTATCAGTAGATTCATTCGCGACTCGTTCCTCTGATTCTGAGCGTGTTTTCAAGCTGGAGGATCCCTCCGACGAGTTCTACATCCACCCGAAGGAGAATCCGGCGTTGGTTCTCACGTCTTCCCTGCTTACTGGTTCGAATTATCACATGTGGTCTCGATCGATGAAGATGGCTTTGATTTCAAAGAACAAGTTCTCATTCGTTGACGGCACAATCAAGGAGATCCGTGAAGAAAACCCTAAATTCCAAGCTTGGGTAAATTGCAACAATTTGGTACTTTCTTGGCTTCAAAGGGCAATTCACCCTGACATCGTGCAAATTGTGATATGGATCGACACTGCCCATGTACTCTGGGTCGATCTTTACGATCGTTTCAACCAAAGAGATTTGGTTCGGTTATCGTATTTGATGCATGAATTTTACAGCCTTCAACAAGGTAACTTTTCTGTTACGAGTTATCATACCCAGTTAAAAACCTTTTGGGATGAAATTTCTAATCTTCAACCCCTATCGTCTTGTCTTGGTTATGCTTAGAAGTATATAAATCAAGATTTTGCCTTAAGGTTTCTTAGAGGTCTAAATGAACAGTTTTTTGTTCCTAAGTCCCAAATTTTGATGACAAAAACTTTCCCATCTATAAATCAAATTTTTGCTATCGTTATTCAACATGAACGAACTGTTGTGTCTGCTATTTCGCATGACTCCAATATTCTTCTAGTGGATAGGTTTAATGGGAAGTGATGGGATTCAAATAAGCCACAAAAGAGGTTCTATAATAACAATGTGAATAAGAAGCTTATTTGTACTTTTTGTGGTCTTGTGGGACATTCTGTTGATCGTTGTTACATGAAACATGGGTTTCTACCTGGGTATAAAATCAAAAGTCAGATTAGTAGGTCTAATCTTATTGGCCAGTATAGTTCTTTGCCTATTGATGATGATTCTATGTCTAGTTCTTTGCCTAAGACTACTAGTCAGACTCTTAGTTTCTCTAAAAAAACAGTACAATGACATCTTGAGCATGTTGCAAGAACGAAATGCTACTTCTCAGTCTTCTGCTAATTCCCTAGAGTGAATATGCTTACCTCTGCCTTTGATGTTCCTCATCATACTGAAGATGCATGTATAATCTTGACTTGTTCTTTCAATTCTTGTTATGTTGTTTCTTGGATTATCGACTCTAGAGCAATAGACCATATAGTGAATTCTTTAGACTATTTTTTTGATTTTAGAGTTGTTCATAATAAAGTTGTCAAATTACCTAATGGACGGCTGTTAAAGTAACTCATATAGGTAATGTTAAGATCAATTCAGATCTCATTCTTTTGAATGTTCTTCATATACCTCTCTTTGACTTTAATTTAATTTTTGTTTCTCAATTAACTTCTAATACTAATATTTATGTTCTTTTTTCATTTGGTTCTTGTTACATACAGAACACAAAGATGAAGAAAACGATTGGTATAGCTATTGGTTTCAATGGCTTATATCAGCTTGAAGTTTCATTTGCACCTGCTAATGTTTGTAATTCTACAATTAGTGAGTATAATTCTACTGAATTTTGTAATTCTTCAAGTTGTGAGTCTGGTTCTGCAAAACTTAGTATGTTTCAGCTTTGGCATCTAAGGTTAGGACATCCTTCTAAACAGAGGATGAATTTTTTTAGTATTTTGAATGATCAAATGCCTAGTGTTCCTTTGAATTGTTTTGATTGTGATGTATGTCATATGGCAAAGCAAAAGAGGCTTTCTTTTCCTGTAAGCATTTCTAAGTCTGAATATAACTTTGATTTGATTCATATAGATGTTTGGGGCCCTTTTCCAGTTAAGAACATCTATGGTCATTTGTATTTTTTGACTGTTGTAGATGATAAGAGTCGATTTGTTTGGATTTTCCCTATGTATGCCAAGTCTGAAGTTAGAGAATTAATCACAGATTTTTGTCAAATGGTTCAAACTCAATTCTCTGGAAATGTTAAGTGTATATCCAGTGATAATGCAAAAGAATCTGATATGACTGAATTTTATAGATCCAAAGGCCATTATCCATCAAAATTCATGCATCTATACCCCTCAACAGAACAACTTGGTAGAAAGAAAACATCAACACATGTTATCTGTTGCTAGATCATTAAGAATTAACTCTTCTTTGCCTTTACATTTTTGAATTGATTGCATCCTCCATGCTGCTTTTCTGATAAATGTTACTCTCACTCTTGTTTTAGAAAACAAAACTCCATATGAAATTTTATTTCAAAAAGTACCTAAGCTTGATACTTTAAAGTTTTTTGGCTGCTTAGCCTATGCTTTTGTGTTACCTAAATGATAAAGGGGTACGTTTCTTCAGAAACAACGCTCCTTGTTCGTAAGCGGATCTAGGATCGTAGCAAACATTTCTCTGCAATAAAACACAAGAATGGACGTTTTTAGATAGTTAAAATAAAAAGAGAAAAAAAATAAACAAAAAAAGGACATAATAAAGGTGTAGGAATTTCTGGACAGATTTGGACTCGAACAAGATAAAGGCTTCAACGGGCTTTCATGGTTGTTACGGAGACCACAATATGGTAGAAACGTTGCTGGAAAATCAGCGAAAGTTTGGCAACGTTAAACTCGAAAGAACTCGAACAATCTGCTGAACAAACCTGAATCGAATCTGTCTAACGTTAAAGACGGAAAGCTCGAAAGAACCTGCACAATCTACTGAGCAAACCCGAATCGAATATGCTTCACGTTGAAGGACTTGGATCCACTAGATAGCGATCTAGGAACCCGAAGTATCAAGTAAATTTGATAATTCAAAACAAAGTCTGAAATGTCGAAAGATAGTTCTAAAAAGAACCGAACAAGAGAAACTCTCTCAAAAATTTTATTTCCAAAATGTCTTACCAAATTACATTGTTTAAACACATATATATATATAGGTACAAGGGCTGCCAAATTCATTTAAGTTGTGTGGCTGATATTAAAAGGAGTTTAAAAATTGAATTTGAGTGGAAATAACTCCTTTTGGGCGGACTCAATTGGCAGCCACATGTTTAGGCGCCCAAAACACATGAAAATCATATTTAAGATGTGATTTTTATGTTTGAAATTCAAACATAACCAGTCGAGCTTATCCTTTCTTGCAAATGGCGCATAATGAAGGAGAAAACGGGCTGATTCGGCTGCACATTCACACACATGTGTCAAGCTGCCACGTGGGTGCTGGAGATGACCGGATGCCACCTAGGCTACCACATGTGCACTAGCACACTCCCTGATATGCAAGACGCTTTTCAGCTACTTCTGGACTTGTCAGCTGAAGTTGAGCTAGTGGAGCTAAAGTTGAGCTGACTGGAAATGAGCTGAGCTGAAACGAACTAGCTGCAAGTGTGATGAGCTGAAAATGAGCTGGTTGCACTCTCTTGAGCTGGAGTTGAGCTGCATATGCTCACTTGAGCTGGAGTGGAGCTGCATATACTCACTTGAGCTAGTGTCCTTCTACGTACCTATGTCAAAAGGCAACAAACTTCCATCAAAGCATTGTAAACTTAATGGAAACAATAATACAAATCGTAAATAAGTGCACAATTATTTATTAACACACAAACAAATATAAACACACCATAAGTTATATCAAACTTATTCAAAACACACCAAACATACTATATACATAGTAAACACACTGATATAAATAATATAAGTATAAGAAATGTTACACATCAGTATGTAACAAATGAAAAAGCAAACTTCCCTGAAAGTTTGAAGTTGCATCGTTGGGTGGCATAAATGTGCTTACATCATCCCCCCTTCTTTAATGCGATTTGTCCCCAAATCGACCCTCATTACAAAAGGGAACAATTTTGACTTTCGCTTGGCAGGGAACTTCTTCAGTCGTCTTGCTCGGCACATATGCCATCATCTCGAACCAAGTTCTTTTACAAAGAACACAAATGGAAATACCTTCTTTCTTGTACCTCTTCGAATAATGCACAACATAAAGTCAGACAATGCTCGTCGTGCATCCTTAAACCTGAAAAAAATGACATACAAAGGCAACTCCAAAGAACAACAAGAATCTCGACGATCATCCAGAATCACAACACAAGGTTGTTCACAATCCAATGTACAACCAAAGAAATCAGCATATAAAAATGAAAAACCAATAGTACAATGGAAAGGAACGTCAAACCGTTGTAAAGAATGTTGCTGAATTTCTGAAAATGACATAGATGCACTAGACATACTAACAGTAGCAACCTTGGGAACTTCACATGGCATCACCTTATTAATCTGCAAGTTAGAAGAAGAAATAGAAGAAAATGTCGAATCAGATAATACCTGTGAATTTGCTTTCTTCTTTTCTCATTCGTTCTTCTTTTTGTTGGCTTTCCAAGCTGCAGTACTCGTTTTCAAACGAACTTTGTCTTCATATACTTCACTTGGACTCATAGGTGCCACCTTTTTGCCCTCATGAGTAAAAGAGTATCGATTGGTGTAACAATCGTGCAAAACTCTCTTATCATACTGCCACAGTTTTCCTAACAACAAATGACAAGTATCCATAGAAAAAACATCACAAGTTACCTCATCCTTGTATTTTCCAATGAAAAATGGTATAACAACTTGTTCGATAACTTTGATTTCAGCACCATCGTTCAACCATTGTAACTTGTACGGATTGGGATGTGTGGTCGTCTTCAGTCCTAACTTGTCAACCATGAGAGTACTAGCAACGTTAGCACAACTACCACTATCAATAATCACAATACATACCTTTCCGTTCACATTGCATCTCGTATGGAAGAGGTTGTTTCGTTGCAGATCATCCTGTGATGGCTGATCATTCAGACTTCTCTTGTCAACAAGTGCTTCACCGGTAGCAAATGTCTGCACATTGTCATCATTTATCTCTCCATGGATAGAATGGGAACCACCCCCATCTAATCTATCCAATTGATAATGTATAGGTTTCAATGCATTAGCATCACTTGTTGCATCATCCGCTCTAAGGCTTGCATCTGGAGATTCAGTGGTTGTGTTCACCTGAATTATCATCACATCCTGCCGTGTTGAATAACCAAAACAACAAAAACAAAACACACACACAATATATATATATATATATGTTAGAGAAAAAAATGGACCTCACTGCACACTCAACAAAATCTCACAGATCGCTCCAAGGAAAGATCGCTCAACAATTGCACTCAAACACTCGTGTTTCACTTAGGAGAATACTTGAATGGCTCTTTTTGTCTCCCCTTCTGTTCTCACACGCTCAATTGCCTTTTCCACTCGATATCTCGCAATTAGTTCTTTAAAGAACTAACTCGATCCTTCAGACTTGTTAATTGTGTCAACTTTCAAGAAAACTTAAAGAGGTGAAGAAAACAAAGGTTCGGAATAATTTAGGGGATGTTAAAATAAAAATAAAAGGTTAGAAAATAAAAGAAAGGTGGCTGGAATTTTGGTGATGAAACGAAGAACAAGGCTGAAAAATGAAATGAAGGAACGAAAACAAAGAACTTACTGCAATAGGAATGCTTGCAGCGACCCTATCACCGAACAAACAAGAAGAAGTTGTTTGGGGTGATTTCGAAGCATTCCAAGGCAAATTTGATCATCCTTCATCATTTTCACGAACCAACAGCACATATGAACGTAAAAATACACCAAATATTCGAATCTGATTTTTTTGAATTTTTTTTTCGAATTTTTTGTTGACTTTGACTTTTTGGTCAAAATTTTACTTTGATTTTTTTCTCTCCAGAATTTCGATTTGCTTTTACTTTTGTATTTTTTTTATTTCTTGTAGTGCAGAAAGTGCTATAATCCGACCAAAGCTCTGATTACCATATGATAAAGGGATACGTTGCTTCAGAAACAACGCTCCTTGTTCGTAAGCGGATCTAGGATCGTAGCAAACATTTCTCTGCAATAAAACACAAGAATGGACGTTTTTAGATAGTTAAAATAAAAAGAGAAAAAAAAACAAACAAAAAAAGGACAGAATAAAGGTGTAGGAATTTCTGGACAGATTTGGACTCGAACAAGATGAAGGCTTCAACGGGCTTTCATGGCTGTTACAGAGACCACAATATGGTAGAAACGTTGCTGGAAAATCAGCGAAAGTTTGGCAATGTTAAACTCGAAAGAACTCGAACAATCTGCTGAACGAACCCGAATCGAATCTGTCTAACGTCAAAGACAGAAAACTCGAAAGAACCTGCACAATCTACTGAGCAAACCCGAATCGAATATGCTTCACGTCGAAGGACTTGGACCCACTAGATAGCAATCTAGGAACCCGAAGTATCAAGTAAATTTGACAATTCAAAACAAAGTCTGAAATGTCAAAAGATAGTTCTAAAAAGAACCGAACAAGAGAAACTCTCTCAAAAATTTTATTTCAAAAATGTCTTACCAAATTACATTGTTTAAACACATATATATATAGGTACAAGGGCTGCCAAATTCGTTTAAGTTGTGTGGCTGATATTAAAAGGAGTTTAAAAATTAAATTTGAGTGGAAATAACTCCTTTTGGGCGGACTCAATTGGCAGCCACATGTTTAGGCGCCCAAAACACATGAAAATCACATTTAACATGTGATTTTTATGTTTGAAATTCAAACATAACCACTTGAGCTTATCCTTTCTTGCAAATGGCGCATAATGAAGGAGAAAACGGGCTGATTCGGCTGCACATTCACACACATGTGTCAAGCTGCCACGTGGGTGCTGGAGATGACCGGATGCCACCTAGGCTACCACATGTGCACTAGCACACTCCCCAATATGCAAGACGTTTTTCAGCTACTTTTGGACTTGTCAGCTGAAGTTGAGCTAGTGGAGCTAAAGTTGAGCTGACTGGAAATGAGCTGAGCTGAAACGAACTAGCTGCAAGTGTGATGAGCTGAAAATGAGCTGGTTGCACGCTCCTGAGCTAGAGTTGAGCTGCATATGCTCACTTGAGCTGGAGTGGAGCTGCATATACTCACTTGAGCTAGTGTCCTCCTACGTACCTATGTCAAAAGGCAACAAACTTCCATCAAAGCATTGTAAACTTAATGCAAACAATAATACAAATCATAAACAAGTGCACAATTATTTATTAACACACAAACAAATATAAACACACCATAAGTTATATCAAACTTATTCAAAACACACCAAACATACTATATACATAGTAAACACATTGATATAAATAATATAAGTATAAGAAATGTTACACATCAGTATGTAACAAATGAAAAATCAAACTTCCCTGAAAGTTTGAAGTTGCATCGTTGGGTGGCATAAACGTGCTTACATCACTAAACCTCCTACTAAATTTGATCCTAGGGCTAAAAGATGTGTCTTTCTAGGATTTCCTAAAAACATTAAAGGATTCAGGTTGTATGATCTTGAAACTAGAAATGTTTTTGTGTCTTGTGATGTTATTTTTTTCAGAAACCATTTATCATTTTCGGAATAATGCTTCCAAAAATTCAAATGATCTTATTTTTCCTACACATGATGGTTCTACTGTCCTAGATGATACTTATAATAAAGATAACAAAGTTTTTGTAGAAAACATTTCTGACACAGAATTTGTGTCTGATACTATTAATATTGTGGATAAGAGTAATATTTCTGCTTCTGTAATACCTTCTTTGGAGCCCTCCACAAAGTCAGTTTTGCAAAATTATGACCATCCTCAGCTTTCAACACAAGATTTGAATGTCACAGTGGTTCCAAGTAGACCTTCTAGAAGTAAGCAACTACCTCAGAAGTTCAAAGATTATCAAGTTAATCTTCATGGTTCCAAGTCCACCCCACATAGCATTTTTCAGGTTATGTCTTTCCATAATCTTTCTTCTACCTATCAATCTTATGTCAATGTTGTAGAAATTTTACTTGAACCTAAAAATTATAAAGAAGTTGTTTTACATTCTTGTTGGAAAGATGCTCTGAATGAAGAAATAGTTGCCTTAGAAAGGAATAATACTTGGGAATTAGTCTCTCTTCCTAAAGGTAAAACAACTATAGGTTGTAAATGGGTCTTTAAGACTAAATTAAAATCGGATGGCTCTTTAGAACGTTATAAGGCAAGATTAGTTGCAAAAGGGTATACACAACAGGTTGGTATAAATTTTCTCCATACTTTTAGTCCTGTCACAAAAATAACTACTGTTAGAATGTTACTTGTTGTTGTTGCTGCTAAGGGTTGGTTTTTACATCAATTAGATGTAAATAATGTCTTTCTTCATGGCAATTTAGATGAGGAAGTATTCATGGATCTTTCTCCTGGTTTTCAAAGTCAGTCTCAGGGATTAGTTTGTAAACTAAATAAAAGTCTCTATGGCTTAAGACAAGCAAGTAGACAGTGGAATGAGCGTTTAACTTCTGCCCTTATATTGCAAGGTTTTAAAAGAGTTGTTTCTTCTATGTTTGTTAAAGGTTCTGGTATACATTTTATCACATTAGTTGTTTATGTTAATGATATAATAGTAGCTAGTCCTAGTATGTCTGATATTACTTCCATAAAGTCTTTTCTTCATGATACCTTCTAAATTAAGGACCTTGGCAACTTGAAATATTTTCTATGACTTGAAATTGCTAGGTCTGATAAAGGTATTAATCTTAGTCAAAGGAAGTATACGCTTGATTTACTCAAAGATACTAGTTTATTAGGATCTAAACCTGCTTCTACACCTATTGTCACAACTACTAGGCTTTCCAAGGCTGAGGGAGAACCCTTATCTGATATTTTTTTTCATTCAGAAGACTTGTTGGTAGATTACTTTATCTCACAAACACTAGGCCTGATATTTCATTCGCGGTACAACAACTTTCTCAATTCATTTTAGCTCATACTTCTTTGCATTTGATGGTTGCTCATAAGGTTCTTCGTTATTTAAAAGGTACCCCTGGTCAAGGGTTTTTTCCATGCTTCTAATGATTTAAAGCTTCATGCTTTTCAGATTCGGTTTGGGCTTCATGTCCAGATTCCAGACGCTCTACGACTGGGTTTTGTATCTTCCTTGGACACTCTTTAATCTCTTGGAAATCTAAGAAACAACAAACTATTTTTAGACCATCCAGTGAAGCTGAGTATAGGGAAATAGCCTCTGTTACTTGTGAAATTCAGTGACTCACTTATCTTCTACATGATTTACATATTTCTTTTTCTACATCCATTCTATATTGTGATAACCTTTCTGCCATCAAACTTGTAGAAAATCATGTTCATCATGAGCGTACAAAACATATCGAGATTGATTGCCATCTCATACGGAAAAAGATTCACATCAAGCTTATCACATTACTTCAAGTTTCCAGTCCCAACCAGTTAGCAGATTGTTTCACCAAAGCACTTCCTACAAATGTTTTCTTAAGTTCCATCTCCAAGCTGGGCATACAAAATTTGTATGCTCCACCTTGAGGGGGCTAATAGGATATTGAATCCTAGTTGGCAAGATTAGTTGAGTGGTTAGGCTTAGGTAGCAAGATTAGTTAGGTTGTTAGGCTTAGGTGGCAAGGTTCAATTAACTTTATCTTATTGTATATATATGAAACGTTTATGGTGTAATTATTAATTAAGGAAAATAATAAAATCACTTTACTCTTTTAACTCTGTTTACTTCCCAAATATTCCACGACCATTCTAAATTGATTCATCTTCTCAACAATTTCTTTATTGTCTTCAAGAAAGCTTTAATCAAGGAAAACTTTATTCAACATCACCATTAATGGCAAGTTTTAATTATATTTTGAATTTTATTAACAAGCACTCCAGTGTTCCAATAATTTTGAATAAAAATTAAGAGTTAGTACTATATTAAATAAAAAATGCATTGAATATTTAACTATTGTCTGTAATATAAGAATATGATTATAAACTCTTTTAACTTTTAGACAGAGTTTTTTAATAGTCTTAAAGTGATTACAAGGTAGTATTTACTTATATATATTCTTAATCTTTTGATAATATACATACACTTTGCAGATAAAACGTTTTGAACTCAGATCTCTTAAAATGAGTATCATTCGTTTTTCCACTAAGACCACTTATTGGGTTCAAATAGAATTTATTTATCAAATGTTAATTTGAATCAGTGATAGAGTGTGTAGTTTGGGAAGAACTCTTGCCCATGCACCATTTTTTTTTACTTTTGTTTTATATAATTTTTATAAATAGATTATTTATGAATTTATCTTTCCACTAACATTTATGTTTTGCTCCCGAGCCCGATTCCTTCTCTTATTCAAAATGAGTTAATTAATTTATAATTTTTTTATATATATAACAAAATTGTACAAACGGGATAAATAATCTAATATTAGACATGCTTGACAATTAGCAGATAGCAGATATCAAATTATTGTTTTTCTCAGCAATTGTGGTATTATTGATAAAAGATATCGCCACCTACATTGTATGTTTCGTTAAAAACCTCCCTAAATCTAATTGAAGGAAAAGAGTACATACAATGAGGAACGGAGCATACAAAAGACACTCAAGCAAAAAACGCCTTACAACCCCTAATAAAAACCTATGGGCGCAAGAAACCACCCTTAATACAAAAAATACCTTAATTCACACTGACAAAATTGATACCCCTAAAAACGCATTACACAACTCTTTAGACCCTCTCCAACCAACTCAAACACCACCTTCGAAAAAGCACCACCTAAAATACCATAGAAAGAACCAACATGGTCCATATACAAAGCTCGAAAATACCTTATAGAATCACCTCAAACATTATGAAAACCACACCATAAACAAGACTCATCACCACACCAGAAATTTGATCCACCTACATTCCACTGATAAAAATTTTCTTCACTTGGCTTAGCAAGCAAAACCAACCCAGTAGTTAACACCTTACAGCCCATCACCTGGTCCTCCCAATAGATAAACACCAACCTCATGCTAGCTAAAAATACATGCACATAACATTCTGAATCTACCTCACACGACAAAGCCACAACAATACAAGCTGGCCTATATGAGCATAAATTTTTTGAAACCCCTAACATCAAACATGTCAAGAAACCACCCAAACCTTCTCACAGACTCAAATTACAATAAAGTAAGAAATATTCAGACCACTTCCACGAAACAACCATAGTAAACACATGCGAAAAAAACAAACCTCACAAGCGCAAACCAACAAGAGACAATTCAACCCACCCTCCTCATTCATACCATCATTATTAAACAATTCGACAACCAAAAACTTATATTGTTCCACATATAAGAAACATTAAACCATAGTAAAAAACACAAGTGAAGTGTACTTTACATGTCCTGCATTTTTGCTCTTATATGGTTTTTAAGTATCTCTTCTTCATCATCAATGAATTGGATCCCGACTTTCTTTCTTAAATTTATAGCTTTTTTCGTCGATTTTAGGATTATTTAATTTTGAACTATATCGGGTTCAGAGGGGCAATGCCTTGAAGAATCGAAAGATGATTTTTCCTTACCCAATTTCCTTTTTTTAATAGCTCTATCTCTCTTTCTCTTATCCTTAATCGAGAGAACTTCATCCTACAAATCAAATAATGAAGCATATTTCTTCTTTCCTCTAAACTTAACAATCCCCTAAAAGAAGGATTCTTCCTCAAACTCAACACAACGATTACAATTAGCCGCTTTAACTTTTGAGGAAGTCGAATTGTTCAATAAATCTACACTCTCAACCCACGAAAGACCCTTCCCATTACAATGAGCCATTTTGACCTCTGTTAAAAAAACTTCAGCACAAACTTTTAGAGAGCTGCCACCTTCAATCGCTCAAAAGGGAAGCTCAGTTCTTGCAGCAATTTCAATAGAACCCAAAATGTTAATGTTGTTCAAGTTATGAGGCTCCAAACATTATAATGGCTCCTTCATAGTTGCAACTTGATTCGAAGCAAAAGCACCAAGGCATTGAGTGTCTATCACAGGTTGCAAAAGGTCACCAAGGATATCCCATTTTTTAATTGCATGAAATTTAATAGCACGTGGAAATTTTCGGAAGCAAATTTTTCACTAGATTTTTCAAAACTATCAAGTGTAGTTGATACGTTTCCCTGCATAGAATCATTAAACCTACCAACCCCATTCATTAGCTCCACCTCGGGACACAAAACATCAGGTACCAAGGCCCCAGCTTTCTCACACCTTGAAACTTCAACAGTTAACACCCTTTAAACTTCTCTCGTTTCTGATACAAGAAAATTATCATCCTCCTTATCATTAACTCCACTGGGTAGATCTTTGAAGCGACAACTAAACGAGATTTTGAGCTGGTCGACGACCCTCTATCTATCCAGCATCAAACGTCTTCAAAAGTTGTCGTCGACGTATTGACGTTGAAATTTTTACCGTTCAAAAATAAAGGCAAAGATGGGAACATCTGTCGTAAAGCTTACCCCCAAGAGAACTCAAGCATAATCCAAACAACTTCTGGAAGTTATATCTTCATCTAACTTGATAACTTTACCCCATTTGTTAGTTATGGCCTTGATCACTGAAGTATGCCATGTAGCTAACGGGATACCTTCAATATTAACCCAGACCCTCAATTTTTCAATGATACGAAGTTATCGACGGTATCCAAATCTGCAAACCAGGAATGCAAAAACTGATTCCTTTAGGTCCCAAAATATTTGAACTTTCTCGGGTTCTTGACACTGTATAATAACGTAGAAGCCAAACCAAACACTAACTTGCACCTTGAATCCATCAGAACGCAACGCTTGTTGGACAAAATTAGAATCATACATGTCTTTAATTTGGCTGATAGCATATTATATTAGCTGATAGTTGATTGCATTAGCTAGTTTGACTATCGGACTGTATTAGATGATTGTATAAAAGTGTTTGGTAAAATTAGCTTATAGTTGTTTGATTATTTAAACAAGCAAAATGACATATAAGGACATGATTATCTTCGATACTTGTTTGAATAGTTTATTAGTTATCAATATTTTGTATCTATTAATATTAATTAGATTATGAAAAATAATTTTTGAACATCATTACTAAACATATTTGAATGATTTATATATTAATTTATTATTTATATAATCATTTTCAATACAATTTAATTAATTATTAAATTTAAATACAAATACAAATGTGTGATAATAAAAAGGAAAAAAAGTATTAGTTTACAAATTTCACAATGTAAATACGTGATGGTAAAAAATTAAAATAGAAAAAAATTAAATTTAAGTTATTTGAGGATATTTGATAATCGTTAAGGGTAAAAAGATCTTTATAAATCTAATGCCAAACTTTTAACTCAAAAAGTTCATATTACCAATTTTTTTAAAATTAGAGGTTTTACCTCAGTCCGCTATTTCAAACCACTATTTATTAAACATCCACATTAACGAATTTGATCAGTCGAACTTTTAATTTTAACTCAAACTTTTAATTTTGACTCAAATATATTATTTAAATTTTAGCAGGGTACTCATTTAAAATATTAAATAGAATGAATTTTAGTGATGTGAAATAGATGGATTTTAACAGCGTACCCACTAACTCAAAAACAACATGACATTAAATACATCGTCTTTTCTTTGGTCCACTAATTGTGTCCTGCATTTTGACTTTTGTTGGTAACGAAAATGATATATAAATCTATCATACTTTACCCATAGATATATTTTCACATAATTTAAAAGTGATTTAAGTTGAAAAGAAGAATATATTTAGTAGATACAATAGTTTAATTAGATTAAATTTTCATTTAAAAGTTTAATCGAAATAGTAAAAGGGTGTTGGTTGTGTTAGTAAAGTTGAGAGTTAAGGATCTTGGGTGTCAAGATTTAAGTATTGTTATGCGTACATCGTAAGTGAAATTTTAGAAAATCTATTTTTGTTTTAACTTATCATGGTCTAAGTTAAAGGTATATTTCAATTATTAATATCTTCAAACTCAGAATTATTTTAATAGTATATGGGTTACTTTTGCCCATTAGTAATATTAATTTATCGTTTTTGTCCATATAATATTTTCGCATCAATTTAGTCCCTAAAGTAATCGCATTGCATTATTGTTTGCCATTTGATTGACGAAGTTAACATTGACCATTACAGTGTTGGTGTGGCAGTAAAAGTGTTGACGTTGCGATCAACGACGCTGACATGGCAGTTCACGTGTGATGACATGGCAGTCTATGTGTGAAGATGACATGACATAGGGGAAAAATTGATTTTTCGGTCGAGTTTGAGGGCACAATTGATTTCTTGGTTAAGTACAAGAGCAAATTTGATTTTTTTAGACAAAAATATGAATTTAAGAAAATACTAAAATAATATAAAAATTAATAAAATAATTTAAAAACTAATTTATTAATATTCGACTAAAAATTAAATAATAAAAAATATTTAAAAATAAGTAAAAGTTATAAAATTAAAATATCATAAGCTATTAACTTATAAATTGTTCAAAGATCAAAATTTAAAAATAAACTATACAGTTTAACCCTAATTTTTAAATTTTAAAACCTAAATCCCAAACTCTAAATTACAAACTTTAAATCATAAACCCTAATTGAAATTTTTATCAATCTAAAGTGATTATGAAACGTAAAAGTATGCGTACAAATTTAATTATTTAGGTAAATAGTTTAGTTTTTAGGGTTTAGAATTTAGAAATTAAATTTAGAGTTAGAGTTTAATTTTTAGTATTGCAGCATAGATATGGTCACCAAAAAGGAGCATGAGATTTTTGTTCGGTTGAGAGAATAACATTAATTAACCCTATTTTATGATTCTTTTTCCCTTACATTCTTTTAAGAGAAAGAAATTCAAAGTCGTCCAAACTTTTTTGATGAATGTTTTTATAATTTTTAATACGTTATAAATATTTTTAAAATTCAATTATTGAATAATTTATATTTTTTAGCTTATAATGTTTTAATTTTATATTTTTTACTTATTTTTAAATATTTTTAGTATTTTAATTTTATTTTTTAGTATATATTAATAGAATATTTTGTAAATGTTTCATTATTTTTAGGTTATTTTAATATTTTAACATTTTCTTAAACTCATATTTTTTGTTTAAAAGAATTAATTTTGCTCTTGTACTCAACCAAAAAATTAATTTTACCCTCAAATTAGCTTAGAAAATTAATTTTGCCTCTCTGTAATTGCATCTTCACACGTGGACTGTCACGTTAGCACCATAAACTGCCACGCCAGCATCGTAACGGTGAACGTTGACTTCCATCAGTCAATGGGCAGACAATGATACAATTCGACTACTTCAATGGTCAAATTGATGCGAAAATACTATAGAGCAAAATCTATAATTTGGAACTACTATAGGGGCAAAAGTAGCCCTTAAGCATATTTTGATTTACCTTCGATTATATTTTAATTACTAATATATATGTCTATATGTTGCAATGATTAGAACTCAGCAAGTAGTTCTAATGAAAATATTGAGCTTGATAGTCACAACCGAGGTACTTGCCAAGAGGTGGAGAAGGTTGATTTTTGGGTGTTTATGGTGGTGGTAAAAGATAAGAAAAATTAACACGAGATTTAGAGTGGTTCGACTTTCTAACCCAAAGCCTACATCCACTACCTTAACACACCACTAAGGATTTTATCAATTCACTAAGAATTCTTCCCATTTTCTAGGCTAAGGAGGCAACCTTTACAAACCGGTTAATCTTTCTACCCAAAGATTAACCAAGACACTCTTGTACAAAGAGAATTCAAAGCAAACCAGATTATTTCATCATAATTTTTAGCTCTAAAGACAATGTTTAGCTCACAAGTGTTGTTTATACACTTGAGCAAATTTGACAATGTTTAGCTCACAAGTGTTGTGTATACAAGAAATGTACAATTAAGCTCTAAAGACAATCTTTCATCATAATGTCGTTGACAATTGAAGCATTAATCATCTCTTGATGCTTGGAGGTCTCTTTTATACTCGTAATTGAGTTTATAGCTGTTGAGGACTGTTGGGGTTGAATTAGAGTCGTTGGAGCCTTTATTTCCCACCATAAATGCAGCTATGCAGCTTGGCGTATTGATACCCTTGAAATCGTATCAATACGGTCCCGTTGAGAAAATAGCCGTTGAGCACTTCAAGCTGGTGTGTATCGATACGCTTGGCTAGCGTATCGGTACAAACCTGCAGTTTAAAAGACCGTTGGGAAATTGATCGTTGGGGGTAATTAGGTGTATCGATACGCGATACAATCGTATCGGTACGCGAACTAGCCGTTGGCTATTAAAAGCACACCGTATCGATACGGCAAAGCGTATCGGTACATGTCTTAGTTACTAGAAAATCACTGTAGTTAAAATCTTAAAGGGTATCAATACGATACGGTACCATACCGTATCGGTACGGTTACACTTAACCATGGTTTTGACTACTTTAAATACACTTTAAATCTTTTCAAAGCCTTGTAAAACCCTTAAACATATTTTCAAGTTTTTTTGGACTAAAAACATATTTTAAATTCTTTTCAATTTAGTCCAAAACATTTTTCAATTATTATATCAAAACATTTAGTTCTACAATCTCCTCATTTTTGATATAATAAAACCAACTTGAAAAATTGTTTGGGATTCTCCCCCTTAGTGTTTTAATATTTTGAATAAGAGATTAAAACGTGAATGAAATTAAAGCTCCCCTTATTCTCTTGAAAAATCAAATTTCCAAACCATTTCTCCTTTTTTGTTATATCAAAAAGAATTTAAAAAGACATTAGGCTTAAAATAACTCATGTGGTAAAAACAAAATTGACACGATTAAAATTTTTGGTTTTAAAATTGGCTCCCCCTTACTCAAAGCATCAAACAATGTTAGTCCAACATATATGATTAAACCAGTTGAATTAAAAGAAATAAAAATAAATTCAACTAATTTTACCACACTTGAATCCAAGGGAGGATATGAAGCCTTCCTTCTTCAAGTGCTCTTTTAGTGTGCATGGAGCTCCCCCCTCAAATTTGGACTTGTTGATCAATCTTCATCACACCTAAATAAGACAATCAAGTAATTTTTGGTGTCCAAATTGCTTTGGATCCATAGACATTAGTAACACAAAGTTTAATCCCCTTAGGAATTCATTTTTCAATTTCATCCCTTTTTGTTAAAGTGGTTAGTTCTTTTGGAACCCTAACACTTCTAAAACATTTTCCATTTTAGAATTTAGGGGCACTAGATTGTTTTTTGATAAAAATTTGATTTTCCAAAAGTGTTTTTTTCAAGCTCTTTGGAAATCAAATCTTTTTCTTTCTTAAGATCACCAATCTCGTTTTGATGATCATTTTCAATCGTTTGAAGTAATTCTTGTAAATTTAAGACTTTAAGCTCAAAATCTTTGATATTTGCTTCAAACTCTAAATTGATTTTAGAAAGTAAATCATTTTCAGTTTTTAACTTCGAAATCAATTTTTTGTTTTTCAAAAATGAAGCCTTGAATTTAAAAACCAATTCATCACAAGCTTCTTGTAACTCATAAAAGAATATGAATTTGGACTAGATGAGTTAGAAGTTACCTCCCTCTCATTGAGGGCCATGAAACATAGGTGGGCTACCTCATCATCGGTGGAGTCTTCATCACTCCATGTCGTCACATATGCTTTCTTTGAAGACGATCCCTTTTTGTTGAACTTGTGGGATTCCTTCATCTTCTTCTTCTTCTTCGATTCATGCTTGGATTTATCCATCTCGCTCTTCATGAATCGAGTGAATTTCTTGAATAGATAGGTCATCTCTTCATCTTCGCTTTTCTCCTCACTTAGTTCTACATGATGGCATGTGGAAGATTTGAGAGCAACGACACTCGTGTTGATGTCTAGATCCATGATCTTCTTCTTCCTCATCTTTCTTATATCTTCATTCTTCTTCTCTTCTTCTTTGTTTTTCTTCATGATTTGGTGGGTGAGAAGTGACCCCATAAGTTCATTAAGCTTCAAGGTCTTGAGATTTTTAGCTTCGATGATGGCGGTCTTTTTCGAGTCCTATGACTCGGGAAGATAATAGAGAAGCTTTTAGACAAGCTTTTTTCTTGAATGACTTCTCCATAGCCTTTTAGTCCATTGGTGATGGTGGAGAATCGATAGAACGTCTTCTCAATGTCCTCTTTTGGATCCATCTTGAAGTTCTCTTACTCGTGATTGATAAGGCCGATCTTGGTCTCATTTACTTTGCATGTTCCCCCATATGTAACTTCAAGCTTGTATTATACTTTCTTGGCATCTTCGCAAGAGGACATCTTCTCATAGATGTTGGGGCCAAATACATAAAAGAGGATGTGCAAGGCCTTGCAATTAAGCTTCATCTTCTTGCAATCATCCGCACTCCATTTCGCCTTACTTCGTTGTGGCACGAAAGGACCCTCTTCAATAATATCCCAAAGCTTGTAATCTTTGGATTTGATGAAGAACTTCATTCTAATCTTCCAATAAGCATAGTTGGTCCCGTCGAAGAAAGGTGGCTTGCGATGGATTGCGCTATTGCTTCGATTGGTTGGATTGATGTATCGAGCTTCTCGGATCACCTCAATAAGATGTTAATCTCGATCAATTGAGCCTCGCTCTGATACCAATTGATGAGCTCGATGGTCACAACCGAGGTACTTGCCAAGAGGTGGAGAAGGTTGATTTTTGGGTGTTTATGGTGGTGATAAAAGATAAGAAAAATTAACACGAGATTTAGAGTGGTTCGGCTTTCTAACCCAAAGCGTAAATCCACTACCTTAGCACACCACTAAAGATTTTACCAATTCACTAAGAATTCTTCCTTTTTCTAGGATAAGAAGGCAATCTTTACAAACCGGTTAATCTTTCTACCCAAAAATTAACCAAGACACTCTTGTACAAAGAGAATTCAACGCAAACTAGAAATCCTTCTAATAGGTCTTTGTTTGCACAATTAAGCTCTAACCCAAAACATAAACACTTGAGCAAATTTGACAATGTTTTAGCTCACAAGTGTTGTCTATACAAGAAATGTACAACTAAGCTCTAAAGGCAATCTTTCATCATAATGTTGTTGACAATTGAAGCATTAACCATCTCTTGATGCTTGGAGGTCCCTTTTATACCCCTAATTGAGTTTGTAGCCGTTGAGGACCGTTGGAGTTGAATTAGAGCCGTTGGAGCCTTTATTTCTCACCATAAATGTAGTTCTGCAGCTTGGCGTATCGATACCCTTGAAACCGTATCGATACGGACTCGATGAGGAAATAGCCGTTGAGCATTTCAAACTGGTGCGTATCGATACGCTTGGCTAGCGTATCGGTACAAACCTGCAGTTTAAAAGACCGTTGGGGGTAGTTGGGCGTATCGATATGCGATACAACCGTATTGGTACGCGAACTAGCCGTTGACTATTAAAAGCACACCGTATCGATACGACAAAGCGTATTAGTACGGGTTTTGGCTACTAGAAAATCATTGTAGTTAAAACCCTAAAGGGTATCGATACGATTACACTTAAAACACGATTTTGACTACTTTAAATAATTTCAAAGCCTTGTAAAACCCTTAAACATATTTTCAAGTTGTTTTGACTAAAAGCATATTTTAAATTCTTTTCAATTTAGTCCAAAATATTTTTCAATTATTATATCAAAACATTTAGTTCTACAGAAAGAGAAGATGATTTTTATTCTAAGAGACCAGATTCAAGCACATGTATATATTTTGTCAAAGAATTTTAAAAATATAAACAAATACCATGATATAATTACATCGGTATATTAAAAAAATATTACAACGATCGAACATGTTTTGTTCTTTTAAAATATATTTTTATGATCCAATCCAAACAAAAAAAATGGTATGTTTTGTTAGGTCTTTTTCAAGCAAGAGCGTGGAGTTTTAGTGGAATATTGTTGGGTATTAATCAACTATCGAATTTTTTTCTCTATCAGAAATATATTATTTTTAAGATATTGTTTAGGTGAGAATTTTGTTTGAGCAGTTAAATGAGAAAATTTTAAACACACACATTTGGTACTATGATGACTGCATTTTTTTCATTCAGAAAAAAAATGACTTGGAATCCACCTTCTAAAACAATGTCAGATAAGAATTAGTATTTTTAATATTAATTTGAAATAAAAGTATATTTTAAAATAGAAAAACTCCATTCAACTCGCAAATTAGTATTAAGTCAAACATTAAAATATTCAAACTCTATAGTTTGATTACGAAATTCAACATAATAATAAATTAATAATACCAAGTATAATTCGATTTTGTTTCCAACTGGAAGTTAAAGTGAAACAATGAGAGTCCACCTAACTTTATCATTACATAATGGTTCGAACTGGTGGTTGTCTCAAATTTTAACTGTCTTCTTCTGTAACTACTGAGTTGTCCTTCAATCATTTTTCTACCTGTAAATCCCATGTGAGACTACAAATCACTCGATTTTCTCTTTAAAATTCTGGCCATTTCTATAAAAATCTCTCTTTTCTTCTTTCTTTTTCAATCTTCCTCAACCAAACAATTTTCTGATGTGCCAAACATCAAAGAAATTCAATTCCAAGTCATTTCCCATGGCGAAGAAGATGATGTTTTGCTGGGTTTTTCTTATTTTTACATCAGTCCAAGTCTTCTCACTACCAGATCAGTTCATTTTCAATGGATTCCATGGTTCAGACAACAACAACATGAGCTTAACCGGAGTTGCAGACGTTGCAAACAATGGGCTGCTCTGTTTAACCAACACGACTCCTCGTGTAAGTGGCCATGCTTTTTACTCATCTCCATTTCGATTCAAGAACTCAAACGACGGCAAAGTTTCATCTTTTTCAACTGCTTTCGTTTTCGCCACCGTCCCCGAGTACCCAAAGCTCGGCGGCCATGGCCTTGCGTTCGTTCTTTCGCCTTCGAAACAGCTTTCGGGCTCTCCCAGTCAATACCTAGGCTTGCTTAATGCAAACGAGGACGGGAATTCGAGCAACCATATATTTGCAGTAGAGTTCGATACTGTGAAAGATTTGGATTTTGATGATATAAATGATAACCATGTCGGTGTTAATCTCAATAGCATGAAATCAATTGCTTCAGCTCCTGCGGAATATTTTCTCGAGAACTCAACGAAACAAGAGTTGAGCCTCAAGAGTGGGAGCAAAATTCAGGCTTGGATCGACTATGATTCGGCCGAAAATCGATTAGATGTGAAGCTTTCACCTTTTTCAGACAAACCAAGATCTTCAATTTTGTCCATTGATGTGAATCTTTCATCGATTCTCCAGGATTCCATGTTTGTCGGATTTTCAGCTTCGACAGGTTTGCTTGCAAGCTCTCATTATGTCTTGGGATGGAGTTTCAACATGAGTGGGGAAGCTCAATCTTTGTCTTTATCTTCTTTGCCTTCTCTTCCGAGGCCTAAACAGAATCACACTGTCTTAATCCTCTGTGTTACATTTGTAGCTGTGGTTGTAATAATGTCGGTTGTTTTCGTCTCGTTTTACTTTGTGAGAAAATTGAAGAGATCCGACATAATTGAGGCCTGGGAACTGGAAATTGGTCCGCACAGGTTTTCTTACCAAGAGCTCAAGGAAGCAACGAGGGGTTTCAGAGACAAAGAGCTGCTTGGATTTGGTGGATTTGGCAGGGTTTACAAAGGGACTTTGCCAGGCACAAACACTCAAGTTGCTGTCAAGAGGATTTCTCATGAATCGAAGCAAGGTCTGAGAGAATTCGTGTCCGAGATCGCGAGTATCGGCCGTCTACGGCATCGGAATCTGGTTCCGCTCCTTGGATGGTGTCGGTGCCGAGGGGATCTGTTGATCGTGTATGATTTTATGCCTAATGGTAGCTTGGATAAGTACCTGTTCGATGAACCGAAACGAGTTCTCAGTTGGGACGAGAGGTTCAAGATAATCAAAGGCGTTGCTTCGGGTCTTTTATATTTGCATGAAGAATGGGAACAAACTGTAATCCATAGAGACATCAAGGCAGGCAATGTTCTATTAGATTCCGAGCTAAACGGAAGGCTCGGCGATTTCGGTCTGGCTAAGTTATACGAACACGGCACATACCCAAGCACGACTAGAGTGGTTGGTACATTGGGTTACCTGGCACCTGAACTCACAAAAACCGGTAAGCCGACAACGGCGACCGATGTGTTTGCATTTGGTGCATTTTTGCTTGAAGTGGCATGTGGGAGGAGACCTATTGAGCCCAAGGCATTGCCCGAAGAGCTGATTTTGGTGGATTGGGTGTGGGAAAGATGGCAAAGTGGAGCAGCTCTTGAGGTTGTGGATCCAAAATTGAATGGTGACTTTGATGAGATAGAGGCAATTGTTGTGATCAAGCTCGGACTGATGTGTTCGAACGATGCACCGGACTTAAGGCCGACGATGAGACAAATAGTAAGGTATTTGGAAGGGGAGCTGCTGCTGCCAGAAGTGGTGCCACCGCCTGGCGGATACGATAGCAAAAAGGGACATGAAAGTGTCTGTTCCGGTACCGGCCGGTTTGAAGATTATGTGCATTCATATCCGAATTCTTCTCATTTTGACGACAAAGTTAGCACATATTCGCCACCTTTTGAAGATGTGGATGTGGATATTGAAGCAGGTTCAACAACACCTCTATCAGACTCCGGCAGAGGAAATAGTAGATAACCATTGTAGATCAAATCGAAACCCTTTCAAGTCTATGTTATTCGAATTCAAATGAGTGTTGACAGTATTACAGTACTCGTATTCGAATATGTCACGACATGCAGACATCTATCTAACATGGGAGACAATTTTTTGTTTGACTAAACGTTTCCCGTGGTTAGAGTTGTATGCAGTTTGTAAATACTTTCTCATCTTATCAAAATATAAATAGGAAAATATTTTGATGCACAAGCTGTGTAAACTTTAGTTTACACAAGCCCTTTAATTTTAGGGTTTAGGGTTTAGGGTTTTATGTTAGGGTTTATGGGTTTAGTATGTAGGGTATATAATTTAAGGTTTATGGTTAGAATTTAGAGTTTAGAGTTTAGGGCTTAGGGTTTAGGTTGCTAGGGTTTGTGATTTAGATTTTAAATTTTATAAAAGGATTGTGTAAAAAAAATTTACACAGCTTGTGCATCAAAATAAAACCCATATAAATATATATATATATATGGAAAATACTTTGATGCACAAGCTGTGTAAACTTTAGTTTACACAAGCCCTTTAATTTTAGGGTTTAGGGTT
Organism: Hibiscus tridactylites; assembly: GCA_958450335.1. Lineage (NCBI taxonomy): Eukaryota > Viridiplantae > Streptophyta > Magnoliopsida > Malvales > Malvaceae > Hibiscus > Hibiscus tridactylites. The sequence goes on from OY288280.1 coordinate 70,810,657, forward strand.
TAGGGTTTTAGGTTAGGGTTTAGGGGTTTAGTATGTAGGGTATATAATTTAAGGTTTATGGTTAGAATTTAGAATTTAGAGTTTAGGATTTAGGGCTTAGGTTTTAGGTTGCTAGGGTTTGTGATTTAGATTTTAAATTTTATAAAAGGATTGTGTAAAAAAAATTTACACAGCTTGTAAAATTTTTTTGATGCACAAGCTGTGTAAATTTTTTTTACACATTCCTTTTATAAAATTTAAAATCTAAATCACAAACCCTAGCAACCTAAAACCTAAGCCCTAAATCCTAAACTCTAAATTCTAAATTCTAACCATAAACCTTAAATTATATACCCTACATACTAAACCCATAAACCCTAACCTAAAACCCTAAACCCTAAACCCTAAAATTAAAGGGCTTGTGTAAACTAAAGTTTATACAGCTTGTGCATCAAAGTATTTTCCATATATATATATGTCAAATACGAATACTTTAATAAAATGTACGAATAACAAAAACGGAAGCGAAAACTTTGTAATACCTTATGAGAACATACTGTACAACAAAAACAATTATGATGCAAACATAATACCAAAAACTATTTAAAATCTGATATAAATATATAAATGAAAAATACTTTGAAGTTTACACAAGCCCTTTAATTTTAGGGTTTAGGGTTTTGGGTTTTAGGTTAGGGTTTAGGGGTTTAGTATGTAGGGTATATAATTTAAGGTTTATGGGTAGAATTTAGAATTTAGAGTTTATGATTTAGGGCTTAGGTTTTAGGTTGCTAGGGTTTGTGATTTAGATTTTAAATTTTATAAAAGGAATGTGTAAAAAAAATTTACACAGCTTGTGCATCAAAATTAAACCCTATATAAATTTATTTTGATGCACAAGCTGTGTAAATTTTTTTTACACATTCCTTTTATAAAATTTAAAATCTAAATCACAAACCCTAGCAACCTAAAACCTAAGCCCTAAATCCTAAACTCTAAATTCTAAATTCTACCCATAAACCTTAAATTATATACCCTACATACTAAACCCCTAAACCCTAACCTAAAACCCTAAACCCTAAACCCTAAAATTAAAGAGCTTGTGTCAACTAAAGTTTACACAAGCTTGTGCATCAAAATATTTTCCATACATTAAACACTGTTATAATGGGGAAAATATACATGGGTTGGTTCGTTCTACTGTGAAGAGGACACAAACTTGGTTGACCTGCAATATTGTTTATGAATCTTATCTTCTTTTAATTTTTTAATCTTCGACCAAATGATACTGAACCTTTTTAGGACTCTGGGAAGTATAGAAAACTGGTTTGAAAGTTGAACTATTGTACAATCTCGTCCACATATTGCTCACTCTATTCTATTGTAATTTAGATAGAGCAAAACTCAACATTATTTATTAAGATGTCATTTAAAAATGTTTTAATTTTGAAGGGGTCAACAATATAAATTATATATTCTTGAAGTATTAAAATATAATTTTACCATTATTTTTTCTTAATTTTTAAAATTTTTGGGGTCGCGGGCCGTTCCTCATTGAGTACATGTAGTTTCCAAAACTGATACAAAATTTACAACATGATTTCGTATTTTTTTCTGGAGGAAATCTAATTCTGCGAAGAAATAAAATAATATAATATAATACCTTATTTTATATGAGTTCGAATTTTAATATTTTACGTTAGACATGTGATTACTCTCTATTTAATAAAAAAATAACATCCTCATCTGGTAAGAATATACAAAAATTGCCATATTAACACAACCTTGGGGCTCCTACCAATCTTTTAGTAATTTAAGAGCCGTGTTAACAACAAACGTGGATGGAAGAATATGGTTATTTCAATAATTTATAGAAGAAAAAATAATGGAAAAAAACATTGTTACATTATAAATTAATTCAATAATTTATATTACCTTTATTGTAAATTAATTTAAATTACAATATAAATCATTATTTATCCCTAATTTGATATATATAAGAAAAAACAAACAGTATTAACATTTTAAACTTATGGACTAATTTAAAAGATTTCAGTAGTTTGGGGAATTCTGTGCAATTAAACAACATACCGAAAGAAAAAATAATTGCAGTGAGAGCGAGGATCAAACACGCTAGTAATATATTAAACTTATGGACTAATTTAAAATATTTCGGTAGTTTGGGGACTTCCGTTCAATTAGACAACATACCAAAAAAAAGCATAATTGTGGTGAGCGTGGATCGAACACGCGACCTTCAGATCTTCAGTCTGACGCTCTCCCAACTGAGCTATCCCCGCTTTTGATTCAAAACCTTAATATATTGTTTATAAATATAAATATATTGCTTTTCTGCTCTCACTGTCTTCTTCCCCAGAAAAACCCTTTTGCCTCGACTCTCACTAGTGCCATTCAAAGAGAACATAAACCAAAATAACGAAGGAGAAAAACCCTTTATAAAATGCCTTTCATATCGAAAATCCAAAGGCAAACAGATTACAATCGATTTCCTTCATCAACTCCCATTGTTATCGACAATGGCGCTTCTTATTTTCGTATTGGGTAATCCAACCAAACAAAATCCTAACCTTTTCTCCTTTTAAAAAAAATTATCTACAGTCATTTTTTACCTGAATTATTTTTCTCCATTTCTCAGTTGGGCAGGAGAGACTGAGCCACGGGTTATTTTCCGCAACATTATTCAAAGACCTCGCCACAAAACCACCGGTATTTTTTTTCTTCTTCTTCTTCAAATTATTCTTAAGTAAAACCCTAAGGTTAAAAATTAATTCTTTTGGGTCTTTTTTTTTTTTTTTGCAGGGGAGACTGTGACAGTTGTTGGTGACCATGATACTGCTTTACTGAGATACTTTGATTGCACCCGTTCAGGCCCTCGCTCCGCTTTCGATGGCGATGTTGTTTTTCAGTTTGAAATCATGGAATATGTATGTAAAGATTTAACATTTGGGGTGGGGGTTGGTATGGAATTATGAGAAGTAATGAAATCAAATTAGAGTTTGAATGTGAAATGGAAATGCCTTTGTTCTTGTCTTTGCAGATTCTGGACTTTGCTTTTGATCGATTGGGTGCAAATGGATCTCGGGTACGATGATAAGTTTATGAGTTCTCTTATCATCTCTTGAATAATCTAATATGCCTCATCTTTGTTTGGTAATTAGGAATAGTTTAGATGTGAATCATCTCTGGATAGTAGTTTTTAGGGGAGCTTAAATGCATCTTCTTGGAACATTTGTGTACCTGAAAATGTTTTTGGCAATGAACTTAGTTTGACATTTCCTTAACGCTACATTGTTTTATTGGCTGCACTTTCATTATCAATGCTTTGTCTGTTTGACGTATAAATTTTAATCTGTTCTTTCTTCTTGTGTTGTTTATTTGAGGGCAGAACAGATTGATCATCCTATCCTTATCACGGAATGTGTTTGCAACCCGGTTCAATCTCGCAGTAAAATGGCAGAACTTCTTTTTGAGACTTACGGAGTTCCATATGTAGGTATAAAACACTCACTTTAATGTTGCATAACATATCAGACTCAATTTGTTTTATCCAAGTGGTACATGGTCTTGCTATAAGTATAAAACACTCAATTTGTTTTTATTTGTATAGTGTATCTGATGTTGAGTTTTTCTGCTTGTGATTGCAGCGTTTGGTGTTGATGCTGCATTCAGCTATAAGTATAATCAGCTGCGTGGGATTTGTGAGAGAGATGGTCTAGCTATCTGCCCAGGGTTTACCACAACTCATGTCATTCCAGTACGTTTCCTAGCATTCATAATTTACCTTGATGCATATTTTTGCAAAGTTGAAATGATCGTTATTTAGATTTTGAGCATGTTAGCAAGTTGGTATGATTAGAGTAACATGAAAAATTAGTTTCTGCATAGAATTTTTCTTAATTCTTGTTATATTGTTGCATCATGAAAAATGTTTAGCACTGGCATCTCACCATGTCCCCATCAATAAACATGTTTACTCATCTTGTACTCGTACATTGGCAAATAAAGGTCTATCATGTAATTTACTTTAGAATAGGAATTCAAAAAATGTGATTGAGGCAATGGATATTAGACTCAGCTAACCAGATGCAAGGATTGAAGTTCAGGTTTATAGTGTGGTTTGTTTGACTTCAGTTTGTTGATGGGGAGCCTGTTTACAAAGGATGCTCACGAACTAACATCGGCGGATACCATGTCACGGACAATTTGAAGCAACATCTTTCACTTAAGTATCCAAATCATATGTAAGTATAGATTCAGCTGGATTGCAATTTGCAAGAATCCGGACCTGTTTGCATAAAGCATCTGATAATGTTATCTAAATGACTATAATAGGGCTAGATTCACATGGGAAAAGATTGAAGACTTGAAGATGGAACACTGCTATATTGCACCTGATTATGCTTTAGAAGTTCGATTATTTCAGGTGATGGCTTTGGGTTTGTTTTTCCTTCTGTAATCCTCTTTGCAACTCTGAAAAGTTCAATTATTATTATAGAAAGGGAGCAAGGAAGCTGAAGATAAAACCAGGTGTTGGCAGCTTCCGTGGGTTCCACCACCAACTGAAGAACCTCCTTCAGAAGAAGAGATCGCGAGAAAGGCTGCTATAAAGGAAAGACAAGGACAAAGATTGAGGGAAATGGCTGAAGCGAAGAGGTCTTCTAGAATTAATGAACTTGAAAATCAGTTGCATGGATTGGAATTTCTTTTGCAACAACTTGGACAAGTTCAAGAGGAAGAAATCCCATCTTTCCTTTCAAAGACGGGCTATGTTTCTAAACAGGAAATAGAATCAACTATTACAAAAGTGTCGCAGTCTTTAAGAAAAGCAAAAGGTGAAGCAAAGGCTGAACAAGCTGAAAATGAGGAGAAGGCAGATTCTTCCGATAAGTATCCTCTTATCAACATTCCTGATAACATGCTTACAGCTGAGCAGGTACTCATACCCTGGATAACAAATATCTGATATTCGTTGCGCTTCGGGGCTTTGGCTTTGTTAGGCAAATACATTAATCAAGATCAACTACTTGTATTCTGTCAGGATATATGGGGGGGGGGGGGGGGGGGGGGAGTAAACAGTTTTTTTTTTAAAAAACAAGGCCTTGGAGACCGTAACAACCAGCCTCCTCAAGATGTTTTTATTAGATTTGTTGTCACTCCTGATTTCTTTTGGCTAAAATTGATGATTATATTTACTCTAGGCTCTATTATTATGACAGCTAAAGGAAAAGAAGAGGCAGATTTTTCTTAAAACGACGACTGAGGGCCGGCAGCGTGCTAAACAGAAACGTGTCGAAGAAGAATTAGAACGGGAAAAGAAAATCCGGGAAGATGAAGAAAGACGCTTGTATGTCTTCACCTTATGGAGATATTTTAGACTGTGGATTCTAATTTGCTTTTCTGGTGTATAGTCCTTTCATTGCTGTTTATTTTTCCTATTAACAGGGAGAATCCAGAACTTTATCTAGAACAAATGCGTACTAAATACAAAGAATTGTTTGAGAAGGTTGAGCAGCGGAAAAGACTTAAGACAAATGGAGGTCATGGAAACGGGAATAGTTCTTCTGGGGGTGTTGGTCGTGGGGAAAGATTGAATGCTGCTCAGAGGGAAAGAATGCGCCTTTTGACAACAGCAGCCTTTGATCGAGGGAAGGGTGAGGATAATTTTGGTGCCAAAGATGAAGATTGGCAACTTTACAAACTAATGAGCAAAGATAATGATGATGATGATGATGGACCCGATGAAAATGAAGCGGAGCTGGCTAGGGTTTGTTCTAGGCTCCAGGTCAGTTTTTTTGCCCAGGCACATATCCAATTTATTCTTGATTTTCGCCATAACCCTGTAAGATGAATGGTTTGTTTTCTCTGTTTCTGCAGGAGATTGACCCAACATTTGTTCCTAAACCGGAAACAGCACCTTCACAGTCGACTACTGCCGAGATACCTCGTGTTCGTCCGCTCACCAAGGAAGATTTCCAAGTTGTACTTGGAGTTGAAAGGTTTCGATGTCCGGAAATATTGTTCCACCCCAACTTGGTCGGAATTGATCAAGCAGGTTTAGATGAGATGACCGGGGTCTCAATAAGGAGGTTGTCAACTAAGAATGAGGCATTGGAAGATAGGTTAACCAGTTCAATCTTTATGACTGGTGGGTGCAGCCTCTTTCCTGGTATAAATGAACGTTTGGAAGCTGGAATCCGGATGCTTCGGCCATGTGGGTCTCCAATTAAGGTGGCAAGAGCATCAGATCCAGTTCTTGATGCATGGCGTGGCGCTTCGGTTTATGCTGCTAATTCGCAGTTCCAACAGCAAACGTTTAGTAGGGCGGATTACTACGAGAAGGGAGAGGACTGGCTTCGTCAATATCAAGTGCGTTACACACTGTAAATTTATTCGGAGATGAGATTGTAATACGTATAATCCAACAGCTTATTCGTAACATGTTATTCACTCTAACTTAAAGCATTCGATGCTATGCTATTCAAGTCTTTTGCTTCTCTGTATCCTTACTAAGGGACATTTTGTTAGGTGGTTGAGCCTTTGAGGTGGCCGTGGCACAAGACCCTGGGCTTGTGGTTGCAAGAACCCTTTCAGCTGCAGAAAGGCTTGCTAAATTTGGGCTGCTTCTCTGTTTCCATAACACAACATTTCCACTAAACAGTCGAGGAAGGCAAATATCAGAGCAAGCAAAGCATATAGCAGTATTAGGCTAGCAGATATTGCAGCAGTTGCAAAAGGAACACATTATTCAGAAAAACATACAAAATATTGGCATAATAACAAGACTTGATTAGTGCGTCATTATATAAAGATCAACCATTCCATAACAAGCTAAATTTAAACAACCATGAGCCAGTTTATCGGTTAATATTCAGAAAGGTCTGATTTTCTTGCAACATAAGAATCAAACTTGAGCTGTACCCAAAAATACCTGACCCGACGACCCGAACTTAAAAATACCGAGTAATTTTTTATAAAAAATTTACCTGAGCGGGCCGGGTATCCGACCCGAGAATTTTCCCGGGACACGGGCCGGGATTTTTTAAGTTACCGGGTACCCGACCCGATAATATTTAATATATTTTTATATTTCCAATTATATTTTTATTTTAAGTTTTTTAATATTTTTACTCTAAAACTAAATTTAAATCCCTAAATTTCTTTTATGTTTGTATTATATATTTTTTAAGTTTTAAGTTTAAAAATTTTTAAAAATATTTTTGTGATTAATATGTGATTTTTTTTTCAAATTTTAGAATTAAAAAAAAATAGGCGGGTACCCGGGTGTTTCGGGTACCTGGATGAGATGGGTCGGGACACGGGCCGAAGATTGAAGTACCCGGATGAACCGGGTACCCGAAACATGGGTACCCGACAATTCCCACCCCTACTGGCCAACCCTTTGATGAGTCTAAAAAACGACAGATCTAGGGTACGGTTAAAAACGACAAGTTTCGGAGTTTGTCCAAAACCTAAAATGTTAAACTTCTAGTTTAGTGCTCTTTTTGCCCCCTAACATTTATCACTCTTCCCAACTTGGTGCCTAAAGTTTATTTTGAGCTCTTGTACCCCTAATATTTGTATTGTTTTCCGTTTTACCCCATCTCGTTACCCTTGCGCTTAAAAAAAATTTCAGTCAATAACATTATGCCACATCATCTCCTTTCTGATTAAGTCAACTTGCCTAATTTTATTTAAAAGGTGAATGACATGTCATGTTTGTTTTTTATTCAATTTAGTTATTGAAAAGTCTATTTTTACCTAAAATTAATTCATATTTGTTTCTAATTTTTATAATTTAGTCCAATATTTGTTATTATTAATAATATTATTTTATTTAATATTTAATAAAATAAAATAAAATTATTTATTTTAATATTATATTAGTATTTTTTAGGTAAATTAAATTACTTAAAATTGACCCCCAACAATTACATATTCGAATTATATTCGTTTTTTTTTTTGAAAAATTTGAATTATATTCTAATCATATTTCAATTATATTCGAATTTTGCTTAGTTCGAATTATATTTTTTTAGAAAAATTTGAATTATATTAGAATCATATTCCAATTATATTAGAATTATTAATTTGAATTTTGTTATATTCGAAATATATATTCGAATCATGTCCGTATTATATTAGAATCATATTTCAATTATATTTGAATTTTACTATATTCAAAATATATTTTTTGAGCAAAATTCAAATTTTATTCGAATCATGTTCGTATTATATTCGAATTATATTCGCATTATATTAAAAATATATTTGAATCATATTTCAATTTTATTCAAATTAATAATTCAAAATTTTCTAAAATATATATATATATAATTTGAATTTAAAAAAGTTATAATAAATAATTTGAATTTTGCTAAAAAAATATGTTTTGAATTTTGCTAAAACGAATATAATTCGAATTTACCAAAATTTGAATTAATAATTCTAATATAATTGAAATATAATTCAAATATAATTTGAATATAATTGGGATATGATTTGAATATAATTCGAATTTTGCTCAAAAAATATAATTTGAATATGTAATTGTTGGATTAATTTTAGTTAATTTAATTAATCTAAGAAAAATATTAATTTAATATTAAAAATTTAATATAATTTATTTTTATTAAATATGAAAATTTAAATAAAATAATATTATTAATAATAACAAATATTGAACTAAATTATAAAAATTAGAAACAAATATGTGTCCTTTTTAAGTAAAAATAGACTTTTCAGTGACTAAATTGAACAAAAAAACCTGACAGACTTGACATGTCATCTACCCTTTAAATAAAACCATGTGGATTGATTTAGTCAAAGAAGAGATGATGTGGCACAATGTTATTGGCTAGAAATTTTTTTAACGGCAAGAGTAACGGAATAGGGCAAAACGTGAAACTGTGCAAACGTCAGGGGCAAAACGTGAAATTGTGCAAACGTCAGGGGCACAAGAACCCAAAAAAACTTTAAGCACCAAGTTGGGAAAAGTGATAAACGTTAGGGGGCAAAAAGTGCACTAAGCCTAAACTTTTTTATAACATTTTAGAATATTTTTTTGTGATTTTTGACAAGTTTCGAAACTTTGATTTTTTGGATAACATTTTAGGTTGGTGATTTAAAGAAGAAGAAGAAGAAGAAGAAGGTTTTGAAACTTGTTTTTGTAAGTTTTGAAACTTGTAAAAAATTACAAAAAAATAACTTAAAATGTTATAAAAAAAAGTCTATAATTTAGATTATTGGACAAATTTCGAAACTTGACGTTTTTAGCCGAACCTATACTCACCCAACCTTTTGAACCAAAGTTACTCAAACTTATTAGTGAGAGTATATGTCTAACACATATATGTTCAGTTTTTTCAAGTTTCCCTTGAACAGTCATATCCTCTTACCGATGCTCATATGTGCATCGAATTCGGGTGTTAAACATTGAAACTTCCTGAATATTGAATAATGAAGAGTCAAAACAACAGCTTTAAACTAACAAACTTTAGACTCCCTTCTGTCACTACATAATACTATTTGCCTTGTACATTCTAAAAAATCACTACAAAAAGAGAAAACAAAAATATCTCATCCATTAACTCTAAGTTTTTACTTAATTAATACATAGAATACAAAATCATGTCTTATGTTATCCAAAAATGAAAGAACTATGTTTTCAAACTTCTAATTCTTCAAACAAAATATTGTCATTTTGGTATTTAAACTCATTATTTTACTTTTTTTTCTTCTACGTGCAAACCCATGTTAGCTGAACTCAAGTGCAAATAACGGATGAGTGTGTATATACATCCAATTTTTATCTAGTTTCCCCATGTATTTGGGGAGTATTTCTATAACCGCTTTCATGTATGGGTTGAAAAACTTTTGTCCAAGTAGAACATCAAGGAATTGATTTTGCACCAATTTCTAAAGAATTAAAAGAATATTCAGAAAAGTTTCACAACAAAAAATTGGGTGATCAAAATATAAATTTATGGCTTAAAACAAATTTCTCCTTAAATTTTACTTGTTTTCTCAATTTGCTCTCTAAACTATGTTTTACTCACCCTAAAGTATTCGTCGTTATTCATTTCACCCTCAAAAATTAACACCGTTAAAAAAATCTGTGTTGACCAATCAAAACGCGCCACATCATTTTTTTTTAAATTTAAAAAATAAAAAAAATATTAAACCATACCCTAAATTTATCCAAATACACTTGTCTTCTTCCCTAAACCCCACCCCATCTTCTTCCCCAAACCTCATTTCCCATTTTATTCGTCTCCAACCCCATTTTTCCAAACTTTTTCGTTCTTTTTCCCTCCCATTTTTTTGGGAAGCTCGAACAAGGACAAACACAAGAAAGTAGACGACCGAGGGAGGAGAATAAGGATGTCGGCTTTATGTGCAGCCATGATCTTTTAGTTGACCAGAGAATTGGGTCATAAGTCTGACGGTGAGACGATTCAGTGGTTGTTGCAACAATCAGAGTCGTCCATCATCGATGCTACTAGAACCAGGACGATTCCTGCTTCGGCTTTGCAGGCTATCAGTGCCTCTGTTTGTGGGCAGGAGAAATTTGTTTTTGCTGGTTTGCATGTGAAAATGAATGAGAATTTAAGGAGATCTCAAACCCTAAGTGGATTATGTTGTTCTTAGTGTTCTAGGGATTTTGATATTTAGAAACAAGAAATAGTTGGTGATTTGGTGTTTAAGTGGATCAAAGAGTAGAAAAAAAAGATAAACATTGTTGGTGTTCTTAAGTTTTTTTTTTTCTGACTTTGATCGAGAAAAACAAATAAAATAAGTGAAAAGAGTTGTTTTTAAGATCAAAATTTGAGGGTTAAAATCTAGCAATTGAGGGTTAAAATCAAAAAATGGGGTTGGAGATGAATGAAATGGAAAATAGGGTTGAAGGAAGAAGACGAAGGTATTTGGGTAATTTTTTTTTTGATCAAAGAGACTTACTTCAATTCAACTAAACGACAAGCGGGTACAAAAGGGAGGGGAAACAAGGCGGGCCCACCTCAGTTTCCTTCCTCCAACAACCAACGAGCGCCGCCATGAGCCATGCAGGGTCAATGGCGTCGCTTTTACAACTCCCTACAACATGTACAATTAAAGAAAAAAACCTACAGCAAACCGGCGCAAACACAGGCGCAAACAGAAACGATAACCGGACGTCCGAAAGCAAACAACCGGAAAGCACAAGACGAATCATAGGACAACTAAAAAATGAACCACCCATAACCTTCTCCGAGATTACGATACCGTCCTTGTCTGAGAGCTCTTCCCAGAGACAGGCTTCCGACAAGTCACCGTCGATCCTTATCAAGACAACAACCATTATCACCCGAAATGGAGGAATGGAGGCCATTGAGTTCTCCTTCAGTCTAGCAATTTCCGCTTCGTGGTGGGTCTGAAACCTAGCAGAGCAACACCTGAACAAAAACCTTGGACCCTCCTGCTCTCTGAGAGCCTCTGTGATCCGAGGAAACAACGAGATATCACGAGATAAAAACCTAGAGGTAATCAAGTGGCAGAAAACAGTATCCATGCAAAGCCTAGCAATGCAGAGGGAATACAACACATCGGAGGCAAAAAGCCTAACCAGAACCTGGGCATTCAAGCCCGCAAAACATAACCAGCGCCAAAAGGAATAACTGCCACGAGACAATCTCGGATCAAAGAGGGCGTGCACATAATTCCTGTTCGTCTGGGAGAGCTCCATCCGGAGGCAGGCATCCAAGTCCGTGGAAGGATTGGTCCTTGTCACCAGAGCCGCAGGAATACATAACCCTAACTGATCAGGCTTTACCATCTGAACAACAAAACCAAAACCCATTGAAGAAACGGAAAACATCAGACCCGCCGTAACACGACTCCATAATAATCTTAACACAAATGAAGAGTAAAAACCACCTGGGTCCCATCCAAAACTACACATTTGCACCTCCCGATACTCAGCATCAAAACGAGACTCTTCGGAAATCCATCTCCCAGATTGAAATCTGGTCCAAACAGTAGAAGTCCTTAAATTTCGGATCTTAGCATAGAAAATGCAAAGCGGGCTTGAAGCCAAGATGGGAGAGTCTCCATGCTGTCTGTAATTAAGCTTAGAAATGGGAAGCACAATCCTATAAAATCTGGAACCGTACAACATCTTCAGTGCAAATTCAACGTGGGCCCAGGGAGGTAAGTCAGTAGCAACAAAAAGAAAGCAAGGTTTTGACTTTGAGGGAAATTCCCAAACAGCCCCTGTCACCTTGTCCTTTCCGTTTGGCATTTTGCTGGAAGGCACGGGTGAGAACAAGGGAAAAATTCCGGCGGGTTGTCCGGAGACATTCCGAGTACCGAAAGACAGTCCGTTCAGCGACGGTAAAACAGATTTCGCTAGGACTAAAACGCCAACCCAACCAATAATCCATACAAGGCTACCGAGCCTAGTACCTCTTTTTAACGAGACCTTGGTTGAGACAACGCACATGAAGACACCGGCCGGACCGTCGGGGTCCCAAGCAAACGGGCTCGAAGGGAATGGTTTGGGAAGTAGGCAGAGAACACCCATCAGTTGCTCGTTGTAAACCGGCAGAAGACCAAAGTCAACACTCCCCTGCCTTCGTGTTGCGCCAGGGGTCTCTCCCAAAGGAGTCGACAAGCAGCTTAACCGGAAAGAGAAAAAGGGCAGCCGACATGACTCTCCTGATTTAGATCCGGTGCAACGCCTGTAAGGAAACCAGCCAACCCATCCGATCAACCAAATGCGTCTTTCAGGCCGGAATTCGTTCGCCGTAGAGCTTCCTTTATCCACAGCCGGCTCGTGAGCCTTCCCTCCCCTGAAAATCTTCAGATCCAACTCAAAAAACCGTAGCCATCGCCGGGACACAACCTTTAGCCTCGTTCCGGAGTTCCTGCAAGAGAACCCTGTTGGCGACGCAGATAGGCCTTGACTACGCCTGGAGACGGTTGCCCCCCACGTTATCCCAACCGGCCTCACTCCGTTCCACTGGTCCAAGCCACCAGACCGAGTCGCCCTCCGTTGCTCCGGCGACCGTCGGCCCCTGAAGGATCCGAACGCGACAACCAGCACGGACAGGTCACAGCACCGCCTGAGGGACGAGGGTATCGGAGGAGAGGAGGATTCGGACAGCGCGTGAAGCGCGTTCCCCATGGCCATATCCTCCACTTTAGCCTATCGTAGGTTCTGCTTGGTATTTGGGTAAATTTATGGTATAGTTTAATATATTTATTTAATATTTATTTTATTTTAAAATTTAAAAATAAACAAAGAAAATGACATGACATGTTCTGTTTGGTCAAAAAAATTAATTTTTTTAACGGTGTTATTTTTTGAATAATATGAGTAACGACGAATACTTTAGAGGCTAAAATTGGGTAAAACGTAATTTTGTAGGAAGTTGAGAAAACATGTAAAGTTTAGAGGAAAAGTGTTTTAAGTCTAAATTTATCCAAAAATTTTTTAACATCTATGATATTTAAGAGCATGGTGATATGATTACTACAATTGATTAATGGCTTAATGCACAAAATAGCCCATAAAGTTTACCACTTTTTTCAACTTGGTACTTAACGTTTCATTTGGGACGTTAAGCCCCCTAACGTTTTCACCGTTTCCCATTTTACCCCAAACCGTTACTTTTGCCGTTACAAAAAAGTTTTCAACCGTTAAAAAAAATTTCAACCAATGAGATTGCGCCACATCAGCTCCTCTTTGATAGAGTAACACGCTTGATTTTATTAAAAGAGTAAATGCCATGTCAAGTCTCCTATGTTTATTTTTTTATTCAATTTAATCACTGAAAATCTATTTTTACCTAAAATTGACCTCTATTTGTTTCTATTTTTTTAATTTAGCCCAATATTTGTTATTAATAATAATATTGTTTTATTTAAATGTTACTATTTAATAAAAAATAAATTAAATATTTTACTATTAAATTAGTAATTTTTGATAAATTAATCCTTATTAATTTAATATTATTTTTTTTTTGCAATTCCAAAATAAATTAAATTTATAATTTAGACCCATCAAAATAAATTTAATGTTAATCTTAAATAGTTTCCAATTACGTCCCAAAATAAATTAATTTTATAATTTAGTCCATTACGTCCTAAATTAATAATTTGATATTAATTTAATATTAAATTAGTCTCTTAATTTATCCAATTTAACATTAAACGATTTTTTATATAAATTACATTTTACTAATTTAAAATTAAAATATTTTTAATAAAGATAAATTAAATTAATTTTTTAAGATTAGTATTATTTTCTTTTAAAATTACTAAAAAGCAACTACAACATCAAATAAATTGCAGGAGACACCATATATATACCATGAACTACGACGCATGCAATTCACATAAATTGATTCTTTTGTTGGGGATTTGCAGGGAGATTCATTGAAATTGAAAGTGAACAAACTAATAGAAAATTATAGTTCAAATTTTGCTCAAAAAATAATACAATTTGAATAAGTAATTATTTAGGGTCAATTTCAAATAATTTAATTTATCTAAAAAATTAAAAATTTAATAATAAAATATTTATTTTATTTTATTAAATATTTTATTAAATATTAACATTTAAATAAAATAATATTATAAATAATAATAAATATTGGACTAAAAAGAATATAATTCGAATAAGTAATATTAAAAACAAATAAGGTTCAATTTTTTATTATTTTGGGACGTAATTGGAAACTATTTAAGATTAACATTTAATTTATTTTAATGGGTCTAAATAAGAAATCTAATTTATTTTGGAATTAAAAATCATATAATATTAAATTAGTATGGATTAATTTAGCAAAAGTTACTAATATAATATTAAAATATTTAATTTATTTTTTATTAAATAATAACATTTAAATAAAATAATATTATTATTAATAACAAATATTGGACTAGATTAAAAAATTAGAAACAAATAGGGGTCAATTTTAGGTAAAAATAGACTTTTCAATGACTAAATTGAATAAAAAAATAAACATAGGAGACTTGACATGACATTTACCCTTTTAATAAAATCAGTCACGTTACTCTATCAAAGAGGAGCTGATGTGGTGCAATCTCATTGGTTGAAAAAATTTTAACGGTTGAAAACTCTTTTGTAACGGCAAAAGTAACGGTTTAGGGCAAAATGGGTAACGGTGAAAATGTTAGGGGGCTTAACGTCCCAAATGAAACGTTAAGTACCAAGTTGAGAAAAATGGTAAACTTTAGGGGCTATTTTATGCATTAAGCCTTGATTAATTGAGGATCTCAATTGTGATTTTTTGAAATATAGTGATCTAAATGTAAGCTTATCAATAATAGAGTAACATGTGTTATAATTTACCCAATTAATTTTTAGTTTTTTTGGACCGAACCGATCCTCCTGTCAAGTACTAAAGAAGGGATGGCCGTTTGATCCATACTCGAAGAGTTTCAATCTTCGATTTTATAAGGTTAGATTTTTTAAAGAAAAATTTGGGCTCGAGTCTAATTTTTGAGGATAAGATCGAGTTTGCGTTTAATGTGAAAAATACCCTACCCGGCCTAAAATAATAATTTTATTTTATTTTAAATATTTAAATATAATTGCTATAATGTCTCTCTCTTTATATATATATATATATATATTTCAGTTATCATCCAATTTTGTCTAATAAAAATAGAATAATTATTATAATACTCTTTTTTATTTGTATTTTTTAATTATCTCTCTATTTTATTGAATAATAAAAAAATGATCATTTTTATTTATATCGGGTCGGATCAGGTTAGATTTAAATTTTTACTCTAAAATTCGAAATCAAGTTTAAATTGAATAAAACATCATAAAATATCGAGTCAGATCAAATTTAAATAAAAAATATAAATGTTCGGATCATATGCGGGTCGGCAAAAAAAAACTGACCCATAACCATCCTTAGACAGACCCAAACATTAAACTTGCCCCTTTTTCGGCTATTTATCCCGCAACTTAATAATCCACGGTTAGATCAAATTTATCCCACAAACCAAACATTCCGTTTCCAGCTCCACACTTGCTTACTCCCTCAAAGCACATATCATATCATATCAGAGATCAGAAAAGTCTTCTCAATTTCTCCCTTCAATTAATTTTTCAAATGCAATTCTGATCCTTCTTAATTTGTAAAGAAGGTACTATCCGGAAATGTTTCCGCAGTTCGGAGCGACGGCGGACACGTTGAGCAAGGCGTCGACGATGGTGTTCCGGATCGGAACCGATGCTCACCTCTACGACGATCCGGATGACGTCAGCATAGCTCCGCTTTTGGACAGTAAATTCGATTCGGAGAAGTGCGAGGCTCTCAAGCGACTCCTCGCTCTTATCGCTCAAGGCATCGACGTATCCAATTACTTCCCGCAGGTCATTTTATTTTTCACTTTTTATTTAATTATGAAAAATTGACTTAAAATTTAATATCGAAGTGTTCTGGATTTTGAGGTTTCTTTTGGAGCTCTGTTTGACTGCTAATAAGGTTCTGGGAATGAATATAAAGTTGAGTGTTTAGGAGATTTACATATCGTTGTTAAATAGAAAGTGCAATGAACTTGAAGTAACATGAATCGGTCGTTTCAGTTTTCCGGTTGGCTGCTGAGAAAATCCCTGAAAATCGAGAATTAAAATTAATCTATTTGAATGTCGTAGGTGCAATTCATTGAATCTTTGTTGGTATCTATGTCTTGAATAGTTAAGACATGGTTGTATTTAGTCTTGAGGTTTGGATATGAATAACTGTTCAGAATTGTATTCTAGATAATGTTTAAGAAGGAAATCATGATTTGGTTGCTGAGAAAAGCACATGGAAACTGAGAAAGAAAACTATGCCATCTGAATGTTGTAGTTATAATTCATTGGATCTGCATTGGTAGCAATATTTGGAATAGTTGAATTCAGTATGGGGGTGTTGATACAGATAGCTGTTCGTAATTGCATTCTTGAGTGTTTAAAAAGTAAATCAGGGTTTGGTAATGGACTTTTGTAAATCTTCTTTTTGTTTGTTAATTGATGTGTTTATATTTTTCTTCTCTTTGGTTGCTCCAATCACAGGTTGTAAAAAATGTGGCATCTCAATCTTTGGAAGTAAAGAAGCTCGTTTATTTGTATCTACTGCATTATGCTGAAAAGTATGTTTCTAAAATTTCCCTTATTCAGAGTGAATATTCTTGTGAAATTCCTACAGCTGCTTCTATACGTTAAAGAAGCAATATTAGTAAATCAAGGGAATATTAGTACAAATATGTCTCTAGTTACACTGGATGGGAATGGGATCAATTTGTTGTCCATTGCAGGTAAGATGAGATTAGTTATTAGATCATGTTTTTTTATAGGCTTTTCAAGGTTAATTAATTACGAACCATTTGGAAGCCCCAATCTGCCTCTTTATAAAAGCAGTGCTTAAGAATGTGGAAACTCGTTAATTTAAAATATGAGAGTGCTCCAAAGGAGATCTGACTATTGAATGGATTATATTTGTGGTGTTTAAGCTGGTAGATTGAACTTATGTTAATTGTTTCTAAATTTAAATGTTTAGGCGTCCAAATGAAGCATTGCTATCAATTAATTATTTCCAGAAGGATTTGGGGGATCCGAATCCCTTGGTGAGAGCATGGGCACTTCGTACCATGGCTGGAATTCGTCTACATGTTATTTCACCTCTTGTTCTGGTGGCGGTGGGCAAGTGTGCTAGAGATCCATCTGTTTACGTTAGAAAATGTGCAGCCAATGCTCTTCCCAAATTACATGATTTGCGCCAAGAGGAACATGCCTTGGCAATTGAAGAGGTCCGCTTGATAGATTTATTTCTTCATGGTTATTTTATCTTTCATGTTTTCAACAATTCATTATGACCTGACTATTTACTACTACTACTACTCATTTTCCATTGTTTAAGATCTGGTAAAAACTGCTTATAAGAAAACTGCTTTCTCAAAAGGTTTGGTATTTGGAAAATAAGGTTTTAGACTAGTTTGACTTGCAATATGCAAAGATAATATCCATTTATAATTTTTGCCAGCATTTTCAGGAATTTCTATAGTTTGTGGAGAGTACTAGTACACTATATTATTTTTTTGAAAGGTACTAGTACACTATATTATATATGTGTAAAAATAAATATGCTTTGTCTAATCTGTATAAAACTTTCATACCTATATAAACATTCATATATTTGTGCTTCTTTACTTGGATGTTCAGTTTTAGATGTCTTTAGTAGCATGACATTTTAGACATCTATCACTTGTTATAATACATTCTGATAGGGTTGGATTTATACTATCAATTATTTATACTTTGCAGATTGTTGGGATGCTGTTAAATGACCACTCACCTGCTGTAGTTGGTGCTGCTGCTTCTGCATTTGCTTCTGTTTGTCCATATAATTTATCTTTGATCAGTAAGAATTATAGAAAGTTATGTGAGATTCTTCCTGACGTGGAAGAGTGGGGTCAGATAGCCTTAATTGGAATCCTTTTACGCTATGTTATTGCGAGGCATGGGCTAGTGAAAGAATCCATTATGTTTTCTCTGCAATGTACTGAGAGCTCTCATTCTGTAAAAGATGGTTCAGATGTTGACTTTGGACAAGTAAAGGAATCCACTGACATGGGTGGGACATGTGATTATGAATTTGTAAATATGGTTTCCAGGTGTTATATTGAGGGCCCAGATGAATATTTATCTAGGTCAAGTTATGCCAACAGGGAGTCCTTTGAATTGACGGGTGAACAATTTACATCTGGAAAAAGTAATGATGATGTGAAGATCCTGTTGTATTCTACATCTCCACTGTTATGGAGTAACAACAGTGCAGTGGTACTAGCAGCAGCTGGTGTGCACTGGGTTATGGCACCAAAGGAGGATGTTAAGAGAATCATTAAACCACTCTTGTTTTTGCTGAGATCCTCTAATGCCTCAAAATATGTGGTACATTACTTGTCCTTATGTTTCATACATTTATACTATGGCATCTTTATACTCTGATCTGTGTTTACTTGAAGCATGGTATGTAGTTGTGCATGCAAACGAGCTTGCAATCTTTGAATGTTCATGGATGCATGCTTTTCTTCATTGTTTAGTATTCTATTTCAACGAGAAACTAAGATTTTGCCTTATTTTGTGCTTTCTTATCATAATTTCAAGAAGTTTTGATTTAGTAGTGTCTTATACTGTTTATGAATTATACAAGAATTGTGACTATAGAGGTTCCGTTTTAGGGTTATAAGTGGATTTTTATTGGTAAAGTCAAAAGTGAGAAGCAGAAATGTAATAAAATCTGCATTATCTATAATCAGAAGCAAAATGTGATTTCAATTGAATATAAAGTTTTTGAGTCCCAGATGTGGAAGTACCATGAAATAACTAAACCTTTTTTTCCATTTTAAACAGAGATGAAATTGTTTAGTGTGTGGGATTTTCTCACAACAGCCTGTAGAAATTATGTTTTAAGTGTAGATTAGCTAATATGCTTTTAATATTATAGCAGAAACATCATAAGCATACAGAGTATTAAGGTTTAGTCTTGCTCCATCCATACTGCCAGTGACCGCACATAGTAACAAATATATGACATGGATAATGCCACATATTACAAGGTTCTCATGTAATTGGAGTTCCATAATTTTTTTTGTTCTGGGATTCCTAAACTTTTGACATTTCCTTTGGTATATCCAAGTCTTAGATTTTGGTTAATCATCCTAGTTTATGTTTCAAGTTTATTGCTGGGAAATGGCTAGAATGGTTATTTTGATTTGCATGGCAGGTTCTATGCAACATTCAAGTGTTTGCTAAAGCAATGCCTTCTCTCTTTGCTCCATACTATGAGGACTTTTTCATTTGCTCTTCTGAATCATATCAAGTCAAAGCCTTGAAGCTTGAGATACTTTCTTCTGTTGCTACAGATTTGTCCATTTCTTCTATTTTTAAAGAGTTTCAGGTACTAGCTGCTTCCTTCATAAGAAACTTTTTATAATTGTTGTGATTTTCATTTTGTAGATATAGAAAGCAGAGTAGATAAATGTCACATTTAAACTTCTGTCTGGGTTATTACAATTAATTTCCTTCACATCCATCCAGATGTTCTAAAAACAAGAAACTACTGAGTCATCAGTATTGGGGAGGATATTATTTTAGGCCTTAATTTTAAACAGTGTTGTTTTGGAATATTCAGTTTTTTAATAATTATTCAATGGAATATTCAGTTTTTTAATCATTATTCAATGGAATATTCAGATTCTATTGAAAAGGGGGTTGCATTTTATTTGAGCTCATCTAAGTTACTATTTACGGATGTGCTTACCCTAACCTTATCTATATAGTACATTTTGTGTGTGACTGTCCAAGGCCTTATCCTTTATCTATCAACCTGGGTAAACTGGAAAAAAGAGAAAGAAAGCAAGAAGAGAAAAAGAGTAATTGTGGCTCCCCTGCTATGTTAGGAAAAACAATGTCATTTGGAAGCAATGGACTTGGAAAATTCAATTATGTTTAGTTTCCACTTTTGAGCATCTGAGTGACTAAGCCATTTCCTATTCAATGTCACAAAAGAAATAATCTCGAGGCCAGCTGACTAGTTGAAATTGCATTTGTTATACAAGTGGACTAACCTCTGATTGTGTGAATTGATACTTGTGTTTTAATTGGTTGTTAGGACTATATCAGAGATCCAGACAGGCGATTTGCTTCTGATACAGTTGCTGCAATTGGTCTATGTGCGCAACGACTTCCAAAAATGGCACATATATGTGTAGACGGGCTGTTGGCTCTGACTAGGGAGGGTTTGTTCTCTTTCCTGCTTCTTGTTGTCTAGTAATGTTCTAGAGAATTTACTCGTTTTTTGAGCCATGCCGAACTTTGCAGAGTTTTTGATTAAAGATTTTGGGTTTGGAGATCAAGAAGCGGGTATTTTGACTCAGGCGGTTATGTCTATAAAATCAATCATAAAGCAAAACCCACCAAGTCATGAAAAGGTATCTGTTTTCTTGCTTGTTTCTTGTTAAGCTTTAGATGTGTGTTTCTGCTTTCCATTTTTGGCTGATATTTAAATTATTTGGAACAAAATAGAGTCAAGCATAAAAAATAAGGTCAAGAACGGTATAGAACTCGATACTTATTTCACTTACAATATTCCTCTCATCAGCTGTTCATGAAATTTATTTCTACTTTCAGGCTTATATTAGTTGGTTGATAATTGACCTCCTTTTTTATGTTTTAAGGTTATAATTCAGTTGGTCCGTAGTTTGGATTCAATCAAGGTGCCTGCAGCTCGCGCAATGGTTATTTGGATGGTGGGAGAATACAGCTCTTTGGGAGAGATAATTCCAAGGATGTTAAACACAGTGCTGAAGTATCTTGCGTGGTGCTTTACTTCAGAAGCATTGGAAACAAAGCTTCAAATTCTTAATACAGTGTGTAAGGTATTTCCCAGAGCCATAATATTCTCTTTTTAATATGCTATGATTGCTTCCTCTGTAATATGTTCCATTTACTATTCATATACATAGAAATAGTTTTATGTTAGCACTTGGAATCCTCTGTTACTCCCTTCAGTAAATGGGAACATTCTTTTTTTTTTAAAATTTACACTTGCAACACTCATGTTTTGAACTCCATTCATTTATTGGATTCTTCAATATAATGATAGGATTTCTAATGGCAATTGAAGTAAATATGTCTTTCTTCCAAAGGAAATGAAAGGAAACTAAAACTTGGAAATTTGGTCATGGTTTTGTGTCCTATGTCAGATGCACAAAGTACACTGATGGGAAAATTGGATATTTACCTTTCTATGTGATCTAGAATGTCATATACATTAGAATCTGTACTCTATACCTTTTGAACTCTCTGGAGGTAATTGATGGCAAAAGTAATTTTTGTTTAGAATGAAGAATTATGTGATATTCTGGTTTCTTTCGATGCCTGATGATTCTGGTGCTTATTACTAAGCCCTTCCAGTTCTTTCCTTTCTGTTTTCTATTCTCAGATCAAGATATTCTTGATCAATTAGAGTAATGATGTTCTTTTATTTCCGATAAAGAAGATTGCCTTCCTCAGATTAATTGTTTTTTTATTTACTATGTAATCAGTTCGGACAAGTTGTAGCAAATAACATATCATCTTTTAGGAAACCAGGCATCAAATTGTTGCTGTTGCATTTTTCTTTAATTCATTGTACATTTTGTAGTTTATCAGTTGTTTTCCTTGCTTGATGTTAATGTTCAGAGAAAAATTATCAGTTGTCTGCACTTGCAGGTTCTCGTTGGTGCAACAGAAGATCTGTGGACATTCAAGAAAATTTTCAGCTATTTGGTTGAATTGGCCGAATGTGATTTGAGCTATGATGTTCGTGACCGAGCTCGTTTCTTAAAGAAACTTCCATCAAGCAATCTAGTTTCTATAGGACAGGAGGAAGGAACAATTGATCTTCCAGAAAAAGACCTTCTGCATGTAGTTGCAGAATGCATATTAGGGAGACAAACAAGAAAAGTGAAAGCTGAATCATTTAGTTACCGGTTTTATCTACCTGGGTCCCTCTCCCAGATAGTTCTTCATGCAGCTCCAGGGTATGAGCCTCTCCCGAAACCTTGCAGTTTACTCCTTGATGACCTCAATGTGCCTGCGGGAACGAGTGAAATTAAGAAGAGGGCGGGCGATTACAGTGGGACCGATGATGATGGCACATCATCTGAAGGATCAGATGATGAAAGTGCTTCTGATTATGATTCTCAGCATTCTGTGGCTGAATCTAGTGGCAGTGGTCGTGGTGATGACAGTGAATTTACAAGTGAAGGAAATGATAATGCAGATCCATTGATTCAGATTTCAGACATTGGTAATGCTTCTGAAAATCAGAATGGAGTTTCTCAGTCTTGTCCTGCTAATCTGGGGGAATTGATGTCGGATAGAGCTCTAGAATCATGGTTGGATGAACAGTCTGGTTCATCAAACCCAGTCATATCAGAACAAAGTCAAGTCCGTATATCATCAGCAAGAATATCTCTTGGAGATGTTGGGAAGCGGGTTAAACCAAAGTGCTATTCACTTTTAGACCCTGCAACAAGTGGAAATGGTTTGAAGGTGGATTATTCTTTTTCATCAGAAGTATCGAGCATATCCCATCTACTTGTATGCATAGAAGTTTTCTTTAAGAACTGTTCATCAGAGACTATTTCAGAAATAACCTTGGTTGATGAGGATTCTAACAGAGCTTTAGATGCTGCAGACAAAGCAGCTGATGTAAATCAAAGGTGAATTTTCTCTTACATCTATGCTTGTCTTTTAAGTTTCCCAGATGTCATGTTTGTGCATCTTTCACTAACTTTTGGATTGATTAATTTTTGAAAAGCTATATATTTTTGTTCCTACAGATTGTCTTATATTTCTATCACATCAGTATCCGGTATAATAACTGAATATATTGACAAGTCTTTTAGTAATCAAAGGGTGGAAAAGTGATTTAGAAGCTCAACTAAATTCACTCTGTTTCATTTTTAGTCATCTAAATTCTTTAATGGGAGATGAGTTAAAGTTTCTAATTTCAGAAGTTATAGCTTATGTTCTGCAGTTGGAGGTTCTACTTTCTTTGTTTCCGTGGCTGGGTTTGACTCCTGATCCTTGTATATTCTTTTAATTAATGTTCATGTAGTGTTACATTTTGTATATTAAATTTCCATGATTTGTGATTTATAGTAATTTATTGTATCCAAATAGATAACATTGTTATTTGAAATGTATAATATAGTAAGTCCTGAATGATTGTGGATGGTAAATGTCTTTTGGGGCTTGTATGGTAGTTTAGTTGTTCAAGATTCAATCATTTTATGGCTTAAGCAATGCAATTTCGGTCCCTAATTTCTTGATACCGCAGCTCCTTGGCATCTTCTGATGATGTGCCAACACTAGTTCCAATGGAGTCAATTGCCTCTTTAGAACCTGGTCAGACGACAAGAAGGATTCTTCAAGTTCGCTTTCATCACCATCTACTGCCTTTGAAGCTAGCTTTATATTGTGACGGGAAGAAGCTGCCAATTAAGTTGCGGCCTGATATTGGATATTTTGTAAAGCCTCTTCTGATGGACGTTGAAGTCTTCATTGATAGAGAATCTCGTCTCCCTGGGATGTTTGAATACACAAGGAGGTTAGTCGTCACCTCTTAGTTTCTTTTTGCTGGATATTTTGAGTGGAAATTTATTTGTATTTACAACTTTTTTGAGAATATTATATATATAGTCATTTTGGTTTCTCCTGGTGATTAAAATATCGGACCAGCCGTTTTTTTAGGTATCAGACCAACCGTTCAAACCAACTGAATTGCGAAACAGTTGGCTATCTGGTCCAACACAGTATATTTACACGGGGCACCGGTGAACAGCATAGAATCAGTTTAACCGGTTTTGTATATATTTTTTAACTTATTTTTTCAAAATATTGTTTGTAAATGATGGAATTTGAACCTGAAACCTATGGATTTTATTTTAAAGATCATATTGTTAAGATAAATACATATTTTTATTAATTATAAACTATGTTTAATATTTATGTAACATAAAAAACTATTTTAAATATTAAAGAGAGTTTTGATCCAACTGGTCAGTTGAACCGGAAACCAGAGGTCCCACTGGTTTGACCTTCAGTCTGGTTTTATAACATTGATTTCTCTTCTCTAGGTTATATTGTAGAATTAATACTTGTTTATCAATTATCTTCTTACTGGGCATTCTTCATCATATTTTCTTATGTGCAACAGCTGCGCTTTCACTGACCACATTGAGGAGCTGGACAAGGAGAATGGAGACAGCTTGTTCGTTAAAGACAAATTTCTTGCAATTTGCGAGAGCTTAGCACTAAAAATGCTTAGCAATGCAAATCTTTGTCTCGTATCTGTCGATATGCCCGTTGCTGCCAACCTAGACGACGCATCAGGTTTGCGCTTACGGTTCAGCTCTGAAATTTTGAGTAGTTCAATTCCTTGTTTGATTACCATTACTGTTGAAGGTAAGTGCTCTGATCCATTAAACTTGTCCATTAAAGTAAACTGTGAAGAAACTGTTTTCGGCCTGAATCTGTTGAACAGAATAGCAAATTTCTTAGTTGAGCCTACCCCTTTTTAAATCATTTTTTGTGGTTTTAGTTGAAACGAAGGGCCTTGTCGATGTATGAGAGTAATATCAGAGACTTGGGTTGAATGACGGATTCGGATATGTTTAGTTTCTCTATATTTTTCTATGTATTTGAAATATCTTTGTAGTTCGTTACATGTATGTTCGCTCTGTGCTCGCTGAACGTCTCCTGGGACATATATGTATTATGTTGGATGGACACGATGGTTTATTAAAAATTGAAACAACCCAGGAGAATATTGTTGTTCATGAGTGATGGATTCTTACTTCATTGAATTTATTATGAATATATGAAGCTGCACAATTATGAAATACGCATTTGTTTTGGTGCAAAAACGATGTGTTTTCTGCTTCAATTGTGATTTCTCGCGGTCGGATTCAGTAAGCAGAGGACATTTCTGAAAGTTATTTCTTAGCTGACCGCAGGCTGCGCGTGCATCCAGACCTCTTGTTTGATGAATACTAACAACAGTTATTTGGCGTGATAGCTAGAATTGCTCTAACAAAAAAAAAAAAAAAAGCGAGCAAGTTTTGAATCGTTTTTCGAGCCGAATCAGAGTAACTTGTGACACAAATGGCATAGAAACAAAGGTTTCCTTATTCAAGCGTGATGAGCGTCAAGTACCGACTTCAAATTCAACATGGGCTCCCCATCCCCGTGAAGACTACATTTGTAACTCTGTGCTTGAAGATATCCTCAACAGTCAATACCTGTTCACAGCCAAATTATAGAGAAAAAAACAGCTTCTGTTCTTCCAAAATGTAGCAATTCAGCTAGGATTCGAATCTCAAAGCTAAATATCACATGTTAAGCATGAATCAACTATACCATATTCTGAAAAGCTTTGAAAAGCGTGCATGTACATGAATACAATTTTTTGAAGAGAAAGATCATATATTTGCTCGATAATTCCATGCCTTTGAATGTTCCTTGAACATCATTTCTTTTAGTCACCTCTTCAAATTGACCATGTGAGTCAATTGAGTTAAATTTTTTTTGAAGAAAAAACGCTGAAAGCATGCGTGTAAATGCAAAAGGTTGAAGAAATGGATTACCCATCTATGCTTTTTAGTAGGATCATTCTGTTAATTTTTTTGGTTAAGCAGGAGAGGGATGGTGAGGTGGTGGACGATGGGGATCCATGTCAGGTATTAAAAAGAAAAAGTTTGGTCACCGAAAGGCGAATCTAAAAATATTTTTGAGGTGGACACATATAAATTCTTAAAATTTTCTGGTAGGCACAACTTATAAAGATTAAGGACTTATATAATTAAAAAAAATTGGAGTTAAATGTTTGAAGTTTAGAAAGTTTAGGGTGGGCACGAATTAAAAATTATCATAATTCTTCCTCACTATGTCTTTCATGGTTGCAACTAATAAAAATCACAATTTTCATTAAATTTTTTATATGTCATCCTTTTACCAAGTGAATCTTCACTTAGTAAAAACTGTTTTTAAATTTTGATTTACCCTAAATACAAGCGAAGATTCGGTTAGTAAAAAATGACATGAAAAAAATTAATAAAGTGTGTGATTTTTATTGGTTGAGACCATAATGACGTGGTGAAGATAGCCCGTGATATAATTTTTCCACTCTAACATACACTTGGATCCGCTAGTGGTCACCGAGAGAAAAGAGACGACATGAGAAAAAACATAACTAATGATTAATGACTGTATTGTATGTTTTATAAATTCATTGATGAAAACACAAACATCTTAAAAATTAAGGGACCGTTTATTTAGTTTACTCTATTCAATATTATCTTAAATTTTAATCGCCTACCTACAAGTTCGAACCCACGATTGCGAGGTTGTGAGTAGGGGTGGCAAAACTCGACTCGACTCAAAAAAACTGATTTTTTTTCTTTCAAATTTCGAGTTATTCGAGTCGAGTTATTTGAATTATTCGAGTCATTCGAATAACTCGTTGAAACTTCAAGTTCGAATCGAGTCAAAATTTTGAAAGTTCGAAAAACCGAATAGTTTGAAAATATAAAACTAAATAGTTTAGTTTTAAGCCTTAGTTAATGTTATACCATTCTCCAATCCCTTACTTTCCTTCATCATCCATTCATATCTTACCTGAATTTAAATAAAAAATCTTCAATTCTCTTAACTTAAATCTCAAAGGCCTTAAAATTTTAAAACCTAATTTACACGATACTTCGAATTCTTCTACTATTGTAAAATCGAACAAGTAATAACGGTTTCATGTGTAATGCTGAATTTGTGATCAACACTGTTGTTGACTTATTAGAGCTCTAGCTTTGACATCATCAATGATTCTAAAATTACTGGTCGAGGAAAGAATATATATGTATATGTATATTATGATTATAAATATATTATATAATATAATATTTGAATTTTTAATAACATCAAAAATCTTATTTACACACTTAAAAAAATCATGAAAAAAAGTTATTTAAATTAAAATCAATCTATAGTATAACATTATAAATAATTACAATTAAATTTATATAAAAACTTAAAATTCGATTGACTGGACTCAAATAAAATTTGAATGATAAAATTATACAGCATCAATTCTAATACTCTGACTTGATCGAATGACCGCCCTAGTTGCGAGGCTACTCTACCCACCGAATTTCCCTTCTCGTTGAAGAAAAGTCTCTGTTAAATCTTGCCTCCACTCACCACCAGCTAAAAGCTTGGGTAAAAAGGAAAAAGAAACCCCACAAAAAGGTGGAAATGGAGGTTTTATTGACGGTGCTGGAGTTTTTGGCGGCTTTGGTTTTGATCTTTGTTTTAGGTTTAGTTTCTGTAATCGTTCTGGAAGCCTACAGAAGACGTCACAATAATGCGTACTCTTATCTAACCCCGATTTTATCTTTTTTGGATTGTTTGATATAATTGTTTGATTTCGTTTTAATTTGTTCTTCTTCTTTTTGTCATTTTAGTCATGTTGAAGCTCCGGCGATCTTTGAGGATCCGAAATCGCTGAAACAGGTACAATCACTTTTACCTATTGTTTTGAGAAATTATCCAACTCCGATTCCTTTTTGTTTTCCTTTGACTTTGGTTAGGAAATTAATGGAAGATTCAACTTTACCAATTAGAATTTTGTAACTCCCTTTTCGAGTTCATCCTGTTTAATATGAGATTTCTGCTTTAAATTTGTTTATTTATGGGATGACGATATATATGGAGTAGGTACAGATTCTAAGAATTTGCTGGATGCTTCTTTTATTTCCAGGTTCCTTGTCCTTATATTTTCGATCCAGCAGAGAAATACCTGTCATTGATAATTCCTGCTTTCAATGAAGAGCATAGGCTTCCTGGTGCTCTCGATGAAACCATGAAGTAAGTTATAATGGTTCTTTTTTTCTAAATCCCTTAAAGTCTGCACATATGTGCTTCGGTTGGATGGTTTATGATAACAAAATTAGCTTTTACATATGAAAAATGCAGGATGTATATTTTCAATAGTTAGTAATATTTCGAAATGTCAACATGTCAATCCGATTTCTTCACATAAAAGGGAGCTGGAAAAAGTAGACACGGAAATGCAGGATTATTTTGATTCATTGATTTAGGTTTTTCACATCATAACAATAAAATTAATGAATTTTTCTTTCTTTAGCTCTTCATTCTCTATTTGTAGCTTTGATTTATCATTGCGTTGTTGTTTTTGGGATTAAAAATATGGTTTCTTGGACATGTTTTGATGAGTTAATTAGAAACTATATCCATTGTTGTCACTGAAAAGATTATCATGTTAAATAGTAATCATTTGATGTTGTTACTTTATAGTTACCTTCAACAACGGGCGGCAAATGACAAATCATTTTCTTATGAGGTACCTTTCTTGTTTCATCTTTTAACTGGATCAGCTAAATTGGTTTGCGAAGTCTATTATGTTCAGCAGCCTATCATGAAATAGGTTAATTGTGTTTCTGGTTCGCTGCCAAAGGGTAGAACAACGATTTTCCCCCTTTTTGAAGAAAGCATACCATTTAAATATTTATTTGATGTGTGCGTCTCTTACTTGCATGGGATGCATCATGCAGGTATTGATCGTTGATGATGGAAGTAGGGATGGAACAAAAAAGGTAGCTTTTGACTTCGTAAAGAAGTATGGCGTGAACAATGTAAGGGTTATCCTTCTTGGTAAAAACCATGGAAAAGGAGAAGCAATAAGAAAAGTGAGTCACCTAAACCATTCATTTGGATATTCGCAAACATTTTCTGATGCCCCCTGTATGATACCAATGGATTGAAGCTCTTTACCTCCGTGAAAGCATTGTAAAACAGGGAATGCTACATTCACGTGGTGAATTACTTCTAATGCTAGATGCCGATGGGGCTACCAAGGTTACCGACCTGGAAAAACTTGAAAATCAGGTTTGTAAAAGACTGACTAACCTTGGTGAAGATATACCATGTGGTACAAGCTTATCTGATGTTTTACACTTCAGATCCATGCAGTTGCAAGAAAAGATCATCATCATGGTGATTCGTCAGCTGGTGAGGCAACTTTTAAAATATCTGATATCCCAATAGTTGCGTTCGGATCTCGCGCCCATCTTGAGGAAAAAGCTCTAGCTACAGTTAAGTTCATTTACAAGGCTTGCTATTTAGTCAAATTTTTATTTTCTATTCTAAGTTGCTGACTTCTTCTTGTTGAATTGGTTGAATCTTCTACTTTTAGAGGAAGTGGTACCGCAATTTTTTGATGAAGGGTTTTCATCTTGTGGTTCTCTTGGCTGCTGGTCCTGGGATTCGTGATACGCAGGTGTGTTCCTTTATTGTATAGATTTTTATTTTTTGGCCTAATGGAACATATCTTCGATATTAATTACACAATATGTACTGACTTGTCTATAAACATTTTCCTGATCTGGATTTCTTCATAAATGCAGTGTGGTTTTAAGATGTTTACTAGGTCTGCAGCAAGGAAGCTTTTTACCAACATCCGGTTGAAAAGGTGATCTCGTAGACACTATCCAACACCTATCCTTAAGCACTACTACTTGCTTATCCTGTCATTAATAATTCAAAACAAATCTAAACTATATGCTTAGAACATCCTACTGCCATCAACATGCTCGTTTTCTCATTGATACTTTGGTACATTTCTGTTGTTTCCCATTTACAGACGAGCATTTAATAAGGAGAAATAAAAATAGAAGATCAGAAAGTAGTGGATGGAGATGAACTCGTAATTTAGTTGTTGAGAACAGGAAAATAATATAGAAAGGGAATCAAGTAATCTTTTTAGTAATAGATATTTGTATTCATGTTTATTTCATCCTTCCTTATCTCCACTGTTCAGAAAAGATTTGCCAAGTAATTTTCGATAGAAAAATTCAATTCTCTTTCCTCTGAAACCAGAAGAATTCAAGTCTCTCATTTTGAGCAAACTTTGGACTTTGTTTTAAATTAACTTGTCCCTGGTCTAGCATTTAGGTAGCAAGAGAAAATGTCATACTCTATTAGTCATTGCTCCGATCCCTTTGGAAATTTCTGTAACTGACTTAGTATCACTCACTGATCATATGTTCAGGTGGTGTTTTGATGTTGAACTAGTTTTCCTTTGCAAGTGGTTTGGTATTCCAATGCTGGAGATATCTGTAAACTGGTCTGAAATTCCTGGATCTAAGGTAAATCCATTGAGTATACCGAACATGCTTTGGGAGCTTGCCCTCATGTCTGTAGGATACAGAACTCGGATCTGGAAAATTAAGCCCTGATGTTGGGATTTCTCGATGGCGAAAAAATAGAAGCAGTGCAACTGATTTGATAACCTTAGGTTTTAATACGCTCTTTCAAACACCTTTTACAATCAACTGAAACTAGTTTATGGGAGCTTGTTCTTTCTGCTATCTACCTCCGCTGGAACATGCAGTCTTTTCCGGTTGGAATATTAATTGAGGTGACACTTTTTTTACAGTTTGATAATTGAATTACCAACTTATTTCTTGGATAAGTACTTTATTACGCTTTTAAGAATTCATTTCTACAGTTTACTTTGTGTTGGATGCGCACTTTACTCCTACGGTTCTACGACCATTAATTTCTGCTAAAGTCTTCTGACTTGACTTGTATTTGGACATGATATGAGAGATATGATTCTCTAAAAACTCCTTAAATTATTGAAAATTTTGAACAAAAATTGAACATACTCATGATTAATACTCACTTTTGTGTCCGAGCACGAAGAGAGTGAATGTGGGCCGTTGATTCCCCCCCCCCCCCCTTTGATTCTAGTTCTTTTGAGGATTGGGATTTAACTTTTGGGGTTCGGGGTTACTTGTCCGTGCATTCGATTGAGAATAAACAAGTTAACTTTTGAGCCGTAGTGGATAGAGATGGAGGGAATTTTGGAGTTCAGCCACCGTAAACGGCTCAAAATGGTTCGAGCTCTCAAGTCTGACAGCTCTGTGGTACAAGGGAATCAACGAAGCGAGTTGCGGATGGATTTTTTGGTCCCCCCCGGGAGCTGTAAAGTCAATTGCGACGGAGCTCATTCAGGACTCACGGGAGCTGTGAAGGAGTGGTAGGTGATGAACAGGAGAGGTGGCTGTCGGGGCTCTTGATGGTGTGGAAAGGTGGTGGTTGAAATGGATAGTTTGGAAGCAGTGGAGGTGGTTTCCGAGGCTGGAAATGCAGGGTGTTTGGTGCTCCACTCTTATCGGATAGTAGTACGGCAATTGGCAAGCCTTGCTTGAGGAAGGAGTTTGAGGTTACAGCTTTAGAAACAATTTACAAGTCCTGGTCCGACCATAATGAATTTGTACAATATACTTGTAAGTTGTATGATTGAACACGTGGAAGAACTGAAGAAACACACACAAGAATTTGACTGGAATCTCAGGAAAGAATAAGAAAATATCTCACGCACACATGCGCTACTCACATTAAAAACTTATTTTTCTTTTTTTAGATAATTTGTATCCTTTTATAGCTCAGAAAAACAGCAAAGCCGTTACAAAATACACCTACCCTATACTCCTATACATGTATACCCCAGATAAGACACAACTGGCGATTAACCCTATCTGACATATCTATACATTTCCTATGAAACTTAGCACAAACAATCTCTCGAATCCTATGGACAACATCTTCAGGGACTCTAAAAATCCTTCAAAATAATCTGCAGTTTCTCTCTTCCCAAATGCAGTAAATAAAACCATTCCAAACTAATTTTAAAATTTGCACAATGAGCGACTTACCTTTTAATCTAGCAACTATTCATTACATCTCAGCATCCCATCGCATTATCTCTCTACAAACATTACACAACTCAAGTATACTGTTTCAAACTTCAGCTGCAAAAGAACACTCAAGGAAAATGTGATCTCTGCTTTCCAAACTATGAGCACAAAGCAAGCATCTAGTATCATCAACAACACCCATACGAGATAATCTATCTCTTGTCGGCAATCTATTTAGAATAGCCATTCAGGTCACCAAAGAATTCCTCGGAACATGCATAGGGAACCAGGCTACCTTCTGTCAAGCAACCTTGTTCAACTTGTGGCGAGTGCGATCCCATATCCAAGCTACATTCACCTTATCCAAACAAGTCAAACCACCAAAAAGATACCTAGCCTCCTCTCTCAAGGACAAAAATTTTCTCACAACCCAACTGAAATGAGATTTATTTGTCACAGTCCATAAACTTTCACCCTTGAAAACATACAATCGCAACCAAGCAACCCAAAGTGATCTTTCACCAGCAAGAATATTCCTGATAAGAAGGAGGAGGCAAGCTCTATTCCAGCGAACCAAACTCTTCAACCCCAAGCCCCCTCAAACGGAGGTGGCATATTTGATTCTAACTCACCCTAGCACCACGCACAGAAATATCATTGTCCTTCTAAAAAAATCTCATACAAATATGCTCAATCTTGACAATAACAGCCTTTCACAAAATCAGTTGTCGACACCAATAATTCGCAATGTTAAACAACAATGCACGAATAAGCTGCAACCTTCCTGCAAACTCAGTATTTTATGACCCCAAGCATTAAGCTTATCTTTAATCTTCACCAAAAGAGCTTGGCAATCCTTCTCACTCAGCTTTCGAGGGACTAAAGGAACTCTCAAGTACCTCACAGGTAGACGGCCAGCCTTGAAATCTGTGACCTTTTGCACCTACAACAGCTCTACCTCACTAACCTCATAGACAAATATCTCGATTTTAGCTGCATTTAACTTCAAACCAGACATTTTATAAAACACCTCCAAAACAGAATGAACACCAACCATAAAGCTCAAACCACCCTTACGAAACAAAAGTAAATCATCCGCAAAATTTAGATGAGTCAAAGGAACATGCTTACACTTAGGGTGATACTTGAAGACTCCATTTTCAGCAGCCAGATTCAACATAGCAGAGAGTACATTCATAGTCAATACAAACAGATATGGGGAGAGAGGGTCACCCTGCCTAACACCCCTCTTCCCCTCAAAAAATTCCATTAAGCTACCATTAAAGCAAATAAAAAATCGAGGAGAAGTAACACACGCTTTGTTCCAATCAATGAACCGCACAAGAATCCCCATAGCCTCCAGAACACTGATCATAAACTTTCAACTAACAGAATCAAAAGCCTTTTCAAGATCTACCTTCAATGCACACTCAAGCGACAATAATTTCCTAGAACAACCTTTAACCATCTCTTACGCAAGTAAAGTATTATCTAGTATGCTCCTGCCCTTAATAAAAGCAGATTAATTCGATAAAATCAGCTCAAGAAAATACACCGCCAATTTAGTAATCAAAATCTTGGTTATAGTCTTGTAGAACACAGTGCAACAAAAAATTGGTCTGAAGTTTTTTGCCTTGCAAGAATTTGGTAATTTAGGCACCAAAGAGATAGATGTCGCATTAAATGCATGCAACATAAATGCAGAATGAAAAAAGTACTTCACAGCCTTAATAAAATCTTCTTGCACTATGTCCCATGAATACTTGAAAAATCAGGCCATGAAACCATAAGGCCCTGGACTCTTTTCGATTCTTTGTTCAAAAATAGCATTCTTAATCTCTTGACCAGTAACAAGCTTGCACAAATCAAAGTTAGCTCCCCCAAGTAAAGTAGGCAAAAGCTCTCTCAATAAAGCAATGTCACAACCATCTACCATATCACCAGCTTTACCAATTAGGTTTCGAAAGAAACCCACTATTTTCTTAGAAATTGAATCAAAATCCTCAAGTCTATTACCATCATCATCAAAAAGCACTTTAATGGTGTTTTTCTTCTTTTTAGCAATCACAGAGGAATGGAAGAATTTAGTGTCAGCATCCCCTTCTAACAGCCATTGTGTCTTTTCCTTATGCTTATAATAACTCGCCTTAGCTTACTCAAGAACAACCAACTCAAACCTTAAGGCATTTTCTCTAGCAACATCCCTGTGACTAGGCATCTTCAAATTGTGCACTTGAAGTTCCTCAAGCTGAATTTTTTTAGCAGCCACTCTCCCAAAGATATTATCAAAATGGACCTTATTAAACTCCTTAAGCTTTGGCTTTAACCTTTTAAGTTTAAGGAACAATCTTCTCATTGGATCACCAACATCTTCCTCCCGCCAAGATTCAACAACTAATTTTTTAAAAGCAGGCTAGGCAGTCTTAAAGTTAAAAGACTTGGGGCGATACACATAGTTATCCTTCGCAAGCCAAACTAGCCCAGGTCAGTGACCAGATTCACCCTTAGCCAAAAACTCCACAAATGAATCAGGCAAAGTAAGGACCCAATTCTGATTAATGAGGATTCTGTCAAGTTTCCTAGCCAAAAAACTATCCTCCTAGTTATTAGACCAGATATACACAGACCCTGCAAAGGGATGATCCATAACAGATAAATCTTCAAAGCAATTTTGTAAATCTTTTATATCAGCATTTACATACTCCCCCTACACTCATAATCAGAACTCTCAGCTGCTGAAGTGTAGATGTTGAAATCACCTCCAATGAGCCTAGGAGTAGAATCAACACTAGCTGCAATATTCTTAAGCTGGGACCAAAGAGAACGTCGAACCACCCTATCATTACTTCCATAAATCACAGTTATCAAAATGTTCATATGGTTCAACCGACCCTTAATATCACTAACTAGTCAGCTACACTAACAAGAGAAAATGAGAGCTCCTTCCTCCAAAACACCCAAATTCGCCCATTAGCAATTACATTATAGTTATAATAGATGCTCCATTCTGAAGAAAATTTAGAGAAAATACCAGCAATATTATTAAAACGCACTCTAGTCTTCAATAAACAGATGACCTCCACGTTCAAACTATTTCATCTGGCCATCACTCTACCTTGCTTAAGAGGGCTATTAAACCCTCTAACATTCCAAAAGCATACTGTCATGAGGAAGGATCATGCAGAACACCATCACCACCAACACCATGACTCACAACAACCTCAATACTGGCCTTTGATTTAGAAATAGTTTCCTTCTTTTTGCCCCTCATTTCTTGAAGTAGATGAGCTACACCCTGAGATGTGGCCCGAGGCTGTCTTCCAACCTCTCCAACCTCATCAATTAACTCAACCAGTTTATTAGAAGAACCAGTAAATTTATGCCCTTTATCACCCTTCCCTTGCCCTTTACCTTTCTTCTTAATAGATTCTTGCAAGGAAGGGAACGTTATGTCATCAACTATAGGTTGCATAGCATTCAACACTTCAGTTCTATTTAACACTTCAGGCTCAACCACAGTGAACGAATGCTCCACCTTCACAGCAATCTTATTCTACACAACAGGATCCCTCTCCACAGATTGAGAAGCTTCCCCAATCTCAGAACAAGATACCGTACTAGCTTTAGCCTTCCAAACCTGAGTAGGCTTACCTTCAGGCTTTACTTCAGTGCAACCCTTATTTGAATGCCCAAAGATTTTACAGTTAGAACAACTTGACGGCATCCAAGGCACATCAATCCTAATCGACACAACAGATTTATCGCGCATAAAAACATTCACAACCTTGGGAATACACTTACCAACTTCAACCTCGATGCAGACTTTAGCAAACTCCAACCTCTTCTTTGACGCAATAACTGAATCCATGTAAAGGGGCGTCCTAAGAGCACTTGCGATATAGCTCAATCCCTTCATGGTGTAAAGCACAAGCGAAACATTAAACATTTGAACCCAGATTGGCATCCTACTTAAATCAAACTCTAATTTATGTAGATTAGGTTCCCACTTTTGAAGGATCAATGGCTTATTCTGAATATGACATTGTCCATTCTCCAAAATCTAATCATGATTCGTAGCGTTAAGAAAAGAAAACACATAAAGATTGGGTCCGGTGAGACTGGCCTTAACTGAAGCTGATTTCCCCCAAAGTATCCCGATAATCTTCTGCAATGAAGCAAAATTAGGCTCACTTTCGATGAACTGACCAACAAGTGCATACTGCCAATCACGAACGCCCTTATCAAACACCGCCAGAGGAGGCTCAACCACCGGCGTATCCTCAACGAACTTTGACGGAAAGAACTCCAAGAAATGCTCCTCCACACCCGTAAAAAATTTCCTCCAATCAACAACCGACGATTTAGACATGAATCGAAGATGAATCAAAGAAAGAAACAACAGAATCCACAAAAATCGACCAGAAAACCTAGGCAAGACGACGAAAATGTCACGAACAGTGATTTGTGAAAGAAAGGATTTAGAAATTAGAGAGAAAGTTTGAGATTGAGAGAAAGAGAAACTTCATTTCATTTCAGAATGGAATGACAAAACGGTTACAGCTTGGTATATATCCAGCTATTCTTGAAAAATAAGGACAATTAAAATAACTGAACAAATAAAAGGAGAACACGTGTATTCCAGCTGGAAAAGCCGTTATAGCTGCTGGGTCCTTGAACTGGGCTTCGTTGTTGGGCTATCCTCAGGTCCGCTTACCCGCTTCAGGTTGACTCCCGTCCTTAACGGTCTTTCCTCATACGACATCGTTTCTTTACTCCCGTACGGTGTCGTTTCTTCCTCAGCACATAAAGTCTGAAATTCATTTTTCCCTCTTTCATTTCCCATTTCAATTCCTTTCGAGCCATGCCCTAATTTCACCCCCAATTCCTCCATCTTCATGACAATACCCCCTCCTGCACTGGATCCTTGTCCCCAAGGATCAAAATCCGGAAACTGAGCCTTCAGAGCAGAGAAATCTTCCCAAGTTGCATGATCCTGGCCGAGATTCGACCATTGGATGAGGAGTTGGGTGACAGCTCTGTTATCACGTTTCACCATTCGCTTGTCAAGCACGATTGCAGGGTAAACCTTCAATTGTCCATCGTCGGCCAACTCAGGAGGATCAAGAGAGGTAACCGTGTTAGTTCCGACATGCTTCTTTAACAGACTAACATGAAATACAGGGTGGAGTTTCGAGTGTGCTGGTAACTCTAATTTATAAGCCATTGACCCAATGCGTTTCAATACTTTGTAGGGACCAAAGAATCTGGCTGCGAGCTTCAAATTTTTGCGGACTGCCAAGGAAGATTGCCGATACGGCTGCAACTTAAGGTAAACCCAATCTCCTTCAGCAAATTCCCTGTCTGTACGTTTTCTGTCAGCAAATTGTTTCATTCTGTTGGTTGCCTTTTGTAACTGTTCTTTGAGGATAGTAGCTAGATGTTGTCTGTTGTCCATTAGCTCATGTACACTCTGGATTGCAGTATCTTGAGACCAATCTAGATTAGGTGGCTTATAGCCATACATTGCTTCAAAAGGGGTAATTCCCAGTGATGTATGGTAGGTGGAGTTATACCACCACTCTGCCTGTGACAACCATTTAGCCCATGTGTGAGGTTTTAGGAAGCACATGCTTCGTAGGTAGTGTTCCAAACACTGATTAAGTCTCTCTGTTTGGCCATTAGTTTCAGGATGATAGGCAGAACTGAAATAGGTAGAAGTACCCAGTTGGAGCATGATTTCTTTCCACAGTTGGCTAGTAAAAGTCTTGTCTCGGTCTGAAATAGCAATCTTAGGGGGACCATGCAGTTTATATACCTGGTCAAGGTAGAGCTTAGCCACCTCCAAAGCAGTGTAAGGATGAGATAGGGGTAAGAAATGCCCATACTTAGTATATTTGTCCACAATTACAAGGATGCAGTTGGCCTTTTGTGAAGTTGGCAAACCTTCCACAAAATCCATAGTTATAATCTCCCAAGCTTTACTAGGAATTGGAAGTGGTTGCAATAGCCCAGGCTTAAGAACATGTTCATGCTTCACTCTTTGACAAACATCACAGTGTTGAACATAAGTATGCACCATAGACTTCATTCCAGGCCAAAAGAAAGAGGACTTTAATCTTTGATAGGTAGCTTGAGTACCTGAGTGGCCCCCTTGTGGTGAGTCATGGAGTGACTTAAGTAGTTGAAGGCGAAGAGAACCTGACTGGCCTACATAAACTTTTCCTTTGTGTCGCAGAACTCCTTTGGATAGGCTCCAGTTAGGTAGGCTAGAGTTGTTTACAGATAAAGCTGTAATTTTCTGTTGAGCATTGTCATCTCCTTTATAGCTGTGTTCAATGTCCTGTATCCATTGAGGGACAATAATGGTAGCTGTCATTTGCAAGCTTTCAGCTTCAGTGTCTAAGACCCGAGAGAGGGCATCAGCAACCACATTAGATCTACCCCTCCTGTACTGAATAGTATAGTCTAACCCCAAGAGCTTAGATAACCCTTTCTTCTGGATAACAGTAGAAAGTTTCTGTTCCAAAAGATGTTTCAAAGGCTCATGGTCAGTCTTTATAACAAAGGAATTACCTTCAAAATAATGCCTCCATTTAGCCACAACCATTAGAATAGCCAAATACTCCTTCTCATAGATGGACAGATCCAAATGTCTAGGCCCTAGAGCTTTGCTGAGGTAAGCCAAGGGTATACCATTCTGTGAGAGGACAGCACCAATTCCTGTAGAGCTAGCATCAGTTTCCAGACAAAAGTTCTTTGAAAAATCTGGTAAGGCTAAAACAGGGGCTTTACACATAGCCTCTTTAAGTGTTGTAAAGGCAGCTTTGGCTTGAGGTGTCCATAGGAAGTTGCCTTTTTTAAGCATGTCTGATAGGGGCTTGCTGATAACTCCAAAGCCTTTAATAAATTTTCTATAATAACCTGTGAGTCCCAGAAATCCTCTCAAGGATTTAATGTTCTTAGGAAAAGGCCACTCTTTCATTGCCTGTATTTTGGCTTCATCTGTAGAAACTCCCTTGTCAGAAATGACATAACCAAGGTATTCTACTTGAGTTTGGCCAAAAAAGCATTTTGATTTCTTTGCATAAAGTTGGTGCTGTTGTAAAAGAGCCAAAGCTGTATTGAGGTGCTGCATGTGATCTGTCAATGTCTTGTTGTAGATTAGGATATCATCAAAGAAAACCAGAATAAACTTTCGCAAGTAGGGCTCAAAAACTTTGTTCATAAGGGACTGAAAAGTAGCTGGGGCATTAGTTAAGCCAAAGGGCATAACCTTAAATTCAAAATGTCCCTGATGTGTCCTGAATGCAGTCTTGTGTATATCTTCCTGCTTGATTCTTATTTGCCAATAGCCAGATCTGAGGTCAACTTTAGAAAAAAATTTTGCCCCATGTAACTCATCTAGAAGGTCCTCAACCACAGGAATAGGGAACTTGTTCTTTATAGTCATGGAGTTAAGCTGCCTGTAGTCTACACATAGCCGCCAGGATCCATCTTTTTTCTTAACCAATAAGCATGGAGAAGCAAAAGGACTTTGGCTAGTTTGAATAATAGAAGCAGAGAGCATTTCTTTAATCTGTCTTTCTACCTCTGCCTTCTGATTATGTGGAAATCTGTAAGGCCTCAAGTTCACTGGTAGAGCCCCTGGTTTTAGGATAATTGCATGATCATGGTTCCTTTGGGGTGGCATACCTTTTGGTTCTTCAAATACAGCCTGGTATTTCTCCAAAATTGGCTTCAGCAGTTCAGGAACAGCTATCTCAGTGGCTTCTGCATTCATCAAAAAAATTTCTCCCATCAACTCAGGATCTTTTTCAGTAATCTTTTGTAGCCTCTCTTCAGATATTAACTTGATCTTGTTTGAGTCCTCTTTTCCTTTCAAGGTGATGAGTTTTCCTTCTGCCTGAAAGCTCATTGTCATCTCTTTAAAATCCATCACAATTGGGCTAAACTTCTTCATCCAGTCCACTCCCAACACCATGTCACTACCTCCCATGGATAATACTCTGAAGTCATGTTCAAATGAATACCCCTACATTTTCCAGTTCAAAGAATTACTCTTAGCTGTGCTATATAACTTCTCACCATTTGCCACTGTGATGGTTAAGGGATCTGTTTGTTTCACTTCCACACTGTCTCTAGCCCACTTAGGAGTAATAAAACTATGTGTGCTACCACTATCCACCAGGATGTTCAATGGTCTTCCCTTGATCAAGCCTTGTATCCTGAAAGTGCTATGATTAGTGTTTCCAGTGAGGGCATTAATAGAAATCTCTAGTTCTCCCCCTTCCATTTGTCTCTCTGGTTCCTCCACTTCTTCTTCCCCTTCTTCTGTTTCTCTTATAAGATCCTCTTCCTCCATGCAATTAAGTTGTTTTGTCTTGCATTGATGGCCAGGGGTAAATTTCTCACCACATTTGAAGCATAGGTTGTGGGCTCTTCTGTAGTCTACTAATGATTGCTTGTTGTTTGTATTGATAGTAGCTTGTTTCTGAGGAGTGGAGATTGCTTTCTGGGTTGTGTACCGAGTGTTGTAAGAGTTGGTCCTGGGTACATATTTCAGCTTCTTGGCCTCAATTTCTGCAGCTAATTCATATAGCCTGGCTTGTCTACATGCTTCAGACACTGTTCTAGGTTGTAGGACTTTGACCTTGTGCTTCAACTCATCTTTTAAGCCACTTATAAAACTTGAAACAAAATAGCTTTCACTGGCTTGTGGGTTTTGTTGCACCATCAAGGGTTGTAGTTCTTCAAACTTCTCCTAGTAATCCTCTACTGACCCCTTCTGCATCAGCTTATTAAATTCTTCCACAATATCAGTATGAGTCTGGTCACAGAATCTATGGCATAGATCTGCAGCAAACTCTTGCCATGTCACTCTGTACTTCTGAGAAATGTAGGCATCAAACCAAGTTTTTGCTTTTCCTCCAAGATACATGGTTGCCGTTTCCACTTTTTGATTCTCAGGTATTGCATACAAATTAAAATACTTCTGGCATCTTCTTACCCACCCTCTAGGATTCAGTCCTTCAAAAAACTGTAGTTCAATCCTAGGTCTAGGGTTAAAATGGCCATTGTTACTCATAGTATTTCCCAGGTTTTGTTCTTCGACTTTCACCCCTTCATAGCTAGATGTATTTTCTCCTAGATTCATGTTGTTGTGTCTAGGTATATCATCGGGTTTTGCACCAAAGATTCCTGGTTCCTCAGGTTTAAAAGTATATTTTTCCTTATCAGATAAGACTGTGATTTCAATGGGTTTCTTCTTTTCACCTTTACCTTGATTACCATCACTAACCACGGTGCTATGTTGTTTAACAGGGGTTGGGCTAGGTTCTCCTACCTTATCTGCCACTGCCTTCAGAAGATCGGTCAGGAGAGTGTTGTTTGCTTCTAGTCTCGAGTTGGTCTCCTCCAGTTTGGATTCAATGCCAGACATTCGGACCTCCAGCTCTGCTCGTTGCTCCTCCCATCCTTTCACCGTTGTTTCAGATGGTTCTGATTCTTCCAGCAGATTTGTTCCAGTCACCACCATGTTCTGATTTCTCTTAGATTTTCCCAGCTTGTCTGATGATCGTGTAACTTGAGCTCTGATTACCAATTTGTCACGAACAGTGATTTGTGAAAGAAAGGATTTAGAAATTAGAGAGAAAGTTTGAGATTGAGAGAAAGAGAAACTTCATTTCATTTCAGAATGGAATGACAAAACGGTTATAGCTTGGTATATATCCAGCTATTCTTGGAAAATAAGGACAATTAAAATAACTGAACAAATAAAAGGAGAACACGTGTATTCCAGCTGGAAAAGCCGTTATAGCTGCTGGGTCCTTGAACTGGGCTTCGTTGTTGGGCTATCCTCAGGTCCGCTTACCCACTTTAGGTTGACTCCCGTCCTTAACGGTCTTTCCTCATACGGCATCGTTTCTTTACTCCCGTACGGTGTCGTTTCTTCCTTAGCACATAAAGTCTAAAATTCATTTTTCCCTCTTTCATTTCCCATTTCAATTCCTTTCGAGCCATGCCCTAATTTCACCCCCAATTCCTCCATCTTCATGACAGAAAATCTCAAGATTCATTAGACTCGCTAACATGCACCCAAAGAAAACCATTATCGTGCGTCATTCATGAACTATTTAATTTGGTGTTACATTCACTATAAAAAGTTATTTTTCATAATATTTTTATCTTCATTTTCAGCACATATAAGTATATCGTTGTTATTTATATCTAAAGGTAGGTCTTCTTTTAGCAAAGACGAACCAAATGACATAACAAAAAAAATACAAACAAGGACGTACACAGTATCTTATATTTGAGGGGTGAACTTATAAAACTCTTGGAGGTGAATTTACAAAATTTTAGGCCGCGAAAATAGATTTTTAATAAAAATACATAATTTTTTAAAATCATATATGACTTTTAAATTTTTAGGGGGTGCGACTGTCCCTCCAGCTCCCCTTCTGGTTCTATCCCTGCAAATAGAGGAAAAAGACAAAGTAAACAAAGAATACAAGAAAGGGTAAATTGCACAGATCACCACTCAACAATCTTCTCACTCCTATTTTGGTCACTCAACTTTCAATTTTGAATTTTTAATAACTGAACTTTAATATTCAACGTTTTTGGTCACTCAAGAATATTTTATTATTATTTTCAATTTTTTAATATTATTAAATATAAAATAAATTAAAGGCTTAAACGTCAGATAGGTGCCCAAACTATACCCTTTTTTCCAGTTAGGTGTCTAACGTTTGTTTCGGGTCACTTAGGTGCCTAACGTTTCATTCCGTAACCCATTTAAGGTTTTAGCCGTGACGGACGTTAAAATTTTCCGTTAAGGGACACGTGGCACATTTTTAGTGCTTCTGATATTAAAAATAATAAAATTAATTAATTAAAAATAAAATTAACCCTTAACCCATCTTCTTCCCCATCACCATCTCCCTCCTCCCCCTTCAGTTTAATGCTAGGTCAAAAAACTCATAAACAAATTTTCTAGTTGATTCCTCCACGGCCTTGATTTGTCTTGTTTAGGGTTTTCAGTGCCTGTGTTTTGGTCAAAGAAGAAGGCACCGACCTTCAAAGATCTAAAAAAAATTTGCAGGTCAGTTTCTTGTTCTGAATTGTATTATCTAGTGTGATAAAGAAGGCACCAACCTTTGTTACCCTCCCCCCATTTAGCCACAAATTTTATGGTTGGATTTTCATCTGAATTGTGTTCTCTAGTGTGATAAAGAATGAACTTTGTGAAAGAAGAAAAAGGGT
This sequence comes from Hibiscus tridactylites, assembly GCA_958450335.1. NCBI lineage: Eukaryota > Viridiplantae > Streptophyta > Magnoliopsida > Malvales > Malvaceae > Hibiscus > Hibiscus tridactylites. The sequence continues at coordinate 70,854,247 of OY288280.1, forward strand.
ATTGTAATAACGAAGATCATGAGGAGGAGGAGGAGGAGGAAGTGGTGGTGGTAAGAGAAATTTCAAGCAACTTCTCGTTTTTCCCTTTTTCTTCGTCGTCTGTTTCTTCCAAGTACAAGGATACCGTTCACTTGTCGCTTGGAACCTTGGATTCTCGACAGCCTGGTTTCAATTCCGACAAGAAACTAGAGCTGATGGACTTGTCACTTGGAAACAACAACGACGACGGAGAATCAAACATTGTCGGAAGCTGTAGAGGCGGCGATGGTGGTGATGATGGCAGTAGGTCTATTGAGAAAGAACACATGAATTAATTAAAAATTCATCGGTATTAAACTGAAGGGGGAAGAGGGGGATGGTGATGGGGAAGAAGATGGGTTAAGGGTTAATTTTATTTTTAATTAATTTAATTAATTAATTTTATTATTTTTAATATCAAAAGCACTAAAAATATGCCACGTGTCCCTTAACGGAAAATTTTAACGTCCGTCACGGCTAAAACCTTAAATGGGTTACAGAATGAAACGTTAGGCACCTAAGTGGCCCGAAACAAACATTAGGCACCTAACTGGAAAAAAGGGTATAGTTTTGGCACCTATCTGACATTTAAGCCTAAATTAAAATAAACAATAAAATAATATTTTATATTTAAAATAATTGTCGCCGGTTGTCATCATCGGCGACCACCGCAACCACCAGCGACCTTCAAAACCGGTGGCCGTTTGACCTCAAATTGCACCGGAGTCCGTTTTGACACGCTGAGTCCGAATCTAGTAGTTGTTTCACCAGAAAATACCCTGAAACTCACAAATTTCGATATAAACGTTTTGGTTTGCTCACTTTCGATCTCATTTTTCGTGAATTTCAAAGCACTTTCTGGTAAAATAGAGGCCATATTCGGGCTCAATAGAGTGAGATGAATTGATTGGTGAAATATGAGACCGAAAGGCCACCATCTACGGCGGTCGACGGTGGCGGCGAATGGTGGCCGACATATAATTTAATTTTTCTTTTTCTTTTTTATTTTAAATTATTTTTATATTAAATAATAATAAAAATGCCATATCATTCAAAAATAATAATAAAATATTTGTGAGTGAGAAAAACGTTAAATGTTAAAGTTCAGTTATTAAAAATTCAAAATTGAAAGTTGAGTGACCAAAATAAGAGTTAAAAGATTGTTGAGTGATGATATGTGCAATTTACCCTAAAAAAAGAAAAAGCAGTATAACAACATGCATGGAAAGAATCAAAACAACACAAGAAAAAAAAAAACAAAATAGAGCAAAACAAAAAGAAAAGTCGGGACAACAAGCTAACGTGAAGAGAGGAGTCGAAGACAAGACACTTGACCAACAAATCCTTGATCCAAAGGTACATGACTCTTCTGATGCTCACAAAAATGGAGATTATGTTGAAAAATGCATAGAAAAGTCATTTGGGTCAACATATTAGCAATCTGAAATCGTCGAAGGCTGATAGACAAAAAAAGGAATTGAAATCAGAAAGTCAAGTTAATGGACCCTCTCTGACAAAAAGGCAAAATAGGACCCACCACTGAACAGAGACAAACACATGCAACAAAACTCATACCAAGCACCATCAAAACAGGAGGACTCGAGCCCTTCTTTGAGACACTCGCTTTTGATATCGCTCAAAGGTCTAAGGGAGAACAACAGTCGATGCCGAAAAAATCTCATCAAACGACGAAAGGATCCACAAAAATTCATACCAAAATCGTGAGAGAAAAAAAATGACGACGAGAAAAGAGGATTTGACTTTTTTATATTTTTGAAATAATTTAGTGATTATTTATCCTTTAACTTTACGAATTGACAGGGTATCCTCCCTCATAAATATTTCTTTTTATGTTTTTTAGATTTCTTTTTATGTTATTTATCATCTCTTTTCCGGTTAGTAAATTTCATCAGCCCTATTGTTAAAAAAAAGTGTGATGATGAAATTATTTAGGATTTTAATTATTCTATACACAATCGTCCGTGAAAATTTTATTTATACAAGTGTCTTAATTTTAAAATTTAGATATTTTATTTAGAATGTAAGGCAATGGGTTTGAATTTAGGGGTTATTAATAAAATTTTAGGTTTAGGGTTAAAATTTAAGTTTTATAGGTTAAAACTTAAATTCCTAATCATATTACCCTAAAATCTAAACCTTGAATTCTAAACCCCTACACTAAACATCTTAAACTTAAAAACCTAAACTGAAACCTAAAACCCTAAAATTAAGGTGCTTGTGGAAACAAAAAATTTACGTCGCTTGTGTATGAGATAATAATCCCTAAAATATAGAGCTATAAATATGTATTAGGAAAAAGATTATTATTCTATACACCGGCGGTGAAAACTAAAAGTTTCCACAAGCGCCTTAGTTGTAAGGTTTAAGGGCTTGGTTTAGGGTGTATGGTTTATGTGTTTATGTGTATGGATTTAGAATTTAGGGATATTTATTAGAATTTAGGGTTTAGAGGTTAGAGTTTAGTTTTTAGGGTAGCATGGTGAGGATTTAGGTTTTAATCCATAAACCCTAAATTATAACCCTAAAATGTAAATTTCAACCACTATCTCTAATTCAAAACTCATTCACATAAACCCCTAAACCATATCCCCTAAACTAAGTCCTTAAACCCTAAAACTAAGGCGCTTGTGGAAACTTTTAGTTTTCGCCGCCAGTGTATCAAATAATTACCCTTAGGAAAATACTTTGATATATAGACCTTTCAATTTTAGGGTTTAGGGTTTTAGACTATGGTTTAGAGTTTAAGGGTTTATGTTGAATGTGTGTAGAATTTAATGTTTATAATTAGAATTTAGAGTTTAGGGTTTAAGGTTTGAGATTTAGGCTTTAAATTTTATAGAAGGATTGTGTATCAAAATTTAACTCTATATATTATGAGTTATATTTAGATACACAAGTTGTGTGAAAAAAATACACAATCATTATATAAAAATTATAACATAAATCTTAAACCCTAAACTCTAAATTCTAACCATATACCTTGAATTCTATACCCTACACACTAAATCCCTAAAACCTAAAATTAAAAGGTTTGTGTAAACTTTAATATGGTGTAATAATAATACATTATAAGTAGATGTTATAAGAAAAAATATATATAAGAAGTTCACGTGTATATAAATAAATAAAAATTTGGTTAAAAATATCTATAGACAAATTTAAAAAATAAACAAAGAATTAAGTTAGAGTGTAAGTTGATGTTATAAAAAAACAAAAAAGAGTGTAAGTTCTTATGAAACTTTAATAATAATAACAACAACAAAATAAATAGTGTAATTTTTACCTCAATCCTAAAAATTGAAGGAGTGTAATTGAGGATCTCTAACTACACAAGATTAAGTCAGAGGCAATTGTCCAAACATATCACAACTGTGCAATTACATTCCAATTGCATCTAAATCCAATTATATAATTGAAACTAAATTAAAAGTTTAGTGGTTTGATTGATAGAAAGTTTAGTTTAATGGTCAATATAAAAATCGAGTTAATAATTTAATGACCTTAGATTAGTTGACCATTTTTTAAAAAATATTTACATAAATCGAGGGATTATTTGAAGAAAAATAATTTGATACACAAACTTGTGTAAATTTTAGTTTATATAAGTCTTTTAATTTTAAGGTTTAGGGTTTAGGGTTTAGGTTAGAATTTAGGGTTTTAGTTTGTAGGGTGTAAAATTTAAAGTTTATAATTAGAGTTTAGGGTTTAGAATTTAGGGTTTGAGGTTTAGTTTAGGGTGTTAGGGTTTGTGATTTAGGTTTTAAATTTTATAGAAGGGTTGTGTAATTTTTTTTTACACAGTTTATGTATCAAAATATAACCCTTATTCAAAAACATACTATTATTTAAAAAACAAAACAAAACAAAATTGTTTTTTTTTAATATTATATATTTGATAGTTTTTTATTAGATGGAGAGAGATTGTATTTTTATGACGGGATTTAAACCCATACAAAATGAGACAATATAAGTATCTTTAGTCACTAGGTCAATTAATGAATTTTTATATGTTTTTATAATGAAAATTACTTTGATATACAATTTACACACACCCTTCAATTTTAGGGTTTAGAGTTTAGGGATTTAGTGTGTATAGGATATAATTTAAGATTTATAGTTAGAGTTTAGGGTTTGGGGGTTTGAGGTTTAGGTGTTAGGGTTTGCGATTTAAGTTTTAAATTTTATAGAATAATTGTGTAATTTTTTTTACACAACTTGTGTATAAAAACATTTTTATAATTAAGTTATTTAACTAATATTGTATTAATTCAATCCATTTAAAAAGATATCATTGCCCTAACCTAACTTAAATACGAACTAGAATTGTGAAACGGAACAGAGATCCAGCAATTGGATGCGTCTGTATTTCAGGGTATTATATGTCGATTAAAAAATCCTTAACAAACAGTTAATTTAGTATGACGAAGCGTTAAATTCTTAAAATAATGTTAGAGACAGACACATTGCTTAGGCCAGGCTCAAGATGACCTTGGCTTTTCCATGAATTTGGAAATGTTACAACAAGTCTTCTAAATTTTTGAAAAATATTAATTTGATCCTCTCAAATATTTAAAAATTCATGTTAAAAATTGTCTTTTTTTAATATTGTTATTAAATTTTCTAAACTTTTAATTTGTTCCCTTTAATTTTTTGGTTTAATGACAATTTAAATCTTTATAGATTTAAATGTTAAATAATTTAGGCATTGTCTCTCAATTTTGTGTTTAAATACTTAATAAATTCTTATATTTTTAAAATTAAGCAATTTGGTCCCTCCTAACATTTGATCATGACTTTGTCACTGATTAGATGTTCGAACTTTAATATTATAAATGAAGATAGTTGGATAGAAAAGACCGTTCTCAAAATAAGTTTCTGTAAAATTTAATCTAAACTAATCGACCAATAAATAGTATAATGGTGATTAAAAAACATGTGTGGCAGAGGCACATACAAAAATGCATTGAAGACAAAAGTTACTATTTATTTATTGAAGGCGAAAAATAATTACTAACATGGAAAAATTATATCACGTGTCCTTGTTGTTACGCCATTCATAAGACAAATCAATTAAATGCGTACATTTTATTATTATTTTGGGTAAACTACACAAAAACCCACCGAATTATGGGCTTGATATCGATTTGACCATTATACTTTCAATTTTGGCAAATATATCATTAAACTATTTAATTAATTCCAATCAGGCCACCAAATGTTAAAAAAATAACGGAGAGGCTAATGTGGATGTTAAATAAACTGGTATATTTACATATTTAGTCCTCGTTATTTACATAATCTGTCAATTTGGTCCTAATTTTAGTTTAATAAAATAAATTAATTATTTAATTAGGTGGTGACACATGTCACCATCTAATTGGAGGACTTTAACTATTTTTTTGAATTTAGTAAATTAATTTTCCTCCTCTAATCAGGTGATGACACATCTCACCTAATTGGAGAAAGAAAAATAAAAATAAAGAACTTGGTCCCAAGTGGATTCAAACTTGGGCATGGCTGGTGCAAGTGACATGGGTTTGCTACTAGGCCAAGCATGGTTTTGTGATGTAAATTACAAAATGTAATATATGTTTTTATCTAGTTATTAATGCCATAAAAAAGAAAGTAAATGTGGTTTTAGGAATTCGAACATGACATACTTATGATGCATAAAAATCCAATTATAGTTAGTGCACTATTTAAAATTAAATTCTAAAATTATATTATGTTCGTGAGTTTAAATTTGCTAAACGAATTTAATATAGTTTTAAAATTTTATTTTTTATATATTAAAAATCGTTAAAAAACTATATTTTTATGTTTTTAATATAAAAAATATTTTTTTAAAATTATATTAAATTCATTTTAAAATATTTTAAAAAAATATATTTTTATGGTTTTTATATAAAAATAAAAATTTTAAAATTATATTAAATTTAGTTTCTAATATTTTTTTGAAATAGTTTTTATTTTATTTTTAATATAAAAAATATTTTAAATTCATTTAGAAAATCCTAAAATAATATAAACATAATATAAATTTAAAATTTTGATTTTAAATCATGCACTAAATATAATTTAAAATATATACAAACTTATTGTTAACTTTAATTTAATTATTTGATTTATTTAATTGAATTAAATGTTTTTATGCATCATAAATATGTCATATTCGAGTCTTCTAAAACATTTACTTCCTTTTTCCCGCCATTAAAATTCATATAACACATATATTAAATTTTGTAATCCATATCATAAACTGTGTTTGGCGCAGTGGCAAACATGTGCCACTTGCACCTGAGTACCTAGGTTTGAATATTGGTAAGGCTAAGTACCTTGATTTTATTTTTCTTCGTCCAATCAGGGGATGAATAAAACAACTAAAATCCTCTAATAAGGTGGCAACACGTGTCATCATCTTATTGAATAATTAATTTATTTTATTAAATTAAAATTAGGACCAAATTGATAGATTGTGTAAATAACAGGACCAAATGTGTAATTATATCAGTTTATTTAACAACTATGTCAACCTCTCTGTTATGTTTTAACGGTTGGTGTCCTAATTGGAACCAATTAAATAGTTTAGTGGTAAATTTTCCAAAATTGAAACTATAATGGTTAAATCGACACCAACCTTATAGTTAGATGGTCATCTATGTAGTTTACCCTAATTTTTTATCTCATCTTTTTACCAAGTGAGTCTTCACTTATATTTACTGTAAATCAAATTTAAAATAATTTTTATCAAGTAAAGATTTACTTAGTAAAAATATAAGATGAAAAAAATTAATGAAATTAATACATTTAATTCTTTGGTCTCATAAATAACATAACAAAAAAGACTCATAATATAATTTCTCACTACCTTAATGTTAAAATTCATAAAAGATGTGAAGCCAGCACACATCTCGGAATTTGGAAAATTGGCCCTAAAGATGGTTAAGTAGAAACTGAGATACCGACCCCATCATCATCCATCCCTACAATGAAATCACCATACACCAATTACTCAATTCACTTTAGTGCGGGTGTGTTAATTGTTTTTTAATATGCTAGTGTGATCTAAGGGTAACATTTGTTTAATATTTTTAGTTTCTTTAACGATGACACAGACAACATGCATTACTAGTGCTCAAACTTGAATCTCAAGGAATGATGAACATCTACCTTTACCACAAGAATACAAGGGAATGAACGGGTGTGTTAATTGTTGTATCAAAAATAGAATTAATCGATCAAATTAAAATTCAATTAACTGATTGATTAATTAAATATTTGGTCAATTAATGATTTTTTTTAAAAAATTGATCATCGATTAATTAATAGAATTAAGCAAAATTTGAATATAAAAACAATATATTTTTAACTTTAAGTCAAATCACACAATTACCCATAATATTTAAAATATAATATTTATATTTTAATTTCAAATTTAAACTCAACAAAAAATGGAATAAAATAAAATCTAAAAATAAAAAATATTTAACAAAAAAATCATTTTCAAATTATCGTTACTTAAAATTTTATTTTTGAATCAAAACTAAAAAAATATTAAAATTTTTGAGTAATTCAAAAATTGGCGGAATTAACTAAATTTAGTTCGGTTTAATTATTGATTTTCGAAAAAAAATTCAATTCAATTAACGGTTAAATTTTTTAAGAATTCAATTAATTTCGTTTTAGGTAATTTGATTCAATTAATAATTAACCGACCATTTAAACACCCTTACTTTACATAATAAAGAAAATCAAAGGCCAGTTTGCTTTGTTTCATGAAATTTGCTGCTCCTAAGGTTATAAAATTCGCAAATGAAATCAATTTAGATAAAAATAACAATGGATACATTTCCCCCATAAAAAGTGACCATAGCTCACGAATAGAATAAAATGTTATTTTATGTTAAGATTTGAATTATGTACATACTAATATTATTTTCAAAAGTGATTGTATAAATAATAAGGGGTTATATTTTGATACACAAGTTATTTAATTTTTTTTATATAACCCTTTTATAAAATCTAAAACCTAAATCACAAACTCTAGCTCTATAAAACTTAAACTTTAAACCCTAAACCCTAACCATAAACCTTAAATTTTACGCCCTACACACAAAACCCCTAAACTCTAACCTAAAACTCTAAACTCTATAATTAAAAGACTTGTATAAACTTTATGTATCAAAGCATTTTCTAAATAATTAGACAACCTTTTAAGATCAGCGTATACTTTTTTAAATACAAAGATGATCATAACTTACAAATACTCAAATTTCAAACATGTTGGCCGCTTTACAAGGGTTATATGAACTAACTAGTCGAACTAACTCTCAAACTTCTAACCATTATTTAAAACGTATATCAATAGTCATTATAAGAAGTAATTAGATTAACTATATAGTTATTGAATGATATATGTATATTTCGTATAATTATTGGTATTTGACTTATTAGTCGATTAACATGAATTAAGTATTATATATGTTCATTATAGAGTGATCCTTTTGATCTAATTTGTTTAATTCCAAATGCTAAAATTCGAACTATAATTTCTACCTTCTTCATATCAAATACCAAAACTCTCACTGCATGAATATTACATATATAAAACCTACTTAACTTCTTACAACAATATAATAATAGAACACAACAACAAATAATTTTCTTTTTGAAAAGTACAACAAATAATTTTCAAGCGTTGAAATCTTGCAAAAATTAACCAGAAAGATGAGTCCATGGATTACCAGCACCAAGCCAGTATGGATCATTCCCAAAAATCCCCAGAAAATTCCTTGAAGGATTCAACCATGGAGTTTCTTCCGTTTTTTTTTTGAAAATCGACGGGCCTCATTAAAACCCCCATCTAAACCTAGGTAGGGGAAAAAGAGTGTCTTATTTATTCATCCGAATTCAGAGGTACACATACATCAAACCATAATCCATCGAATACAAACACCCTCCCTCTTCCTCCCCATCACTTCGTTGACAGGCCCGTAAGATACCACCAATCCTACCTTAGGCCTTGCCTCAATTTCCTCCTCATAGTACAGACGAAATACCCTCCCTCTCCCTAAAACCGCACTGTCAAGATACACCACCTCTCACTAGCATACTTGCAGACACAACATACTCACCTTGGGACATTACATTACTGTCTTCTCCTCTTGCTTACTTTTGACACATGCACACTGCACAAGTTGGGGCATCTGAAAAAATCTAGTAAAAACGGGATAGACGACGGCCATTTGCATTGGCACCAATGGCCGATACGAACTAGCATCATGTCTCGCATTTTCTTTTCACACACAATATTCTGTTTAAATATCACTTCATTTATTTCCAACCAAATCGACCACACAATGCCGAAAAATGCAAGAGACCAAATGGGTTTGGCCGAACTTCTTATGGGAATGTGATTCCACAGAACCAAAAACTCCCTGATATTGGCTGGAATTACCAGTTGGACTCCCCACGCTTCGCACCAGAATTGCCAAATTTTTCAGGTGAAGCTGCATTGACAGAAAATGTGGTCTCTAGTCTCTTCACACACGCCACAAAAAACACACTTACCTTCACCCGGAATCTCAACGCCTCTTCTTCTTAGTGCATTTACCGTCGGTAATCTATTGAGGACGACTCTCCACATGAAAGTTTCAACCTTTGGGGGAGCAAGGTTGGACCAGACCATCTTCCACACCCTCTGTCCCACGTTACCATTAGAAGCAACCACATCACAGTAATCCTTCGGTTTATATAGCCCATTTTTCGAACCCTTCCATACTAAACAATCGGTGGCAGATTGTATAACAACAAACCTGTTGATAGTTCGCATAAACTGGTCCTAACACTCTTCCTCCTAATGAAAGAGTTTTCTCCGAAGTTCCACGATCCACGTCCATCTACCATTCACCACCCTGCCATACTCACAAACCATCCCTTTTTTGTTAATAGCGAGGTTGAAAATTCTCGGAAAGGCCAGCCTTAGAGTCGAGTGTTCCGTCCACTTGTTATCCCAAAATTTAACTTTTTTCCCACCGCCAAGGTTGTAGGAGATGTTCTTTGTGAAAACATCATCTTGATTATGCAAAGGTCTCATAATATTCCTCCACACCCATGATTGTTTTCTTTCACCATTGATTGTTGGCAGCAGACTGCTCCCATGATACCCATACTTGGCATTGATTACCTTCCTCCATAGGCAATCTGACTCTTGGCCAAACCGCCATACCCACTTATTCAACATGGCGCGGTTCTTAATTTTTACATCAACTATGCCCAATCCACCTGCATTTCTTGGTTTAGCTATGTTTTCCCATTTCACCCAATGAATAGATTTGGAAGTATTCGATCCCCAAGGGCTTATTTAACTTGTCCGCAACCACATTTGGCAACTGAAATAAACTTAAAAAGTAGATATGAAGGTTGTTTAGGACTGATCTTACTAAACAAATTCTCCCGACAATGGATAAACACTTACCTTTCCACCCTGCCAGTCTTGCCGAGACTTTATCAATTATTGGGTTCCACAACTGTATAACATTATTAGAAGCATCCAACGGTAATTCGAGGTAGGTCGAAGGTAGCCTACCCACCTTACACCCCAGCTCCTTTGCTCACTCATCCACGCAGCCCTGATCCACAGCAATACCAGCTACACTGGTTTTCTTGATGTTAAGACTAAGCCCGGATGCAAGTTCGAAAATTCTTAATATTCTCTTGATGTTGATCACATTTTCCCGACTGCCTTTTGCAAAGATGATAAGGTCATCAGCAAACTGGATTGTAACCCCCTTAGCCCGACCTAGACGGTTGACCCGAACTACGGAGATTACACGAGGAAAACCAAAGTCAACCCAAAAGTCAACCTTGATTAACGACCCTTTTTTTTAAACTTGTCTAGATACATGTTAACCCTAGGTGAACACTTGAGAAACATATACGCGAAAAGCACAACAATCGAATTGCAAAAAGGAACTCAATTGCACAATATACCAATATTAGGGACCAAAATGTAAATTCTGGAAAAAAAGAAAGTATTAACTGATTTTTAAGTTACCAATATTAAATTAGTCATATTACATGCTTCCCTGTCAAATTTCACCTTAATCGGACATTTTAAACTCATGCAATTGCAATTTCAACTTTCGGGACTAAAACGTAAAGCTTGCAAACCTCAACACCATTCAAATCAGTGCCCAACGGTCTCCTGTTTCGAGACTAGTTCCGAAACAGAGCCTTCTAGTGGCCAAATCGTTTCGGAACGACCTCCAACCGTTTCGAAACACGAAGGCCATTACAGGCCCCCGTTTCGAAACGCTAGTGCCCGTTTCGATACGGTTTGCCCAGAAGCTGCAGATTTTGCTGGTTTTTCATATATATATCCACTCAAACACGATTTAATGACTTCTTAATCATGCAACAAGACATCATACATATATGGATCATGCTTGCAACTCCTAAACACATTCATGGCATCAAACATGAAACTTCACATGTCTATAGCCATGTATCCTAATATCCAAAAACCAAACAACCAATCAAACTCCAAATCAAGCATCAAAAGGCTAATTACAAAACCAAAACATCAAAAGCATCATGCCTCAAACTAGGGAGTCCAAAACATCTCCCAAAACACATCTTAGGTTCCCATTGCCAAATTACCAAAACTAATAGTGTATGAAAACATCACCATACATGAGCTTAGTTTCCCCTTGGACTCTTAGCTTCCTTGTTGCCCTTAACCACTTCAATTGTCTGCATTATTGGTACAAAAGAGAGAGCGTAAGCACAATTGCTTAGTGAGGCATGCTCTAAAGAAAACAACACAATAATGCATTTTAGAAAATACTTTTAACAAAGCTTTCTAAACACATGCTCAGCTCATTTCATGCAATCTTGCATACATAACAAACATCTCATGCTTCATTATAACCATCACATCATAATGGCTTTCAAGTGATAACTCATAACCATTTACAACTCAAAACACAATTGGATACGCGGATTACAAGCGTTGTCTCATACGCTTCATACACACTACCGAACAACACAAGGTGGAGTTTACTGGTACAATCACAACCCCTCAACATCACTCATCTGTAGTTGTATAATTCCACTAACGAGTGCAAGGGACACATAACACAAGATCTACACACGGACTTTTAACCACCGTTGTGATCTTACCTCACTCGTTAGGGTACTTGGATAGAGTGTACGGTACAATTACAACCCCTCAACATCCAAGGCGACTTTATTCATGGTACACCCAATCCTATAGTCGGCTAACTATATCCGATTCAAGTACTTTAAAACCATTACACCACTTGCCAATATACATCATTTAACATCAACAATTCACTGTTTTAAAGCATTAAACAAAGCCATTTAACATCATGCATCACCATGCATCAAATCCATATTCACAATATGTCAAAGCAGGGATCTCTTACCTTGAGCATCCTTCAACACATGGCTTTCAAAACCAGCATTAACCATGCTAAAACATGCTTTCAAAACATAATTTAAACATGCAAATTATAACCAATGCATCGAACCACTTCATGGCTCATACAAGGGGGTTTTTTCGAAAACCTGCTCTTGAGCTTAGTTAAGTTGCTTAGACTTAAACTAAGCTCCCAAACCTTCAATTATTTGTTTCAAAGCTGGAAACCCAACTCCACTCACCAATTACATTTCGCTAGCTTGCCGAAACGCCGATCAAGCCTCTGGATCAACTCCAAAGGTGTCCGAAGATGCCTCCCCTGTTTTAAACACATCAAAGCAGAGGATTAATGCATCATCATGCATTGAAATCTTCAGCCAACACACTTAAACTCGCTGCTCTACTTAAAACCAACATTTCAGCTACCAAACACAACCGAAATCACCTCCAAACTCTTCCAAAACTTAACCCAGCCAAGATCCATCACTTCTAACCATTTCTAAACATCAATCAACATCCAAAATAAACCTAAACTCGTCCTTATACCTCTAGCTATAACAGAACACCAAGATCACCTCAAAAACCACCATTTTCATAAGCAAAAACTTAGGAAATACAACCTATTCGGGATTACATTGATAAAACCACATTTCCACAAGAAAACTATAATTCGGAGTTGGATTTTATACGAGAACCTACTCTCGTCAATCACTTCAAACCCAAACCAAAGAATAGTAGACCAAGGTTGGGATGTTGGGTTCGGCCGTGTAAAGGAGTGGCAAAATTCAACGTCGACGCTGCAGTGAGGGGGAGTTACGGGGAAGCTGGAATTGGTGGTTTGGCACACGATCATAATGGAAGTATATTGCTGAAATTCACTGACAGGATTGGTTTGTCCGATCCATTGGGGGCTGAACTTAAAGCCATACTCAAAGCATGCTTGTTGTGGAATGAAAGCAGTGGAAAGACAAGCTACGTCTCATCATCTAATCCGACATTTTATTGGGAGTGAATTGGGTGTGTAACATAAATCAAACCCCTGCTGCTTTTAGCGAGTTGGTAAAAGAATGCCAGTATTTCATCAATAAATTGAGTATTCAAGTTTCATTTGTGTTTAGAGAGGGGAACACTGAAGCGCACGACCTAGCAAAGAGGGGGATCTCAATGGACAGAGGCAGCCTATGGGTGGGGATAGATTGATCGTGAGTTTGAGATTCGACGATACACTGGAAGCTCTCAAGCAGGTAGTTATCACGAACCCATCACTACACTGGATGGAATTTGTTGATGCTGTAATATGGTGCAGTGAATCTAATTTGAGTCTATAGTTACGCAAGGTAGGTTTGGGGTGTCGTTTTGATAGGGAGAAAGGTAAATGGAGGTTGTATCGTGTGTTATATTAGCTAGTACTTGTACCCCATTGCCGAGATTCGATTAATAAAAGTTAAGGGCACTCTTTTCCCCCTACATAGGTTTAGAGGGGTTTTTTAATGAGGCTCATTTTCCTTTAAAAAAAATCCAAAATACATTTAAGAATCATCTTAAAACAGAGCCCAAGCAATCACAACGAAATTCTTCAAGATTTCTTCCAAATCTTGAGTTTTAAGCCAAAATCAAGTTCCTAACATTAAAACCATTTATAAAACTGAAATTAAGGGTTGACAACTTGGGAATTTCAGTAAAGAACTGAGTATTTAGAGGAGAAGAACAATCTTACCTCTAAATGGTGATTTCTCCTTGATTTGAGCCAATTTTCTTGAAAATCCAATGAGGAAATCAAAAGGATTTAATGCAAGATTGATTAGGAATTAATTGATGATAGAAATATCATCAATTGAAGTGAAGATCAATGCAAAAGTTACTGGAGAAAAATGTTTGGATGATGGAATTTTGAGAGAAAAAGAAATGAGAAAATTTTAGGAAAAGGTAGTTATGAAATTCCAAAAAGTGGTTTCCCTTTTTCTTTTAATTAATTAAAACATTAATTGAATCACCTAAATTAAGGAAAAATCTGGAGAAATCATTTTTGGGTAAATTAGCTCCTTAAAAATTCAAAGTTTCAATCCTTACAAAACAGTCACCACTAAACTTTTCAAAAATCGCATTTTAGTCACTACTCCAAAATGTAGTATTTCCAAACCTTATTTTGAAAAATTGATTTCACCACTCTCTTATATATATTAAAAGAGGATTTTTAGATATTTTTCCTTATTTTTAAAACATCCCGAACTAGGCTTTCCCTAAAACCTCCTTTTATATTCGAGCCGAAAATCAGACCGGTCCGGTTCAGACCCTAAACTTCTAAGCCCAAAATTAAGGTGTTACAACTCTTCCCCCTTATGAAATTTCATCCTCGAAATTTACCTAGAGGAAAAAGGTACGGAAACTGCTTCATCATATCATCCTTTCTTTCCCACGTGGCTTCCTCAACACCACGATGCTTCCACAACACCTTAACCAAATGGTCTTGCCTTGAAGAACTTTACTGTCCGAATCCAAAATTTCAACCGGCTCCTCATCATAGGTCAAATCTGGATTCAACTCTACATCATCTACATGCATAACATGCGAAGGATCCGATCTATACCTCCGAAGCATAGAGACATGAAACACATCATGTAACTTTTCCAATTCCTGCGGTAACCTCAACTTGTACGCAACAGGACCCACACGCTTAATCACCTCGTATGGTCCAATGTACCTAGGGCTCAACTTACCCTTCCGGCCAAACCTCATCACCTTCTTCCAAGGCGAAACCTTCAAGAACACACGGTCACCCACCGAAAACTCAATCTCCTTACGCTTCAAATCCGCGTAAGACTTCTGTCGATCAGAAGCTGCCTTCAAACACTCACAAATGAGCTTCGCCTTCTCGGTGGTTCCTTTCAACAAAGCCGGCATCGAAACCAACTTCTAACCTGTTTCAGCCCAGCAAAGAGGAGTTCTGCACTTCCTCATGTACAAGGCTTCATAAGGTGCCATTTGAATACTTGCCTGGTAGCTATTGTTATAAGCAAACTCCACCAAAGGCAAATGCTTCTCCCAAGAACCTTGAAACTCAATCACACAGCACCTCAACATATCTTCTAGCACTTGGATAACACGCTCAGACTGTCCATCCGACTGTGGATGATAAGAAGTACTAAAATTCAACCGCGTACCCAAAGCCTGATGCAAACACTCCCAAAAACGCGACGTAAACCTCGGATCTCTATCCGACACTATAGACTTTGGCACACCATGCAGTCACACAATCTCAGCAATGTACAACTCTGCAAGCTTGTCCAAAGTATACGTAGTATGCACAGGTAAGAAATGCGCACACTTCGTAAGGCGATCCACAATCACCCACACCGAATTCTTTTTCGATATCGACAAAGGCAAACCAGACACAAAGTCCATGGTAATCCTTTCCCACTTCCACTCAGGAATCCTAAACGGTTGCAACAACCCAGAAGGAAACTGATGCTCAGCCTTAACCCGCTAACAAACCATACACTTACTCACATACTCCGCAACATCTTTCTTTAATCCCACCCAATAGTACTCATCCTTAAGATCACGATACATCTTTGTACTACCGGGGTGCATAGCAAAAGGACTACTATGAGTTTCAGTCAGAATAGTACGCCTCAACTCAGCATCATTCGACACTACTATCTAACTCCCAAAACATAGAACCCCGTCATCATTAAAACAAAAATCCGATGGTCTATCCTCAGCAATATCCTGAACATGTGGCACCAAAGAATCATCCAACAACTGCTTATCCTTTATCAACTGAACCTAAGATGGTTTCACTTGCAATTCAGCCACCAGGCCCCCATCTCGCGAAATACTCAAGCTGGCAAACATAGCCCTCAACTCCACTGTCACTTTTCTACTCAAGGCATCCGCCACAACATTAGCTTTTCCCGGATGGTACTCGATCGTCAGATCGTAATCCTTAAGCAACTCCACCCAACGTCGTTGTTTGAGATTCAACTCTTTTTGAGACATCAGATACTTCAAACTTTTGTGATCCGTGTACACAATACACTTCTCACCATACATGTAATGTCTCCAAATTTTCAAAGCAAAGACCACCGCGGCTAACTCAATGTCATGCGTAGGATAATTGCGCTCATGCACCTTCAACTGGCGCGATGCATAAGCCACCAGCTTACCCTCTTGCATCAACACACACCCCAAACCAACATAGGATGCGTCGCTGTACACCACAAACTCTTTCCCTGATTCAAGTTGAACCAAGATAGGAGCTTGCGTCAAAGCTGCCTTAAGCTTCTCAAAAGCTTGTTGCCTTGCTTCTGTCCACTCATACTTGACATCCTTTTGCAACAACTTCGTTAAAGGTGCATCAATCTTCGAAAATCCATCCACAAACCTCCGATAGTATCCTGCAAACCCAAGGAAACTACGGACTTCATGAACAGACTTAGGAGGCTTCCAATTCGTCACCGCCTCAATCTTTTGAGGATCAACACGAATCCCCTCAGCAGAAACCACATGACCAAGAAAAACAACTTCCCTAAGCCAGAATTCGCACTTGCTCAGCTTAGCATAAAGCTGATTCTCCAACAGCGCCTGCAACACAATCCGCAAATGCCCCTCACGCTCCTCCTCAGTACGAGAGTACACAAGGATATCATCAATGAACACCACAACAAACTTGTCCAAATATTCATGGAACACTCTATTCATCATGTCCATAAAAGCTGTAGGAGCATTCGTCAAGCCAAACGACATCACAAGGAATCCATAATGCCCATACCTCGTTCTAAAGGCTGTTTTCGGCACATCCACATCCTTCACCTTGAGCTGGTAATAACCTGACCTTAAGTCAATATTAGAGAACACAACCGCTCCCCGAAACTGATCAAAAAGATAATCAATCCTCGGCAAAGGATACCAATTCTTGATAGTCAACTTATTCAGCTGACGATAATCGATGCACATTCTCATAGTGCCATCCTTCTTCTTCACAAACAAGACCGGTGCACCTCAAGGTGACACACTCGACCGAATGAAACCACGATCAAGCAACTCATGAAGTTGTGTCTTCATCTCCTTCAACTCCTTAGGTGCCATTCGGTAAGGAGTAATGGACACTGGAGTTGTGTTCTCATACAACTCAATTCCAAACTCCACCTCACGACTAGGAGGCAATCCAGGTAACTCCTCCGGAAACACTCTAGGAAACTCTCGCACAGTCTTGATATCTTGAACTTGCAACTCTTTAGAGCTAGGATTCATCACAAAGGACAGATAAGCCTCACAACCTTGCCTCAACATTCGACTTGCTTCCAACGAAGACATCACATTGGCAAGAAACTTCACATTCTCACCAACCACCACAACCTCATAATCATCCGCAAGTTTCAACGAAACTCGCTTGTTCTCAAAATCCACTACAGCTCGATGTTCAACAAGCCAATCCATACCAAAGATTACATCAAAACCATAGAATGGCAATTCCATGAGATCAACAAGAAAAACATGGTTTTGCACTACCAAAGGACATCTTCTATACAACTTCTATGTCACAACGGTCTCACCAAAGAAACTAGTTACACGCATACCAACATCCAAAGACTCAACAGGTAAACCAACAATTGAGCATGTTCACGCAATATGTATGAGTGTGTAGATCCAAAATCAATCAAGGAAAGTAATGATAAGGATTGCAAAGTAAAGGTACTTGCGATCACATCCGTATCATTTCTCCCCTCACGCTGAGCATACACTCGAGCCTGGCCACCACCCTCAGGTTGAACAGCCACCACATGCGCCACATTCCTCCCACCATCATCTCTGCGCTAAAAGTTACCACGGCCACGCCCACGACCTCTTTGTGGTGCAACTACCCCAGGAGCACGTCCCTGACCACCACCGACCAACAAAGGACACTCCCTCCTCATGTGGTCTGTCGAACCACAGTTCCAGCATGAATTACCGGTCACCGCTATAGGAGCCTGAACCTCCTTCGCTGCTCGAGAACAATCTCACCTCAAATGGCCACGTGATCCACACGTCCAGCACGTGTTCTGATCAGCTCTCATCCTATCTCCCTAAACAGGCGCACCATGCCCTCCATTACCACACCTAGCAGAAGACTGATACCTCTTATCTCGTCCTCTCTTGTTCCGTCCAGCACCGGAACTATAATCAGCAGCTCTTTTGCCAGAGCTAGAACTAACACCTCTGGAAGATAGACCCAAGTTCTGTTCAATGTCCTTCGCTCTACTCACCAACTTATCGAAATCCGTATACTCAGCAGCAAGCATGAAAGTCTTCACATCCATCACTAAACCATAACGGAAACGTTCACACCTCTCCCGCTCATCAGGGATTAGCTCAGGTGCGTACTGACTAAGGCGGACAAACTGGACCTCATACTCAGCCACCGTCATGCTTCCTTGCGTAAGAGACATAAATTCTATTTTCTTCTCATCTAGGTATCGCGCACCGAGATACTTTCGCTTGAACGTGTTCAGAATGAACGTCCAAGTCACATCATTGTCCTCCATTCCAGAAACAGTGGTCATCCACCACGTACACGCATCATCATGCAGCAGTGACACCACACAACCTAACTTATGCACATTGCTGCAGTTCATTTGCCCCAAAATCCTCTTGGTGCTTTCCAACCAAGATTCAGAACCTTCAGGAGATAAACCTCTGAACTCAGTCCTTCCCAGACTGCGAAGACGTTCCAAAGGCAATCTCACGTTAGCATCACCCTGATGCGCAGCTCCGTGAGCTCCAGCTACTGCTTCCTGGAAGGCTCCAGCAATAGCCTGTATCAAAACAGTCATGTCAGGAGCAGCTTGCCCCTGCACACCTTCAGGTCCAACGACCCCAGCACCAACGCCAGCATTTTCACCTCCAGCACCACCACCGCCGGGTGGTCCACCACCAGGGGGAGGAGGTATATCCACAACATTATCGACATTTTCCTCATTCTCGTTCTGAGTTATAGCTCTCGTATTCATCCTCATCTCTCTACGAGGCCCCATTTACAAAAAAAAACTATGCACTGACACAAATGCAATAAACATAATTAGGCTCAACAAGGTAAGTAATCCAAGTACTCAAGCTCATTTTCCAAAAACAATTCCTTTCATTAGTTTTGATATGGCAATAGGTTCCCCTAACATGCTTCAACATAGCATAACATCACAATTGCAACCATACATCACAATTCAAACAACATTCTTTCATCCAAAAGGCATATCATGTGAATACACATACATCACCCACATAACCATTCCCATTACATGAGAACTCGGCTCTGATACCACCAAATGTAACCCCCTTAGCCCGGCCTAGGCGGTTGACCCGAACTATGAAAATTACACGGGGAAAACCAAAGTCAACCTTGAAATAACGACCCCTTTTTTTAAACTTGTCTAGATACATGTTAACCCTAGGTGAACACTTGAGAATCATATACGCGTAAAGCACAACAATCGAATTGCAAAAAGGAACTCAATTGCACAATATACCAATATTAGGGACTAAAATGTAAATTCTAGAAAATAGAAGGTCTTAACTGATTTTTAAGTTACCAATACTAAATTAGTCATATTACATGCTTCCCTGTCAAATTTCACCTTAATCGGACATTTCAAACTTATGCAATTGCAATTTCAACTTTCGGGACTAAAACGTAAAGCTTGCAAACCTCAACACCATTCAAATCAGTGCCCAACGGTCTCCCGTTTCGTAACGGTGTTGACCGTTCCGAAACACGGGTTCGTTTCGAGACTAGTTCCGAAACAGGGCCTTCTAGTGGCCAAATCGTTTCGGAATGGCCTCCAGCCGTTTCGAAACACGAAGGCCATTACAGGCCCTCGTTTCAAAACGCCAGTGTCCGTTTCGATACGGTTTGCCCAGAAGCTGCAGATTTTGCTGGTTTTTCATACATATATCCACTCAAACACGATTTAATGACTTCTTAATCATGCCAACAAGACATCATACATATATGGAGCATGCTTGCAACTCCTAAACACATTCATGGCATCAAACATGAAATTTCGCATGTCTATAGGCATGCATCCTAATATCCAAAAACCAAAGAACCAACCAAACTCCAAATCAAGCATCAAAATGCCAATTACAAAACCAAAACATCAAAAGCATCATGCCTCAAACTAGGAAGTCCAAAACATCTCCCAAAACACATCTTAGGTTCCCATTGCCAAATTACCAAAACTAATAATGTATGAAAAGATCACCATACATGAGCTTAGTTTCCCCTTGGACTCTTAGCTTCCTTGTTGCCCTCAACCACTTCAATTGTCTGCATTATTGGTACCAAAGAGAGAGCGTAAGCACAATTGCTTAGTGAGGCATGCTCTAAAGAAAACAACACAATAATGCATTTTAGAAAATACTTTCAACAAAGCTTTCTAAACACATGCTCAGCTCATTTCATGCAATCTTGCATACATAACAAACATCTCATGCTTCATTATAACCATCACATCATATTGGCTTTCAAGTGATAACTCATAACCATTTACAACTCAAAACACAATCGGATACGCGGATTACAAGCGTTGTCCCATACGCTTCATACACACTACCGAACAACACAAGGTGGAGTTTACCGGTACAATCACAACCCCTCAACACCCGTGATAGAGTTTAACGGTACAATCACAACCCCTCAACATCACTCATCGGTAGTTGTATAATTCCTCTAACGAGTGTAAGGGACACATAACACAAGATCCACACACGGACTTTTAACCACCATTGTGATCTTACCTCACTCGTTAGGGTACTTGGATGGAATGTACGGTACAATTACAGCCCCTCAACATCCAAGGCGACTTTATTCACGGTGCACCCAATCCTATAGTCGGCTAACTATATCCGATTCAAGTACTTTAAAACCATTACATCACTTGCCAATATACATCATTTAACATCAACAATTCACTGTTTTAAAGCATTAAACAAAGCCATTTAACATCATGCATCACCATGCATCAAATCCATATTTACAATATGTCAAACCAAGGATCTCTTACCTTGAGCATCCTTCAACACATGGATTTCAAAACCAGCATTAACTATGCTAAAACATGCTTTCAAAACAGAATTTAAACATGCAAACTATAACCAATGCATCGAACCACTTCATGGCTTATACAAGGGAGTTGTGAAACCAATATTTTAATTTTGATATAACTAAAAACCTAAGCACTAAATTGAAAATGTCAAAACGAATTTTTATGTCCTCAAACATCCCCATATGATTTTAAGATTATGCCAAAGTTAAAAACAAAGTTTCCAAATATTTTTCTAAGTGTTTAAAGTCGAAACAATGTTTTTCAAGTCCCTGTTTCGAAACGGCCTAAGGCGTTTCAAAACGGTTTCATCACTACCAACCCCTGTTCCGAAACGCGTATCGAAACGGCTTTAGAACACATGAACCCGTATCGAAACGGGTTCAAGCGTTTTGAAACGGTTCTTCATTTTGATTTGAAAACTATAACCGTTGTAATATTTTTAACTGAATTTTCAAAGATCATTAGGGTGTTTCGAAACGGGCTAATCTGTTTCGAAACGACCCTTGACAGTGGCAAAACTGTTTCGAAACGAGTCCAAGCGTTTCGAAACTGTTCTTCATTTTGATTTGAAAATATGACCGTTACAATGTTTTTAACTGATTTTTTGGAAACGGTTAGGTTGTTTCGAAACGGGCTCAGGCTGTTTCGAAACGACCCTTGACAGTGGAAAAAGTGTTTCGAAACGGCTTCAACACGTTTCGAAACGGGCTCTTAAATGCACCCCAACAGCTCTTTCTATTTTAGTCTGTTTCGAAACAGGTACCCCGCGTTCCGAAACGGGTTGTTGCAGACTGCATTTATGGAGGTGAGATAACATCCCCAACGGCTCTATTGATGAATGCAACAACTACAACGGCTAGAAATCAATGAGAAGGTATAAAAGGGACCTCTAAAAGCTCCAACAACAACTATTGATCCAAAAGCAAATATCCATACATCAAATCCAAGCATTTGTGCTAAAATCTCATATTGTCTAGAAACCCCAATTGTAATTTTCATTCTTATCTTTTTCAATTGGGTTGAGTGCTTGTAATTGGGCTACAATTTGTATTGAGAGATACTATCTTAGCCATCAAATTCTTTGTTACCTTTGTGTGAGGATTGGGTTAAATTTTGGGTAGAAAATTTAACCGAAAATTGTAAGGGTTGCCTCCTTAGCCTAGAAAAGGGGAAGAGAAATTAGTGGAATTGTTGCAAATCCTTAGTGAAGCTAAGGTAGTGGATGTAGAGTTCATTTGGAACTTGAACCACTCTAAAATTCCTTGTCAATCTTTTTAATTTGCAATTTCCACCACACAAACCTTAAAAATCCAATTCACCCCTTCTTGGTTCATATCGATCTTTCGATCCACTCAACAATTGGCATCAAAGCCTACCTCTTTGAGGATTAACAACCACAAGAGGAGTTCCTTGGAAGAGCGTGATCATCAAATATCAAAAGATGGCTTCAACCTCCGGTTCGGGCATGTATGAGTCTCAATCCACTACAAAGCCTCCCTTCTTCAATGGTGATAACTATTCTTTTTGGAAGAATAGAATGTGTCTCTTCATCAAGTCAAATGACTACTTAGTGTGGGATGTCATTGAAGATGGCCCTTACATTCCATTGAAGCAAAATGGTGAAGGCAATATGGTCTTGAAGAAAAAGGTGGAGATGTGTGAAGAAGAAAGGAAAACGATTCAAGTAAATGACAAAGCTCTCCACATGCTCTTTTGTTCATTCGGTCCGGACATCTATTCTAAAGTGTCATCCATTGAGAGTGCGAAAGAAGTGTGGGACACTCTTGAGACTACCTATGAGGGAACCAACGATGTTAAAGAAACTAAGATTGGAATTCTCAATCTTAGTTATGAGAATTTTAAGATGGAGCCCGATGACACGGTGTCCAAGATGTTTGATCGGTTCTCCACTATAGTCAATGGGCTCAAAGGTTTTGGAGAAATCATACTGGAAGACAAGCTTGTCTGAAAGCTACTCTATTCACTTCCCGAATCTTGGGATGGGAAGAGAACCGCCATTATTGAAGCTAAAAATTTGAAAACTTTAAAGCTTGATGAGCTTGTGGGTTCTCTCCTTACTCATGAGATTATGAAGCAAGGAAGAGAAGAAGAGAAGAAGAAAGAAGAGAAGAGAGTAGAAAAGCTAGAGGTTGAGAAGAAGAAGAATATGGGAATAGCTCTCAAAGCTTCACTACGTGAAGAGATCTCTTCTAGTGAAGAGGATGGGCTAGAAGAATTGGCTATGATAGCAAAACGATTCTCACGCTTTATGAGGTCCAACCGGGGAAGAAAAATCGAAAGAAAAATGGACTTCAAAAGCAAGAACAAAGAAGAAGCAAGGGTTCAAATCATTTGCTTTGAGTGCAAACAACCCGACCACATACGTTCGGAGTGCCCTCAACTCAAGAAGAAGAGCTTTGAGAAGAAGAAGAAGCTCAAAGCCAAGCTTGCTACTTGGAGTGATGAGGAGTCATCAGAGGATGACGAACAAGAAGTGGCTAACCTTTGCCTCATGGAACTTGAGGAAGATTCCTCCATGGTAACCTCTAACTCATCAACTTTAGATTTTACATATGATGAATTGAATGATGCATATGATGAGTTACAAGAGGTCTATGATGAATTAATTGAGAAATATAAAGAGCCGGTCATTAGGAACAAGAAAATTATTTTGGAACTTAGTGAGAAAAATGATTCACTCTCTCAAGCTAATTCAAAATTTGAGAAAAGGATATTAGGGTTGAAAGATGAACTAAAATTTTTTCAAGATGAAAATGTTGACCTTAATAATCTTTTATCTCAATGTAATAGTGAACACCAAAAGGTGTTGAATGAGCTAAATGAGCTCAAAAAGTCTTTTAAAAATGTTGGTAATGTCAAGCATGAAATAGGTGAATCCTCAAGAACACACCAACCTAAGAAAAAGACTAACTACTACAAACAAGATAGCTATCCTAGACATAGTAGAGCTAAAAGAATTAGAATTGTATGGGTTCCTAAGGAACTTATAAAATCTAATAACATTATTGCTATGTCATCTTGGATTCCTAAGGGAACCAAGGTTTTGGGAGCTAACACTCATGGACCCAAAATGATTTGGGTACCAAAAACAAAAGCTTAATATCTTTGTTTGTAGGGGGAGCATTGCTACAAGGCCAAAGCACAAAGTCAAAACTCATGGTACCTTGATAGTGGATGCTCAAGGCATATGACCGAAGACAAGAGTAGATTCATGGATCTAAAGCCAAAAAGTGGAGGAGTAGTGACATTTGGTGACAACTCCAAAGGCCACATTAAAGGTATTGGCTCTATAGGTAATCACTCTACTATTCTTATTGAAAATGTCTTGTATGTCGATGGTCTTAAACATAACTTATTGAGCATAATTCAATTGTGTGATAAAGGATTTAATGTTTTATTTGATAAAAATGGATGCAAAATTGTAGACATTAAATCTAATAATATTATGCTCATAGGTCATCGCATAGGGAACATATACATGGTGCATCTAGATGACATTCATACATCTCATGCATGCTTAGTTGCACAAAATGAAAATGATGCATGGTTGTGGCATAGGAAACTAGGATATGCTAGCATAAGTGTTTTAGAAAAACTAGTCTCCCTTAATCTAGTTAGAGGTTTACCCAAGATAAAATTTTCAAATGATAAAATTTGTGATGCATGCTCTAAGGGTAAACAACATAAGTCTTCCTTTAAATCCATTAATGATGTTTCTACTAGTAGATGTTTACAACTTATCCATATGGATTTATTTGGGCCAATTAGGACTATGAGCTTGGGTGGTAAGTTTTATGCTTTTGTACTTGTTGATGATTTTTCTAGATTTATTTGGGTTCTTTTTTTAAGTACTAAAGATGAGGCTTTGGAAAAATTCATCACATTTTCAAAACTAACCCAAAATGATCTTGAACTTAAAACTTCACATATTAGAAGTGATCATGGAATCGAGTTTCAAAATTTAGGGTTTTAAGATTTTTTAAATGAAAATGGTATTAGCCATAATTTTTCGACTCCTCGAACTCCTCAACAAAATGGGGTAGTTAAGAGGAAAAATAGAACTTTGCAAGAAATGGCTAGAACTATGCTTTGTGAAAACAATTTACCTAAATATTTTTGAACGTGAGCCACAAACACCGCTTGCTATATTGTAAATCGAGTAATGATTAGGCCAATTTTAAAGAAAACACCTTATGGGATTTTAAAATCTAAAAAGCCTAACATTAGCTATTTTCACCCTTTTGGTTGCAAGTGTTTTGTTTTAAATAATGGAAAAGACAACTTAGTTAAATTTGATGCAAAAAGTGATGAAGCTATTTTCATAGGTTACTCTTTAACCTCTAAAGCCTATCGAGTATTTAACAAAAGAACTTTAGTAGTAGAAGAATCTATTCATGTTGTATTCGATGATAACCTCCTTCCAAGGAAGGATTCTTGTGATGATGATGATGTAGGAACCATAAATTCCTTTGATGGAGGACAAACTTCAAAGGAGGATGAGATTCCAACAAAAGAAGAGGGCACACAAGATCCACCTCTTGAAGCCTTGAAGGACTTGGCTCTTGAGGAAAAGGAAGTGAGCTACCCAAGGGAGTTCAACTATGTCAAAGATAGTGAAATCTTGGGTGATCCATCCAAGGGGGTAACCACTCGATCTTCTCTTAGATTAATGAATCATGTTGCATTTATCTCATGCATAGAGCCTAAGAATATTAAAGAAGCATTGAAAGATGATTTTTGGATTATGGCTATGCAAGAAGAGTTAAATCAATTTGAGAGAAGTAACGTTTGGACATTAGTTGATAGGCCTAGTAATCAATCTACCATAGGAACTAAATGGGTCTTTAGGAACAAGCTAAATGAGAGTGGTAACATTGTAAGAAATAAAGCTAGACTAGTAGCACAAGGTTACACTCAAGAAGAGGGAATATATTTTGATGAAACCTATGCACCCGTAGCTAGAATGGAAGCCATCAGGATGTTGCTTGCATATGCATGTTATCATAATTTCAAGCTTTTTCAAATGGATGTTAAAAGCGCGTTTTTAAATGATTTTATAAATGAAGAAGTGTATGTGGAACAACCACCGGGTTTTGAAGACTCAAAATTTCCAAATCATGTTTTCAAACTCACCAAAGCTCTTTATGGTTTAAAACAAGCTCCTAGAGCTTGGTATCAAAGACTTTCAAACTTTTTAATTGAAAAGGGATTTGAAAAAGGTAAGGTGGACACTACACTTTTTTATAAAAATGTATAAAAATGACATCTTAGTAGTTCAAATTTATGTTGATGATATTATTTTTGGTTCTACTAATGAATGTCATTGTCAAGAGTTTGCTAAGGTAATGCAAGGTGAATTCGAGATGAGCATGATGGGGGAGCTCTCATTCTTTCTCGGACTCCAAATCAAGCAAAAGAAGGATGGCGCCTTCATCAATCAAGCAAAGTACATAAAGGATATGCTCAAGAAGTTTGGCTTGGAGAATGCAAAGCCTCAAGCCACACCTATGAGCTCATCTGCAAAGCTTGACAAAAATGAAGGAGGTAAGTGTGTTAACTCTAAGCTTTACCGTTCTATGATTGGATCATTGCTTTACCTTACCGGAAGTAGACCGGATATCTTGTTTAGTGTTTGCTTGTGTGCTAGGTTTCAAGCTAGTCCTAGAGAGTCTCACTTTATAGCCGTTAAGAGAATCTTTAGGTACCTTAGAGATACTCCTTGTTTAGGTCTTTGGTACCCTAGAGACTCTACCTTCAACCTTCATGCTTATTCGGATGCGGATTATGGGGGTTGCAAAATCGATAGGAAAAGTACTTCGGGAACTTGTCAATTCTTAGGTAGTATGCTCATATCTTGGTTCTCTAAGAAACAAAATAGTGTAGCCTTATCTACCACCGAAGCCGAGTACATATCCTTAGGGAGTTGTTGTGCTCAAGTCCTTTGGATGAAGCAACAACTCTTAGATTATGGAATTAAAGTTGAAACCATACCCCTAAAATGTGACAACACTAGTGCAATATGTCTAACAAAAAATCCCATCCAACACTCTAGAACCAAACACATAGAAATTAGACATCATTTCATTAGAGATCATGTCCTTAAAGAAGATGTGGTTATAGAGTATGTAGACACCTTAAATCAATTAGCGGACATATTTACAAAACCTTGAGACAAAGAGCGTTTTTGGTCCCTTAGGAGAGAGTTAGGTCTAGCTAGCCTATCTTGACCTTTTAGGACCTCTTTTGTGCTTAAAATTGCTTGATCTTGTGAAATGCCATGTTTATGTGTTTAGACTCCTAATTTCATCCATGCTTATAGCTAGGGGGAGTATGTTTATGTTTGCATATGTTTTGCCTGCTCATTCATGTCATTTATGCATGTTAGGCCTTAGAAAAACTCATTTTTTTGCACTTTTAGAGCCTCATCTGCACTTCCAGGCCCAGGTGTATCGAAACGGGTGACCCCGTTTCGATATAGATGTCTTAAATTCATGTATGAGAGAAGGGCATTTCGAAACGCCTCCAAAGGGTTTCGAAACGTTTTTGCTACTGCCAAGGGGTGTATCGAAACGTGTTTCGATACGGGTCAACGGGGCTTCGATACGGTCAACACCGTATCCAAACGGTCAGCTGAAAGTCTCAAAACGGTCAAACCCTCGTGCTCGCATTTCGAAACGGTCCACACCGTTCCGAAAAGGTTTCGCAGATAGCTTTATTTAGGGCTTTTAATGTTAAAATTCACTTTTACATCAAACTCTTCAAAACCCTAAAAACCCTAAACCAACTTTCTCCCTATAAAAACCCTCTAAACCTCTTTGTTTTTCACCAAATCTTGAGGGGTTTTCTCTCTAAAACTCCAGTCTAAGCAAGTTTCATCAACATTGTGCAAGGATTTTTCTCCATTAATCCAAAATCCCAAACTAAGGTATTTTTTTCTCTTTTTCTTTTTCTTTCAATTTATGTTCGAATCTTAGGTTAGAAAATTTTATTTTTGTATAAATTATATGTTTTCATGTTTGGGTTTTCCATATCTTGTAAAAAAATTCAAAATCTTAAATTTTTTGATTCGAATATAAAAATTTTCAGTCGTATTTTCTTTTACTATTTTTTTTTCTTTGTTTTTAATTTTTTTAAAAAACCTAAGTGAGATTTATTATTGGATTGAATTTAAAAATCTATGCATACACTTGATTTTTAAAACATGCTTGCTTAATGTTTTTAGGATGTCGGATCAAGCTAACAAAAAGCGTAAGTCCGTTCAAACCGGTGAGTCGAGCATGCGCCCAAATCTCGCTCTGCTCTTTCAGAAATCCCTTTGAACTACCGAGATCCGAGCTCGTTTCACATATGTCAAGGATTTCGAAGTTCGTCGTGAACGTGTCATTGATCTCGATTTCCTCAACTCCGAGCGATTCCTATTCCGTTACCTCGAGCATTTGAGTGAATGGGATCTTCTTCCTTTGTTAAGCATCCCGGATATTCGCTACAAACATATGGTACTCATCTTTTACTCTAATGAATGTCTCATTAATGATGAATCCAACACCAAGGTTGTAGGGATTGAATCTTTTATGTTAGGGAAAAAGTTTACTGTTAATGTTGCTCTCTTGGAGTCCACTTTTTCCCTTAAGAATATAGGAATTGAGGATGAACGTCACTTTGGTACTAACACCGGTCCGGCACTTACTTTGGATGCGCACGATCGTTTTCTTCACTTGATGGTATCATGGTTCCTTCGCCCTTTCGGAGGTAAATACTCTTATATCCGTCAAGTTGATCACTTTTGGCTTGAATGTTTCCGTCGAGGTGAGCGCCCTAATGTTGCTAAGATCATTTTTGCCGAGATGGTCAATAATGTTAAGCTTATTGACACCAATGAGTTGAAATCCTTTACTTATGGCACGATCTTAAGCCACATCTTTAGCACCATCGGTCTCGATTGCACCTACGACTCCCCGGAACCTCGCAAGTGCAAGATTGGTGAGTCCTCTCTTCGCAAGTCCGGGTTTCGATATGTGAATGATGTTTGGGAACGTGTTGATAGAGAAGCTCATCTTCCTCTCGTTGCACCTCCACCGCAAGTTCAAGTTGGAAACAATGATGCTCTTACGGCTCTCATTACCGAGCGGTTCAATGCCTTGGATACTCGCATCGTTTCGGGTTTTGGTGTCATCGACACTCGCTTGCAAAATGTCAAGGATCGCCTCCTATCTCTTGAGACTTCCCACTCGAACTTGGATTTGTCATTCTCTACTCTTTATGGCCAATGGACGAAGTTTCACCGTTCTCAAGTCAAAAGCAATGATGAGACTTCCGATGATGATGGTGGTGGTGACGAGGCATAGGTCTTTCATATCTTATCATATTATTTATGCATTTTAGGTTTAAGATTTCATCTTTATGTTTCATTATGTTTTAGGAACCTATGCTTTTGATCTTTTATTTGGGATTATATTTTGAACTTAATGTTGATTTATGTTTTGGATATTTTAATTTTATGAATTAATATTATTGTTGCTTATTAGTTAATGCTTATTGGTACTAATCATTTGTCTTCTCTATGAGCCTCATTGATTATTTTTTATCTAACAAAAAGGGGGAGAAGAAATTTAAGAGCCAAAACAAAAATTCGTTTTAAATGTTTAAAGTGTTTTTAAGTTTTAAAACTTGAATTTCAAAGTTAAATTATTTTTAAAACTTTAAAAACCTATCTTAAATTAAGGGGGAGTTAGAATATGTTCAAAATTTTCAAAACTCTTAAAAATTCTAACTTTGGTTTTGTTATATCAAAAAGGGGAGATTGTGAAACCAATATTTTAATTTTGATATAACTAAAAACCTAAGGACAAAATTGAAAATGTCAAAACGAATTTTTAAGTCCTCAAACATCCCCATATGATTTTAAGATTATGCCAAAGTTAAAAACAAAGTTTTCAAATATTTTTCTAAGTGTTTAAAGCCAAAACAGTGTTTTTCAAGTCCCTATTTCGAAACGGCCTAAGGCGTTTCGAAACGGTTTCATCACTTCCATCCCTTGTTCCGAAACGCGTATCGAAACGGCTTTAGAACACATGAACCCGTATCGAAACGGCTTCAAGCGTTTCGAAACGGTTCTTCATTTTGATTTGAAAACTATAACCGTTGTAATATTTTTAACTGAACTTTCAAAGATCATTAGGGTGTTTCGAAACGGGCTCAATCTGTTTCGAAACGACCCTTGACAGTGGCAAAACTGTTTCGAAACGAGTCCAAGCATTTCGAAACTGTTCTTCATTTTGATTTGAAAATATGACCGTTACAATGTTTTTAACTGATTTTTTAGAAACTGTTAGGGTGTTTCGAAACGGGCTCAAGCTGTTTCAAAACGACTCTTGACAGTGGCAAAAGTGTTTCGAAACGGCTTCAACACGTTTCGAAACGGGCTCTTAAATGCACCCCAACGGCTCTTTCTATTTTAGTTCGTTTCGAAACAGGTACCCCGCGTTCCGAAACGGGTTGTTGCAGACTGCATTTATGGAGGTGAGATAACATCCCCAACGGCTCTATTGATGAATGCAACAACCACAACGGCTAGAAATCAATGAGAAGGTATAAAAGGGACCTCTAAAAGCTCCAGCAACAACTATTGATCCAAAAGCAAATATCCATACATAAAATCCAAGCATTTGTGCTAAAATCCCATATTGTCTAGAAACCCCAATTGTAATTTTCATTATTATCTTTTTCAATTGGGCTGAGTGCTTGTAATTGGGCTACAATTTGTATTGAGAGATACTATCTTAGCCATCAAATTCTTTGTTACCTTTGTGTGAGGATTGGGTTAAATTTTGGGTAGAAAATTTAACCGAAAATTGTAAGGGTTGCCTCCTTAGCCTAGAAAAGGGGAAGAGCAATTAGTGGAATTGTTGCAAATTCTTAGTGAAGCTAAGGTAGTGGATGTAGAGTTCATTTGGAACTTGAACACTCTAAAATTCCTTGTCATTCTTTTTAATTTGCAATTTCCACCACACAAACCTTAAAAATCCAATTCACCCCCTCTTGGTTCATATCGATCTTTCGATCCACTCAACATGAGTTTTCCGAAAACTTACTCTTGAGCTTAGTTAAGTTGCTTAGACTTAAACTAAGCTCCCAAACATTCAATTATTTGTTTCAAAGCTGGAAACCCAACTCCACTCAACAATTACGTTTCGCTAGCTTGCTGAAATGCCGATCAAGCCTCCGGATCAACTCCAAAGGTGTCCGAAGATGCCTCCCCTGTTTTAAACACATCAAAGCAGGGGATTAATGCATCATCATGCATTGAAATCTTCAGCCAACACACTTAAACTCGCTGCTCTACTTAAAACCAACATTTCAACTACCAAACACAACCGAAATCACCTCCAAACTCTTCCAAAACTTAACCCAGCTAAGATCCATCACTTCTAACCATTTCTAAACATCAATCAACATCCAAAATAAACCTAAACTCGTCATTATACCTCCAGCTATAATAGAACACCAAGATCACCTCAAAAACCATCATTTTCATAAGTAAAAACTTAGGAAATACAACCTATTCGGGATTACATTGATAAAACCACATTTCCACATCATTAGAAATCCAAAATACATTTAAGAATCATCTCAAAACAGAGCCCAAGTAATCACAACGAAATTCTTCAAGATTTCTTCCAAATCTTGAGTTTTAAGACAAAATCAAGTTCCTAACATTAAAACCATTTATAAAACTTAAATTAAGGATTGAAAACTTGGGAATTTCGATAAAGAACTGAGTATCTAGAGGAGAAGAACAATCTTACCTGTAAATGGTGATTTCTCCTTGATTTGAGCCAATTTTCTTGAAAATTCAATGAGGAAATCAAAAGGATTTGATGCAAGATTGATTAGGAATTAATTGATGATAAAAATCTCATCAATTGAAGTGAAGATCAATGCAAAAGTTGCTGGAGAAAAGTGTTTGGATGATGGAATTTTGAGAGAAAAAGAAATGAGAAAATTTTAGGAAAAGGTAGTTATGAAATTCCAAAAAGTGGTTTTCCTTTTTCTTTTAATTAATTAAAACATTAATTGAATCACCTAAATTAAAGAAAAATCTGGAGAAATCATTTTTGGGTAAATTAGCTCCTTAAAGATTCAAAGTTTCAATCCTTATAAAACAGTCACCACTAAACTTTTCAAAAATCGCATTTTAGTCACTACTCCAAAATGTAGTATTTCCAAACCTTATTTTGTAAAATTGATTTCACCACTCTCTTATATATATTAAAAGAGGATTTTAGATATTTTTCATATTTTTAAAACATCCCGAACTAGGCTTTCCCTAAAACCTCATTTTATATTAAAACCGAAAATCAGACCGGTCCGGTTCAGACCCTAAACTTGTAAGCCCAAAATTAGGGTGTTACAACTGGATATGAGAAAATATCAGTCCTGCATTGCCGACCCGTACACCTTCAATTATCTCTAAATTCACAGCTTTATGGAGTAATGTGCTGAGAGCCTCCCCAACAATATTGAAAAGAAGCGGGGATAACGGACAACCCTGCCTCAACTCTCTTTTCACAGGGAATAGCCTCAATTGTTTGTCGTTTACCTTTACCAAGATCAAAGTAGTGGAAATACACAAATTAATCCACCTTCTCCACCTAACGCCAAAACCCATTCTCTGGAGAACAAAGTCGAGGAACGACCAATCCACAGTGTCGTATGCACGTCTAAAGTCTGCCTTGAAGACAATGGATTCATTCTTCCTTCTTCTTAAATCATCTATCACCTCGTTTGCGACCAAAACACAGTCTGATATCTGTTTGCCAGGGATAAATGCGAACTGATTTTCCCCAATAACCTCATGTAAACACTGCCCAAGCCTCTTAGATAGAACCCTTGCCAGGATCTTAAAAATGCTACTTACTAATGAGATAAGCATGTAATCATCCACAGATACTGGGGAATCCTTTTTTAGTATCAAGGAAATGAAAGAGTGATTAAAGAATTTATCTTTTACCTTCCCATCGAAGAACTCATTAAAGAACTGCAATAATTTATCCTTTACGCAAGGCCATCATTTCTTATAGAAATCCAGATTAAAACCATCTGGTCCCGGCGCTTTATTTCCATCAGCGGACCAAATTGCATTTCTTATTTCTTCTTCGGTGAAGGGGGCTTCTAGATTCCTACTTGACACTTCACACAGTTGTTTCATCTCACAATCAAAGCTCTTTAACGGTAATGTATCAGATTTGCTGAAGTTGCTTCTAAAGACTTCCTCAAACACATTTACAACCTGATTTTCTTCAGAAACTACAACGTTCTTCCATTCCACTGTATGTATCAGATTCCTACTGTGTCGAAGAGATGCCACTAGGTGAAAATACTTCGTGTTCCTATCCCCATCTATAAATCATTTCACACGTGACTTTTAATGCCATTCCCTTTCTTCCCTTCTATACGCAACCCACAATTCCTTTTTTAAGTTCTTTATCTCAGTGCCCACATCCTCATTGTAACCATTTGCACACATCTGCTCTTCCAAACTTGAGACTCTTTCTTCTAATTCTCTGGTCATGCTCATTTCTTTGGCACAAAAATTCTTTACCCATACTTTAATAGCCTCCTCTACTTTCTTCAGAGTGAAGCTCAGGCTCTTACCTTTGGCTGCAAAGCAGGTATTCTTGATGAGGGCAGTCATTTCTGGCTCTTCGAGCTAGTGTGAAAACAATTTGAAAGACCTGGCACCCCCTCTGGCTCTCTCTTCCCCCACCACTTCTGGTTTGTAGTCGGAAAGACTCTTTGGAAGCGCTCGTTGGACCAAATTAGGGAACCAAAGCAAAACTTCATGAGACAGTAATAATCTATCTAGCCTGCTCGCCGAGAATGAAGCTCCCCCTCTAAACCAAGTGTAGTTGTCGCCCTGCAATGGTAAATCAACCAGGGAATTCTGTTGAATGAAATTCGCCAGTACCGACCCCGATCAAACCAAACCTTTGACCCAAATCTTTCCTCTGCACTCTTAATAGAATTAAAGTCGCCTCCCACAATTACTGGGGCTTGGACATTAGCAATCAGTGTTGAGATCTCCTCGAAGAAACCCTTCCTATCACTTGGATCGTTTGGTGCATATAAATTTATCAAGCAACATCTCTTCTTTGACAATACCAGTGTCCCAACAATAGTTGTAAATCTGTTGCTAACCATAGTCGATTCCGCCACAAAGAAAGTCTCGTCCCATAGGGAAATGAGTCCCCCAGACGCCCCTTCTGATGGGGAGAAAGCAAAGCCACCGTACCACCTTTCCCGTAATCGATTTGCCAAACTTGGTTTTATCAGACCCAACTTGGTTTCCTGCACAAAACACACCTTGCATCTGACAGACCTCAATAAGTTAACCAACGCCCTTACTTTCTCGGATCTGCCCATCCCCCATATATTCTAGCTTAGAACCAAAGAATTCATCAGAAGTATTCTATCCACACACTCAAAATCGACTCGATTCTTACCTTGCCTCCGCGTCCACCCCTACTTCAACCTCTACCAATCGCGCTATTACACGCTCATCAGGCACTTCGAACGACACCCCCAGCAGGTTGCCCGTATTCATGGTGGCTATGGCTTCCTCGATTCTGTCCCACTTCGCCTCACGATCGGTGGGAGTGGGTAACGGAGAAATCGGCGTAAGCAAAGGCATAACTCTCGTCGGTCGATCCTTTTTTCGAATTTTTTTACTAGAATTTTTTATCCCTTTTTTCTTCTTTAATTTAGCCTGTTTAGCCCACCAACAAGCCTTGTCCAAACCAGCTCTTAGACCCCACCGACCACCCCTAATGTGGTCAATCAACCCTCATCGGCTGCCTTGGGTACTCAAAGATCTAGCAGGCCTATCATTCCTTTCATTTGCAAGGCCCACTTCCACATCAACCAGCTTGGATCCATCAGACACCTCTATGCATTGATTGATAGGCCGCCCCATATTGTTCCCAAAGCCCTGATCCTAGCCTCAAAATGGATAGTCTCTGTAGAATTCACCTGGACTTCGTGGAGCCTACCCTCGCTTAGACCATCCTTCACCCTCATTCCTGAGAAACCAGAATGGCACCCTACAGACACCTGGGTCCCAATGTCGGCCACAATCTTCTCCTCCATAAATATTGGGGTCCCAATGGCCGACTCTTGAATCTCGGGCTCCTCCTACGCATTCATTTCCCCATTATTGCAAGGAATGTTCCACGAAGCGTCGCAACCCCCCTACGGCGACAGGATGGCCGAACCACCACCGTCGATGAAGACCCTCTCGTCCTCGTACTCCTGAACCATCACCTTGATCCGTGAACTAACACCGTTGAACAAAACGCACACTATTTCCGGTATTGCAGAAGCATTTTGAACTTTCACAAGGATTTTACCTTTGTCAAAACGGTTGAGCCACAACGTTTCATCATCGATTTTGATCACCTTGCCCCATCTTTCACCAGTTTGTAGAAGAACTCCCTATTCCACATTTGCAAAGGCACGTCTGTGAGTTCAATCCAAATCTTCACCCGTCTTTTACCTTCATACCCAATCAGGAGTTCCGCTTCATCGAACCATGTTCTTAATAATTCCTCTCTTGCATTCCATAACTTCTTAAAAACCCATTCACTAGTCGCGCGAACTATTACCAACAGATCGTACCAAGGACAAATTATGATGTCAAGGCCTTCCGAGCGTAGAGCTTCTTGTACTATCTCTACATTATACATCACTTTTATCCTTCCCACCATACATAACTTTAACCAACTCATTTCTTCTTTTGGGATCTTAATACACGACTACGATTCGCCCGAGTTCCGATCAATCCGTCTAGTCTCAACCTTCTCCACCGTCTGGACCCTAACCCATTCCTCCTAGCCTGTGCAACACGGTACCCCGTCACCAGCCGCAGCTTCGTCAATCTCCATTCTTATGTCAGCCTTAGGGTGGTTGGCATGAAGTTTATTGCCTGCATGGGCCCCGAGCAAGACTTCCTTGAATGACCTCCAATCGCGTAGGACCGCAGGACGTCTTGGTGTTTCCTTCTTGGGAATTCTAACCTTAGGTTTCTCCGTCGACTTCTGGACTGCCATGAATATTTTAACTTTGTATCCATCCATAACTCTACCATTACCTTTCACTACAGTAGACTGAGCCTCCTCCACATTGCAAAACCAAGCAAAAACAAATGTTGTTGGCTTGTTTCTTCTATTCCAATTCCGGTACGCTATGAATATGTCAGTCACCACTCCGTAGACTTGTAGTGCCTCCTTCAGTGTTTTTGGATGGATCCTTCTGCTCACGTTATCAATAAAAATTGATACTCCCGACCGGCGACGATCGCTTGCTTCGACGAACTTCCTCATACTCTCTCTCCTCATGTCAAAATTTGAAAACTAAAAGAGATTTTGAGTTTCTTCCGTTTTAACAGCCGAAAACTCGGTAATCATGCTCTCCGATGCCTTAGATAGAAGCTGCTGCTGATAATAATGCCCAGTCCCAGCATAACTTGTTGGCTCAACGGTTTCAATTTCAAATGAATATAACCCAGTTTGAGCCTGAGGGTGCTCCAAACTAGTTAAAAATGGAAATTGTTCAACTTGTTGCACTGATTTCTAATCTTTCAGCATTGACCCGACACCATTTGAGCATGTTCCAATCTGAAAATCCATGTTTCGACCACTAATTTCATCGCATGTATTCTGACGAGCCTGGATTTCCCCGGAAGTTATCCCCAGATCACCAGAATTATAGTCACCGGGATGATATAAAGGGACCAATAGAGGCAATTGTGGAGCTGCTGTGTTCATATGGCTTAAGTTATCAGTGCAACCATTATTAGAGGTGAGTGTAGTAGCAAATGAGCTCAACCCGGTTTGGCTTTAGGATTTTATCGACGGGGAGTTTGATCTTTTACGACTTTTGTTTCGTTTGTTTCTTCGGAAACCGCCGCCGACCGGCACGTTCCTTAACGTACCGCCATGAGTCCAGTACCGTCTACAAGTTTTGCAAAAGTGGCGAGGCTGTGAAAGACAATAGTTGTTGAAGTAACAAAATTTAGTATTCGTTGAGTCACATCGAGGACACTTGAGAGCTGACTCAGGTTGTGGTATTTTAGCTAGCATGGCTCGTTCCGCCATTGAACCAGGCCTAATACCGCCTGCACCGCCACCAACAGACAACAGTGCTAGAGGTGGAAGCTGAGAATTATAATGATTCTCGGTGGTGATACTAATACCCCAGGTTGCTGAAGAGTTGGTGGCTGCAGAATTTAAAAAAAAATGTATATTTAAGTTGTAATCACAAATTTTGTCCGGGTCTTAAACTCACTTTAGTTTATATTAATGTTGAGCTAAATAAAATGAACTTTTTATTATTATTTAGAAAAAGAAAAAAAAGAAAAAAGGGGAAAAATGATACATACATATATATACATACTATTATTTAATTAAAAAGAAAAAAATTTAAACATTATAATATTATTACTATTATTATCATTATGTTATTATTAAGTTACAAAACCCCTAAACATTATATTATTATTATTATATTATAAATTGTTTATTATTATTATTATTTTAATTATTTTAATTATTATTATTATTTAATGTTATTATTATTGTTATAAACAGAACCCAAATGAAAATAAATAAACGAAGCCCATATTATAAAAAATAATAAGAGTCCATTACATTCAGCATAATTAAATAATAATACATTGGTTCGGCCCGTGTGGCCCATGACCAAGTAAATCAAATGAAACCTTAACATTTGTTTTCTAACTTTGTCTGCAGCCGCCCCTCATTTCGAACCGTCGGATCTGATGAGATCCAAAGGACCAAATTGCCCCAAGGTAAAGAAACCCTAATCTCCTTATGTGTTCGCGCAACTAAATCTGGACCGTTAGATCTGGTTGATGATCGTACGGTCCAGATCAACCAAGATAGAAGAAACCCTAGAAGTTGATCTTTAGTCTCGCGTCGCATCGTTCCTAGCCGTCAGATCGCGCGAGATTCAAAGGTCCAGATCTGGCCTAGGAAGAAACCCTAGAGGCTTCCATTCAATCTCACGCCGCATGAGCCCTTGGTTGTCAGATCGAAGGGTGATCTAACGGTCCAGATTCGCAAGAAACCTCCAGAGACTCCGACACGCCCCACGCTCATCTTTTCGAATGCCGCACATGTGCGTGGAGACGACGCGATTGACCTTTCTGCTTCTGACATGTCCACGCGCCTGCCACCTCCACGCCATTTGCCACAACTGGTCCGATGTCGCTCCCGTTTCAGGAAATTTCGACATGCAACAAAGAAAGAGTCAAAATCATAATACAAAAAAACGAAGTCATGACAAAATTTTAAAATGTCAACGAGACAAAAAAGAGCAAGGACACCGGCAGAGATCAAAAACAAAAAAACACTCTTGTAATTTGTTTTTTTTCTCTTTCACTTTCAAAAATCGAAAGAAAACGCAAAAAAGGAGAAATCAAAAGAAAAGAAGATTTTACCCTCGGCACCGATTCGTCTCTCCGACCGCTTGTCTTTCCTTTCGCCTCGAACTCTGACCGGCAACAAGCCTTTTGGGGTGAGCCATTAGGGTTTCATGATCATTCAAAAAGGGGAAACGTTTTTTTAAGATTTGTTTCTCGAGGTTTTCGCAAGGAAAAAAAGAATTTCGTCGATGTTTTTGAAGGCTCTAAACTTTGTTTTAGGGTCAAAAGAAGGTTTCAGTTTTAAAGAGGACATCGACGACGTCGATTAGTGGTGGCCGGCTACTTAGGGTTTGAAAATGTCTCGAAATAGAAGAAGCTTTAAAAAAAAGGAAAAAAGGAATTATTTGGACATAAGGGGATTTTATATCAAATTGTCATTTTAAAATTGGTTTATTCACGCAAAGACCCTTCCGTTTCATTCTTTTCCCATCCCAGGCCATTCCGTTTTTTAAAATCACGTTATCAGTCCCTCGGTTTATTTATATTATTTTAATCTAGTCACCGTATCGATAATTAATCAGATTATTGAAAGTCTAATTATTTTTTAGCCCCCTAATTAATCTGCATGTTTAATTTCCGCACTCTTTATTTTATTTTATTTTATTTCAGTCTTCTATATTATTTAAATTCTGCACTTTTGCTCTTATTTATTTTATTTCCGGTCCTTTAATTTTTTATGTTCTTTAAATTTCAGCACTATTTTTATTATTTAATTAATTTCAGTCCCTTTTCCTTTTATTGCCTTCAATTCTAACATTCATTTAATTTGTTCTTTGACTAATTACCTTCATTAGTGAGTTAAATGTAGTTTTATATGGCATGTGTTTTTATTCGTTATCATTATAACTTTATGGTGATTGCATTATATATTTCCATTATTCTTGTATTTATCATTTACTAAATATATAAAAACTAACATCTTTTCATTTAATATATGTTTACTTTATAATGCTAAAATACCTTTTTATATGGTATATTTTTATGGTACCTTTTCGTTTATATGATATAGTTCTATATAGTGTATTATTGTGTATATGTGTTTTCGTTTTTATACCCTTTATTATTTATGTATGAGATATTTTGGGAGTATGTATCTTTACGTTATCTATTTTATGTCATCGATGTTCACATTCGCATTGGTTTATGCATTATTCATTTATTCATGATATGCCTTTGGTCATATGTCATGTTAAGTTGCATTTAGAATATAAAATGTCATGCTCAACTTCTTCTTTTTATTAGTTATTCAGTTCTGGTATCCGCGTGGGAACAACATCCCAAATTTTCGGTGTCGAATCCTTTGGTATCGTGGGTCATAGACTAAATTGTAAATTTCGGATGTCTGCATATTCATGCATTTAGGCTTTAAAAAAATTAATTTTGTTTTTAAAAGGGGGCGATGTCCTTTTATTCGGAAACGAACGTGGCCAGTACCAATCGTAGTGGTGGTGGTTTAGGCGTTCGCTCTCGAATATTGGAATTTTCGAAATTTACTCGCGCTTATAATCAGATCTCGGTTAAAATTGTCACTTTAATTCGTAAAATCTGATTTTAATTAAGCGGTAAAGTTTTGGTACCAATTATGGGCTCGTCGAGGGTGCTAACCCTTCCTCGCGGGTAACCGACTCCCAAACCCTTTCGAATCTCTGGTTTCTATTTTTAATGTCTGGTCTACCTCTTTAAAGTGACCGGTGGCCAGTACCAATCGTAGTGGTGGTGGTTTAGGCGTTCGCTCTCGAATATTGGAATTTTCGAAATTTACTCGCGCGTATAATCAGATCTCGGTTAAAATTGTCACTTTAATTCGTAAAATCTGATTTTAATTAAGCGATAAAATTTTGGTACCAATAATGGGCTCGTCGAGGGTGCTAACCCTTCATCGCGGGTAACCGACTCTCGAACTCTTTCGAATCTCTGATTTTTATTTTTAATGTCTGGTCTACCTCTTTAAAGTGACCGGTGGCGACTCCCCTATTTTTATCTATTTTTAAATAAACCCTCAATTTTTAAAATCCACTTTTTTCTTACCCTTAGTTTCTTAAATTTATTTTCAAATAAAACATTTTTTTTAATTTATTTTCTTTTTCTCTACCTTATTTTCTGAAATTCCTCATTTTTAAATTTATCTTCTAAAATCTACTTCAGTTCTTTTTAAAATCTGTTTCCTATCAAAATTTTCTTATTTTTCTAAATTTATTTTCTGAAAAACCCTTATTTCAAAAATTTCAAAAGTTCCATTTCATACTCCACACCATATAAATAGATTTTAAACGGGTTGTTACGCAAGTAAAGATTAAAAAGGGGTAGGAATATTATTTATCTTTAAATGAATTTTTTTCGTAGAATTAGAAGTTAAAACCTAGTCAGGAAAAGAAAAGAAAATTTGGGAAAATATTCCTAGCTAAGGAAAACCATTACCTATTGCCAATTGGGAGGATCAAGATAGCTTGGAACAGATGAGACGGCCATGGTTTATGAGCTTCAAATCTTTTGATGATAGGGTGAAGAATCACATCAAAACAAAAGGAGATGCACAGAATGAAAAAAGAAGATCAAGGAGAAAATGGAAAGAAAACAAAAGAGAGTGAAAGATAAAAGGAAACCTTTAAGGGAGGATGGAAGACCCTTTTCGGTGTCTCTGCTTATGTCCTTACGCTCAAAATTAGGTTTAGAGTTTAGGGTTCAGTGTTTTAGGTTGGGGTTTATGGTTAGGGCTTATGAAATTTAGGGTAGGGTGTATTGTTTAGGCTATAGGGTGTAGGTTTTAGGATTTAGAATTTAGGGTTAGGCCTTGGAATTTAATTTTGTAGTGTTTTTTAGTGTTGGGGCATAAGTAGGAACACCAAGAAGGGTTAGAGGATTTTTATCCCTTACGGGATGTTTATTTGTTTTTTTTTTTGTTATTTCTTAGGGTTAGAAACATTTTTCCTAAAAAAGTGATTAAGCTTTCCCAAGAGGTTGGTCCAAATGGTAAGTAGCTTGATATCGCTTAAATAAATTTCAAGTTTGAGATTTTGTAGGAGACTCAACCACCAAAGTTGTAGGTGCGACGCGGATTGATCCAGATTAGTCATGTGAACGTCCTGAGAATTTAGAAGAAAAAATGTGATTAAGCTTCAAATTTATATTTAATTATTATTAAAATGTAGAGGTGAAAAAAGATATTGGTGCCCATGCATGTTTTGAGAAAGAGAAGAAACCCTAAGTGAATATATATAATAATGGTGTTTTATTAATTAAGGGGAAAATAAAAGTTGGTCTTGGTGGGGTGTCTCATGGGTGGATTTGTCACAATTAAATATACCTTTATTTACAGGGTTTGTCCCCTAAAGGATTAGTTCTTAAATAAAAATGTACAAAGATTTTATTTACATAATGCTACAAAGATTTTTATTAGCAGAGTTTATATAACAAGAAAAACACACATCTGAACTAAAATTTAAATAGAATAAAACAGCTTTCATTTCTGATAAAGAGAAACATGCTTTTCCTAAGTTGCTTTGGTAAAAAGAAAAACCATCTAGAAACAAATTTAGTTCAATTGGTGTTAATATATATATATATAATATGTATAATATTCAATAAATAAATGTTCATATTTGTAAACAATTTATAGAGTAAGTGGTTAAAGCTTTCAATTGTAGGTTTAAAAGTCAAAATTCATTAAGAGTAAATACTTCTTTTCATCATTTAAGTGAAAATTGTTCAAAATATCCGTACTTAGGAAAAATGTATAACGCTATAGTTATATACATTCAACATTTTCCTCTTTTCTTAACAAATTTTTTTATTATTACTTTAAATTTTAATTTAAGTCGATAGAAAATTCATTTAGATATTTAAGCTCAAAAAGGAAATAGGATAAATGATGGGAAAATAACCAAAAGAAAAGTAAAAGGGGAAATGGTCATTCAATTAACAAGGATAAAATATCATTTATTCTTTTATGATTTGATCTAATATCACATTAGTTTTCACATGGCAATTTGAATTTAGATGTTAGATTAAGGTTTTGTTTTATATTATTTTTCTAGAACTAAAAGTATTTTTTAGGAGTTTTTCATGCTAAAAGTATTGTAGTTGATTTTTCTGATTTGTTCCGATGTTTATCTATTTAAGTTTTTATCATGTATACTTTTTTTCGTCGATTAAAATTAGAGATTTTTTAATGATACATATGATAATAAATTTTGTGTTTTTTAAGATAAATATCGTCCGTTTTTCACTGGGACGACAAACAAAATTAAGTGGTGTTTTTTTTAAATAAAAATAATAAAGGAAAAACTAATGGCAAAACAGATTGTTTCTCAAGCTTCAAACATC
Organism: Hibiscus tridactylites; assembly: GCA_958450335.1. Taxonomy (NCBI): domain Eukaryota; kingdom Viridiplantae; phylum Streptophyta; class Magnoliopsida; order Malvales; family Malvaceae; genus Hibiscus; species Hibiscus tridactylites. Next base: position 70,897,655 of record OY288280.1, read on the forward strand.
TTAAACATTGTTTGCGTAATTATAGATTTAACCTATCTACCGTTGTGCACAAATTTGAAAGAAAAAGACAACTATAATCCAAAGAAGCGTACGTGAATTTTTCAAGATTGTATGTAATATTTTAAAGCTTTTTTAGTTAACTAAGAGGAAGAAGAGGAATTTAGGGTTACTTCGGTTCTCATTAAGTGGTGGTGGGCGGTGGTCGATGGGCATTCGACGTCTGTGAGAGAAAAAAATTAGTCTCCGTAAATAACAACGGTGGGATTGAGTTTCACATTTTCCTATGTCCCTAGTCCGATTTCTTGTCTATTGGGGCCATCTTTTGACTTAGAACATTTTGATAGGGTGAACATGTAGTTTTTTCTCTTGGTGATCTATTTTTATTGTACTAATTTATTTGAAATAATGTAAAATAATCAAGTTGACTTTTTATGAAAAGAATGTGTGTTGTGATCTAATATTAAATTAATATATAAAAATAAAGTTTTATCATTAAATTTATTGTAATTTAATTAGATAAGATATTTATTTATTTTAGTGGGACACAAACTCAAATCTCGTGGAAAGAAGTTAGATTCGATTCAATTATCTAACCTAATCTTATTTAATCTTTATCTTTTCAAATCTATGTACATTTAAGTCACCTTGTAACCTTATATATACTCCTTAACTGTGATTGTTATATTGATAAAATATACAAATATTTTATATGATAATTAGAGTCATGTAGAATTTCACTACTCAATTTGTTTTCCTTTCACCTTTCTTCAAACCGGATATTCTCTCATGATTTTGTCTTCTATCACTAATGAACTTATGCATCTTAATGCACCGACTAACTTTTCAATTAAACTTATGTCTGTTAATTTTTTATCTTGTGTGGACAAGTGGATGTCATTCTCATTGATTTTGGGCTAATTGGTTATATTATGGATCACAACTTCCCATCTCAATTTACTGATGTCGCGGTAAAAATTACTAATCATGATTATTTACAATGATATCTTCAAGAACAAATTATTATCAATAATCTGGTCGCAAGCTATACCCGTACATTTCCTGGTCGAACTCTTGCTCTCAAATTCAAGCTGGTTTACAATCCTTGTGGTTCCAGATCTAGCTTTCGTCAACTACATGAAAGACATGCAAGATATCACCTCTGATCTTACCTTGAAAAATTATTATTTTTTTATACAAATTTACTAATTTTTATCTTCACTCAATTAGGTGATGACTATTGCTCAATAGTTGTTGCTCTTTGTATACGTAACACATTGACAATAATACTTGAATTGTCTGAGATCCTAATCGATCATATGCGTCTTCTTTAAGAATCTGAAAAATTTACATTTTTGCCATGATAAATCCTGCACAATGAGCTAATCCCAATCGTGGTTATTCAACCAATCACTCTCAATGGGACGGTGGCCGTTTTGATCATTCGACTTTTAGTGACGAGTTTTTAAAGATGTCGAGATTACATAACGACTTTTGGTGAAATTTCACCAACCTCACTTCAAGCAATTATTTTAAATAAAAAATTAGTCTAAAATTATCATGATTTTCTAATAAAACGTGTGAAAGTATTAATAACTTCCGCTTTTATTGTAGAAAGATTTCTACTTGGTGAAATAAAAATCCACCAACCCCACTTCACGAAAATATTTTCCTTATATATTTCGAACAAATTTGTTGACGATCTTATAACAACAAGAAAATTTTAATGATAACTTTATAATATTTGAAAATTAAATAACTGAAATAAATAATTTATTATAGTTTAATTAATGATCGTTTGTAAACTTTAGTTACATACCCCTCTAGAACGGCCTTCCTAACAAATCCCAGCCGTCCATCATTTTAAAACCAACGGCTCAAGATCCCCTATTTTCCCTCCGAACATTCTAGAATCCAAAAAAAATATTATATAAAACCACCAACCCTAGCATGGAGCCATACAATTCAAATCTTCAAAACATAGCACACTTGAAACTTCGACCTCCTAATATTCTCTTATTATTTCCCCCTCATTTTCCTTGATTTTTGTTGTAACTCTGAGCAATGGCTGGAAAAGGTGAAGGACCGGCGATCGGGATCGATCTAGGAACGACTTACTCGTGCGTCGGAGTATGGCAACATGACAGAGTTGAGATCATCGCTAACGACCAAGGCAACAGGACGACGCCGTCTTATGTCGGTTTTACTGATACCGAGCGATTAATAGGCGACGCTGCTAAGTACCAAGTCGCCATGAATCCCATTAACACCGTCTTCGGTAATTCTCTTATGCTCTGCCAGTCTGCCCCCATTTTTTTTGTAATTTCAGTTATTTCTATCGAAATCTACGCCGTTGTAGTATGTTTAGATATCGAGTAGAATGGTATTTATGACGTCATTATAGGATGAGCGGGAATCCGAATCAGTATGTTTGAGTTTTAATGCTACATTGTGTATTTGTGTTGAAGTAGTTCGCTCTGTACGTAAACCTATGTATCTTCTCGATTTATGACGTTTGATCATTCGTATATTTGTAGTTGTAATTTTTTCTCATGTATTTGCAGTTTTTTTACGTATGTATTCTTTGACATTTGTGTCTCTAATGCTTAAACAGATGCTAAGCGATTGATTGGTAGGCGATTTTCTGACTCAACAGTTCGAAGCGATATTAAACTTTGGCCATTTAAGGTCATAGCTGGAGCTGGGGATAAGCCCATGATTGTTGTTAAATATAAAGGCAAAGAGAAGCAATTTGCCGCTGAAGAAATCTCATCCATGGTTTTAACCAAGATGCGTGAAATTGCGGAGGCTTTCCTTGGATCAACTATCAAGAATGCCGTCGTTACTGTGCCGGCTTACTTCAATGATTCCCAAAGGCAAGCTACCAAGGATGCCGGAGTCATTGCTGGACTTAATGTCATGAGAATCATCAACGAGCCCACGGCTGCCGCCATTGCTTATGGTCTTGATAAGAAAGTCACCAGTGTTGGTGAAAAGAACGTTTTGATCTTTGATTTGGGTGGTGGTACTTTTGACGTTTCTTTGCTTACTATTGATGACGGTATTTTTGAAGTTAAGGCCATAACCGGTGATACGCATTTGGGCGGTGAGGATTTCGATAATCGGATGTTGAACCATTTTGTTCAGGAGTTTAAGAGGAAGAACAAGAAGGATATTAGTAGGAATCCCCGGGCGTTGAGAAGGTTGAGGACCGATTGTGAGAGAGCTAAGAGGATCCTTTCTTCCACTGCTCAAACTACCATCGAGATCGATTCTCTATACGAGCGTATTGATTTTTACACAAAGATTACAAGGGCAAGGTTCGAGGAACTTAACATGGATCTGTTTAGGAAGTGCATGGAGCCCGTTGACAAGTGTTTGAGGGATGCCAAGATGGATAAGAGCAGTGTTCATGACGTTGTTCTTGTTGGTGGTTCCACTAGGATTCCCAAGGTGCAGCAATTGTTGCAAGACTTTTTCAACGGGAAGGAGCTTTGCAAGAGCATTAATCCCGACGAGGCCGTCGCATACGGTGCTGCCGTTCAGGCTGCCATTTTGAGTGGTGAAGGGAATGAAAAGGTTCTGTTAAATCCATATTGGGAAAATGATTATATTTTCATATATCCAAATGATCAATATTACAATGTATTTATACTAGACTAAAAAGTCTGTTTACAATCTAACCATACTAACAACTGACTAACAACCAAGCTAACTAATTAACCAATTCAACTAATTCACAACACTCCCCCTCAAGTTGGTAGTTGGAAAATATTTCTAACACCTAACTTGCAAATTAAGAAATTGTGTTGATGTGTTCCCAAGGCTTTGGTCATAACATCTGCAAGTTGAAGCCCTGTTGATACATGCTCTGTTTGAAGAACTCCTTCTTGTATCTTGTCTCTTACAAAGTGGCAATCTACTTCAATGTGTTTTGTTCTTTCATGAAACACAGGATTTGCAGCAATTTGTAAGGCAGCTTTGCTATCACAGTAAAGAATCGTTGGCTTTTCTTCTTTCTCACCAAGTTCTTGCAACATTCCTTTCAGCCAAACTATCTCAGCCACTGTCATTGCCATGCTTCTATATTCTGCTTCTGCAGATGAACGAGCAATTGTATTTTGCTTCTTTGATTTCCAGGAAATCAATGATTCTCCAAACTTGATGCAAAAACCAGTGATAGATCTGCGGGTCATCAAACAAGAGGCCCAATCTGCATCACAATATGCCTTCAGCTGATGATCACCATCTGTTCTTAATAAAATTCCTTGCCCTGGTGCCTTTTTGATATATCTCACCACCCTCATTGCAGCTTCTAGATGTGACTTCTTTGGCCTCTGCATGAATTGGCTGAGGTGATGAACAGAATACATAATATCTGGTCTCGTGTGAGTCAGATAAATTAATCTTCCTATTAATCTTTGAAACATTTGCTTTTCAGATTCCAGCACCACATCTTCAATACTTTCTTGTAGTTCTGAATCATAATCTGCAGAAGTGAGTTTCAAATGTTGTTCCATAGGTGTTTCAGCAACCTTTGCTTCTTCAAGACTAGTGTCTTTGATTAGTTCCAAAGCATATTTCCTTTGGTTCAAGAGAATGCCTTCCTTAGATCGAGGTAGCTCAAAACCAAGGAAAAACTTCAAATCCCCAAGGTCCTTCATCTTGAAATTAGAATGCAGAATAGTTTTGAGCTCTGTGACTAATTCTTCATCATTCCCAGTTATCAAAAGATCATCCACATAAATAAGAAGGATGACTATCTTAGTTCCTTGCTTCTTAGTAAATAAGGAATAATCAAACTTACTTTGCAAGTAACCAGCAAGGATTAAAGCATCTGTTAATTTTTTGTTCCATTGCCTAGATGCTTGTTTTAATCCATATAAAGACTTCTGCAGTCTACATACACGCTTCTCCCCCTGACTGCAGAAACCCTCAGGCAATGACATGTAGATCTCCTCAAGAAGATCACCCTGAAGGAATGCATTATATACATCCATCTGGAAAAGAGGCCATTGATGCATGGAAGCAAGAGTTAAGACCAGACGCACAGTAACCAGCTTAGCAACTGGGCTAAAGGTGTCACTGTAATCAACCCCCTCCCTTTGAGTGTAGCCCTTGGCAACCAAACGAGCCTTATACCTCTCAACAGCACCCGAGGCATTAAGCTTGATCCGATAAACCCACTTGCAGCTAATGGGAACCTTTCCTTGGGGCAGAGGGACTAAAGACCAAGTGTTATTTGACTCCAAAGCCTGAATTTCCTCTTTCATGGCATTAACCCAAAGAGGATCTTTAACGGCTTGAGAATAATTGGAAGGTTCAATAAGAGAAGAAGAAGAAGAAATAAAAGCTTGAGTAGAAGAAGGCAAATGAGAATATGAAATAAAAGAAGAAAGAGAATACTGGCCTGAAGAAGAAGAAGACTGATCAGAAGAAGAGTGGTAAGAAGCAGTGTAGTCATTGAACCAATGAGGAGATTTAGAAACACGAGAAGACCTTCGAAGAACATTATCTTGAAAAACAGAAGTAGAACTACTAGGAACAACAGAAGGACCCAGGTCACTTGATGAAGCTATATCAGAAGAAAGATGCTCAGGAACTGAAGAAGGATTAGAGGCAACAGTAGGTGGAATAGAATCAGGAAAAGAATTAGCAGAAACAGGAGAAGTATGATCAGAAACAAAAGGCTGATTAGGATCAGGAGAAGTATGAACAACAGGAGAATGTAACTGTAAAAAATCATGATCAGAAACAAAAGGCTGATTAGGAAAGAAAGAATTAGAAGAAGTGAAAGAAGAATGAAAAGGGAAGATGTGCTCAAAAAACTGAACATCCCTATTGACAAAGAAAGATTTAGTGAGAAGATTAAAAAGCAAATAGCCCTTTTGAGTGGGAGAATACCCCATAAAAACAGATGGGATAGCTTTAGGGGAAAATTTATCAGAGTAATTAGGCTGAGAAGCATAGCATAAGCAACCAAAAATCCTAAGATGATGAAAAGTGGGTGGTTTATGATGAAGAAGCTCAAAAGGAGACTTCCAAAGAAGAATAGAAGAAGGAAGGCGATTGATAAGGTAGCATGCTGTCAGAACACACTCACCCCAAAACTTAACAGGAACATTTGATTGAAACCTAAGAGCCCGAGCAACTTCTAATAAGTGCCGGTGTTTTCTTTCAGCCACCCCATTCTGTTGGGGTGAATGAACACAAGAAGATTGGTGAATAATACCTAAAGATGTAAAAAGAGTAGAACACTCAGAATTGAAGAATTCTGAGCCATTGTCACTACGAATGATCTTAACAGAAGCAGCAAATTGGTTTTTAACTAAGAGTAAGAAATTTTTAATCTTAAGAGGAGCATCTGATTTAAGCTTCATCAAGAAAACCCAAGTCATACGTGTGTTGTCATCAACTATAGTAAGAAAAAACCTATAACCACTATGGGTAGAAACTCTATAGGGACCCCATAAGTCTAAGTGTAACAAATGAAAAGGAGTATCTGACCTAGAATGACTAATAGAAAAAGGTAACCTACACTGTTTGGCTAAAGGACAAACATGACAATCATGAATAACAGAACTATCAAAGAGAAATTTCAGAAAATAAAGGTAATTTATGTAAAGTAGTAGAAGAAGCATGACCCAATCGGGCATGCCAAATATGAGTTTTATTAACAACTGAAACATTACAGTGAGACTTATCAAAAAAAGAAGAAGAAACAGAACTCAAACCAGACATGGATTCAAAGACATACAGATCGCCTGACTTCCTACCAATCCCCTTCATCACACCAGTGGAGAGATCCTGAAATATGCAAAAGTCAGGATAAAAAATAATGGCACAATGAAGCTCAACAGATAACTTTGAAACAGAAAGAAGATTATGCGTAAAATGAGGAACAAACAGAACATTATGAAGAGTATGATTAGAATCAAAAATGTAAGAGCCAGTATGAGAAACAAGGGCAGTTTTACCATTCGGTAGATGAACCAATCGAGAAGATGCACAGGAAATAGGGTTTACCAGACAATGAAGGTCAAATACCATATGGTCAGTTGCCCCGGTGTCCAAGATCCAGGTGATAGAATCAGAAGCAGGTAATCTTCCAGAAACAATACCTGCAAAATTGGCAGAGGGCTCGGATGAAGGAGAATCTTTGCGCAGAAGGCCAAGAATCTGATTGTACTGATCGGAAGTAAGCGCCGGAGCAGAAGAAAGAACGGCAGAAGTAGAGGACTCCGGAGAGATCGCAGAAGGAGCCGAAACAGAGTCACCATCAATTGTGAGAGCCGCATGTGGACCACGACGCTTGGTGAACTTGAAATCCGGAGGGAACCCAATCAGTCTATAGCACTGGTCACGTTTGTGACCCTTGAGTTTGCAGAAATCGCATACTCCAGAAAAACAAGGGCCACCAGAACCAGAACGACGAGCACCAGAAGAATAAAGAGCAACAGACTCAGAAAGACGGGAAATACCAGACAGATATGAACGTTGAGACTCTTCTTGGACAATGAGAGAATAAGCCTGATTGACCGATGGAAGAGGCTTCATGATGAGGATCTGACTGCGAAGAGCGGAGTAAGACTCGTTGAGCCCCATCAAGAATTGGAAGAGCCGCTGCTGAGCAAGATGGTCAAGGATTTGTTCAGAAGCTGAACAGGTGCAGGAAGAAACAGGAACCAAAGCGGCATACTCATCCCAGAGCAATTTCAGACGAGTAAAATACTCAGAAATTGAGGATTCCCCTTGAGTTAGAACAGCAATCTCTCGATGCAAAACAAAGATGCGCGAACCATCAACCTTACTGAACCGTTCTTTGAGATCCTTCCAAGCATCAACAGCCGCGGAAGTGAACACCAGACCGGTAGAGAGATCCGGAGAGACGGTGTTAAGAATCCAGGACAACACAATCGCGTTGCAGCGATCCCACTGAGCACGAAGAGATTCAGCATAGTTCTCACGTTTGCAGCTTCCATCAATGAAACCCAATTTATTCTTTGCTAAAAGGGCAATACGCATCGAACGGCTCCATAAGCTGTAGTTGACGACACCGGTGAGCTGATGAGAAACATGCAAGCTCCCCGGCGTATCGGAGGGGTGCAAAAACAAAGGATGAGAGAAATCAATTTCTGGATCGGCCATGAAATCCGATAAGGGAGAAAAAATGGATATCTGAAATTAGGGATTAGGAATTTGGAATTTGGGAACACGGGAAAGAGATGGAAAGCCAAAACCGAAAAAATGAAAGTGAGCCCAAAAAACGAAAGCCCAAAATATGGAAAAAACTACTGATACCATGTTAAATCCATATTGGGAAAATGATTATATTTTCATATATCCAAATGATCAATATTACAATGTATTTATACTAGACTAAAAAGTCTGTTTACAATCTAACCATACTAACAACTGACTAACAACCAAGCTAACTAATTAACCAATTCAACTAATTCACAACAGGTTCAGGATTTGTTGCTTTTGGATGTTACTCTATTGTCTCTCGGGATTGAAACTATTGGTGGTGTCATGGCTGTTTTGATTCCGAGAAACACTACGATTCCAACTAACAAGGAGCAAGTTTTTTCTACCCACTACGACAACCAAACCAGCGTTTCGATCAAGGTTCACGAGCTCGATCCTGTGACAACAAGGTGTTGGGTATGTTTGTGCTCTCTGGCATCCCACCGGCACCTCGAGGTGTCCCTCAATTCACCGTTTGTTTCGACATTGATGCCAATGGTATCCTAAACGTCTCTGCTGAGGAGAAAACGACTGGCCAGAAGAACCAGATAACAATCACAAATGACAATGGCAGGTTATCCAAAGATTTAATCGAGAAGGTGGTTCAAGAGGCCGAGAAATACAAGGCGGAGGATGAGGAACACAAGAAGAAAGTGGAGGCCAAGAATGCTTTGGAAAACTACGCCTACAACATGAGAAACACCGTGAAAAGTAAAAAGATTGGCTCAAAACTAGCCCCTGCCGACAAGAAGAAGATAGAGGAGGCCATTGATGGAGCTATTCGGTGGATGGATGGCAAGCAATTAGGCGAGGCGGATGAGTTCGAGGATAAGATGAAGGAACTTGAGAGCATTTGCAATCCTATCATCGCCAAGATGTACCAAGATTGAGCAAGTTGATTACATCAAATGTTAAACCCCTTTGAGCTTGGGAACAACGCGTTCCTACTTATGAATATTTTGAATCTTTCCTAAATACTTCTCGGTATTTGTATTTTTCTACCATTCATTTTTGTTAGCTTTTCATTTATTTTTGAACTGCAGACATTGTTGGTCTTCAATTAAAAAACATTTTTAATTTTTTTTATCTTTTTTCTATTTTTTTTCAAATTAAAGAAATTAACTAAAATTTATACTATTCATTCTTTTTTTCTTGTTAAACAGCAATAAAAATCTAATTTGTTTTTTTTTTAAAATATGAATACACAAATACATGTAAAATGTGTAACTATGAATCAAATTAATGTTAGTGACTTTACGCACTAAATTCTAAATGTGAACTTAAATGATAAATTCAAAATCTTACACTCTTTTATCATAAACACTAAATCTTAAAATTTAACTCTTAAACCATAAAATTAAGAACTTTAAAGTTTGTGTAAATACACAAGCTTATATATCAAAGTATTATTCTAGGAAAAATATTTCATGCATTGGTGGTAGAGAATTTATTTTCTACAAGCGGGTCTAATTTAAATTTTAGAAGTTTAGTTTAAGATTTAGGTGTTTATGGCGTAGAGTTTAGAAGTTAGGGTATATTATTATAATTTAAGTTTTAAGGTTAGGGGTTGAGATTTTAATTTTTAGAGTGAAATTAGTCATGTGAAAAAAAATCATTGCCACCGCATGAAATAACAACTTTTTTTTGTCTAACCACCAGAATTTAATTTATTGACTAACTAATCTGAATCTGGTACTACAAATGTCCATTATGTGGTGACCCTCACAAATTAGTTTTCTCCATTTACAACATTAAACTCAAACCTATAACTTTGGTTAAAGGACCTAATACATCATCCTATTAAATCTGGGCCAAAGATTCATAGTTTGCGTACGCACTAAACAACAACCAAATTAGAATAGATCCGAAAGAAATTTATAGTGGTATCGGAAGAACAATAGTTACTCAGACAATGATTGCATGTATTCAAAAGTCCAGAAGATGGGTAGATTGAAATAAAAACAAGTAACCATCATTAGTTCGGATCTTCTGTCCTTTTTGGCGTTCTTTTCAATGTCGCAATACTAGAAAATATTAAAAAAAATTAAATTTTAAACCATAACCCTAAATTTCAAATCCTAAACCTTGCACCCTATACCTTAAAAAATATAGCCTACACTAAAATTTCTAAACCCTAACTATAACACCTAACTTTAAACCCTAAACTCCAAACACTACATCAAGCTTGTTCTTTCGCGGCGTTTTTTTAGACTATTGCGGCTTTTTTAGCGCCGCTAAAAATGCCCCCGGCGCTAATAAAAACGCCGTAAAAAACACCGTTGATATTTGCGTCGCAAAAGTTCGCGGCGTTTTTGGTGAAAAAAAGCCCCGATAGATCTTGTTCTTTAGCGGTGTTTTTGTTGAGTGGATCGAATGAACGATATGAACCAAGAGGGGGTGAATTGGATTTTTAAGGTTTATGTGGTGGAAATTGCAAATTAAAAAGATTGACAAGGAATTTTAGAGTGGTTCAAGTTCCAAATGAACTCTACATCCACTACCTTAGCTTCACTAAGGATTTGCAACAATTCCATTAATTGCTCTTCCCCTTTTCTAGGCTAAGGAGGCAACCCTTACAATTTTCGGTTAAATTTTCTACCCAAAATTTAACCCAATCCTCACACAAAGATAACAAAGAGTTTGATGGTTAAGATAGTATCTCTCAATACAAATTGTAGCCCAATTACAAGCACTCAACCCAATTGAAAAAGATAAGAATTAAAATTACAATTGGGGTTTTTAGACAATTTTGGGATTTAAGCACAAATGCTTGGATTTGATGTATGAATACTTTCTTTTGGATCAATAGTTGTTGTTGGAGCTTTTAGAGGTCCCTTTTATACCTTCTCATTGATTTCTAGTCGTTGTGGTTGTTGCATTCATCAATAGAGCCGTTGGGGGTGTTATCTCACCTCCATAAATGCAGTCTGCAACCACCCGTTTCGGAACGCGGGAACCTGTTTCGAAACAGACCAAAATAGAAAGAGCCGTTGGGGTGCATTTAAGAGCTCGTTTCGAAACGGATTGAACTCGTTTCGAAACACTTTTGCCACTGTCAAGGGTCGTTTCGAAACACTTTTGCCATTGTCAAGGGTCGTTTCGAAACAGCTTGAGCCCGTTTCGAAACACCCTGAGCCCGTTTTGAAATACCCTAACGGTTTCTGAAAATTCAGTTAAAAACTTTGCAACGGTCATATTTTTCAAATCAAAATGAAGAACCATTTCGAAACACTTGAACTCGTTCCGATACGAGTTCTTATGTTCTAAAGTCGTTTCGATACCCGTTTCGGAACAGTGGTTGGCAGTGGTGAAATCGTTTTGAAACGCCTTAGGCCGTTTCAAAATAGGGACTTGAAAAACACTGTTTCGACTTTAAAACACTTAGAAAATATTTGAAAATCTTAGTTTTTAACTTTGACATATTCTTAAAATCATATGGGGATGTTTGAGGACTTAAAAATTCGTTTTGACATTTTCAATTTAGTCCTTAGGTTCTTTAGTTATATCAAAATTAAAATATCGGTTTCACAATCTCCCCCTTTTTTATATAACAAAACCAAAGTTAGAATTTTTAAGAGTTTTGAAAATGTTGAACATATTCTAACTCCCCCTTAATTTAAGATAGGTTTTTAAAGTTTTAAAAATATTTTAATTTTGAAATTCAAGTTTTAAAACTTAAAACACTTTAAACATTTAAAACGAATTTTTGGCTCTTAAATTTCTTCTCCCCTTTTTGTTAGATCAAAAAATAATAAGTAAGGCTCATAGAGAAGAGAAAGGGTTAGTACCAATAAGCATTAAGTAATAAGCAACAATAATATCAATTCATAAAATTAAAATATCCAAAGCATAAATCAACATTAAGTTCAAAATATAATCCCAAATAAGATCAAAAGCATAGGTTCCTAAAACATAATGAAACATAAAGATGTAAACTTAAACCTAAAATGCATAGATAATATGATATGATATGAATATCCTAGGCCTCGTCACCACCATCATCATCATCCGAAGTCTGATCATCGCTCTTGACTTGAGAACGGCGAAACTTCGTCCATTGGCCATAGAGAGTAGAGAATGACAAATCCAATTCGAGTGAGAAGTCTCAAGGGATAGGAGGCGATCCTCTACATTTTGCAAGCGAGTGTTGATGACACCAAAACCCGAAGCTATGTTAGTATCCATGGCATTGAACCGTTCGGTAATGAGAGCCGTAAGAGCTTCATTATTTCCAACTTGAGCTTGCGGTTGAGGTTCAACGGGAGGAGGAGGAGGAGGTGCGGCTCTATCAACACGTTCCCAAACATTGTTTACATAGTGAAAACCGGACTTGCGAAGAGAGGACTCACCAATCTTGGACTTGCGTGGTTCCGGAGAGTCGCAGAAGCAATCGAGACCAATCTTGCTAAAGATGTGGCTTAAGATCATGCCATAAGTAAAAGATTTCAAGCCATTGGTGTCAATAAGCTTAACATTATTAACCATCTCGGCAAAAATGATCTTAGCAACATTAGGGCGCTCACCACGACGGAAACATTCAAGCCAAAAGTAATCAACTTGACGGATATGAGAATATTTACCTTCGGAGGGGCGAAGGAACCATGATACCATCAAGTGAAGAAAACGATCGTGCGCATCCAAGGTAAGCACTTGACCGGTGTTAGTACCAAAGTGACGTTCATTCTCAATTCCTTCATCCTTAAGGGAAAAAGTGGACTCCAAGAGAGCAACATTAACAGTAAACTTTTTCCCTAACATAAAAGATTCAATCCCAACAACCTCGGTATTTGTTTCATCATTAATAAGACGAGCATTGGAGTAAAAGATGAGTACCATGTGTTTGTAGCGAATGTCCGGGATGCTCAACAAAGGAAGAAGATCCCATTCACTCAAACGCTCGAGGTAACGGAAAAGAAATCTCTCGGAGTTAAGGAATTCGAGATCAATGACACGCTCACGACGAACTTCGAAATCTTGGACATATTTGAAACGAGCTTGCATCTCTGGAGTTCGAAAGGATTTTTGAAAGAGCTGAGCGAGATTCAGACGCATGCTCGAGTCACCGGATTGAACGGACTTACGCTTTTTGCTAGCATTCTCCGACATCCTAAAAACATTAAGCAAGCAAGTTTTAAAAATTAAGTGTATGCGTAGATTTCAAAATTCAATCCAATGATAATTCCCACTTAGGTTTTAAAAAAATTAAAACAAAAAAAATTAAAAGAAAAATAGTAAAAGAAAATACGAGTGAAAATTTTTATATTCGAATAAAAAAATTTAAGATTTTGAAATTTTTTTTACAAGATATGAAAAACCCAAGCATAAAAACATATAAACTATACAAATATAAAATTTTCTAACCTAAGATTCGAACATAAATTGAAGGAAAAAGAAAAAGAGGAAAAATACCTTAGTTTGGGATTTTGGATGAATGGATGGATGAATGGATGAAAATCCTTGCACAATGTTGATGAAACTTGCTTAGACTAGAGTTTTAGAGAAAACCCCCTCAAGATTTGGTGAAAAACAAAGAGGTTTAGAGGGTTTTTATAGGGAAAAAGTCGGGTTAGGGTTTTTAGGGTTTTGAAGAGTTTGAGTTTAAAGTGAATTTTAACATTAAAAGCCCTACTTAAAGTTGTCCATGAAACCGTTTCGGAACGGTCTTGACCGTTTCAAAACGCGAGCACAAGGGTTTGACCGTTTTTAGGATTTTAGCTGACCGTTTCGATACAGTGTTGACCTTATCGAATCCCTGTTGACTCGTATCGAAACTCGTTTCGATACACCCCTTGGCAGTAGCAAAAACGTTTCAAAACCCTTTTGAGGCGTTTCGAAACGCCCTTCTCTCAGACATGATTTTAAGGCATCTGTATCGAAACTGGTTCACCCGTTTCGATACACCTGGGCCTGGAAGTGCAGATGAGGCTCTAAAAGTGCAGAAAATTGAGTTTTTCTAAGGCCTAACATGCATGAATGGTATGAATGAGCAGGCAAAACATATGTAAACATTAACATACTCCCCTAGCTATAAGCATGGATGAAATTAGGAGTCAAAGCACATAAACATGGAATTTCACAAGATCAAGCAATTTTAAGCACAAAAGAGGTCCTAAAAGGTCAAGATAGGCTAGCTAGACCTAACTCTCTCCTAAGGGACCAAAAACGCTCTTTGTCTAAAGGTTTTGTAAATATGTCTGCTAATTGATTTAAGGTGTCTACATACTCTATAACCACATCTTCTTTAAGGACATGATCTCTAATGCAATGAGGCCTTATTTCTATGTGTTTGGTTCTAGAGTGTTGGATGGGATTTTTTGTTAGACATATAGCCTAGTGTTGTCACATTTTAGGGGTATGGTTTCAACTTTAATTCCATAATCTAAGAGTTGTTGCTTCATCCAAAGAACTTGAGCACAACAACTCCCTAAGGATATGTACTCGGCTTCGGTGGTAGATAAGGCTACACTATTTTGTTTCTTAGAGAACCAAGATATGAGCATACTACCTAGGAATTGACAAGTTCCCGAAGTACTTTTCCTATCGATTTTGCAACACCTATAATCCGCATCTGAATAAGCATGAAGGTTGAAGGTAGAGTCTCTAGGATACCAAAGACCTAAACAAGGAGTATCTCTAAGGTACCTAAAGATTCTCTTAACGGCTATAAGGTGAGACTCTCTAGGACTAGCTTGAAACCTAGCACACAAGCAAACACTAAACAAGATATCTGGTCTACTTGCGGTAAGGTAAAGCAATGATCCAATCATAGAACGGTAAAGCTTAGAGTCAACACACTTACCTCCTTCATCTTTGTCAAGCTTTGTAGATGAGCTCATAGGTGTGGCTTGAGGCTTTGCATTCTCCAAGCCAAACTTCTTGAGCATATCCTTTATGTATTTTGCTTGATTGATGAAGGTGTCATCCTTCTTTTGCTTGATTTGGAGTCCCAAAAAGAATGAGAGCTCCCCCATCATGCTCATCTCGAATTCACCTTGCATTAACTTAGCAAACTCTTGACAATGACATTCGTTAGTAGAACCAAAAATAATATCATCAACATAAATTTGAACTACTAAGATGTCATTTTTATACATTTTTATAAAAAGTGTAGTGTCCACCTTACCTTTTTCAAAACCTTTTTCAATTAAAAAGTTTGAAAGTCTTTCATACCAAGCTCTAGAAGCTTGTTTTAAACCATAAAGAGCTTTGGTGAGTTTGAAAACATGATTTGGAAATTTTGAGTCTTCATACCCGGTGGTTGTTCCACATACACTTCTTCATTTATAAAACCATTTAAAAACGCGCTTTTAACATCCATTTGAAAAAGCATGAAATTATGATAACATGCATATGCAAGCAACATCCTAATGGCTTTCATTCTAGCTACGGGTGCATAGGTTTCATCAAAATCTATTCCCTCTTCTTGAGTGTAACCTTGTGCTACTAGTCTACCTTTATTTCTTACAATGTTACCACTCTCATCTAGCTTGTTCCTAAAGACCCATTTAGTTCCTATGGTAGATTGATTACTAGGCCTATCAACTAATGTCCAAACGTTACTTCTCTCAAATTTATTTAACTCTTTTTGCATAGCCATAATCCAAAAATCATCTTTCAATGCTTCTTTAATATCCTTAGGCTCTATGCATGAGATAAATGCAACATGATTCATTAATCTAAGAGAAGATCGAGTGGTTACCCCCTTGGATGGATCACCCAAGATTTCACCATCTTTGACATAGTTGAACTCCCTTGGGTAGCTCACTTCCTTTTCCTCAAGAGCCAAGTCCTTCAAGGCTTCAAGAGGTGGATCTTGTGTGTCCTCTACTTTTGTTGGAATCTCATCCTCCTTTGAAGTTTGTCCTCCATCAAAGGCATTTATGATTCCTACATCATCATCATCACAAGAATCCTTCCTTGGAAGGAGGTTATCATCGAATACAACATGAATAGATTCTTCTACTACTAAAGTTCTTTTGTTAAATACTCGATGGGCTTTAGAGGTTAAAGAGTAACCTATGAAAATAACTTCATCACTTTTTGCATTAAATTTACCTAAGTTGTCTTTTCCATTATTTAAAACAAAACACTTGCAACCAAAAGGGTGAAAATAGCTAATGTTAGGCTTTTTAGATTTTAAAATCTCATAAGGTGTTTTCTTTAAAATTGGCCTAATCATTACTCGATTTACAATATAGCAAGCGGTGTTTGTGGCTTCCGCCCAAAAATATTTAGGTAAATTGTTTTCACAAAGCATAGTTCTAGCCATTTCTTGCAAATTTCTATTTTTCCTCTCAACTACCCCATTTTGTCGAGGAGTTCGAGGAGCCGAAAAATTGTGGCTAATACCATTTTCATTTAAAAAATCTTCAAACCCTAAATTTTGAAACTCGGTTCCATGATCACTTCTAATATGTGAAATTTTAAGTTCAAGATCATTTTGGGTTAGTTTTGAAAATGTGATGAATTTTTCCAAAGCCTCATCTTTAGTACTTAAAAATAAAACCCCAAGTAAATCTAGAAAAATCATCAACAAGTACAAAAGCATAAGACTTACCACCCAAGCTCATAGTTCTAATTGGCCCAAATAAATCCATATGGATAAGTTGTAAACATCTACTAGTAGAAACATCATTAATGGATTTAAAGGAAGACTTATGTTGTTTACCCTTAGAGCATGCATCACAAATTTTATCATTTGAAAATTTTATCTTGGGTAAACCTCTAACTAGATTAAGGGAAACTAGTTTTTCTAAAACACTAATGCTAGCATGTTCTAG
The DNA here is from genome assembly GCA_958450335.1 of Hibiscus tridactylites. Taxonomy (NCBI): domain Eukaryota; kingdom Viridiplantae; phylum Streptophyta; class Magnoliopsida; order Malvales; family Malvaceae; genus Hibiscus; species Hibiscus tridactylites. Next base: position 70,914,679 of record OY288280.1, read on the forward strand.
TTTCCTATGCCACAACCATGCATCATTTTCATTTTGTGCTACTAAGCATGCATGAGATGTATGAATGTCATCTAGATGCACCATGTATATGTTCCCTATGCGATGACCTATGAGCATAATATTATTAGATTTAATGTCTACAATTTTACATCATTTTTTATCAAATAAAACATTAAATCATTTATCACACAATTGACTTATGCTCAATAAGTTGTGTTTAAGACCACCGACATACAAGACATTTTCAATGAGAATAGTAGAGTGATTACCTATGGAGCCAATACCTTTAATGTGGCATTTGGAGTTGTCACCAAATGTCACCACTCCTCCACTTTTTGGCTTTAGATCCATGAATCTACTCTTGTCTTCGGTCATATGTCTTGAGCATCCACTATCAAGGTACCATGAGTTTTGACTTTGTGCTTTGGCCTTGTAGCAATGCTCCCCCTACAAACAAAGATAATAAGCTTTTGTTTTTGGTACCCAAATCATTTGGGTCCATGAGTGTTAGCTCCTAAAACCTTGGTTCCCTTAGGAATCCAAGATGACATAGCAATAATGTTATTAGATTTTACAAGTTCCTTAGGAACTCATACACTTCTAATTCTTTTAGCTCTACTATGTCTAGGAAAGCTACCTTGTTTGTAGTAGTTTGTCTTTTTCTTAGGTTGGTTTGTTCTTGAGGATTCACCTATTTCATGCTTGACACTACCAACATTTTTAAAAGACTTTTTGAGCTCATTTAGCTCATCCAACACCTTTTGGTGTTCACTATTACATTGAGACAAAAGATTATTAAGGTCAACATTTTCATCTTGAAAAAAATTTAGTTCATCTTTCAACCCTAATATCTTTTTCTCAAATTTTGAATTAGCTTGAGAAAGTGAGTCATTTTTCTCATTTAGTTCCAAAATAATTTTCTTATTCCTAATGACCGACTCCTTATATTTCTCAACTAATTCATCATAGACCTCTTGTAACTCATCATATGCATCATTTAATTCATCATATGTAAAATCTAAAGTTGATGAGTTAGAGGTTACCATGGAGGAATCTTCCTCAAGTGCCATGAGGCAAAGGTTAGCCACTTCTTGTTCGTCGTCCTCCGATGACTCCTCATCACTCTAAGTAGCAAGCTTGGTTTTGAGCTTCTTCTTCTTCTCAAAGCCCTTCTTCTTGAGTTGAGGGCACTCCGAACGTATGTGGCCGAGTTGTTTGCACTCAAAGCAAATGATTTGATCCATTGCTTCTTCTTTGTTCTTGCTTTTGAAGTCCATTTTTCTTTAGAATTTTCTTCCCCGGTTGGACCTCATAAAGCGTGATAATCGTTTGGCTATCATAGCCAATTCTTCTAGCTCATCCTTCTCACTAGAAGAGCTCTCTTCATGTAGTGATGCTTTGAGAGCTATTTCCATCTTCTTCTTCTTTTCAACCTCTAGCTTTTCTACTCTTCTCTCTTCTTTCTTCTTCTCTTCTTCCCTTCCTTGCTTCATAATCTCATGAGTAAGGAGAGAACCCACAAGCTCGTCAAGCTTTAAAGTTTACAAATCTTTAGCTTCAATGATGGCGGTTCTCTTCCCATCCCAAGATTCGGGAAGTGAATAGAGTAGCTTCCGGACAAGCTTGTCTTCCGGTGTAATCTCTCCAAAACCTTTGAGCCCATTGATTATAGTGGAGAACCGATCAAACATCTTGGACACCGTCTCATCGGGCTCCATCTTGAAATTCTCATAACAAAGATTGAGAATTCCAATCTTAGTTTCTTTGACATCGTTGGTTCCCTCATAGGTAGTCTCAAGAGTATCCCACACTTCTTTGGCACTCTCAATGGATGACACTTTAGAATAGATGTCCGGACCGAATGAACAAAAGAGCATGTGGAGAGCTTTGTCATTTACTGGAATTTTTTTCCTTTCTTCTTCACTCATCTCCACCTTTTTCTTCAAGACCATCTTGCCTTCACTATCTTGCTTCAATGGAATGTAAGGGCCATCTTCAATGACATCCCAAACTAAGTAGTCATTGGACTTGATGAAGAGACGCATTCTATTCTTCCAAAAAGAATAGTTATCACCATTGAAGAAGGGAGGCTTTGTAGTGGATTGAGACTCATACATGCCCGAACCGGAGGTTGAAGCCATCTCTTGATATTTGATGATCACACTCTTCCTATATAACCCCCTCGTCCCGGTCTGGCCGGATGACCGGTCCGAGTGGGCCACACGGGAAAAACCGAAGCGAAACCCAAAGGATTCCCCCTCTGTTAGCAACCCTATTTTTTCTTTTTTTCATTTTTAAATCTTGTCTAAATGGATATTAAACCCTAAGTCATCATACAGCGGACCAGCATAATCAAAGCAATCGAACTAACTCAAACAATCATGTTACAGCCCGATTTTAAACTTCACTGCAGGTGGTATCAATACACCTAAGGGGCGTATCGATACCCCTTGACCAGGTCAACTGGTCAAAGTCAACCCGTGGAGACCGTATCGATACACCCTATGAGTGTATCGATACCCTCCTTAATTGTTGACTTCCCATGGTCAACGCTAAGGGGTCGTATCGATACGCTTGAAGGCCCGTACCGATACAGAACTGGACAGTAGCTCCAGTAGCAAAAATAGTATTGGTACGCAACCTCGCGTATCGAAACACGGGGCCTGAACTATGAAGGCCGTATCGATACGGGACCAACCGTATCGATACCCCTGCTACGAAAACACAGGTTTGAGCTGAATTAAGGCACCAAGTGGCCCTTAAATCTCTCTCAAACCTCAACCAACACACTAACATGTATCCTAATATCAGACCAAGAGCTTAGGCATGCTTAAACTTGAAACTAAAGGCACATTCCAACACAAGGTGATGACTCAATCATACAAGCAACTAAAACTTTCAAGCAAAGGCATTCCAACCAAAGGCATGTATTAACACTTGCAAGACTTGCACATACTAACATTTAAGCAACCATACATGAACCATAGATAGCAACCAAGCAATTAACAAGGCATCCATACATAGCATTCATACAAAGGGCAATTTATGCATATATGGTCATACAAGCACATAAGATTTCATGCCTTAGCAACCAAACAATTAGACATTCAAGGTATGCAACAACAACGATATTTATAGATCAAACAAGGCATCCAAGAATCAAACCAATATCGACATACATCAAAACTCAATCATCAGAACCTATCCCATTGCTTAACTATTACATTCATTTACTCAAAACTCATACATTGAGCTCACCAAAAGCAACACTTGGAGACCTTTCCTTGCCCTTGCCACTCGCAAGTTATTTATCTGCATTGTCGAACAAAGAGAGCGTAAGCATAAAAGCTTAGTGAGGGTAGCTCATAAAACAAACCTTCGACAATGCAGGGTCCAAGCACGAGCTATTTCCAAGATGAAATGCATGGTCTTACCTCCGGTCCGCCAAGCCAAAATGAACATGATGCATGAACATATAGTCAACATTATGCCATGCTCAACAACCATAAGTTCAACTTACCATGATACATAATCCAAAGCATTAACCACATCATATATCAATTCATAAGGGCATCACATTTCATGTCATATAAGCACATAAACATAATCCCACATTAGTATATACATACAACCTTATATTGGCACCTAGCTATGACCCGAATACGCGGATAACCCGTTGGAACGCATTTCCAACAACAACATTACCTCGGTGGGATTCCACTCATCACCGGTCCTTGCATGTGCGGGATTCCACTCATCACCACATGCCCTACGGATAGGATTCCACTCATCATCACGTAGAAATATATAAAGCTTCCGGTGGAATATTACATCACCGTACTCCTCCTTGGTGCCTTAACGCCACCAAGGCCAGGTACATTTTGACTCAATTTGTGTGCACACTCATCCTAATGATCGATCATTGTACCCAAGCATACTAGTGCCAATATTAAACGCAATCCATTTTCGTAGCTACATGCATATAACAATGCATCAAATATCATGTCTCACATACATGAATTTCACAACCCATTTCCATGCCTAGCATGTACTCACCATGATCATCATCATGCACAATTCACAATTCAAACCACATGCATAGCAATGCATCAAACCATGCCTCAACAACATGTATAACACAATATACATAACTGCCGTAAACACATATGAACAAGAGGCATAACAAGCAATTAAGAGTTCAACCAAAGTTTTCTAAACTTAAGCTTGAGATTAGGCTACCACCCTAATCTCAACTCTAGGTGGGTTTACCAAGCCCAACCTAGGTCCACATACTTGAACCAATGTCTAAAACCATTTAAAAACAATAACCACTCACCTTCACCTCCAAGCTCAAACACCAAGCAACCATGGTCTTCAATTTTCCGGATTTGTTCCCAAGGCTTCACCAACCCAAAACCAAGCTTCTAAACACCTCAACACAAGCAAAACAACCTCAAATCAACTCAAACATCAAGGTAGCTAACCCGGAATACAAATTCAAATATCAAACTCAACATTTCAAGTCATGACCAAACCCCAACTTTATCTAATTCAAGCAGCCCATAATCCTTGATGAAAACCCAAGTTTCCAACACATTTTATACTCACAAATGATCACTAAATTCAGCCACAACATCAACCTATAGGTGCAAGCCAAGCTCCAACAATTTCCAACCCAAACAATCATCAAAATTCCCATTTTCGTACTTCCATTTTACCCAGCAGAAAATTCCATTTTCAAACACCCAAATGACATCTAAAAGGTCCCAAATCAACCCCTTAGCATACATATACCATCAGCTCTCTAATTACACCTTAAAACCCACCAAAAATGGTGTTTTTGACAACTCAAAAATGGGTTTAAGAACCCACTTCGGAAATTCATTAAAAATTAACCAAATTAACATATAATGAGTATTTCAACATGATTAAGCAAAACCCCAACTCAATTTATCAAAACAAAATGAAAAACCCATTAAAACTCAAACTTTAAATCAAACCCTAATTTTCAAAAGTTCATGGTTTTAAAAACTATAACCATAGATAGATAGGAATTAAAAAGGAGAGTGAGAATATACCTTTAATTTCGAAAAAGGCCTTGAGATGAGGGAGAAATCAATGGAATAATGAATTTAGGGTTTGGGGAGGGGTTTTAGGCTTTCCAACGTTAGAAAGGGGTGTGGGGGAGAAGATGATACCTTTTTTTTTCTTTTATTCAAAAGTGGTCTTGCTTTTTTAAAAGTTTTGAGTCAAATTACCAACAAGGTCCCTCCTTTACTATTTACAGCCCAATTAGATCACAATTTAGGTTGAATCGATTTAATTTAATTTCATTGACTCGGACTACAAACCCGACTAACTTCTAGCCCCAAAATGCGGGTGTTACATCCTAGGAACTCCTCTTGTGGTTGTTAATCCTCAAAGAGGTAGGCTCTGATACCAATTGTTGAGTGGATCGAATGAACGATATGAACCAAGAGGGGGTGAATTGGATTTTTAAGGTTTAGGTGGTGGAAATTGTAAATTAAAAAGATTGACAAGGAATTTTATAGTGGTTCAAGTTCCAAATGAACTCTACATCCACTACCTTAGCTTCACTAAGGATTTGCAACAATTCCACTAATTGCTCTTCCCCTTTTCTAGGCTAAGGAGGCAACCCTTACAATTTTCGGTTAAATTTTCTACCCAAAATTTAACACAATCCTCACACAAAGATAACAAAGAGTTTGATGGATAAGATAGTATCTCTCAATACAAATTGTAGCCCAATTACAAGCACTCAACCCAATTGAAAAAGATAAGAATTAAAATTACAATTGGGGTTTCTAGACAATTTTGGGATTTAAGCACAAATGCTTGGATTTGATGTATGGATATTTTCTTTTGGATCAATAGTTGTTGCTGGAGCTTTTAGAGGTCTCTTTTATACCTTCTCATTGATTTCTAGCCATTGTGGTTGTTGCATTCATCAATAGAGCCGTTGGGGGTGTTATCTCAGCTCCATAAATACAGTCTGCAACCACACGTTTCGGAATGCGGGAATCTGTTTCGAAACATACCAAAATAGAAAGAGTCGTTGGGGTGCACTTAAGAGCCCGTTTCGAAACGGATTGAACTCGTTTTGAAACACTTCTGCCACTGTCAATGGTCGTTTCGAAACAGCTTGAGCCCGTTTCGAAACACCCTAACGGTTTCTGAAAATTCTGTTAAAAACTTTGCAACGGTCATATTTTTCAAATCAAAATGACGAACTGTTTCAAAACACTTGAACTCGTTTCGATATGGGTTCTTATGTTCTAAAGCCGTTTCGATACCCGTTTCAGAACAGGGGTTGGCAGTGGTGAAATCGTTTCGAAATGCCTTAGGCCGTTTCGAAACAAGGACTTGAAAAACACTGTTTCGGCTTTAAAACACTTAGAAAATATTTGAAAATCTTCGTTTTGACATTTTCATTTAGTCCTTAGGTTCTTTAGTTATATCAAAATTAAAATATCGGTTTCACAGTTTTGTATAACAAAAATTCAAAACTCGATTTTTAATTGAGTGGTAAACTATCCCAATGACTACTCAAATATTAGCCGCGACTTGTTTTGACCACTCAATTAAAAAAAATTCAAAACTCGACCACCCAACTATTTAAATAGACATATTTTGATCATCGGCCATTAAAAGTTAAGGAAAGGTGTTGTGGCCGTTAAAGTAAAATGTGTATAATTATACATTTGGTCCTTGTTAGTTACCTATTATATCAATTTAGTCATAATTTTAATTTAAATAAATAAAATGAATCAACCAATCTGGTGATGACACGTGTTGTCATCCGATTGGATAATTTTAATATAATTATTATTTTATTTTTTAATATTTAATATATTTATTTTTCTCCAATCAAGTGGTGACACGTGTCACCATCTGATGAAAGGAAAATTCTAGAACAAAGGGGAAGTGCTTGGCAAGGGGTTTGAAGTAGGGGTGGTCAAAAATACACGGCCCGAACTACTCGACCCATCGACCCGCCTACCCGATTGAAAATTACCGAGTATTTATTTGAAAATACTGAAATTTTTCAGGCCGAGTAGTCGGGCCGCATCATGGCCGAAATTTTTTTATAATTGGGTACCCGACCCGGTAATTTTAAAACTTATATATTTTAAATTTTAAATTTTACTTTTATTTTATGTTTCTTAATATTTTCTCCTAAAATTAATTTTAAATCTCTGATTTCTTTTTATATTTGTATTATATACTTTTAAGTTTTAAAATTTTCAAAAACAATTATATTAATTTTTGTGTTTGAAATATATATTATGGAATTTTATGTGTTTCCTATGTTTTTTTTTCAAAAAAATAGATTAAAAAACTAACTCGTACCAAGTTTGTATGTGGGTCGGGTAACGGGCTGATGTTTCACTACCCAAAAATTTTGAATACCCAAATTTAAACACCCCTAGTTTGAACCCACAACCTCATGAGTGAAAACCCATAACTTTACCACTACACCAATCCATTCTTAATGAAATAAATTGCACCAGTTTTTATATATCTTATAATGCAGTAAAATGCTAAGGAATAAAGAATTAAAAATGGTTGCAAGGGGACTCGAACATAAATCACTCGAGATGTGTAAAATCATACAAACCACTTAATCAATTCAAATAATTAATTTGAATATGATTTGGGTTCAAATTAATTATTTATTACCTAGCATTTTACTGTATTATATGATATATAAAAACTGGTGCAATCCTTTTAATTAAGAATGGATTGGTGCATGCCAAGCACTTCACCTTTAAAATAAATATATTAAATATTAAAAAATAAAATAATAATTAGATTACAATCATCCAATCAGGTGATGACACGTGTTATCATCAAATCGGTTGATTAATTTTATTTATTTATTTACATTAAAATTAGGACTAAATCGATATAATAGGTAACTAACAAGGATCAAATGCGTAATTATACACATTTTACTTTAACGGTCACGTCACATTTCTGTTAGCTTTTAACGTCCGGTGGTCAAAATAGGTCCATTTAAATAGTTGAATGGTCAATTTTTAAATTTTTTTAGTTGGGTGGTCAAAACAGGTCGCGACCAATAGTTGGGTAGTCACTGAGATAGTTTACCCTAATTAAAATGCCAAAAAAATAGTTGAGTGACTAAAATAAAAAATATAATTGTAATTAGCTGACCAAATAGGTAGTTTATCCATAAATTTATACTTCAACTTTATTCTCAAATTAAATTTGAAGTTTAAAACAAAATTTTATTTAAACATAGATTTAAATGTCAAACCAAAACCAACTATTTTATTACTTTAGTCGGATTTCACCCGGCCAGCTCAAAGAACAGAGAAAAAAAAGTATTTGGCAATATTTTTTTATGGATAAATGGATAGAAACAGTGTCATTCATAAAAATAAAAAAGCTCTAAAAGAAGAAACATACACCTCATGACCTTGTCTCAATCTTCCATTCTCAAGGAAATTTGTGGTCCTAAGTTACTACTCTTCTTCTTCCTCATCAATAATTTTTTCGATAAAATTAAAAATTAAATTTTCATAAAAAAATAAGATATAAATAAAGATAAGACATCCCTAATATGAAAATCCAACTAATAAAACTAAAATTTTTTCTTTGACTGTAATCTTCATCTTTCATATAAAAAAATCAAGTAACTATCAATAGTCTACAAGTTTCTCTTTAAACTAAGCGATATATTAATGTAGGAGTAAAGATTAAATAAATCAGGTTTACTGATTACTTTGCAAACGGTTCTAAATGCATCAACAAACTGCCATAAAAAAATATAACCATAAGAGACTGTCAACTGTTTCTGATCAGAAGGTGTGCAGTGATCTAATATTAAATTAATATATAAAAATAAAGCTTTTATCATTAAATTTATTGTAATTCAATTAGATAGGGCATCTATTTATTTTAGTGAGACATGGGCTAAAATTTCGTTGGAAAAAGTTAGATTCGATTCAATTATCTAATCTCATTTTTATCTTTCCTTATCTTTGTACATTTAACTCTCCATGTAATCTTATATATACTCATCAATTGTAATTCTTATATTGATCAAATATACAAATCTTTTATATGTCAATCAGAGCCAATTAGAATTTCACTACTCAATTTGTTTTCCTTTATCTTTTTTCAAACTAAATATTTTCTCGTGGCTATGTCTTCTATTATCGACGATTTTATGCATTTTAGTGCACCGACCAACATTACAATTAAATTTGTGTCCGTCAACTTTTCTGTCTGGCGACGACAAGTGGAAGTCACTCTCATTGGTTTTAAGCTAATAGAATATATTGATGGTTCGCAAGCTCTTCCATCTATGTTTATCGATTTCACAGCAAAAATTACTAATCTTAAATATTTGTAATGGTATCATTAAGATCAAATTATTGTTAGTGCTCTTCTTGGCAGTTGTGATGATTTAGTTCAATCTCTTATTTCATCTGCTGCCACCTCTAAAATAACATGAAATACTATGGTGCAACCTATACTCGAGATCGTATTCTTGCTCTCAAATCTAAATTAGCTCACAATTTGTGTGGTTTCGGATCTATTTTCAACTACACGAAAGACATGCAAAATCTTGCATTGAAAAAATATCTTGTTTTCGATACAAATTTACTGATTTCTATCGTTAGTCAATTAGGTGATGACTATTGCCCAATATTTGTTGCACTCTATCTACGTGACACACCGCCGACAGTACTTGAATTGTCATAGATCTTAAGTGATCATGAGTGTCTTATTCAAGAATCTAACAAATTTATGTTTTTTGCCACGACAAAACCTGCACAACGAACTAGTACCAATCATTGTTATTCAACCAATTGCTCTTAAGGGGTGGGTGGTTGTTTTAGTCATTCGATTTCTGGAGGCAAGTTCTTGAAGATGTCAAAATTATATAACGATTTTTGGTGAAATTTTGCCAACCCGACTTCAAACAATTACTTTGAATAAAAAAATCGTCTAAAGTCGTTCAGATTCTTTGACAACTTCATAAAATTGTGTGAAAATGTCAACGACATTTACTTTTACTCTAGAAATACCTTTAAATAAAAATTCACCAACCACACTTGACAAAAATATTTTCCCCCACTATATTATTTAAAGAAAAATTTCGACCATTTTATAACATAAAATATAAAATTTAATGATAATTTTATAACATTTTAAAGTTAAATAACTGAAATAAATATTTCACTATTGTTTAGTGACAATTTGTAAATTTTATGGTTTTATTTTGGGAAAATTACACTGGTGGTCACCCAACTATTACTTTTTTCTGCTTTGGTCACCTAACTAATTTTTTCGTTAAATTTGTTCCTCACGTTAGATACGTTTCTTATTTCAGTCACTCTTCGTTAAAAAATTAACGATAAAAAACTAACGGCGGGCATTTTTAAAATATTTTTAATCATTTCTCTCCCCTTTCCACATTATTTTTGTTTAATTTATTCAATCAATCATGTGGTGACACGTATCTCTACCATATTAGTTGAAGAATATCAAAGAGAAATTAAAATCAAGAACCTTGTTGTAGTAAGGATTTAAACTCGCATTCAATAGCTTGAAAGGGTTGTATACAAACCAACTAGGCTTAGTTTTTTATTTATTTCCACTAATATTTATATTTAACATATATTAAATTAGAAACAACATAAAAATAAAATATAAAAGGTTGGGGAGTGACATGAACACAATACCTCATTGATAATATTTTAAATATTTAATCACCAAGTTAAATTAATAAATTATGATATTTTTAACTTAAATAATTTTTAACTAAATTGTGTTAAAATTAAAAATCAAACTAGATTTATTTATTTCACTTTGTTTGATAATAACAAAACTAATTAAATATTTATTTATTTCTATAAAATTAATATTAATTTAATAATATTTATTTATAATAGAATATAATTTTTAAATTATATTTAATAATTATTAAATGACTTAAAATTTAGATCTAAATAAATATTTTTAAATAATTTTTATTTACTATTGAATATAAAATTTAAATTACTTAAAATAACTAGTTAGATCCTAATTTTAAATTTTAAAAATAATAAATAAATATAATTTTAAACTATATTATATCATAAATAAATTGTATTAAATTATTTTTTAAATGATTTAATATCTAATTTTATAAAAAAATAAATGATTATTAAGTTAATTTTTTTATTATCGAACAAAGTTAAAAAACTAAATCTAATTTAATTTTTAATTTAATCAAAATTTAGTTAAATATAATTTAATAACTTTTTGCTTTAGCTTGATGGTTAAATATAATTTAAAAATTAATTTAAGGGCTAAAACAAACTTAAAGCATAGTTTAAGCCTAAAGATTCATAGTTTGCCTAAGCACTAAACAATGGGATCGATCTGAAAGAAATTCACAGTGTAAGCGGAAGAACGATACCTACTCAGACAATGATTGCATGTATTGAAAAGGCCAGAAGATGGGTAGATTGAAATAAAAACAAGTAACCATCACCAGTCCCACACTCCAACTGGCATTATTTCACTTCATGTTATCCATTTTTATTTCGATTTTGAAATTTATGCTCATAAATATATAATTTCAAAATGACAAATATTATATACAGGCGGTGGAAATTAAAAGTTTTCACAAGCGCCTAGAGTTTAGGGATTTAGGTGTAGGGGTTAGAATTTAGGGATAGATGTTTCAATTTAAGGTTTAGGGTTATAATTTAGTGTTTATAGCTTAAAACCTAAATTCTCACCATATTACCTTAAAAACTAAATCATAAACCCTAAACCTTAAATTATAACCCTAAACCTTAAATTGAAACAACTATCCCTGAATTCTAAACCCCTAAACCTTATACCCTAAACTAACTCCATATTTCCTAAAACTAAGGCGTGAAACTTTCAGTTTCCACCGCCAGTGTATAACATATTAATCCTTTCAAAATTACACTCAATACTTATTTTATATTTAAACATCACAAGATTAGATTTAAAATTTATAAAAAAAATTAAAAGAGAATGTATATATCCCATAAAAGATTACTTGCCAAATTAGGGAATAATATCATGACAGAAAAATTATTAATAAAATCAATTCAACATTAATTCGATTATTATTATTATTCTACCTTTAAAAAAGTTGATATAATACAAATTAGTAATAGATAAAAAAATTGTAAACACGACAAGAATACATGAATTCCGAATTCTGACTAAGATGGAGTACCTGAGAAAGAAGTAAGAATTTTGTGTGGATGAATGTGAGAACTTCATCTCCGAGATAACATGAAGAAAGCTTGAATCCGCCACATCTTCCATTAATGTTTCCTATGAAGCAGCTTCTTGCAAGAACTTGAACGTCGTCGAAGGTGATGAACTTAAGCTATCAAAACCTGCATCAGTTTGGGATTCGAACAAAGGGTTGAATCCGAATTGGTGATCAAAACAAACATCGATTGGAGTTAACGGGGGAGTGAAAAATGGTGGAGAAGCAAAAGGGGTTAGATATGGGGTTTCAAGAGACTCCAAATCCTCCATTGTTTCTTCAATAATTGTGAAGAGAAATCCAGGATGCTGTTCATCATTTTCATCTTCTCCATCCAAAGGCTTAACCAATAAATCTTTGTTCGGTTGAAGATTATGCTGCTCATGGCATTCTTCCTCTTCTGCAAATCTAGTTTCTTGAGGATTGAAAGCAGAGTTAGGCGATGAAGTTCATTTCCAACAAACAAACAAACAAATAAACGAATGAAGTGTACCTGTGTTTTTGAAATCATTTTCAAGATCGGTGCTTGTTCTTAGCCTGTTCTTCCACCATAACAAGTAATATATTTCAGCAATCAAAGCTAATAAAAGACACCCAAAAACTATGCTCAAACCAACCCCTACACTGCTCAAAGATTCCATTTTCATTTTCCTTTTTTCTCAAATCTCAATCCACCCTTGTAATTTACATTACAAGAACAAATCAAATGAAAGGTTATTGAGAAAACACAAGAAGAAAAGCTCTTTTACACTAGAGTCTTTTTCTGAGAAATATAGCTGCAAAAAATCTTTAAACCCTTGGGGTAGTTTCTTTATTATTATAAAAAGAATTATCTTCAAAAATCAAACTAATTTAATCATCAAGTATGATTATGGCAAAAATAATATTAATTTTAATCAATGAGAAAAAAATGATAAATGAGAAGCAGGGGTTTGTATTTTATGGTTGAGACATGAGACTGAGGTCCCTGCCTTGCAGAGATACTCACATGGGAATTGGGATCACAAATAAAAGAGAAGTGTCTGTCGCGTGCAACACAATATTTAACACTATTTATAAGTGAAACATGATATATTGAAGAAGAAAAAATTGGGATAAAAAGTAAATATATACACATTTTAAAATTTCATATATATACAAAAAATAATATGATCATAACAAAATGATGAAATGCATTAATTACGATCTAATCTGAGGGCTTAGTAATTTAATTTAATTCGAAACTAACAAGTAGTCACAATAAAAAAAGCGAATGATATTCATTCTAAGAGATTCGGGTTCAAATCACTTTGTCTGCAAGATGTGTATGCATTGTCAAAGAATTAAGAATATGTATGAACATATATTACCTTGTAATCATCTTTAGAATATTCAAAAAAATAATTTAATTTAATTATGTTTTTACTATATTATCCATTGAGGAGCTTTATTGATGGGAATTGGATTTTTCATTTAAGGGTAATTTGGTAAGATACCAAAATTTGTTACTGATATTAAAAATATTTTTTACAATTATTTCAAATATCATATTTGAAGTTATATATTATAAACTAATATAAGAATTAATAGGCTAATTAATTTTAAAATTAAATCTGAAATGTATTTAAAACTCAATATATAGGACAATGACATGCGGCAAGTGAAATATTTTTTCTTATATAATAATATTTTAAAGGGTTTTTTCTAATCAAAACAAAAGGTGGACATGGGATTTTGTCTTTTTTCTTGATTATTTTTTTCTCTCAAATTCAATAAAAAAAATAGGAAAAAAGAATAAAAGAATAAATGTAGGAGACAATGATTTATTGGTGAAAGGTATATAAAAAGCAGAGAATTTATAACTCCTTATTGTTATAGGTAATTGGATTAAATATAGTCATATACCACCAATTTTTATAGGTGAAATTCACAATTCCATTTTTTTCAAAAACAGATAATGTGAATTTTTTTGAATATATGTTCATGGATTGAGTCATATCGATTTGTAATTTAAAGCTCTCATAAATATCTCATCCAAATTCAAATTGAACCGGTTTAATTATATGATTGACTATTAAAAATTAAAATATTGTTTTTATATGTTTTTGTTTAAATTCTTTTAATTTTAAGCTAAATGATTTACAATAATGGTAATAATTAAACAAATCAAGTGTACCGTAAAATTTGGTGGCATAAACCATCAATGGAGATGTTATCATCATTGTCTCATGGAACTAAACCTTAGACAATATGTTTTTTTTTTTTAATTTTCATGGGATACATTACTTTAATTACACCTTTTGATGTTTTTTATGGTACGTCTGTTTGTAAAGGAAAGGAAAAAGATAGATTATATGTTTATTTCTAGTCTTAATGAAAAAGGATTAAGGAATGGACTATGGAGGCATTCATTTATAAAAACTCAATCACATGAATGAATAAATAAATAAATAAAACTTTTTCTAACTAAAAATGCTGTGCTATATTTGAACCGCTTAAGGTTGGGATGTGTAATAAGTTTCCGCTGATTAAGACAGAGATTAGTTATAATAGTTGTACCAAATTTCCAATTTCCCAATAATTCCACCAGTGAATTTTCCGGTATAGTTCAGCAACCTGCTATCATTTACTTTCACAACTTTGATATAATTGAGGAAAATAATGGAGTAAGTTAAAGATGGATATTTTCGTAAGTTTGATTTAGGGTTAGTATGTAAAATTTATCTAGTTTTATATTTTTATTACACTTTTGATGAGATTAAATTGATGGTTATAATTAACGGTAAAAAAATGAAGTTAAATTAAGTTAAATTCACTTACACCATATAAATTTTATCTAGTTTTACACCTTTTTTTTAACATGTTGAATGGTGGTTTTTCCAATAAAAAAGTTTATTTTTATTGTTTGTCTCACTAGTCCATTTATTATTCAACTGTCAAGAGGTAAAACTTAAAAATTTATATGGTATAAAAACATCCTACATCATATATATACACGCGGACCCTACAAGCATGGTAGTACTAAATTAGCACGTATGGATGGGATGCGAGTAACATGCTCAGTACATCAGTTAGATATTAGGGTAAACTATATAAATGATCCCCTAACTATGCTTCAATTACTTTTTGTTTCTTCGACTATGCTCCAATTGTCTTTTGTGTCCTGCTACTATCAGAAGTTACAAACTGTCCTTTGACTTCAATAAATTAACAAATTGGTCTAGCGCCGTTAAAAATTTAACGGCTGATGACGTGACAGTTACTATAAATTTATATAATTACATAATTAGCCCTCAAATTCTACACTTATTTAATACTAAAAAATTAACTCATATAATTTTAATAATCTATCAATTTAATCCATCTTTTTTCTATTTCTTCTCTCCTTTAATTTTTTAATTCAAACCTGATAATTCTTACCATTAAAATAAGCATTGTTTAGAATCGATCTACTGAAAACTGAATCTTTACCTTATTTTCATATTTATGCGAAGGGTGAGAAAACCATTGTTTTTACACAAACGAAACGAGATGTTGATAATGTATCAATGGCTTTAACGAGTAGCATAGATTCTGAGGCATTGCATGTCGATATATCTCAACATCAGAGGGAGAGAACATTAAATTGTTTTTTCCAAGGAAAATTTACGATGCTTGTTGCCACTGATGTTGCGGCTCGTGGACTTGATATCCCAAATGTTAATCTGGTATGTTGGCAACTCTAGTATTTTATGTTCTATTTGATTGTTGTGTTTCTCACTTTGTTTTTTAATCTTTGACTCTGCTTGCGAAATTAATTTCTTAAGCTTAAAAGAAGATGAGTTATATTTGATATTATAAAACTACCGAGAAAAATGTGACATTTTAAGTATACAAAAATAGACATGTAAGTTATTAATTATGTTGATTATCATAAGCTTGTTTGCTGTTTTTTTCCATCTTTTTTTCTTCAATTTTCATGCTCTAAATTTTGAGATATCATCATATGTGGAAAGCTATCACATTTATTTTTACCTTTTTTAGTTTCAAAACGTAGATTGTGCTTTCTAAATGGCATATGAAGAAGATTATTGTACTTACTACTCTTTTTTTGGATTATTCACTATGAGCTTCTCAATGATGCGAAGACTTTTGTGCACTACCCTGGACGTGCAGGGAAGGAAGGTTCTACAATTTTAATGTATACTAACAGCCAAAGGAGAACTGTCAAATCTCTTGAACGTGAAGTTGGATGTAGGTTTGAGTTCATTAGTCCACCGTCAATGAAAGAATTTTTAGAGTCTTCAGCAAGCAAATTATTACTACTCTAAATGGGTATCGACGGAGAATTATCAGGTTTGAATTGAAGAATTGAAGGATGTGAGAAATAGAAAAGAAGATGGACTAAATTGATAGATTATTAAAATTATGTGGGTTATTTTTTTAGTATTATGGTCAAATTAAAATAAGTGTAGAATTTGAGGGCTAATTATATAATTATATCAATTTATATTAACTGCCACATCATCAGCCGTTAAATTTTTAACAGCGCCGGACCAATTTGTTACTTTTTTTAAGTCAGGAGACCAATTTATAACTTTTGATAGTTAAGGGATGCAAAAAATAATTAGACCATAATCGAAAGATCTTTTATGTAGTTTACCCTAAATATTATTGAATTGATGCGGAGAATAACGGTAAGAATTAGATTTATTTACGCGATATAAAATTTATCTAATTTTGTACTTTTATACCTATTGAAAGAGAATTTTCTCATAAAAATTACTTATTTTTTATTATTAATCTCACTCATCCATTTAGTATCATCCAACAACTCAAATGTAAAATTTAAATTTTACGTGGTATAAAAGGATATATATGAGATAGGATCCAATTACACAATATAAAACTCTTTAAGTTTTACATGAATTTTGAATCGTTAGATGAGTGAAACGGATGACTGAGATTAACAGTAGAATATGTGAAGATTATCACTTGAAAAAAAAATAATGAGTTAATCTTAAGTATCTATTTCCCTATATTATATATATGAATGAGATCAAGTTACATGCTGTAAAACTCTTTAAGTTTTACACGTTTTTTTTATCGTTGGATGAGTGAAACGAATACATGAGATTAACGGTAAGTATGTAAGATTATCACTTGGGGAAAAAGGAGTAAGGAGTTAATATGAGTCATACATTCCCCACATCTAACAATCCAGAAAACATGTAAAACATAAAGAGTTTTACATTGTGTAAGTTGATCCTAATTCATATATATATATATATATATATACAAGGTCGTCCTTGGGCATGGGCAATAAGGGCGCCCACCCAGGGCCCTTACCCTGTCTAGGGCCTATTTTTTCGAATATTTATAGTTAAGGTTTAATATTTTTAATATTTATTATTTAAAATTTAATTTTTTTAATAATTATTTTTAGAGTTCTATTCTTAAAATTTAATTTTTTTTGATATTTTTTATTAGGGGTATAATTTTTTTCAACACCTGTTATTATAGGCTCATTTTTTCGAATACTTGTAATTATGGGCCCATTTTTTTATTATTTATTGTTATTTCAATACTTGTTATAGGGTACAAATTTTTCAATACTTGTTATTATGAGGCTAATTTTTTAATAATTATTACTAGGGGCCTATCTTTTCTAATATTTGTTATTAGGGCCCTAGTCTTAAATTTTTTTTTCTAATACTTGTTATTACAAGTCCAATTTTTTTCCAATACTTGTTATTTATGGTCTATTTTTCCTAATATTTGTTATTACATGCATACTCTTAAATTTTAATTTTTCAATACTTGTTATTAGGGTTCCATTTTTTCCTATAATTGTTATTACAATAATACTCTTAAAAATCATTTTTTCCAAATTTGTTAATAGAGACTCATTTTTTATATAGCACTTGTTACTAAGAGTCTAATTTTAAAAATTATTTTTTCCAATACTCGTTATTAGGGGAAAGGGTGAGCAAAACTCCACTCGACTCGAAAAAATTGATTTTTTCGACTCGACTCGTCTTGACTCGAAAAAAATTTCAAATAAAGTTTAAGTTGTAAAATAAAGATTCTAATAACTCAAAATTTTAGTATTTAGTAGATAAATTTTTAAGTTCGAGTCGTAAGAACTCGTAAACTCGCATAACTTGAAATTTTTTTTACTCAACTTAACTCGATCGAACGCTCACCCTTAATTAGAAGCCTATTTTTTAAGTTCGCTCATGTGCCACCAAAATCTCAGAAACGGATCTGTATATATAGACACACGTGCATACCCTACAAACATTGTAGTACTAAATTAGCACGTATGGATGGGATGCGTGCAACATGCTCAGCACATCACTTGGAGTGGGATCTTATGCTCAAATATGACAATTCCCATGGCTCATAATTTACTTTAAACATGCAATAATACATCATTGCTGAAAGTTTTAACTTTTATAAATCATTTTAAAGTTTGGTATGTATTTATATAAATAATCAATAATTTATCAGTCTCGTTTTTCTATCATTCTCTTAATCGTGACATCGTAGATTGAGAATAAATGACAAGTTGTCAATAATTTAGATTTAGTTGGTCGAGAGGAATTAATGATTTGGAAGTTTTTTTAGCAAACATGGGTTGATTTGGTGAAAATGCACGGTTGAACTTGGGGTTAGGGTTCATTGAATTTAAAGATTTTTTCTTTGAGTTTTTGTTTTCAATTTTTAATGGGTTTGTATGTATTTGTAGGCAGTGACAGAGTCAGAAATTTATTTAATAGGCGTTATTTTTTTAACAATATTGAGGAGAAGTTAATTATTTATAAATGAATGTCAAATATTTTTTTTATATACAAATAATATAAAAAAGACAGTTTTTAAAAAAAATTTGGAGTGTCACAATTGTAAAGTTGGCTCCACCCACGTTTGTGGGTTATGTTATTTACTTTATATTAAGCGACGGGACTTGATGAAAGAATTTCAGGGTTAATATAAAATTTTAGAAGTGAAAGTTTAGAGCTTGAAGAAACTTAGCGAAAAAATTTGCTGAAAAAGTTTGTGGGCCAACTTAGTGAAAATTCAGATTTGTTGGCTTAAAAAAGAAAAAAAAATGTTTAGAAAAATAATTCGAAATGATCGAAAAAGAGGGGGCCGGATTGATTCTTCAAATTTGTTCCATTAAAATTAAGGGGAAATATTGTATACATTGACGGTTAAAAATTTATTTTTCACAAACATCTAATTTGTAGGATTTAGGGTTTGTGGTTAAATTTTAAGGTTTGAGAATATATGTTAGTTTAGAGTTTAGAACTCTTAAAAAAGACGTGTAACAACTTTAAAAGTCCGCATGTAAAAATAAAATTTCACTACCAATACATCAAATACCTTAAAATTAAACAATGAATTAAAAGTGCATCCATTTTGTTGAGGCTCAAAGGTGAAAAAATAGATAAAGAAAGGTCTTTTTTGGAGAACAAAAATTCTCTGTCTCTAAGCATGTCTTTTTTTATACCACACACACTAAAAAAATTAAATTATAAACATTAACCTTAAATTTTATATTTTAAACCTTAAAAGTACGCATTACCTCTAATTTCCTAAACCCTAACTTTAAACTCTAAACCCATTTATTTTAAAGTAGAGCACCAAAAACTACATAATCAAAGTGCAAACGATTGGATGCTTGATTGGATACAGGCACAACACCTTGTAGAAGTGAAAGATGGGGAATCTTCAATGATGCTTCTTTTCAATTAGTTTATCATTTCAAAATGGATCATATTCCAGTTGTTCATAGGATTGGTTGAATTTTAGTAGCTAATGTAAATTGTTATATGCCTTTTTGCATCTGTGATCTTTGCGTCAGGTCTGCGGTTGGCTGCTTCTTTACTGCTTTGCCCTTGGCTTAGGGATATGGTTAGTGGTTGGTTCATATTGTCACGGACTGCGAGACAGCGATCGAGCCAGTTCAGCACTGGAGTTCGACCAGGGTGCAGCCATCACGCACCAGGAGCCTTAGGGGATTGTTTTCGCACTATGGGGGCCTGTTTCAGACCATGGGTCTGCCCGATCGAGCCCAAGAGAATCCAGTTCGAGTTTGAAATAAGTTATTGCTATTTTTAGCCATGTAATTTTATTTTTGATTCATTATTTTAATAATTTCATGGCTCCTATTGTTTTTAGGGATTTAGAGATTTTGAGGCGATTTGAGCCGTCCGTGTAATTCAATTTAGACCGTTAGATGTACGGGGCTTTATGTATAAATAGAGGTTAGCCCCTCCTCATTTACTCACTTCATCATTGTGGAATACAACTAGCATTCCAAACACTTCCTTATCTTTGTGTTTGTCATTTCCTTTCCGTTGTTCATCTTTATTTCCGCAAGAATCTAAGCCGTAGTGCTTGATCGTTTCAGGCTTACTTAGTCGCGAAAGTGTTAGAAGCGAACTAGGGCCGCACGTCCGAGTTAGCGAGAGTCTACCGACGTGACAATATGCACTGGGTATTGGCATTGTATCGTTTGAACTCTCTCACATTGGCATGTTGCACTCTTTTTCCTCTCTAAAGAGTTAGAGGAATTTTTAATTGAGGCACATGCCAATGTATTTTCTTTGTTTGATTGATTCAATTAAATTGAATTAGCCCTATTTAAAAAAAAAAGTGTGAGTTTACTAGGAATAATAACATATTTTATCATTTAAAATGTATAAAAAATTACTTTTATAATAATATTCTAATTGTGTTAGAATTATACTTAAATTGAGAAGCTATAATAATTCAACCCTAAACATTAGGTCCAAGTCCAATTTAATTTGGACTATGCTTGTTTGATCATTGGGCAAATTTAGCTCAAATATGAATAAAGGGTCAACATTTAATAAATAAATAAATCTTGAACTCAAAAAATAATCAAGTGGACAAGATAATGTTTTTCTTCTTAGAAGATTCAAGTTAGAACTATTGTGTTTTTTCATTATGTGTTTGAGTTTTATTAATTATTAAAATTCAACTTATATTATTAGAAAACTAATAATATATCTCAAAATGCTTAAAACTACTAAAATTTCTAATTCTTAAATTGAAGGTTGTTGTGTGCTTACGTGTATTTCAATCTACAACCTCTTGACGTTAAAATATTAAAAATAATATTTAAAGCTTAAAATAACTAGTAATACTAAATTATACTACTAAAATAATATATTTTTAATATTTTTTATTAAGTAAAGAGATATTACATTCTCATGTCAATATTCGAACCTATACAGATGGAGCAAAATGAGCGTCCTTAACCACTAAGCCAATTAATAGATCTCAATATTTTTATAGCATTAAGCAATGATTTTATTATTTTTATGTAAAAATTATATTTATTGTGGGGAGTTTTATTTCGAAAAATGATATTACATAAAAAGTGATTTATTTTTCACTGACATGTAACTCATTTTCTGTGAACCAAACACAAAAATATAGAAAATATTTTCTGAAATTCTTAATGAAGCAGGCACGCCTTTAACTTTTTTACAATATTATTTCGTACCATATAATTTTTTTTATACAGAAAATAATGTAAACGCTGCCTTTTAGCTACCCCAAGGGATTTTTCTTCAAGCGCCCCTTCAAAATTTTCTACTTGTAATAAAACAATAATCGTCTATTCCTTTAATATGTGCAAATCCAAATAAGCTTGCATAAGCATATTTAGTTTTTTTAATTAACGGTCTCATTAGTAGTTTGACTTGATTTTATCAAACAAAATTCGTTTAAAAACTAAAAGAAGAATTAATAAAAGGTTAACGATTTTTTAACAATGAAAAAAATTGAAGAAGTAAAAAAGGTTACACACATGATACACTCTAAATCACAAATAATTATGGAGAATGAAACAAATATACATTTAAACTCAAAGAATATGAAAGTAAGAAAAGTAGAATTCATCACTTTCTAGAAGAATTTGTTCGGTCTTTGAACTAAAATTCAGCAACCATCTAATTCAACTAGAAGCTCCATGGCTTACACGAATAAAGCTAGGATCTGTAGAAATTCTAGGGTTTACAGTTTTGGTGATTTGGGGAAATTTGGGAGTCTGATGAAAGAATACGAAACAAGAGTTTTGTTTTATTAAACCGAAACTGAAAATACAAAAGTGATTATTTACATAGCAGGTCACTCATTTATATAGTGTTTTGTAACTTAAATAACTAACTCTCAATTCTTGCCAACTCACCAAGATTACCTAACTACTTATAACAAACTCTAACAGCCCCCCTCAAGTTGGAGCATATATATTAAGTATGCCTAACTTGGATATAGCTTGAGAAAAAGATGAAGGATGTAATGCTTTTGTAAAACAGTCTGCCAATTGATGCTGTGTGGAAACTGGAAGGAGTGTTATCAGCCCTTGATGAAGCTTCTCTCTAATGAGATGACAATCAATCTCAATATGTTTTGTTCTTTCATGCATCACTGGATTTTCTGCAATTCGAATAGCAGACAAATTATCACAGTATAGATTAGCAGGAGAAATATTACTAATTTGAAGATCAGAAAGTAAGTATTGAATCCATTGTATTTCACAAGAAACCGAAGCAAGTGCACGGTATTCTGCTTCACTAGAAGACCGTGAGATTGTCTGCTGCTTCTTTGAACGCCAGAAAATAAGAGCTGTGCCTAAAAAAATACAAAACCCAGTGACTGAACGTCTCGAATCTGGGCAAGAGGCCCAATCAGAATCACAAAAGGCATTTATTTTGATAGGATTATCACTAGAGAAGAAAATACCTTGACCAGGTGAACCTTTTAGATATCTTAAGATTCTATGTGCAGCTTGTAAATGAATATCAGTAGGTGAAGAAAGAAATTGAGAAAGATGATGCACAACAAAAGATATGTCAGGTCTAGTGTTTGTTAAATATAGCAACTTGCCTATCAATCTTCTATATGAAGTAATATCATCTAGAAGAGTTCCATCAATTTTAGAAAGTTTAGTCTTAGCAAGTAAGGGTGTAGAAACAGGCTTGGAATGTAAAAAACCAGTTTCATTTAATAAGTCTAAAGTGTATTTCCTTTGACAAAGGAATATACCCTTATCAGACCTTGCTACCTCTAAACCTAAAAAGTATTTTAGAGGTCCTAGATCTTTAATTTTAAAGCATTCATGCAGAAAAGTTTTAACAGTAGAGATTTCATTTTCATTTGGGCTAGTCAATATTATATCATCTACATACACTGCAAGAGCAATAAAAGTAGACCCAGTTCCTTTAATAAAAACAGAAATATCAGCAGAGGCTTGCTTAAATCCTTGTTGAAGCAAAGCTGAAACCAGTCTTTCATTCCATTGGCGACTAGCTTGTTTAAGACCATACAAGCTCTTAGTTAGTTTACAAACTAAACCTGGTTTATCAGTTTTATAGCCAGGTGGCAAGTCCATATATACTTCTTCAGCAAGAAAACCATGCAAAAAAGCATTGTTTATATCCAACTGGTGTAAATGCCACTTATTAGATGCAGCAACAGCTAAAAGAGTCCTTATTGTAGTTATCCTAGCTACAGGGCTAAAGGTATCAAAAAAATCTACCCCAGGTTGTTGTGTGTACCCTTTTACTACAAGCCTAGCCTTGTAACGTTCTAGAGACCCATCAGAATTAAGTTTTGTTTTAAAAAACCCATTTACAGCCTATAGTAGATTTACCAGGAGGAAGATGAACTAATTCCCATATTTTATTTAATTCTAATGCCTTAATTTCTTCATCCATAGCAGTTTGCCAACACTTGTGTTTACTAGCTTGAGCAAAGGTTTTTGGTTCAGCAAGGATATCAACATTATTAATGTAATTATTGTAACTATTAGACAAAGCATCATAAGACATCACATTATTTATAGTATGGGAAGAAGTTCTAGATCCAGGAACATTCACCTGATAATCTCTGAACTTAGATGGCAAACAAGTATTCCTTCTGGGTCTGGAAACCTCAACAGTAGGATGTTGAAGCTGTTCTGAAACTTTAGGAGCAGATATAGAAGGAACAAAGTCCTGAATCTTATCAACTTTAGGAACAGACTCAGAAACACCATTCAAATTAGTTCCAGAGTTATCATTTAAATGTTGTTTAACAGTAATTTCCTCTTCAAGTTCTTCAGAATTAGCATATGTTGGAAAAACAATTGAACTAGGAGAGTTAGAGGAAATAACAGAGGTCTTATAATGAAAATCAGATTCATTAAAAAACACATCTCTAGATATAAAAACAGATTTAGAATTTATATCAAACAATCTGAAACCTTTAACATTCCTAGGATAACCAATGAAAACACATTTTACAGTCCTAGGATCCATTTTAGTCTTTGGCTTAGGAAGAACAGAAGCATAAGCAGTGCAACCAAAGATTTTCAAGTTATCCAACTTAGGTGAAGAATTATACAAAATATGATGAGGACTCTTATTTTGTAAAATTGGAGTTAGTGTAATATTAATCAAGTAAGCAGCATGTATCACACAGTCAAGCCAAAAACACAAAGGTAATCCTGCTTCAATTCTCAAGGACCTAGCTACTGAAAGAAGGTGCTGATGTATTCTTTCTACAATGTTGTTCTGTTGAGGAGTATAGACACAAGATTGTTGATGAACAACCCCTTTCTCTTTGAAAAAATCATTTAGATCAAACTCTTTAGCATTGTCAGACCTTAAGCATTTTACACGTTTTGAAAACTGTGTTTTCACAAAATTAAAAAACTCAATGATCACATTTTTGACTTCAGATTTAAATTTTAAAGGAAACACCCAAACAAACCTACTTTTGTCATCTACCAAGGTCAGAAAATAAGTATGGCCATAAAGACTTTGAACAGGGAAGGGTCCCCATACATCAGCATGCAACAAATCAAAAACAGAATCAGAAGAAGACATGCTAACAGGAAAAGGCAATCGTTTCTGTTTAGCAAGATGACAGGTTTCACAAATGAAATTAGTAGGAAAAGAAACATTTTTATTTATATCAAAGAATTTCATCCTTTTTACAGATGGATGTCCTAATCTTGAATGCCAAAGATTAAAACTCTCAACAACAGACATACACACAAAATTGGAAACTTCAGAAGACAAAGAAACAGAATTAAAAACAGAATTAGAGACAGAATTACTTGGAACAATAGCATCAAGCTGATACAATCCATTAATGTTCCTAGCTATACCAATCATCTTCCATGTTGTTGTATCCTGTATAGAACAAAAATCAAAAGAAAAGGAACAAAACAAAGAAGATTTAGTTAGTTGAGAAACAGATATGATGTTAAAAGCAAATCCAGAAATGAAAAACACATTATTCAATGTTAAAAGATTATTAATTTTGACTTTGCCAATATGAGTAACCCTAACAACAGAGTTATTAGGCAATTTTATAAACCTATTACTAACAGAAACAAAAGAATCAAATATTTCAAGATTGCTACAGATATGATCTGTAGCTCCTGAATCTAGAATCCAGGAAGAATTAATAGAAGCAGAAGAACAACAAATATGATTAATACCTGCCTCACCAGAAGAAATATCAAATGCAGAAGAAAGGGCATTGATCTTAGAATCAATGAGAGATGCAGTCTGAACAGGAGGATTGGAAGTAGACAGAGATCTATCTTGCAACATGCTCATAAGATTCTCATACTGTTGCTTAGAAAAAACGATAGGACAACCAGCATCCACATTATGCTTAACAGAATCATCATCCATAGAATTTCCTATCTGATTAACCCTACTAGACTGACTTCGAGACTTATACCCAGGCGGGAAACCATGTTTCCGATAGCATTTTTCAATTGTGTGCCCGTACAAACCACAGAAGGTACACAAAGGCCTTTTAGAAGGACCAGCACTAACAAACTTCTTATTAGGAACCCTAGAATCAGATTTAGACTCAGCCATTTTCCCAGAATGCCTTTCAGCTAACAAAACATTAGACTCAAGATTAGGCACAGAACCTAAAGAACGCTCATGCTGAAGAACTAGGGCAAAAACATCACTGATTTTCGGAAATGGTTTCATCATAAGGCATTGAGATTTAGGAATCGAAAAAGAATCATTTAACCCACGAAGAAATCGAAGAAAAAATCCTGATTTCTGTATTTAATAGAATCACAATCACAGGTCTTAAGAGGCCTAAAGTTACAAATCTCATCCCAAACGACCTTAAGCTGGGTGTAATAAGAGGTTACAGAATTGTTACCTTGCTGTAAAGAATAGAATTCTTGAAGCAAATCTGAGACTCTCACCAGATCACCCTGATTGAATCTATCAAAAAGATCTTGCCAGAGATCGTAGGCTGTATCGAACCACAACACGCTTTGGGCTATCTCAGGAATCAAAGCACGCTGCAACCACGACAACACTAAATTGTTGCACTTGACCCAAGCCTTGTATTTGCCTGAATCTTGAACCGGTTCTTGAATCGAGCCATCGACAAAACTCCACTTATTCTTGGAGATGAGCGACATACGCATAGACCGAGCCCAGCTGTGGTAATTTCCTCCGTCGAGCAAAGCAGAGGTAAGCACAAGGGCAGGGTTTTCATTGGGATGAATATAGTATTCACTGGATGGGTTATCGGTGCGGAAGAAGAGACTATCGGCGGAAGAACCGTCGGCCGAAGCGGAATCAACTGATACCATGTAGAAATTCTAGGGTTTACAGTTTTGGTGATTTGGGGAAATTTGGGAGTCTGATGAAAGAATACGAAACAAGAGTTTTGTTTTATTAAACCGAAACTGGAAATACAAAAGTGATTATTTACATAGCAGGTCACTCATTTATATAGTGTTTTGTAACTTAAATAACTAACTCTCAATTCTTGCCAACTCACCAAGATTACCTAACTACTTATAACAAACTCTAACAGGATCAAACATTGACAGAGGCAAGAGCATATTAAGCTTTTAAATCTAAAAATTAGGAGACATATGCCTTATTAACTAATATTCAAACTAAAAAAAGACCTAAAATGCTATTATGCCAAAAATTTTGGGAGGGGAATAACCCCTCCCACACTATATATGGTGTTAGGAATTTGGTATGCGACGAATAACCAATGCAATAACAACATAGACTAAGACATGCACATGAGACAAGATTTAATGTGGTTCAGTATAGTATACCTCCACGTACGAGTGAAACGAACAATTCACTATCAACATAGAGAATACGAAGAGTATAAATATATGATATCCCATGTATCTCAAAACTTGATGTACATATCCTAAAACCTAGTGGAACCAAAACACTCTTCCCAACATCTCTACAATACACATCTCTACAATGTATCACAAATAGTTGTAGAGAACTTAAAAGTGATAACATCTCTTTAGAGTAATTCACTTTCATTCTCTCATAATTCAAAAGATTAAACATAGTCCATATTTATAGACCCAAATACTTGGTTACCAAGAAACCTTATTCAATAAAATTTCTTACTTAATATAGATATTTACTTATTAAAATAAACCCTAATTATCAAGTAATTTTTAACCGCTAGAATTATCATAAAACTCAATTCAATTACTAATTAGAATTTGAGTCAAAATATAATAAATGATTTATGTAAATTATTTTGTTGCAAAATCTTGGCACAACAACAAAATAATCACAAAATGACATCAAAATATGAAGAGACCGATGATACTTTCAAACAAAAAAAATTGTCACAAATACAAATAACTTATCATAAAGACAAACTAAAACTGCTATAAAAATAGACAAATAAACAACTATGAAAACAAACGAAAAAACTAACATAAATGCTAACAAAATGTGATTGATGGCAAAACAAATCACACAAAACAAAAGAAAATTAGAAAAGAATATAATAACCCTCATAAGAAAAAGTTTATGCTTATCTATATACAACAAACTTAAATTTTAAAAATCAGTCAACCATATAAAAAGTAACACTCGTGAAAAAACAGTAAAAATGTTTTAATAAAATAACAACAAAAAAATCATTTAAAAGTTTATTAATCTACTAATATTTTTTTCTAAAAAAAAATTGAGCACTATACTATAAAACACCCAAATCATAAAAACTTTCAGGACTTGCTTGATAGAGAGAAAAGAAAATTGGAAGCATAAAAAATTAAAATGATAAAAAAATGAAAAGATAGAAAAACATGTTTTATTTTCACTGGTGTGTTTGGTTGGGAGGATGGAAAAGTGAAATGAAAAAAAAATCAAATGTAATAATTTTACCATTATACCCTTATTCTTATATCTTTCCTATTTGTATTTTTATTGAAATATCGTTTATTTAAAAATGTTAAAAGAATCTTTTAATTTTTAAAAAATATTTTTAAAACAAATTAATAAAAAGTATAATTAAAGTACATATGAAAAATAATGCCCCGAATTAAATTCATTTTATTGAATAAACCTATTAAATAAAGTGTTATATATGAATACATTGGAAAATAAATAAATAAAGTCAAGTTTACATATTATTTTTATTTAATTAATTGAAATAAATAATTATCGATGTAAAAATTTTCAAAACAGTGAATTAAAATTTATTTAATAAATATATATGATTTTTTTCTTGCTCTAAAAAGGAATTGTCGATTATGAAGCAATTCATAAATATATATTTAACTAAAGAATGATTTTATCCAACGTTGAAAAATAAAGTATGATATATTAACTTATATGGGGTATTTTCGTATTTTACCTTTTATGTTGAACTATGATTAATTTTTTGTCCTTGCTTCCGTCTAAATTTGGACAGATACTTATTTGTGCTCAGGAGTGAAAAGTCCCTCCCCTCCAATTTTCTTTCCCTCTTATTTTCCTTTATACCAAGCAGCTCTTATTTTTATTTTCTTTTCAGTTTTCCTTTCCTCCTCATTTTCTTTCTATTTTTTTTGCTGTACCAAGCACAGCCTAAATCATGAGGTAATAAAGACGTACACAAAGTAGTAGTAAAAATATGATGAAAGTGGAGAGATTAGAATAATCTCAATTTTTTTTGTAATATCATGTTTATCTCGACGTTTATGTTTGAAGTGCGATGTTGCCTTTTCCAATAACATTATCTCAAAAATATAAATTTATATTTTTTCTTTGAAAGTTTAATGTGTTTTATCAATGCACCCAATACTTATTGGTAGAATAATTTCAAGTTTATCGACAAATAAAGTTAGTTTAAACTTGTTGTCCATACTAATCTTTTTGAATAGTTATTATCCATAATAAAGTTGTTTTCTATTTGCCACATATAATATAATTTCACAATCAATACTATGGCTAAATACTTTAATTGAAAATTTTCCTTAGGCTTTGAATATTTAAAGATATCACATATGTACATGACATCTTACGAATTGATGAGGTCATTGCAATGTTAGGAAACCATATTTTATAGATTTCATTGTACTTTTCTTTTCTTTTTATTGATAATTGTACTTTTCAACTCTATCTAAAATTTTAAGTTTGGTCACTAGTTCTTTTCTAAAATTCTTAATATCATTGGATTTCATAATCTTTATTGATAACATTTACTTATTTGGAGAAAAAAATAGACAATATTTGAACTATTTTTTTATTTTCTCAAACTTTTAAATCGAAAAAATTGTTTGTACACAATAAAATCTATGATTTTTGAAAGGTATGAACTGAACTAAGACTTAATCGATATTTCAAAAGAAATATTAAAATTTTAAACTTTATTTAGCCGATTTTTTTAAAATATATCAGAAATATATAGCTCTGAAATAATATCTGGATATTATATATATATAATATGATAAAATAAATTTAAGAAAAATAAATTATTCATCTTAACATTTGGTAATAATTTATTGACTACTTTATTTAAAAAAAAATATTTTTTATACAATAGAACAATATTTAAATTTTTAATACAAATCTCAAAATTCAAACTCATATAAGATCAAAATAAATAAATATCTTTAACCACTCGACCAATTAAATCATATCAAATAAAAGCATAATTTAATTAATCATTGGTATGATGCTGCTTCTTTTTTCCTTTGACAAATCTTCATACTTGCACAATGCGAAAGCACATTTTCCTCTCTTTTTATCATAATCGAGTTCAATTAATTTATACATTTAATAAATCACCTAATACCTCGATCGACGCAATTTTACATTCACTCATGTTTTCGTCACAAAAGTTTAAAAGTTCTCAATTTAATCATTCAATTTAGACATTGAATTTTTTTGGGCTTAATACACTTTTTGTCCCATAAAGTTTATCACTTTTCCCAATTTGATACCTAACGTATTTTTCGGGCTCTTTTACTCCTTAAAATTTACGTCATTACCCAAATTACGGGCAATGCTACATCTACCTATTGGGTAATCTACCCAGCTGAGGTGACATATGACATGGCAATTTCAATAAATATGAGCGAAGAAAAAAAATTAAAATATGTTTTAAAAGTTTGATTAGGTGATACAAAGCAATTAATGTTTCTTTATTAATAAACAATTTTCAAGACCATAAATACAATGCAATTAATACATCTTTTACCATACATAAATGTTATTAAACCAAATAGCTAAACATGGTTGAAATTTTAATTATTTCAAAAATAAAAAACCAACAGAAAATAAAGAATAATACTTATATTTTTTGACACACAAATTGTCCTCTAATATTTTCTTCTTCTAATTTAATACTTAATATCATTAGTGCTCCTAATGTCTTGAAATTCATTGGCAAATATATATTTTCGGCAAATATAAATATATATTAAACAACAGAAAATAAAGAATAGGCTAAAGGGGTACTTTTGTCCCTGAGTTCGACCCAAAAATACAATTTCGCCCCCTCATCGAAAAGTGCACTCAATGTGACCCTCTAGTCCATGAAATCGATCAAATTGATCCTTTGACCGACGTTGACCCTTACAGTGCTGACGTGACGGTTAACGATGCTGACGTGGCAGTCCATGATGCTGACATGGTGGTCAACGGTGCTGATGTGATAGTACACGTAGGATGATGATGTGGCAGGAGGGGCTGAATTGACTATTTTAACCGAATTCGAGGGCATAATTGATTTTCCCAAGTTTAGGGGGTAATTAAAAGTTCAATAACTTATTTAATCTTTAAGCTAAAAAATAAATACTATTAATATTTAAATATTCATAAAATATTAAAAAATATATAACACCATAATGAATTAAATATAAGTAAAAACATTAAAGTTATAAATATAACTGATAAGTATTTATTTTGGTTATGTTTTTGGTCCTTATTTTGATTAAATATAAGTTTGAAGGACTTAACTGGGCTGTTTTATGTTGTTTTCATACAGATTACGTGATGCTGGAAATAAGCTGGAATGCTGCAGAAAATACTGGAGTCGTGGGCAAATTCATGGGCATGAACCAAGGCATGAATGCTGACTGGGCGCCACGTCAGCACCTTCTAGAAGCTGACGTCAGCAACAATAATAGCTTATCAAGTCGCTTATCAGATAGCTTGTAACCCCCTCGTCCCGGTCCTGACGCTTGACCGGTCCGAGTGGGCCATACGGGGAAAACCAAAGCGAAACCCGTTAAGGTTCCCCCTCGGTTAACAACCCTAGAAAAATTTCTTTTATTTGTCTTCTCTGTATGCATTACTATTGTCCTATGTGAGACACGTCAGCGGAACACAAGCATTCATAAAACGATCATTCGAACAGCACATGCAAAACAGTCTATTTTAGATTATTAGGCAGACTGTTTCGAAACACCCTCAAGGTGTATCGAAACGCCTTGACTTGGTCAACGACCCCAAGCCCACACGAGGAGGCCGTATCGGAACGGAGGTCCATCGTTCCAAAACACCCTCGACGGTCAACTTCTCGTGGTCAACGAGATATTGACCGTTCCGAAACCCTTAGACCCGTATCGAAACCCCATCATCTCGGCAAATTCTCAGATTTCTAGTAGCCAAAGTGTTCCGATACTCTTTTCGGAACAGGGGTTCACAGTGGCCAAACCGTATCGAAACGAGTTCCGATACGGGGTCCCTGAAGCCAAACCCGTTCCGAAACGGCCCAGCCTGTTTCGAAACACTAGCTATCTGTAAAATCCCAAAATCTGTTTTAGACAACTCCTAGAGGTTCCAAATGCCCGAAACAACTATACGAGGCATACAAATCATACAAATACATTCTAGAGGCATGCTCCCTAGCAACCATACACAACATACACAAGATATACAAGAAGACATCCACACCAAGGACCATACATGGCATTACAATTAGCAGACTTTAACATAGTCAACACTTAGACAAATTTAGGGTAAGCAAAGTACCAATATGGTTACAAGCATGGCATACATCCCAAAAGTCAATTTAACAGGCACATACGAGGAGTCTAACATGCTCCTAAACAGCAACATCATACTTCAAAAGCATCAAAGCACGAATACATGTCCTATTGCTTGACCATTACATCATAATTAAAAAAATCATACTTGGTAGCTAAACAAGCACCACGAAGCACACTTGGAGGCCCCCTTCTTGCACTTAGCAACCCCCGATCTAAGGATATGCATTTTCGAACAAAGAGAGCGTAAGCAATAAAGCTTAGTGAGGGTAAGCTCTTTAAAAACAAACCTCGACAATGCAGGGTTCAAGCACGTACTCAACCAAGGTAAATGCATGATTATACCTTCGATCCTCAAGAGCCAAAATGTTAATGATGCATGAACAATATTCAATTTTATGTTATGCTTAACAAGCTCATTTCCATAATTTATGTAAGCACATATAAACATCCAAGTAGAAATCACATTACACATCACATTGATACACATATCAATCAATATTGGCACCTAGCTATGGCACGAATACGCGGATAACACGTTGGAACTCACATCCAACAACCACTTTACCTCACGGTGGGATTACACTCATCACCAGTCTCGCGGAGGGGATTCCACTCATCCCCACGCCCCGTCGATAGGATTCCACTCATCATCGACTAATATATAACAATTTCCGGGCAAACCCGTACTCCTCCTTGGTGACTCAACGCCACCAAGGCCACGCTCGAATTTGACTCATGTGTGCACACTAACATCCTAATGATCGATCATTTGTACCCAAGCATATTAGTGCCAACATTTAACTCAATCCACAATAATCAATCACAACCAATTCCGTTCTTAGCACGTACTCACCATGATCACAATCATGAACAATTCTCATGCATATCACAATCCATCTTAACCATGCCTCATCACACATGTATAATGCATTATACACAAATCATAATATCACAAATATTACGAGGCATAAACATCAATTACAAGTTCAACCAATGTCTCTAGTTTAAGTTTAGGATTAGGCTACCACCCTAATCCTAACTCTAGGTGGGTCTACCAAGCCCGACCTAGTCCACATGCTCGAACCAAACACTTAGAAACACTTTGAAAACATTAACCATTCACCTATACTTCTAAGCTCAAATACCAAGCTAGCAACCACCTTCAAGCTCCCGGATTTCCTCCTGATGCCTCACCGACACAAGTTCTCGACTCTAAACAACCTCAACACAAGCCAAACAACTTCCAATCAGCCCAAGCATCAAAGTAGTTAACCCGGAAAACATTTCAAACATCAAACTCAACATTTCAAGCCATGAACAAACCCTAATTTTATCCAATTCGAGCAGCCCACAAACCTTGATCAAAACCCAAGTTTCCAACACATTTTATACCCACAATTGATCCCAAAGCAACTCCTAGCCATAGTACTAATATTAGCCCATCAATTTCAACCTAAAACAATCCCCAAAACTCACCCAAAACCCTTAAAAAACCCCATTTAAACCCAATTTCGGGAATGTGCTCAAAACCAAGTAAAATTCATATATGTTGAACCATTTAGCTCCTAGACTTCATAACTAACAACATTAAATCGAAATATTAAGTGTAACAACATAAAGTTATCATTTTTAATCAAAATCTCCAAAAACCTCCATTTTTAAAACATTGAGGAAAATGAAAACCATTTGTACTTTAGAGAGGATGATGAGGACAAGTCAAAAATGATATTACCTTTCAAAAACGAGTTGAAATGAAGGAGAAATGTGATGGAATAGTGGAAGAAGGGTTGGAGCTCTCTTTCACGTTGATTCTTGTTTTGGAGAAGAGAATGAATAGTAAAAGATGATAGAAAGGGGATTTAAAATTAAAAGTTGGGCTAATTACAACTTTGCCATTAATGAATGGCTATTCTCCAATTTCTTTAAAATCCTCCAAAATTGTATTTCATTCATTTTAGTCCAACACAAAAATATTTGTTTTTGAAACCCGAGGCCCAAAAGATTATTTTAATTATAGAACCAAACCCCAAATAATTTTAAAATATTATTTTCACCCGACTTCTAAACACGGGTGTTACATAACTTATCATCCGGATTTTAATTTTTAAAATTCAAACTTGGGGTAATTATCTTATGTAGTTTAAATTAAATTTGAGATTTATTATTTTAGTTTTTTAGGGTTTTCAACTACTATAAATACCCCACTTTGGGGGCGAGTTAGATCATCAGTTGCTCATTGTTCTCTTTTACCTTGAGTTTAATAAAGTTTTCTATTTTCTCCATTTCTTTCATTATTTAATTATGTATGGTTTCTTCACCAACCATGCTTAACTAAACCCCCTTTAGCCAAAAGCAACGCCAAACTCGCCTAAACTCGTGAGATTAGAAAAGTACTTCAATCCTTCAACAACTCTTTTTTAGATTCTCTGTAAAATTGATTAGGCAATCGACCTAATCTTTAGGCATCTCAATTGTTTCATTCCGAGAGCGCGCATCGGCTTGAAGTGGTTTAGATCCATCGTTGGGGACGAGGAAAAGCTTGTACCCAATTCAACTCCCTAAGTACAAACTTAGCGGCGGTCCACTTAGGGGAATCAAAATCGAAAACAATTCTCACCGAGACGATTATCCGAGCACGGGCTTCTCCAGCACTAACTCAGACTTGAGTTAGCATCGATTGTCGTAGCTAACCAACTAAAGCTTGACTTCAAGAGAACTAAGTTGCAAGGGTTGGGCCTTGTAGACTGTAACCGGCAAAAATGTTGAAGAAAAATCAATTTCAGTGATCGAAGATGTTGTGGCAAAGAGTAGCTTGAGGCTAATTCAATCCATAATCCATTTTCAATATTTATTTTTTGTTCTTATTATTTTATTACTTAAATCACTTCTCTAAAACTCCCCTTTTATTTTTACAGGTTTCTTGGTCTAAGTCAGAACGAAAGGGTGTTAGAATTCTTATTCCCTGTGGATCGACCCTTACTCTCGATCAAATCCATCACAATTGCTAAGCAAGCTTGTCAACTAAACTCAATCAATCTTTGACCTCTAAAACTGGATCAACATTCAATAAGAAGTTCACATCTTCACCTACTACTACAGTCTCACCAAAAATCTGCAACTTCAAGGCAACTGTCTCTTTGTCTCAAGGTACACCCTAACTCGGTGTTCTACAAGCCACCCATGTCCTAAGGTACATCAATACTGTAATAAAAGACAAGCACTTCACATTTACTAAAAACACATAACTCTGAATCACCAACAAACATCTTCTGTACATCTTTCTGATCACTACTATCTCCCAAAGGCTAGTCACATGTGTCCCTACATCTAAGGTCTCAACAAAGATATCTAATTTCTTACATGCTCACACAAAATGAGGTATCCGGGGAAATTGCAACTTCACATGTACACACTGATAGTCTTCGGTCCTCTTGTTTTCAGACTGGTTCTTCAACGAAATTTGACTCTTCTAAGCTGTTCTTAGAGCATCTCGTAACTTCAAGATTCAATCTTGATCACACACAAACAGTCATGCTGGACTTGTTCTACCCCTACCAGACAACATGGAGTCAAACTCAAGACTCCTTTCTCGGCTCAACTGTATCGGAAGTGACTTCATCTCTTCAACTTGCTGGAAGATAACTCAACGTACACTGACCCAACCACACAAACTAGCTCCCATTCACGGACAATGAC
The DNA here is from genome assembly GCA_958450335.1 of Hibiscus tridactylites. Classification (NCBI taxonomy): domain Eukaryota; kingdom Viridiplantae; phylum Streptophyta; class Magnoliopsida; order Malvales; family Malvaceae; genus Hibiscus; species Hibiscus tridactylites. The sequence continues at coordinate 70,950,948 of OY288280.1, forward strand.
CGGCTGTCTTGCATTAAAATCATAGGCCGAATCCCAACGGTCACCAACTAACACTTCTGAGTCTCAGATTACTCACACGAGACCCCTACCTTGATCTCGCTAAAAGAACTAAGGTACTCGTACCTACCTCTAACACTTCGCCGGGCATATTCAAACATGCATGCTTGCTAACAATGTACAGAGCTACGGATTCAGAATCAACTGGAGGAAACAACTTAATATTGTACCAAGGGCTTATCTGTTAAAGCATCGACACCACTTTGACTCCCACTCATAGGCCTTCACTTCTTCTTACCTACTAAGGTCAGAGTTGTTCACATCGTCCCTCATCCACAAGAATCAACCCACATACACATCGTCTCAAACGGACAAATTGTACCTCAATTCCGGTACAACCATACTCCCCTAACTATAGCAAAGAACTTCCTCAATGTCACCCATATTCTCGGAAACCACAACTTCTACTTACCGAAAAGCAGTTAAATCAACAACAACAACAACAATAGTAAATTAACATACAAACTGGGTTAGCAAAGGAAAGGGTCCAAGTGGCTTAAGTATGATTCTCTCACTTAAATATCTCTTTTTCGATGTAATAGTAGCAATGGGACTCTACTAAACACGTTTCAAACGAATCAACACACATACATGTTCAACCAAGCATATAACAAGGCATACTTGCTAAACAAGCAAACATATGCGTACGGCCAAACAACATACATTCTTTATCAAACAATCATACATCACAACATTCACGGATAACAAGCAACATGCTTACATGGCAAGCAAACACCGTGCATCTCAATCATAAAACACAACTTACCTCACCTACCTGCCCAAGGTCTCGGAAACCTTAGGCTCTGATACCAACAAATGTAACCCCTTCGTCCCGGTCTGGTCGGATGACCGGTCCGAGTGGGCCACACGGGGAAAACCGAGTGAAACCCGTTAAGGTTCCCCTCGGTTAGCAACCCTATTTTTTTTCTTTTATTTATCTTGTCTAAATGTATTACCAAATCCTATGTGAAAAGCGTCAGCGGAAACAAGAGCAAAACAAAAACGATCATTCGAGACATCACCTTTAAAACAACCCATTTTCAGAAATTAAGCAAGTTGTGTATCGATACGCCTTGACCAAAGTCAACATCCAACAGTCAACATAGGAAGACCGTATCGATACAGCTCTTAAGCGTATCGATACGCCCTCCCCAGTCAACATCTCGCGGTCAACGAGATAAACCCGTACCGATACGCTAAGACACTGTATCGATACGGTAACATCTCACCAAAATCTCAGAATTCCAGTGAGTAAAAACAGTATCGATACACCCCCGTGTATCGATACGCTCAGCCAAATTCTAGCCCTGGAGGCAATAGCGTATCGATACGGCCCTCAGGCGTACCGATACGCCCTGCACTGCAAAACTTCCAAACTCAGCTAAATCATACAAGACTCGAACCTAGATGCAATTTAAGACTTTCCTAGCCCCACCCAATCATTCATACAACATCTATTAACCATAAACTAGTCATACATGACACCCAACATGAGCATACCTCAATCAACCAAGGAATTCATGCATTCGTTCAAAAGAAGGCAAACAAGCACTTAAGGTCTCATGCTTCAACATCCATACACTTAGGCATTCTCACAAGGCGCATGACCAACACACATGGCAAGCAATTTAGACATGGATTACAATCCAAGCATGGCATCATCAAGCCAATCAAGAACAACATAATTAAGGAGTCTAAACATGCTCCCAAGCAACCAACAATAGCACAAATAAACAACACCTATCCCATTGCTTAACCATTACAATCTACAATTTAAAGTTCATACTTGAGCTAACCAAGAGCAACCCTTGGAGACCTTTCCTTGCCTTTGCCACCCACAAGCTATTGATCTGCATTGTCGAACAAAAGAGAGCGTAAGCATAAAAGCTTAGTGAGGGTAAGCTCATAAAACAAACCTTCGACAATGTAGGGTCCAAGCACGAGCTATTTCCAAAATGAAATGCATGATCTTACCTCCGATCCACACGAACCATAATTATAAATGATGCATGAACATATATTCAATATCATGTCATGCTCAACATGTTCAAATCCACAACATATGAAATCACATATATTAAACCATGTTAGCAACACATCCCAAATCACATCGGCTCACAATTAATCACATATTGGCAACATAAACCACAATCCGTATTGGCACCTAGCTATGACTCGAATACGCGGATAACCGTTGGAACTCACATCCAACAACACAACCATTACCTGACGGTGGGATTACACTCATCACCGTTCACGCGGAGGGGATTCCACTCATCATCGACTAATATAAATACAATTTCCGAGCGTACCCGTACTCCTCCTTGGTGACTCAACGCCACCAAGGCCACGCGCGAATTTAGATTCATGTGTGCACACTAACATCCTAATGATCGATCATTTGTACCCAAGCATACTAGTGTCAATACTAACACATTCCACAATACCATTTATTAACAACTTCCGTGCTTAGCACGTACTCACCATGACTTACCGTCATGCACAAACCACATTTCCATGCCTAGTATGCACTCACCATGATCCTCGGATCAAGCAATCACATCATAATCTCATTTCACATGACAACACCACATGTACATCATTAACAACCATATCACATCATATTTTGCACATGTGTATAACCATATCATATATATCATCAACATGCATATAACAATGCATCTAACATGCCTCAACATACTTGTATACAACATATACATAATCAACACCATCACAATTTAACACGAGGCATATACAACCATTAAAGAGTGCAACCAAAGTCTCTAATCAAAGCTTGGGATTAGGCTACCACTCTAATCCCAACTCTAGGTGGGTTTACCAAGCTCATCCTAGGTTCACATGCTTGAACCAAATACTCAAAACCATTTTAGAAATATTTAACCACTCACCTCTACCTCCAAGCTCAACTACCAAGCAAGCATCACCTTCAAGTTCTGGATTTCTTCCCGAAGCTTCTCTGTTGAGTGGATCGTAAGATCGAAATTGACCAAGAGGGGGGGTGAATTGGAAAATTAAAGTTTTGTGGTGGAAATTTGCAAATTAAAAATGATGGACAAGAGATTTAGAGTGGTTCAAGTTCCAAATGAACTCTACATCCACTACCTTAGCTTCACTAAGGATTTGCAACAATTCCACTAAATTGCTCTTCCCCTTTTCTAGGACAAGGAGACAACCCTTTACAATTTCAGTTGATTTTTCTACCCAAAAATCAACCCAATCCTCACACAAGTGAAAAAAGAAATTTGAAGGCTAATAAGGTATCTCTCAATACAAATGATAGCCCCAATACAAGCACTCAACCCAATTTGACAAAGTATGAATGAAGATTACAATTGGGATTTCTAGACAAATATGAATTTTGGCACAATTGCTTGGATTTGATGAATAAGTGTTTTCTTGAAGATCAATAGTTGTTGCTGTAGCTTTTGGATATGTCTTTTATACCTCCTCATTGATTTCTAGCCGTTTGGGTGGTTGGAAACATAAATGGAGCCGTTGGAACCCTCTCTTACCACCATTAATGCACTTCTGCAGCTACCGGTATCGGTACGCGGGAAGGAGTATCGGTACATGTCTCAGAAAAGAAAGAGTCGTTGTGTGCATTTAATAAGGGGTATCGATACGCGCGTAAGCGTATCGGTACTGGGTATCGAAACGGCAATGGTCGTATCGATACTATTTTCTGAACTTAGCTCACTGTCCAAATCCGTATCGGTACGAGGGTTAGGAGTATCGATACGGGTCAACGAACTTTTAAAGTTTGGTTACCAACCAACTGACACCAACGGTCATATTTTTAAACTGACTTAATCTTTAAAAATTATAAGGGTAGTATCGATACGAGGGTTTGCCGTATCGGTACGATATTCAAACTCTTGAAGTTTAACACAGGGCAGTATCGATACGAGGGTTTGGGGTATCGATACTGGTTCCAACAGTAACCAAGTTTGGTAAAATGGTATCGATACGCTTGATGCTGTATCGATACGCCTGGACGACTTTCAATGGTTTTGCCTTGGAACACTTAGAAAATATTTTGAGTTTGAGTTTTATAAATCAGTTTTAAAGTGTTGGTGTTTTAAAACTTATTAAGGGACTTTTTAAAAACAATTTTAAGTTTTACAAAATGATCCTTAAAGATTTAATTATATCAAAATCAAACATAGGTTTTACAATCTCCCCCTTTTGATATAACAAAACTAAAACTTAAAATTTTGACATTTTTGAAAAACCTTTACAAAGTTAACTCCCCCTTAATATAAGCTTGGTAACCTTTGAGTTAAAATCAAAATATTTTGAAGTGAGCTAGATTCTTCTCCCCCTTTTTGTTAGATCAAAAAACTTTTGAGACAATTAAGTGCATAAGGAAATCAAAGGTATAATAAGCAACATAGATTTTATTCATTATAGCAACATATTAAAATCCAAACAAAAGCAAACAAGAAATCAAAGCATAGGTTTTAATACTAAACAACCTTAATCCTAAGAACATAAAACATAGGTGCATAAAATATAAAATCCTAAATGATATGCATGACAAACAAGAGGAAATGTCTAAGCATCGTCTTCTTCATCTTCATCATCAAGTCCCAAAGGATCATTAGTGCGCATGCTATTACGCCATTCATCATGGAAAGCGGCAATGGAAATATTCAAGGAATTGTGCCCGCTCTCAAGAGATGTGAGGCGATTCTCCATACCCGTCATCCTAGTGTCAAAAGAAGTTTCCATGGAAGTAAGACGAGTATTCATGTCCGTGCGCAACCCGGTAAATTGCTCATTGAGATAGGTCATGAGAGCATCCATATTGGGTTGTTGGACTTGAGGAGCTTGAGGAGCTTGAGAAGCTTGAGCGTCTACGAAAGCGGTGGCGACTTCCGGTGGTAACTCGGGAAGACGTACCCATTCACCATTAACATAAGAGAATTTTTCCCAAGCAAGAGATCGCTCATCAATGAGATCGGTGAGAGTAGTTGGGTAGTCATAAGAGCAATCAATATCCTTTTTAACAAAGAAATAGCTCAAAGCCGTACCGTATGTGAAGGAGGTGACATGAGGAGTATGACGATTTTGCACAAGGTAGACGATTTCCGCGAACATGAGTCGAGCAAGATTTGGTCTTTGTCTCTGACGGAAGCACCGAATCCAAAAATCATCCACTTGACGGATGGTGGGATATTTTCCTCCGGAAGGACGAAACCACCACGACACCATCAAATGTAGGATCCGATCGTGAGCATTAAGGGCGGTGACGGGTCCACTAAGAACATGCCCCATACCATGCTCATCATCAAGGCCTCCATCATCCAACTTAAAAACCTCACAAATAGACTTGACATCAAGGATTAATTTCTTTCCCATGAGGTAAGAGCTAATAGCAACTACTTCCCCATCACGACAAATACATTTGGCATTGGCATAGAAAATCAAAACCAAAAGGCGATAGAAAACCCCGGGAATAGAGATAAAATCCATGAAATTCCAACGATGAAATAAAGGGAGATATTCAAACTTAAAACGCTCCGAATTAAGAAAAGGAACGGAGATTACCCTTTCGGCACGGATCTTGTAATTCTCATATTGACGAAAGTGAGCGAGTCCCGAATTGCTGGGAAAACATTGATCATAGATGATGGAATAGTTTGGACGAGCAATTTCTCCAATGGAGGAATCACCGGCTTGGGTAACCCTTGAACGCTTCCTCGAAGGTTCCTTTGGTGCCATGATCTAAAAGAGAAATTAAGCAAGGAAGATTTCTTTAATTTGAGCAAAAATCAAGGTAAAAAAATTTTAAGAGAAATTTTGAAAAGAAAAAAATTTAGAAGAAAATTTCAAGAAAAAGTTTGAAGAAAAACAAAGTTTGTAAAAAAAAGAACCAAAAAAAATCAAAACAGCAAAAAAATTGAAAAAGAGAAAGAATAAGATTACCTTGATAGAAACTTGAAGATTTGAAGAAAAACTAACACAAATATGAGAAAGAGAGCACAAAGCCTTGCTTGATTCAAAAACTCTTTTAGGTTTGAGTTGAGGTGTGAAAAATATGAAGGAGGAAGTGCCTTTTTATAGGCAAAAACGGCTAGGGTTAATTAGGTTTTGAAGAATTTGAGTTATGGTAAAAGTTGAACTCATTAAAAGCTTAAATAATGCCATCAGCGCAGTCGAGTATCGATACGGGGATATAATTGTCTTTTCGCAAAAAATGCCCGTTGGAACAGTCATATCGAAACGGAGGGGTCCGTATCGAAACGACCTGTATCGATACGGAATGAATCGTATCGATACGCGTGAAGCGAAGAAAATTCTGGGAAACGAAATGAAGAACAGGTATCGATACGCGTAGATTAGTATCGATACTGTATACCCAGAATTACATATTGGGTTCAAAGAACAACCAAAGGCTCGAACCTAACATCTCCTATGAGTATGAAAATGATGTATGAGCAGTTCTAAGCATATTTTAACAGAATCATACTCCCCCTAACTATAGGCATGGAAGAGATTGGGAGTTTAAACACATAAACATGGCATTTCACAAAATCAAGCATATTTAAGCATAAAAGAGGTCCAAAAAGGTCAAGATAGGCTAGCTAGACCTAACTCTCTCCTAAGGGACCAAAAACGCTCTTTGTCTAAGGGTTTTGTAAATATGTCCGCTAATTGACTCAAGGTGTCTACGTACTCTATAACCACATCTTCCTTAAGGACATGATCTCTAATGAAATGATGCCTTATTTCTATGTGTTTGGTTTTAGAGTGTTGGATGGGATTTTTTGTTAAGCATATTGCACTAGTGTTGTCACATTTGAGGGGTATGGTTTCAACTTTAATTCCATAATCTAAGAGTTGTTGCTTCATCCAAAGGACTTGAGCACAACAACTCCCTAAGGATATGTACTCGGCTTCGGTGGTAGATAAGGCTACACTATTTTGTTTCTTAGAGAACCAAGATATGAGCATACTACCTAAGAATTGGCAAGTTCCCGAAGTACTTTTCCTATCAATTTTGCAACCCCCATAATCTGCATCCGAGTAAGCATGAAGGTTGAAGGTAGAGTCTCTAGGATACCAAAGACCTAAACAAGGAGTGTCTCTAAGGTATCTAAAGATTCTCTTAACGGCTATAAGGTGAGACTCTCTAGGACTAGCTTGAAACCTAGCACACAAGCAAACACTAAACAAGATATTCGGTCTACTTGCGGTAAGGTAAAGCAAAGATCCAATCATAGAACGATAAAGCTTAGAGTCAACACACTTACCTCCTTCATCTTTGTCAAGCTTTGTAGATGAGCTCATAGGAGTGGCTTGAGGCTTTGCATTCTCTAAGCCAAACTTCTTGAGCATATCCTTTATGTATTTTGCTTGGTTGATGAAGGTGACATCCTTCTTTTGCTTGATTTGGAGTCCCAAAAAGAATGAGAGCTCCCCCATCATGCTCATCTCAAATTCACCTTGCATTAACTTAGCAAACTCTTGACAATGACATTCATTAGTAGAACCAAAAATAATATCATCAACATAAATTTGAACTACTAAGATGTCATTTTTATACATTTTTATAAAGAGTGTAGTGTCCACCTTACCTTTTTCAAATCCTTTTTCAATCAAAAAATTTGAAAGCCTTTCATACCAAGCTCTAGGAGCTTGTTTTAAACCATAAAGAGTTTTGGTAAGTTTGAAAACATGATTTGGAAATTTTGAATCTTCAAAACCCGGTGGTTGTTCCACATACACTTCTTCATTTATAAAACCATTTAAAAATGCGCTTTTAACATCCATTTTAAAAAGCTTGAAATTATGATAACATGCATATGCAAGCAACATCCTAATGGCTTCCATTCTAGCTACGGGTGCATAGGTTTCATCAAAATCTATTCCCTCCTCTTGAGTGTAACCTTGTGCTACAAGTCTAGCTTTATTTCTCACAATGTTACCACTCTCATCTAGTTTGTTCCTAAAGACCCATTTAGTTCCTATTGTAGATTGATTACTAGGCCTATCAACTAATGTCCAAACATTACTTCTCTCAAATTGATTTAACTCTTCTTGCATAGCCATAATCCAAAAGTCATCTTTCAATGCTTCTTTTATATTTTTAGGCTCTATGCATGAGATAAATGCAACATGGTTCATTAATCTAAGAGAAGAACGAGTGGTTACCCCCTTGGATGGATCACCCAAGATTTCACCATCTTTGACATAGTTCAACTCCCTTGGGTAGCTCACTTCCTTTTCCTCTATAGCCAAGTCCTTCAAGGCTTCAAGAGGTGGATCTTGTGAGTCCTCTTCCTTTGTTGGAATCTCATCCTCCTTTGAAGTTTGACCTCCATCAAAGGCATTTATGATCCCTACATCATCATCATCACAAGAATCCTTCCCAGGAAGGAGGTTATCATCGAATACAACATGAATAGATTCTTCTACTACTAAAGTTCTTTTGTTAAATACTCGATAGGCTTTAGAGGTTAAAGAGTAACCTATAAAAATGGCTTCATCACTTTTTGCATCAAATTTACCTAAGTTGTCTTTTCCATTATTTAAAACAAAACACTTGCACCCAAAAGGATGGAAATAGCTAATGTTAGGCTTTTTGGATTTCAAAATCTCATAAGGTGTTTTCTTTAAAATTGGCCTAATCATTACTCGATTTACAATATAACAAGCGGTGTTTGTGGCTTCCGCCCAAAAATATTTAGGTAAATTGTTTTCACAAAGCATAGTTCTAGCCATTTCTTGTAAAGTTCTATTTTTCCTCTCAACTACCCCATTTTGTTGAGGAGTTCGAGGAGCCGAAAAATTATGGCTAATACCATTTTCATTTAGAAAATCTTCAAACCCTAAATTTTGAAACTCGGTTCCATGATCACTTCTAATATGAGAAATTTTAAGCTCAAGATCATTTTGGGTTAATTTTGAAAATGTGATGAATTTTTCCAAAGCCTCATCTTTAGTACTTAAAAAGAGAACTCAAGTAAATCTAGAAAAATCATCAACTAGCACAAAAGCATAAGACTTACCACCCAAGCTCATAGTCCTAATTGGCCCAAATAAATCCATGTGAATTAGTTGTAAGCATCTACTAGTAGAAACATCATTAATGGATTTAAAGGAAGACCTATGTTGTTTACCATTTGAGCATGTATCACGAATTTTATCATTTGAAAATTTTATTTTGGGTAAACCTCTAACTAGATTTAGAGAGACTAGTTTTTCTAAAACACTTATGCTAGCATGTCCTAGCTTCCTATGCCACAACCATGCATCATTTTCATTTTGAGCAACTAAGCATGCATGAGATGTATGTATGTCATCTAAATGCACCATGTATATGTTTCCTATGCGATAACCTATGAGCATAATATTATTAGATTTAATGTCTACAATTTTGCATCCATTTTTATCAAATAAAACATTAAATCCTTTATCACACAATTGACTTATGCTCAATAAATTGTGTTTAAGACCATCGACATATAAGACATTTTCAATGAGAATGGTAGAGTGATTACCTATGGAGCCAATACCTTTAATGTGGCCATTGGAGTTGTCACCAAATGTTACTACTCCTCCACTTTTTGGCTTTAGATCCATGAATCGACTCTTGTCTCCGGTCATGTGCCTCGAGCATCCACTATCAAGGTACCATGAGTTTTGACTTTGTGCTTTGGCCTTGTAGCAATGCTCCCCCTACAAACAAAGATATTAAACCTTGGTTTTTGGTACCCAAATCATTTTGGGTCCATGAGTGTTAGCTCCCAAAACCTTGGTTCCCTTAGGAATCCAAGATGACATAGCAATAATATTATTAGATTTGACAAGTTCCTTAGGAACCCATACACTTCTAATTCTTTTAGCTCTACTATGTCTAGGATAGCTACTTTGTTTGTAGTAGTTAGTCTTTTTCTTAGGTTGGTGTGTTCTAGATGATTCTCCTACTTCAAGCTTGACACTACCAACATTTTTTAAAGACTTCTTGAGCTCATTTAGCTCACCCAACACCTTTTGGTGTTCACAATTACATTGAGACAAAAGATTATTAAGATCAACATTTTCATCTTGAAAGAATTTAAGTTCATCTTTTAATCCTAAAATCTTTTTCTCAAGTTTAGAATTAGCTTGAGTAAGTGAGTCATTTTTCTCATTTAGTTCTAGAATAATCTTTTTATTCCTAATGACTGACTCCTTATACTTCTCAACTAATTCATCATATACCTCTTGTAACTCATCATATGCATCATTTAATTCTTCATATGAAAAATCTAAAGTAGATGAGTTAGAGGTTACCAAGGAGGAATCTTCCTCAAGTGCCATGAGGCAAAGATTAGCCACTTCTTGTTCGTCATCCTCCGATGACTCCTCATCACTCCAAGTAGCAAGTTTTGCTTTGAGTCTCTTCTTCTTCTCAAAGCCCTTCTTCTTGAGTTGAGGGCACTCCGAACGGATGTGGTCGGGTTGTTTGCACTCAAAGCAAATGATGGGATCTTTTCCTTCTTCTTTGTTCTTGCCTTTGAAGTCCACCTTCCTTTGGATTTTTCTTCCCCGGTTGGACCTCATGAAACGTGAGAACCGTTTGGCTATCATAGCCAATTCTTCAAGTTCATCCTTCTCACAAGATGAGCTCTCATCATGTTGTGAAGCTTTAGCCTTGAGAGCTATTCCCATCTTCTTCTTCTTCTCAACCTCAAGCTTCTCTACCCTTTTTTTCTTCTTTCTTCTTCTCATCTTCCCTTCCTTGCTTCATGATCTCATGAGTAAGGAGAGAACCCACAAGCTCATCAAGCTTCAATGTCTTCAAGTTCTTTGCTTCGATGATAGCAGTTCTCTTCCCATCCCAAGACTCGGGAAGTGAATAGAGTAGCTTCCGGACAAGCATGTCTTCCGGTATGATCTCTCCAAAGCCCTTTAGACCATTGACAATCGTGGAGAATCGATCAAACATCTTTGACACCGTCTCATCGGGCTCCATCTTGAAATTTTCATAGCTAAGATTGAGAATCCCAATCTTAGTTTCTTTGACATCATTGGTGCCTTCATAAGTGGTCACAAGAGTGTCCCACACTTCCTTGGCACTTTCAATTGATGAGACCTTTGAGTAGATGTCCGGACCGAAAGCACAAAATAGCATGTGGAGAGCTTTGTCATTGACTTGAATCTTTTTCCTCTCCTCTTCACTCATCTCCACTTTCTTCTTTAACACCATCTTGCCTTCACTATCTTGCTTTAATGGAATATATGGCTCATCCTCAATGACATCCCACACAAGATAGTCATTTGATTTGATGAATAGACGCATTCTATTCTTCCAAAAAGAATAGTTATCACCGTTGAAGAAGGGAGGCTTTGTGGTCGATTGTGACTCGTACATGCCGGAACCGGAGGTTGAAGCCATCTCTTGATATTTTGATGATCACACTCTTCCAAGGATCTCATCTTGTGGTTGTTAATCCTCAAAGAGTTAAGCTCTGATACCAATTGTTGAGTGGATCGCAAGATCGAAATTGACCAAGAGGGGGGTGAATTGGAAAATTAAAGTTTTGTGGTGGAAATTTGCAAATCAAAAATGATGGACAAGAGATTTAGAGTGGTTCAAGTTCCAAATGAACTCTACATCCACTACCTTAGCTTCACTAAGGATTTGCAACAATTCCACTAAATTGCTCTTCCCCTTTTCTAGGACAAGGAGGCAACCCTTTACAATTTCGGTTGATTTTTCTACCCAAAAATCAACCCAGTCCTCACACAAGTGAACAAAGAAATTTGAAGGCTAATAAGGTATCTCTCAATACAAATGATAGCCCCAATACAAGCACTCAACCCAATTTGACAAAGTATGAATGAAGATTACAATTGGGATTTCTAGACAAATATGAATTTTGGCACAATTGCTTGGATTTGATGAATAAGTGTTTTCTTGAAGATCAATAGTTGTTGTTGTAGCTTTTGGATATGTCTTTTATACCTCCTCATTGATTTCTAGCCGTTTGGGTGGTTGGAAATATAAATGGAGTCGTTGGAACCCTCTCTTACCACCATTAATGCACTTCTGCAGCTACCGGTATCGGTACGCGGGAAGGAGTATCGGTACCTGTCTCAGAAAAAGAAAGAGTCGTTGTGTGCATTTAATAAGGGGTATCGATACGCGCGTAAGCGTATCGGTACTGGGTATCGAAACGGCAATGGTCGTATCGATACTATTTTCTGAACTTAGCTCACTGTCCAAATCCGTATCGGTACGAGGGTTAGGAGTATCGATACGGGTCAACGAACTTTTAAAGTTTGGTTACCAACCAACTGACACCAACGATCATATTTTTAAACCGACTTAATCTTTAAAAATTATAAGGGTAGTATCGATACGAGGGTTTGCCGTATCGGTACGATATTCAAACTCTTGAAGTTTAACACAGGGCAGTATCGATACGAGGGTTTGGGGTATCGATACTGGTTCCGACAGTAACCAAGTTTGGTAAAATGGTATCGATACGCTTGATGCTGTATCGATACGCCTGGACGATTTTCAATGGTTTTGCCTTGGAACACTTAGAAAATATTTTGAGTTTGAGTTTTATAAATCAGTTTTAAAGTGTTGGTGTTTTAAAACTTATTAAGGGACTTTTTAAAAACAATTTTAAGTTTTACAAAATGATCCTTAAAGATTTAATTATATCAAAATCAAACATAGGTTTTACATTCTCCAACACAAATTCCCGCTTCTAAACAACCTCAAACACAATTCAAACAATCCCAATCAGCCCAACATCAAAAGACCAACCCGGAATACAATTCAATCACAATTTACCATGTTGCAAGCCATGACCAAACCCCATTTCTAGCAATCTCGGACAGCCCCAAAACCACATCCAAAATCCATGTTTCCAACACCCATTGCACCCACAAATGATCCCAAATCAACCCCCAACCATAGTACTACCAATAGCCTATCAATTCTCACCTAAAACAACCCCCAAAATTCACCAAAAACCCTTCAAAAAAACCCATTTATACCCAAATTCGGGATTCAACATAAAACTATGTAAAAATTAACTATGTTGGACCTTATGGGTAGTAAACAACATATATAATTTCAACAAATCGAAAGCTCAAATTAAAGACATTAAAGTTTGCATTTTTAACCTAAAAACCCAAAACCCTAAATTTCAAAATCTATGAGCTTTATGAAAATTAAAGGTACCATCTTAAAGAGGAAGAGGAGGACAAGTTGAAAATGGTTTTACCTTCAAAAAATCTCCAACAATGAGCAAGGAAGATGATGGAAAAGTGATTTGGGGTAAAGGGAGCTTTTCATGTTGGAATGGGGAAGTGAAGAGGGAAGAAGATGGTGAATAGCTCTTTTAAAATTAAGGGAAAACTACACCGGTGGTCCCCAAACTATTACCATTTTCCTATTTTGGTCCCCAAACTATGTTTTTCGGCAAAATCGTCCCTTCTGTTACATAGTTCTCCTGTTTTAGTCCCCGGCGTTAAATAGCTAACGGTTTTGCTGATGTGGCATTTTTTAAGAGGAGAGAAAAATGATTAAAAAATATTTAAAAATGCCACGTCAGCAAAACCGTTAGCTATTTAACGTCGGGTGACCAAAACAGGAGAACTATGTAACAAAAGGGACGATTTTGCCGAAAAACATAGTTTAGGGACCAAAATAGGAAAACAGTAATAGTTTGGGGACCACCGGTGTAGTTTTCCCTAAAATTAAAAATAGGTTTTTAATTCCCCAATTCCATTAAATTACAAGTATGCCATTAATGAGATGGCAACTCTCCCTTACTTTAAAATCCATCACATTTTAGTTTCATTTCAAATTAGTTCAAACATAAAATGTTTATTTTGAAAATAAAACAAGACACAAGGTCCAAATAATGTATAATATTATTTAATCATAAACCGAGACCCAAAATATTATTTAAATATTATTTCCACCCGACCCCCAAACCCGGGTGTTACACGGTCAGAATTAAAAAATATAGTGGAGAGGCTATTGTTTTTGGGTTGATAGCTTAGGTATTGGAGAAGCGGGGTGTTTCTGACGAAACAAGGTTTAGATCTAGGTTTAGGATAAAAAATGGAATTTTTTTGGTAGAACTAGGGTTCCGGAGACGGTGGTGGTCAGAGTTGCAGACGGTGGTTAGAAAAATCAGGGTTGGCCGGAGAAGATGACCGGAGAAGGTCCGATCATCGGAAAAAGGTTGAAGATGGTCGGACGGTGGTCGAAGTTTACAGAGTTGCCAAAGAAGATGACCGGAGAAAGTCCGGTCATCAGAAAGAGGTAGGAGAACACTGGAGATGATATCTGGTGACCGATATCATCTTGGCAGTTAGAAAACATGTCGGAGAGATTTTAAGGGATGAGTGAAGATCAAAACGAGGGTTTTTTAAAAGTTCTTGGTGAGTTCTTGTGAAAATGAATTTTGATCTTTAAAGAACATGTTTCGAGGAAGATTTAAGTGTTTGTGAGGATCAAATTAGGTTTTTTGGAAGAACTGATGTAGAACATGAAAGGAAACGAGGGTTTTGATCTTTGAAAATAGTTTTAGGGAAGGGTTTCGGTGTTTGTAAGGATCAAATGAGGGAATTTTGAAGAACTAGGGAAGAACATAGGCAAAAGTTGAGGTTTTGATCGAAAAGGGTTTAAGTTTTTAAGATTTTGGGTGTTCGAGTACAGAGAATTTGGAGAGAGAGGGAAATGAGGAGAGATAGATGAGAGTGGCCAAATGGTCGTTCCAACTCAATTTGGCCTATTTATACCGAGTTGGGAACGTCACCGTTTTGAAGAAGCGATTCGGGAGGGGATCCGCGCGTTTTTGCGCGGGTTCGGGTACGAGTCCGTGACGCGGTCGATCAAAATAAACTGGTTTTAGTCTGGGTTTTAGCCTAGTGGGCCGTTGGTATTAGGCTTGGTTCAAACGGGTATGTGCTAGTCTTTTAAGGGTTTTAGGTTTGGGCTCTTGGGTTTTGATTTCTTTACAAACCAGTCACCATTTATTTGTAATTTTGTCACTCAATCCTCAATTTAATTCAATTTGGTCATCTTTCCAGCATTTGTTTATTTTAATTAATTGTTTTGTGGGTAAACTATATCATTGACCACCGAACTAATTGGGGATTCCTATTTTTACCACCGAACTAACGAACTCGTCAATCAGACCACCGAACTTATTAAATTAATCTATTTTAACCACCGTTGTTAAAAAAATAACAGAGGGCTGACGGAAGGATGACGCGGCAGTTAACAAACTTTTATAAAATTACACATTTAATCATTGCTATTTGCACATTTTTTTCAATTTAGTCCTAATTTTAAATTAATAAAATAAATTAATTATTTAATTAAGTGATGACACATGTCAACACCTTATTGGAGGACTTTAATTAATTATATTTGATTTTATAAATTTATTTTCCTCCTCCAATCAAGTGGTGACACGTGTCACCACTTAGTTGAAGGAAAATTAAGCAAATTTGGAAGAATGAGGTTGGGTGGATCAAACTTGGGACTTGTGGGTTTCAAACCCACACCTTTACCACTGCACCAAGCCTTTCTTAATGGCATGAATTGTGCCATTTAATATATATGTTAAAATGCAGTAAATGTTAGGGGAGAAAAGTAAAAATGATTGAAAGGGGATTCGAACCTAGACCACTTGGGATGTGTATAATCACACAAACATTCGATTTAAAATATTCGAATATTTTTATTTTTCATATTTAAATTAATTCGAATACTTGATTTAAATATTTTAAATTGAATATTTATTTTTTTTTCTTTTTCATACTTTAAATATTCGATTTAATTTAAATACTTTAAAATATTCAATTTAATAAAAAATTTGCTTTTCCAATTTAAAAAATATTTATTAAAATGTTTAATAAATTTTATTACAATTTTTAATACAAGTTTTCCATTTTATTACAAATTTTAATACACATATTCGATTTTAATAAATATTCGATTTAATACAAATTTTTCTTTTCCAGTTTAAAAAATATTTGTTAAAATATTTGAATATTTTAAATAAAAATTTTAAAGTATTTAAATTAAGTCGAATATTTAAAGTATGAAAAAGAAGAAAATGTTTTTAAAATATTCGATTTAAAATATTTAAATCAAATATTTGATTTAATTTAAATATGAAAAAGAAAAAATATTTGAATATTTTAATGAAATTTCTTTTCTTTATATCGAATGTTTGTGTGATTGTACACATCTCAAGTGGTCTAGGTTCGAATCCCCTTTCAATCATTTTTACTTTCTTCCCTAACATTTACTGCATTATAAGATATATACTAAATGCCGCAATTCTTATCAATGAGAGAGGCTTGGTGCAGTGGTAAATGTGTGGGTGTGAAACCCACATGTCCCAGGTTCAAACCACCCTATTACTATTCTTCCAAATTTGCTTAATTTTCTTTTAACCAAGTGGTGGCATGTGTCACCACTTGATTGGAGGAGGAAAATAAATTTATAAAATCAAATATAAATAATTAAAGTCCTCCAATAAGGCGTTGACACGTGTCATCACTGAATTAAATAATTAATTTATTTTGTTAATTTAAAATTAGGACTAAATTGAAAAATGTGCAAATAGCAAGGACTAAATGTTTAATTTTATAAAAATTTCTTAACTGCCACGTCATCCCCCGTCAGCCCTCTGTTAATTTTTTAACGGCGGTGGTCAAAATAGGTTAACTTAATAAGTTCAGTGGTCTGATTGACGAGTTTGTTAGTTCGGTGGTCAAAATAGAAATCTCCAATTAGTTCGATGGTCAATGGTATAGTTTATCCTTGTTTTATTTAATTGCTTTATTTAATTGTTTAATTAATTCATATGCTTGTATATTATTTTAGTCACCATACCATATATTTTTTGAGAAATTAATCACATGTTAAAAAATGAGATTAGAGCCATTAGTGTAGTTCACTTAATCATAATTAAATAGGGGAGATCATTGTAGAAAATAAGTGGATATTTGAAATAATGTTAGAACATTCAATATTGGCTAGTGTCACAATGTAGAGTGATGTTAACCAATGAGTGTTCCGATAAAAGTTTCGATTTTTCACTTTAACTTAGAAAGTGGAAATAAATCAATAATTAGGTAAATTTAAAAATTAAAATAGGGTTAATGATTAGAGACATCTTAATTATGAATGTTGTTACTTTTGGGCTCGTTAAAGGAAGTGCCCAATATTATTTTGGGTGTTTTCTTTTATGACCAAAATTAATAACATTCATAGAATTTTAATCAAATTAATTAATGGAGCCTAATTAGGGTTCGTTTAAAAATGGCAAAACAATAATTAATTATGCATAAAATCTTTTGTGTTGAGGTACATTTTTCGAATATAAGTTGAAGTGTCCTAATGCAACTGGATGTTTCATAATTATATTCGATCGAAATGTATTTTCTTACAAAAGGATATTCTCATTCGGAATAAAATTCATTTTACAATTAAAAGATTTAATTAAATCTAGATTAATGTTCGAAATGTCAAAATGTCACGTGTAATTAATAAGGTACCAATAACGGGCGTTCGTAAGGGTGCTAACCCTTCACTACACGTAACCGACTCCCGAACCCGAACTTTTCAAAAAAAATCTCTGGTGCGTTTTTATGGTGTCCGGCCTACCAAAGTGGCCGGTGGCGACTCCAAAATGATTTTTAAGCAAAATAAAAGGTATTTTTGACTAAAAATGAAAATTAATTAATTACAATATAAAATGGGTCAAAACCCTGATTTTCCAAAAACTTAATCGTCAGGCTATTTTTATTCTAAACAATTAAAAAGCGGGGTTTTAAAAAACGGTCACGACATCATTCAATCTTGAAAAATCGGTTAAAATTAGTAACAGTTCCACATGTATCTTAGGGTGGGCCCGTGCTCACTCTAAACTTTTTAAACTTCACACATTTGACTTCAATTTTCGTAGTTTTTATGAATTGATCTTTAATTTTTTTTAATCTTTATAAGTCATCCTGAGATTTTAAGATTTGACGTGTATACACCCTCAAAAATATTCTAGTTGAAATAAAAGCAAAAAAGGTCGCTTAACAACATGCCTCCTAATCTATTTCTTTTTCATCGTCTATTGTTGATGTTGCATCACATCGTTTTAATCTTGAAAATCAATTTTCCTTCATAAGAAAGACAAAAAGGCTCAACAAAATTATGAAGGAAACCTCTCAAAACTAAGTAGCTTTGAACTTTCGAAGGAAATAAACAAAATTATGAATATCAATAGGGGTGGTGATCGTGAAGGAGAAAAACGTGGGTTAGTTTGTGGATGGTATTGAAGTCGATCCAGTTTGATTCATTAGGCACAAAGAATAAATCTCTCTTGGGATGAGGAGCAATAGATTTTCGTTCCAATTCCATTTGACGACGAAACATGAAGGTTTCAGAACAAGAAAGTGAAGCGTTGAATGCTAGATTTGTGGAGTTTTGAGGTATTTTTCATGTAAACAAACATTAAATTTGTGTTCGAAAATCAAGAGAGTGAAATGAGTTCGATGAAAAATTGTATGACTCATCGATTATCGTCAATAATAATTAATGGCAGTCAGCTAATAGTTGATCGCAGCTAGTGATGACAAAATTTGGACAAATATAGAGAAAATGAAAGGAAGAAAAATGAAAAGAAATAAGGTTTTATGAGGGGTAATTTAGGGGGATAATCCATTTTGGATTATTAATTAGGAATATAGGGGAGTTTGGGGGATATTTTGGCATTTAGGCCAAAATCTACAGGACCACGCCACCCCCTTATGGCGTGGTCACTTTTTAGCACAACCTCGCCACCTCTTTATGGCGAGGTCACATGGACCACGTACCTATATAGCCAAGTAACATCTACTTGAATCATGTAAGGTACGTGGGTTGCATGGTCCATGTGACCTCGCCATAAGGAGGTGGCGAGGTCCTGTAAATTTTAGCCTAGATGTCAAAATATCCCTCAAACTCTCTTATATCCCTAATTAATAATCTAAAATGGATTATCCCCCAAAATATCTCTTTTATGAGACCCAAAACAATGTCTTATTGTGTAAATTTAATTTTTCAAAATAATTTTAGTGTCGTCTACTACGTCATAATGTTGTTAAGTACTTAACGATAAAATGACCAAAACAATTTGATAAACAAGTGACTAAAACAAGAATAATCTACAAATTGAGTGATTAAATTAAAATTTTAAGTTTCAATGACTAAAATAGGAGATAGAAGAAAGTTTAATGGTAAAATTATGCAATTTACCTTTTTAAAATTAATTTTTCACTTTGAAGGAGTTTCATTCTATTTGTGAATGAGTCGAAAAATAAGTGTAGAACGTGTAAGACACTGGCCAACAAAAAATAGAATGTAGCACGTGTATGACACGTGCTTCACAGAGATATATATTTAAAACTGTATGATAGAGAGAGACGCCTCGTTTGACCCTTGTTTTACGCTTTTCAGTCCTAAAAAAAGCTGCCGTCACCGTCTCCGTTACCTAACGCCTTCAGTTCCAAACGGCGCCGATGTCTCGATCATTTCCTTATTCAACTCCGTCTCTTTAAACAGAATCCGTTCCCTCTCTCTCTCTCTCTCAATGGGATCATATTTTCCAAGCTCTCAATTTTCTCTGGATTCAAATCCTCTCCTTTTAGGTAATGATAATACTAATCATTTATTTTTTATTTTTACCTTGTCTTTTTAGGGTTAGGGTTTTTGTGTGTGTGATTGATTTGATTTCCTTTCAAATCTGCTCCTTTTTTGCGACTCTCACTTTTCTGTTGGAATTTTATTGGATTCCGGTTCCTGTAGAATCATGGATTTGCTTCTTCTTCTTCTTTTTTTAACTCAGTTTATATTCTGTTTGTTTTGATGGGTAAGAAAAATGATAGAAAGTGAAAATTTTGAAATCTTTAATTTTTTAGGGTATTTTGGATCTTAGATAATAAAAACATTAGCTTGATTCGGCCTTGATATAAGCATACTTTTGATTATTTTGAATCCATTTTAATATAGAAAAATTGAGATTGAATTGGTTATTTGTATATGTTTTTTTTTCTTTCAGGTTGGGTTAACAATGTTACTGCACTTGTTCGTGTTCAGCTGTAGTTTGAATTTGATTGATTGATGAAACTTATTGGATTTTGTTGTGCTTGGAATTGAATCATGAAGATTTTTATGAGGTTTACCAGTGGTTTTGTGGATTGATTGGTTACAAATCTACCATTTGGCTCAAAATTTTCATTTGATTTATGAAGATGTCTATAGGGAGTTTTTGTTGATTGTTAGGGTTTTTAAGTTCTAAACAGTGAAAAAAGAGTTAATATTTAGAAGAGCAAGGAAATAAAGAATGGGGGAAGCTCTTCTCACTACTCTGTCAATGGAGACGGATCACCCGTCTACACTTCTGTCTATGGATTCCGGTTCTTTTCTGCCGGATGAATTGGAGAGAGAGATGAGTCGATCTATGATGCTTTCTCGGCCACCTGATATCAATCTACCGTTATCATCTGAGCTGAGCCCACCTCCATTGGCATGGAACGATTCATGTGACATCTTAGATGTTAGCCTTGCACCCCAGATTTACGAAGCCGTTGTCAATGTCCCAAAAGTGGCTAAGAAGTGTATCAAGCGTCTTGACAGTGTATGGGGTGCTTGGTTTTTCTTTACTTTCTACTTCAAGCCTGTTTTAAATGGGAAATCAAAATCTAAGGTAATTAGGGACAGCAATGGCTTGTCCGGGTATGACAAGTCAGACTTGGAGCTGGATGCGTTCTTGGTTCAGCATGACATGGAGAACATGTATATGTGGGTTTTCAAGGAAAGGCCCGAAAATGCACTTGGTAAGATGCAGTTGAGGAGTTACATGAATGGTCATTCTCGGCAAGGGGAGCCCCCGTTTCCGTTTAGTGTTGGTAAAGGTTTTGTTAGATCTCATAGAATGCAGAGGAAACACTACAGGGGTCTCTCTAATCCTCAATGTTTACATGGGATTGAAGTTGTGACGTCACCAAACCTCTTGAATCTTGATGATGAAGAGAAGAGGAGATGGAGAGAACTTACCGGCAGGGATATAAACTTCTCTATTCCTCCTGAAGCAAGTGATTTTGCAGCTTGGAGGAATCTTACTAACACAGAATTCGAGCTTGAGCGTCCCCCTGCTCCTTTGAGGGGTAATTTTAATTCCCACACTAGGAAGCTGCTTAACGGTACTGGTTTGAACTTATCATCTCAGCCGATAGAACATAGCAATGGTAATGGGATAGATTTATCACCTGTCTGTAATAAACGGAAAAAGGACTATTTCCGGAATGGAAATGATGAGGATCCTTGTTTACCTAATAATTTGCATTCCAATGGAGTTTTGGATATGAAATTCCACCCAGTCGAGCCAACATGGATGAATGAATTTAGCGGGGTAATGAAGAATGTGAATGGGCCCGTAACAGCAGCAAAAACGATATATGAAGACGATGAAAGCTTTTTGATCATCGTCAGCATGCCATTTTCGGATCTTCAAAGGGTGAAAGTTACTTGGAGAAATACTCCCTCACATGGAATTGTAAAGATATCGTGTGTGAGTACAGCTTGCATGCCATTCATTAAGAGACATGATAGGACATTTAAGCTAACAGATCCAGCACCCGAGCACTGCCCTCCGGGGGAATTTATTAGA
The DNA here is from genome assembly GCA_958450335.1 of Hibiscus tridactylites. NCBI lineage: Eukaryota > Viridiplantae > Streptophyta > Magnoliopsida > Malvales > Malvaceae > Hibiscus > Hibiscus tridactylites. Next base: position 70,972,706 of record OY288280.1, read on the forward strand.
GAAATTCCCCTTCCAAACCGTATTCCTGAAAATGCTAAACTGGAAGCATACCATGATGAGACTGGAACAATGCTCGAGATTATCGTGCCCAAGCATCATGGAGGACCAGAAGAGCACGAGGTCCGTGTCTGCTTTCGCCCCTCCCCATGGAGTGAACGACCATTCATGGACCTCGAGGAATCAATATTGTGATACATGTAAGGATGTTAGTGTTTGGTGCATCATTGTTTACTAACCTCATTCCATGAGGAAATCTATATGAATTATAACTGCATTTTTTATATTATATGTTTGTTTTTTGGTCATACTGCACGTATTTGATTCATCATAATTATTAACATAATCATCCTTTCACATACATGTAGGTCCTTGCATTTCATTTAGTTTTGGAGCCTGATTGAGTATGTCATGGGAATGGCTAGTATGGTATTTCTTCATCTTTTGATCTGGCGCTGCATTTGCAAGATGCATTCATGTTACATGTGTATACCGTTCGTATCCGTAATTATGCTTTTGACTCGACTTTGATCGGGATTAGGTGCTAATATAGACTTTCTTCTTTTGGGCACTTGCTTCCTATGAAAGATGCACTTACCATTTATTATCGAATTGGATTTAACTGAGAGATACAGTAGAGTTAAATCTCAGGTTGAACTGTTTATGAAATATTTTTCTTTCCTAGTACAAGGGAAGCCACAAGCAGGGAAATTGGGAAGGGGGTGCTGTTAAATAACATTGAGTGGTTGGTTGTATATGAAGGTAGGTCAAGTTCATAATTGCAACTTGTTTAACAATAAGCAAAACTTATCCATGTAGTCTTTAAAAGAAAGGTAATTTATCTGGATAGTTTCAACCTTTTTTTTTCTATGTTAGTCACCTCTGTTAGAGAAGTTTAGCTCAGTCACTCCGGTGCATAGGTGTTTGTGGGTTTAACTTATGCATGAGAGTAATCCATTTTCTGCTTCTTCAAGACTGATTCGGTTCAAAATATTACCCTAAAATTTGGTTCAAATTTGTCCTTGTTTATAAATGATTAATCCAAACATTTTTGCTTCTTATTGTTTTCTGTTTTGATTTTATGTGTAAAATAAATTATGTAAAGATTTTAATGATGTCAAAGATGCAGACCAAATTCTGTTTAGTTGTTTTGTTACGAGGATGAAATGAGGGATTGTAGTTTATAATGTCAGCGTAATTATAATAATTGTACCCTTTTTTTACCGTGAAATTGCATGAATATAACATTAACTAGCGATTATTTTCAGAAATGTAACATGTTCTTGAAGACGTAGGGGTTAGAATTCGACGGTGGGCTTATATGCTTATATTCTGCCTTCATCGTGTGGGAGATTTTTATTGGCTTCACCGCCATCGAAAGTCGAAAAAGTTCGAACACTATTTGAAGTTAAATCCAGCTCTCACCGACTTTAAAAACACTGCAGCGATTTCAATATTTTTGCAAATAAACTAAAGTGTGTTATACTTGTGAAAATAAAAGAAAGGGGAAAACAATATTTGTGCAAAGCTTTCATTAATTAGTAGAATCTATATTATTTTATAATCATGCTAACATGTCTAAAAAAAATAAGATAATAACGGAATGCTCGACACATGACATTTGTTTATCTTTCTTATTTTTTTTCTTCGATTTTTAGGAAACAAACATAAAATTAAAAAAAAAATTAAAAAATGGTTATTTTTAAAAAATTGAACAATCTTATATCCCAAACATTTTGATTTTGGGAATTCATACATTCATAGTGTATTAATTTCGATTTATGCCTTATGTTTTCATCTACATGAACGTGAACCTAGAATATCTAACACTAAAAAAGTAGTATCTATTTTGTCATGATGAGCGAAGTAATTTTTTTATATAAAACTTGAATAACTTATCAATAAAACATTCTTAAACGGACAACTTAAAAGATTACGTAATAATAAAAAATGTCTTGTTTGGTAAAGAAAGGTTTAGACAAAAATTAGAGGTTTGAGGCATAATTAGAGGTTTGACCAGTCAAATTCGCTAATATTGTTGTTTGGTAAACAACAGATTGAAAGAGCGGATTGAGGTGAAATCGCTAATTTTGAAAAAAAAACTCATAATATGAGCTTTTTGAGATTAGAGGTTTGATATTAGAGTTATAAAGACTCTTTTACCCTTACCAGTTACTAAAAATCTCAAAATAACCTAAACTAAATATTTTCTCACCATATTTATAAATTAATCTTATTTACTTTTTTTATTATCACACGTTTATATGTCTATTTAAATTTATTAATTAATTAAATTATATTAAAATAATTATATAAATAATAAATTAATATATAAACCATTTGAATATGTTTAAAAAAGTTATATTGAAAATAATTTTATAGATCTAATTAATAATAATTAGATACAAAATATTAATAACTAATAAACTATTCAAACAAGTATTGAATATAATCATGTCTTTATATGTCATTTTGCTTATTTAAATAATCTAACAATTATCCGCTATTAGTTAATTTTACCAAACACTTTTATACAATCAGCTGATATAATCTGCTAGTCAAATCAACTAATGCAATCAACTATCAGCTAATGTAATTAACTATCCGCTGATTGTCAAACAGGTCCAAACATCCATTTTAACAACAAAAAAAACAAAAAATATTAAAACTTCAATAAAAGAAAGTACAGCTTGGACTCTAAATTTATAATTAAACCATAAATAAAAATATTAAAATTCCGTAACACTAATAATAGATAATCTTATCAACATTGTCATTATTAATAAGAACAACCACATATTTCAAATATTAATGGTAAAACGAGCATCAAAATACATATATCTCAAGCGTATTTTTCTATATTGTTGTTATATAAAAACCTCGAAAATCAAAATAGGTAAATCTATATTACTTTTAAAAAAGAAAAGAAAAGAAAACAAGATTCATTGAAAGCAAGAAACAGTTACAAAAAGTTCCTAAGTTCCGATGAAGGATTTGAGCAGCAGTCTACCAGACACAAACCCTTGAGACTAGCTTTCATCACCCAATCCGTCACCTTGTTACAACAAGGTTTAACAAAACAAAAAGAAAAGAAGGGAAAAGGGGCTGCAATCTCTTTCACCACAGCAGCTGACTCCCATGCTAAAAAAGCTTTGAAGTTAAGACGAGAGATAACACCTTTGTTACCGGAGGAGTCTCGAATGACACAAGCAGCTGCTGCATTACCGGAGTGGCAATCAAAGGCACCGTCGCAATTTACTTTAACAACGCCTTGAGGAGGAGGAACCCAGGAAACAGAGAGAGAGAAACGGAGACCCCAATGATAACCACGATGTCCAAATGGAACAAGAAAATAAAAATTCCTCATACAAAGCAAAAGCTCTATCCCAAACATGGACAGGAGACCCCAACGAAGCAAATTTTTTTTATTAAGGGGAGAATCGGGGATTATCTTCATCATTTGGTGTAACTTCCAATGATACCATGACAGGTACATGTCCTACATGGGTATACACAAACTATTTATTAAGGATTATATCTTCGTACTCATATCTGGATATACGTCAAACATTTGTGTATAACATGAATAGTTTAAGGAAAATGGAGGGTAGGATTAACATGGTACTTCGTCCCTTCCTTTGTTGGGGTGGACGGGCTTCTTACAGTAGTTCATACATCTATTGCAAGTCTTATAGAACTGGCTTCAAATTTACAATTATTAAGAACTGGATTCGCAATATCGAACAACATGCTTCAGACAATGTCAACAAGATATTAGTTAGAAACAAGGTTGACATAGATGAGAGCAAAAGAGTAAGATTTTCTGAAAACCACTTGTTTCGTTTTTGCTAGTGGGTTAGGGTTCATTACATGCGGAGGCAACCGTTCTCTATTACTCGCCTTGTGTTGCTGACTTTGTTTCGTGTAGGCTGTGCACTCTTGCTCGTTAATGTGTGACAAAACGATGTGTTTCGGGTAATAATCGGATTCGTATATAATTTGTTTTTCAGGTTGTTTCAACCTCGAAAGATCAAGCTCTGGCTGATGAGTATGGTATTAAGTTCTTTGAAACTGTAATCTACATGTTTTCTGCTGACCGAATCTTTTCTTATTCATATGGATTCAAATTTTCTACCAAACTTTTACAGTTGGGAAGTTTTCGAGCTATGAGCTCGGTGTTGCGGGGAGGGTTCAAATGGGTTGCGCTCCCAAATAAGTATCGGTTTTGCACGGAGAATATAAGTGATTGTATATATCAAAGTCGACATTTGAACACATTCAACGGTCTCAATGAAAAGAGAACGTTATTATTTTTAAAAGACACGAGTTCAAAAAATTTATCTACATAATTAAAATAGTAAAAACAAAAAATATATATTATTATATAATCACACCAAAATATTAAAAAAGAAGTCGACACTTGATCGTTGAATTACACCTTAAAAAAGCTATTGAATCATAGGCCAAGGACCTTATCTCAAAGAAAGAGAAGCAGCATAACGAGAGTTGTCATGGCTGGCAATGTCCATCCAAATTTATATATATCATGGAGAGAACATATTTTGTACTCGATGCATTAATTCTACTATTGTTCTTGCTTTTACTGTTGTACTTGTTTATTTACTATTGTTGTTTCGTTCTACTGCTTCGATTCGTCAGTCACATATGTTTTTGTTGTTGGTTGTATTTTTTTTGTTTTGTTTGAATGTCAGCCGATTTTTTGTTAAAAAAATATTACTAACATCAAATTTAAATTTAATTATTTTGTAATAAAAAAGTCAACTCTCCCTTTATTAAATCTTTTAATCATTAATTAAAACTCTTTTAAAATACTCCAAATCAAGAGAGAAATCTGATAAAAATAATTATGTTGAATAGCACTTAAAGATTTAAAGTTCCAATTCTTTTACAAAACAGTCACTAAATTAATTTTGTAAAAATTGCATTTTAGTCACTGCACAAAATGTCGCGCTTCCAAAATCTTAAAATTGATTTTACCAAAATCATTTATATAATTAATTATGATTTCTAAGCATTTTCTCGTATTTTTATCTTAACCCGAACTTTATTTTTCCTAAACCGTTCCCGAAAACTCGGATCTCTAATCTACGCTTTACGGACTTTGAATTGACCTCAAATTCCTTTAAGCTCAAAATCAAGGTGTTACAGATTTTATAAAATTTATGATTATTTAACATTTTTTAAATATTTTTTTTATGATTTTTAATAACTTATATAATTATTTTTATGATTTTTAATCTAAAAAACCCTAGTCAAATAGTGTAAAAATAAATTAAGCCCCTAAGTAAAAAAACACCCAATCAAATCTTTTTATTCGTATCAGTTTCAATGTCAACTGCCCTGCCATCTTAATTTATAAGTTTAATAGTGTAAAAAGACCTTGAATTTTTGAAAAAAATTAATTAAACTTTTAATTTTTTTTGTACTTAATTATGTAACCTCCTCGTCCCGGTCTGGCCGGATGACCGGTCCGAGTGAGCTACACGGGGAAAACCGAGTGAAAACTCCCTAAGGAACTCTCCCTCGGTTAGCAATCCTATTTTTTTTTCATTTTAATCTTGTCTAGATGAGAATTACATCCTAGGTGATCATACAGCGGAACAATATTTACGAAACAATCAATCAAACCCAAACTAACACTTAAAAGCCCATTTTTAAAGTTAAACTGCAGGCGGTATCGATACCCTTAAAGGGGGTATCGATACCCCTTTGACTAGGTCAACAGGGTTTGGTCAACCTGAGGAGACAGTATCGATACCCCAAATGAGGGTATCGATACCCTCCCCTAAAGTTGACTTCCCACGGTCAAAGCCAAGACAACGATATCGATACCCTAGAGGCCAGTATCGATACCGAAATCGACAGTGGCTCCAGTGGCCAAAAAGGTATCGATACTCCCCTCGAGTATCGATACACGAGGCCTGAAACCAAAGGGTAGTATCGATACCAGATCAACGGTATCGATACCCCAGCTACGAAACTGCAGGTTTGAGCTGATTTAGAGCACAAGGAGGCCCCTAAATCCCTCTAACACTTCAACCAACACACTAACATCAATCCCTAAAGCAAACCAACTATAAAACATGCTTCCACAAGAACCAAGGGCATTAAACAACACAAAGAGGCACACATATAATCAAGCAACTTTAGCAATCTAACACCATCTAAGCATCCATACATGGCATCACAAATGGGCAATTTAACACATAAGGTCATACATAAAACTCAAAGGCCTTAAAAGATACATGATAAGCATAAAGAGGTTTGCACTATAACAAGGCAACCTAAACGTCTATAGACATGCCACCATACACAAGCATACATCAAAGCTTAACATGTTTTACAAACCAAGGCCAAATCAAAGCATCAACATACATCCAAACTCGGACAACAATACCTATCCCATTGCTTAGCTATTACATTCTATCACTTAAAATCCATACATTGAGCTCACCAAAAGCAACACTTGGAGACCTTTCCTTGCCCATGCCACCCACAAGCTATTTATCTGCATTGTCGAACAAAAGAGAGCGTAAGCATGAAAGCTTAGTGAGGGTAAACTCATAAAACAAACCTTCGACAATGCAGGGTCCAAGCACGAGCTACAACCAAGATAAAATGCATGACCATACCTTTGATCCACACGAGCCATAAATATATAAATGATGCATGAACATATATCCAATATCATGTCATGCTCAACATGTTTAAATCCATCACACATGTAATCACATATTGGAAACATAAACCACAATCCGTATTGGCACCTAGCTATGACCCGAATACGCGGATAACCCGTTGGAACGCATTTCCAACAACAACATTACCTCGGTGGGATTCCACTCATCACCGGTCCTTGCATGTGCGGGATTCCACTCATCGCCACATGCCCTACGGATGGGATTCCACTCATCATCACGTAGAAATATAAATAAAATTTCCGGGCGAACCCGTACTCCTCCTTGGTGACTCAACGCCACCAAGGCCATGCGCGACTTTTGACTCATGTGTACACACTAACATCCTAATGATCGATCATTTGTACCCAAGCATACTAGTGCCAATACTACACATTTCATTAATCATTCATAATGTCAATTCATAACACTTCCGTGCTTAGCACGTACTCACCATGACTTACCATCATGTATAAACCACATTTTCATGTCTAGCATGTACTCACCATGAACCCCGGATCATACAAACACCTCATAATATCGTTACACATGTCAACACTACATGCATCTCAACAACACAATTGCCACATCATATTTTACACACATGTATATCTCTATCACATTCATCATCATCATGCACGTAACAATGCATTAAGCCATGCCTCCACATACATGTATAACAACATAAGCATAGCCACCATAAGCAAGATTAAACATGAGGCATAATTCAACACTTCGAAGATCAACCAAGGTCTCTAACTAAAGTTTGGGATTAGGCCACCACCCTAATCCCAACTCTAGGTGGGTCTACCAATCCCAACCTAGTTCACATGCTTGAACCAACACTTGAAAACCATTTAAAAGTATTTAACCACTCACCTCTACCTCCAAGCTCAAATACAAAGCAACCATGGTCTTCAATTTTTCGGATTTGCTCCCAAGGCTTCACCAACCCAAAACCAAGCTTCTAGACATCTCAACACAAGTAAAACAACCACAAATCAATTCATCAATTAAAGTAGCAAACCCGGAACACTAATCACACACCAAACTCAACATTTTAACCCATAAACAACCCCCAAATTGCCAAATTCGAGCAGCCCTCATACACAGCCCAAAACTTGTGATTTCAACACGTTTAGCACATTCAAATGCTCCCAAAATAGCCCCCAACTATTACCCTAACACCAACCTTCAATTTCCAACACAAACCACACCAAAATTCCCATTTTCGTACTCCAAACTTACCCAGCAGAAAATTCCATTTTCAAACACCCAAATGACATTTAAATGGTCCCAAATCATCCTCCTAACATACCCTAACCATCAGCCCTCTAATTACACCTTAAAACCCACCAAAAATCAACTTTTTGACACCTTAAAAATGGGTCCAAGAACCCACTTCGGAAATTCATCAAAATTCAACCAAATTAACATATAATGTATATCTCAACTTGATTAAACAAAACCCCAACTCAATTTAATAAAACAAGATGAAAACCCCATAAAAATCTAAACTTTTAAATCAAACCCTAATTTCAAAAAGTTCATAGTTTTAAAAACTATAACCATGGATAGATAGGAATTAAAGAGGAGAGTGAGAATATACCTTCAATTTTGAAAAAGGCCTTGAGATGAGGGAGAAACCATTGGAATAATGAATTTAGGGTTTGGGGAGGTTTTTGGGTGTTTTCACGTTGGGGGGGGGGGGAGGAAATGAGAAAGATGATACTTTTTTTTTGTTCTTTTTACTTTCAAAAAGGTGGTCTAGCTTTCTTTTTAAAAGTTTGAGTCAAATTACCAACAAGATCCCTCCTTTACTATTTAGAGCCCAATTAGATCACAATTTAGGTTGAATCGTTTTAATTTAATTTTATTGACTCGAACTACAACCTGGATAACTCCTAACCCCAAAACACGGGTGTTACAAATTAAGTCATTGAATTAATAAATTTAATCAATTAAGTTTTTGACCAACATTGACTGTTGAATCTAACAAGTTCTTTTAGATTAGTTAGTACAACACATTGTGTCACATTGTTACCACTTGACATTTTCAGATTATTTTATTTTATTTTTAAAATTCTTAAAAATTCGTAAATTTCATATGATAGAAATGTAGTGTATCATATGACAGTAATATCTAAAGAAAAAATTGCTAAAATTTAATGGTCAATGTTGGCCAAAGGACTTAATTGATTAAATTTATTGATTTAAGGGCTTAATTTGGTGCAAAAAATTGTAAGAGTTTAATTGATTTTTTCAAAAGTTCAAGAGATCCTTACACCCTTAAGACTAATTTATAATTTAATTGAATCTTTTTATTATATTTATAATTAAAAAAATTTAAATTGATTATATTTGATTTACATTCATTGATACGATGTAACCCCTCGTTCCGGTCTGGCCGGATGACCGGTCCGAGTGGGCCACACGGGGAAAACCGAGTGAAAACCAGTTAAGGTTCCCCCTCGGTTAGCAACCCTAAATTTTTTTCTTTTATTTTAAATCTTGTCTAGAGGAATATTAAGTCCTAAGTGATTCACAACAGCGGAAGACATCCAAAAAGATCACATTCGAACCCCGACCATACAACCTCAGACCATTTTTAAGCTTACAGGGCAGACCGTATCGGTACCCTAACTAGGGGTATCGATACGCCCTGACCAGGTCAACCCAAGGAGTCAACTCCGGGAAGACCGTATCGATACAGCCCTTGAGCGTATCGATACGCCCTTCTCGGTCAAACCTCCTTGGTCAACAAAGTATACTCGTACCGATACGCGCGAACCCCGTATCGGTACGCACTGCTCTCACCCAATTCTCCAAATTCCAGTAACTTTGGAGGGTATCGATACACAATTGAATTCCAGTGACCAAAAACTGTATCGATACGCCCCCGCGTATCGATACGCCCAACCAAAATTGAGCTCTGCAGGCAAGACCGTATCGATACGGCCCTTAGGCATACCGATACGCCCTGCTCTGCAACTCAGCCTTTTCCCAATTTGGTGACCACAAACCCGACACTAGATGCATTTATGGACTCCCCTAATCACATACAGTATACATACATCAAATCACAATAAAAAATTAGGTTACGAATTAGGGATTTAACTCAATATAGGGTTTTTAATTTTAAGGAATTTTTGGGGTGTTACAACTCTATCCTTCTTACAAGAAATTTTGACCTCGAAATTTTAAACTTAACGACAAATCCCAAAAATTAGCTAACATAACTTAAGGTTCTTCATTCTAAATTCCTCATCCTTCAATATGAAAGTAAAAACTAAAAACATCAAAAATGTACCTGCTATGTCCTCTGGCTCATCATCATAACTCTCATGAGCTCTAGTTGCATAAACCAACCCCGGATGTCTAGTATCGGATCTAGCTGATCTATCACTCTGGGCAGGTCTACCTCTACTAGCAGTACCTGAAGTAGCAGGTCTACCGTGTCCTCTACCCCCAGCAGGAGTCTGTACGGATGCCTGAGACTGACTCGGAACATAGGATGATGAAGGTGCTACCGAAAAATCCCTAAAAAGATGCTCAAATGATCCACATCGGAAACAAGCCCCAGACTACCTCCTACACTCACCCAGGTGCCACCTCTTACAGAAGGAACACTGTGGCACCCCACGTGTACTAGTCGAACCCCCGACACTAACGATTGGAGCAGTGGAAGTCACCGGTCTATCTCTGGAATAACCCTGATGATCAAACTCATCTTTGGCTCTCTTCCTAGACTGGTTACTTTGACTGTGCTAAACTGACGCGGTCGACTGCCTCTTACCCCGATCCATACCCTGAGACTCAGCTTGCCTCAACTCTGCCTCATTACGTTCAGCAGTCCTAGCTCGCAAGGTAATATCTTTGTACTCTTTGTCCAAATGCAAAGACACACCAGTCTTGATCGAAGGTCGCAGACCCTTCAGAAACCAGTTGCACTTCTCTTCCTCTGTAGTAACTAACCCATGGACGTACTGCACCAGCCTCAGAAACTCAATCTCGTACTGATTCACGGTCATGTCATTTTGCTTCAGATTTATAAAGTCCTCTCGACACTTGGCTAGATACTCTGCCCCGACATATCTGTCTCGGAAAGCCTGACGAAAATGATCCCAAGTGATCCGACTAGCAGAAATAACGGTCTTTTCAGCCTCCCACCAGTTTAGGGCTTCACCCTTCAATAAAGATACAACCGCTCTTAATTTCCTATCAGTAGGGTAGTCCATCTCATCAAATAACTGCTGTAATTTCTTCAACCAATACTCTGCGTCAGCTGGATCTGCAGCTGTCTTACCATCAAACATCGACATCCCAGCAGACAAAAACTCAGCAGATATGGGTCTCCTAGAACCCTGTCGAAGATACTCAAGTAGCTCCAAATGCACTGCAGCAACATCAACTCCAGCAGTCCCACTGTTACCGGCTGCACGAGGAACTTCACTCTGAGTCTGCTGATCAGGGTGATCGGTCTGTTGACCACTCGTATGAACCTCAGGTTGCTCCTCAGGTTGCTCATGTTGTGGGTCCTCCTGATGCGGTGGCGAATGCTCAGGAGGATTAACGTCAGTCATATTCGCAGCGGTACGACCTCGACCACGGCCTCGACCTCGGCCAGCCGTAGCTCTAGTACTCCTACGGGGTGGCATAGTATTCTATCTACAAAAGAATTAGAAATAATACTAAGATTAAATTCGGTACTTGGAGTTCTATTCGAAAATATGTCTAAATTCTGAAAATATTTACTTTCTCATAAATACCCATTTTCGCCCCGAAGAAAAAAAAATAGTATGCATGCAAAAATCATTTCCGACTTAAAAATTTTATGCGAGCCACACAGTCTGAGGGTTGAACCTAGGCTCTGATACCACTAAATGTAACCCCCTAAACCCGACCCAAGGGTTATGGGCCGAATCTAGGACGTCGGATTGAAAACGTGTCCCTCAAGTAATTTAAAAACGGTGTCGTTTAACATTAAAATCCATATTTTTGAAAACGCAATCGTATAGATAAAGTAATCTATAATAAAGTAACAAAATATCCATTTAAAATTCTCATGCATGCTAAACAATTTAAAAATCCGCAAATAAATATAAGAGTAATCAAATTTACATAAAAACTCCAAATAATGAAATAACTAGAATAAACCGAAATAAATCTGAAAACTAAAAATATTCATACTAAAAACTGTAATAAATCTGATAATTGTGGTCCTCCAAGTACCGAACTCCTATGTTTGAGAATCTGAAATAGAAGCTAAGGGGGAGTCAGCTATTAAGCTCAGTGTGTCTCTAAGGTGCATCAGACAGAAAATCACAAGAATCATACAGTCAACATAGTTATTTCAGCAGTCAATCGAACATACAAATATACAAGGCACAATGCACCTAAGTCTATGTCATGAACCCATCTACATCACCGTCCGAAGAGTAAGGTTCCCCTGAACCATTCTCTACATCGTCACCATCCGAAGTGGAACTCAGCCCGAAGGGTGGAACCACTGATCCGAAGTGGAATTCAACCCGAAGGATGAAACCACTAAACTTCCTCCGTACATTTTCCCACCCGAATGATATGACATGAATGTTCCAATTCCAATCCGAATGCAACATCATTAGTCCGAAAATGCATGAGCATTTAGTCCGATGATTAACTATTCAGATTCCGATGTATGATGTTTAACAGAATGACATACAACATATCAATAGTCCAGATCATAACATATCACATAGCCCAGATCACAACATATTTTACAGTCCAACATCACATAACAACAATATATTTCACAGTCAAACATCACACAACATCAACACATATAGTATAGCACAAGCAGAGAACACACCTCAGACAGCTAACAGCTCAACGTCGAGAGTGACGTCTCCCACGCTCAGATCTAGAAGCAGGCGAAACAGGATCGACACCTACAAGGGTTCACTAAGTCAAAATTCTCTACTACTATGCCACAATCTACTAACAGAAATTTATTTAAATTCTCATACGTGCAGAACTCGAAGGTTGAGACGCAGGAGGTCGACTATGCGGAGGAGGTGGAAGAATCTCAGTGTCCAAATCTATGTCACCTGAACGCAAACGAAATCTGATTTCAGAAACTAATTAACACTTTCTTTTTAACTAAGCATAAAATTGAATAAAAAGGCCAAAAACAGTTGTTCGGGATCGAATTTAGAAAAACGGGTTGCGAATCTAGAACCGGAACGTCGAAAAACATAAAGTTGACTTTCGGCCCAAAAAGTCAACGCTGACGTCAGCCTGCTTGCATCAGCAATGTCATCAGCGGATGACATCACTGCTGACGTCACCCGGTCCAGTTCGATTTTGAGGGTTAAGCCCGGTTCAGTTTCAGATCCGGTTCGGTTCAGTTCTCAAAATCCCCAATTTTCAATTAACAAACCCTAACCCTAATTTCAGATTGATTCCCCAAATCAAAATAACCTAACCCTAATATCAACACAACCCCAACCGACAGCGGCGACAATCAACAAACTGGCGGCGACGGTCGTTCAACGCGACAGCGGCGGGCAAAGCTTACCATAACAGATCTGACAAGGAACGGCGGAGGGACAGCGGCACGCGCGAGGATGTTCTCGATGAAGACGGCGGCGAGGAGACGAATGGACCAAGGCAAACGAACGATTTGAACCCGTTCCCAAGCTATCGACGACGACGAAGGAAAAACTAAGTCGTGGTTTTGGTCGGACGGTTACGGTGAACACGCCGATGACCTAGAAATGGCAAACGGATGGCGAAAGACCCCTTAATCGGAGCTTGAACGGAAAGGAAGGGTTGCGGGAGAGGAAAATATGTGAGAGAGATGCGGCTGACTTTAAAAAAAACAAAATATGACAGATGAAAGGCCATACAATGCTTTTTACCATAATGAATGGGTAAATCGCAAAGCAAGGATTTCAACTTTTACCCACTTAACAAAAAGGCCCCCGAAGTTCTAGTTTTAACAATTAGGTCACATATTTTTTTATTTCTCCGATTAAATCCCTAAATCAAATTAGGTTTCACAAACAAAGTTCCCACATTTTAGGTTACGAATTAGGGATTTAACTCAATATAGGGTTTTTAATTTTAAGGAATTTTTGGGGTGTTACACCCCTAATCACATACAATATACATACATCAAATCACAATCAAAATTTAACATGTGAGGCATTTAATCTAACGAAATTCATACCAATCAGAGCTTCATGCAATTTCATCCAAAAGTGCATACTTAGCAAGCATAGAACTCCTCACAAAGGATAGTCAAATGTACATAGGCCAACAACATACATATTAAGGCATGTTCACATAAGCAACATATCAAGCATAAATCACAAACCATGAAACAAAAGCATAACACAACCATGAGTTTAACATGGTCAACATAAATTCTTAAGGAGTTTGACCCCAACTTCTAAACTCTATACCCCATTGTCTAGGCATTATTACAAAATGCAAACCATACGTGAATTAGCTTGAGAACTCCAAAAGCTCCTCCCTTGCCCGCTTGCCTCCCGAACTCTAACGATCTGCACGTTAGAAACAAAAAGAGCATAAGCCAACTAGCTTAGTGAGAGAGGCTCTATAATTCACAACATGCAGTTTTCCAAAACACGATTTATATGCAAGAAAGCAATGGATGCACAAGGGTCAATCTCAACATCAACACATGGTTTGCACAAGCACAATCAACATACACATACGGTGGGACTACATATCACCGTTTCGACTAGTGGATTTCCAATGGGACTACACATCAAAGTACTACCCTACTAGTCACTATCGGTGGGACTACACATCACCGTAGTTTAGACCACCATCACGTGAGGCACGAACTCAACTCGACTACACAATTAACAACTCAAAATGCACTTAATGATCATGACATATAAGCATTCATCATACCACAACAACATGAGAGTAGAGAGGCTTACACATGGGTTTAGGTGACCCCTCAAGGTCCCACCCAAACCCCAAAAGAATCCACATCGAGCACAATGCATAAATCAACAATTCTACTCACCGTTGCTACCCAAGAGAAGATCGAAGACCAAGCTCAAGACTCCGAAATCCCCGGATTTGTCCTCGAAGCTTCACCAACCAAATTTCTCGTTTCTAAACATTCCAACACAATTTAAACAATCCCAAATCAGTCCATATTCCAAAATAATCAACCCGGATTACATACCAAGCACACAACATCAATTTTTCCATTGAAAACAACTCAAAAATTCATAATCCCGAGCAGCCCCTAAACACCCCTCAAAACTAATGATTCCAAACCTTAAATTACTCCCTAAAGCCTCCAAAACATCACTTTTATATAGCCTAACCATCAGCCCTCAAGATTCCACCTCAAAACCCCCCAAAACTCAACTTAAAACCTCCCAAAAACCTCATTTTCACCCAAATCCGAAAATTCCATAAAACATTGTAAAAATCGGTTTTATTGGACCTTTTTGGTTGTAGGCAACTCATATAACTTAAACAAATAGATAGCTTAAGTTAAAGACCTCAAAGACAACATTTTTAATCTAGAATCCACCAAACTTCAAATCTTAAAACATGTATAAAAATGAAAACATTTGGTATTAACTTGTAGGGAATAACAAGGGCAAGTCAAAAACAAAGTTACCTTTGCAAAATCTTCAAAAATAAGCAAGATATTTGATGGAATAGTATCAAGTGAAGAGGGCCCTTTTTTTGTCGTTGGAAATGGGGTGGTGGAGAGAGGTAGAAGATGAGCAAACGTGTTTCTTTATGTTTGTTTTAAAATTGGGGGGCTAAAGACCACTTTGCCCTTAATGAATTGGGCTATTCACAAGGGAGGTGCTCCATGGCTATTTAGGCTCAAATCAAAATTTGCTCATTGCCATTTATTTTGAAATTAAAACCTTAACATTATTTTAACCATAAAACCAGGCCCGAGATAATATTAAAATATTATTTTCACCTAGCCCCTAAACCCGGGTGTTACATACGACATTAAATGAGGTGGTGCGATAGTTTGAGTAAAATTGTTTAATAGTACAATTAATTATTTATATTTATATATTTAATTAATTTGGCATAATTTGGAAAAATAATAAATTTAGTCCAGTTATTTAAATTTTTTATTAATTTACTCATATTTTTATTAGAAACAATTTAATATTCAATATTTCTATTTAATACTTAACATTTTATTTTTAATTTTAAAAATAAGGTTAAATTGATATACTTTTTAAATAATAAACTTAAATTTATTGATTTTTTCGTAATATGACTGAATTAATCGAATGTATAAATATAAAGTTCTAATTATGTCATTAAATAATTTTACCTAAACTGACATGTCACTCTATTAAGGACGATTAGGACTCGTCACCGTTTTGTAGCAACTGATAGTTTAATGATTATTTTTATAATAATTAAAAATTAACTGACCAAAATAAATATTAAGGTATAGTTTAGTGACTGTTTATGAAGTTTAGCCTAAGAATGAATAAAACCGCAGAAACCCTAATTTCAAAAGGGTGAAACAAGGATATCTAAAGTTGAAAGTGAATGTGGAAGTAATATGTTATTGTAGAAAAGTAAAGACGAGAAAGAGGAAAGAACAAAAAGGAAAAAGTCAGACCAAGACTCTTCGTTTGGCTTAATAAGTCTTAAGCCAACAGTCACCGTCACCTTCGTCATAGGGTTTTAATTCTTCTCCCCTTTTTATTTCAAGGTAGCCTTCCCAAACACTCAGCTTTATTTTCGTCCATATTTTCATCTGATTTCTTCAAGCACTAATTATCTCGTAAGCTTCACTGCTCGATTTGATTCCTTTTATGAATTTCATTTGCTTGCATTTATTGCTTATTTTTATATATTTTTTGTTGGTTTCCATCTGGATGAATATGCTACACCTAGTCCACAGCTTGATTTTATCCCCTTTATGTTTGTTTCAAATAGATTTTGAATTGATTTGATCTGTTTGAACTGGAAGCGAGGGAAATCTAAATCGAATATGTTTTTGGATTTAAATTTATTGTTGTAAGATTTGGATTTTACAAGTTCCGATTTTTTCTGAAAACTTTGTGCATCCTCTGACATCGATTTTGATCATTTGTATTCATAATCTTGTCGCAGGCTAATTTTATTTTGTTTGAAGATTCTTATGTGTTTTCTTGCATTTGAACTATCAGAATTCTAACTTTGACGAGAACTAGATTAAGAAAATTAGAGAAAATAGATGCATAAATTGTATAATTTTATTCATTTTGGCCATCGGTGTATTGAAAACTTCATATGTACTTTTTTGTTAAGTAGGTTTCATAATAGATAAGGAAGGTTTGGAGGTTCATTACATTTTTGACAATTGGTTTGACACAGCTACTGTTGATTGTAGATATGGGGTGGTTAAGAGCTGGTTCAAGTGTGGCCAAGCTTGCGATTAGGAGGACTTTGTCTCAGGGTGGATCGTATGCTACAAGATCACGTGTTGTTCCTTCACAGAGTCGATATTTTCATACTACTGTCTTTAAGTCTAAGGCACAGGCTGCACCGGTTCCTCGACCTGTGCCGCTTTCTAAGCTAACTGACAGTTTCTTAGATGGAACTAGCAGTGTGTACTTAGAGGAGCTTCAGAGGGCTTGGGAAGCTGATCCAGATAGTGTTGATGAATCATGGGACAATTTCTTCAGGAATTTTGTGGGTCAGGCTGCCACATCCCCTGGAATTTCGGGCCAGACCATCCAGGAGAGTATGCGGTTGTTATTGCTTGTGAGGGCTTACCAGGTTAATGGTCACATGAAAGCAAAGTTGGATCCCTTGGGTTTAGAGGAAAGAGAAATCCCTGATGATTTGGATCCAGCTCTTTATGGTTTTACTGAAGCTGATCTTGACAGAGAATTCTTTTTAGGTGTGTGGAGGATGTCTGGGTTTTTATCAGAAAATCGACCAGTGCAAACACTTAGATCAATTTTGACTAGGCTTGAACAGGCTTACTGTGGAAGCATTGGGTTTGAATACATGCACATCTCTGACAGGGAGAAGTGCAACTGGTTGAGAGACAAGATTGAAACCCCAACACCTATGCAGTACAATCGCCAGCGACGTGAAGTCATTC
This sequence comes from Hibiscus tridactylites, assembly GCA_958450335.1. Taxonomy (NCBI): domain Eukaryota; kingdom Viridiplantae; phylum Streptophyta; class Magnoliopsida; order Malvales; family Malvaceae; genus Hibiscus; species Hibiscus tridactylites. The sequence continues at coordinate 70,990,517 of OY288280.1, forward strand.
TTGATAGGCTTATATGGAGTACACAGTTTGAAAATTTCTTGGCCACTAAGTGGACAACTGCTAAGAGGTTTGGTCTAGAGGGTGGTGAGACTTTAATTCCTGGAATGAAAGAGATGTTTGACAGGTCTGCTGACCTTGGGGTTGAGAGCATAGTTATTGGAATGCCTCATAGAGGAAGACTTAATGTCCTAGGTAATGTTGTCCGAAAGCCACTTCGTCAGATATTTAGTGAGTTCAGTGGTGGTACAAAGCCTGTGGATGAGGTTGGGCTTTACACTGGAACTGGTGATGTCAAATATCACTTGGGAACTTCTTATGATCGGCCAACAAGAGGTGGAAAGAGAATCCATTTGTCTTTAGTTGCAAACCCAAGTCACTTGGAAGCTGTGGACCCGGTTGTTGTTGGAAAAACTAGAGGGAAGCAGTATTACTCCAATGATGTGGATAGGACCAAGAACATGGCTATTTTGATTCATGGGGATGGTAGTTTTGCTGGACAGGGTGTAGTCTATGAAACTCTTCATCTTAGTGCACTTCCAAACTACACTACTGGTGGGACTATACATATTGTTGTCAACAACCAAGTGGCATTTACAACTGATCCAAGGGCGGGCAGATCTTCACAGTATTGTACTGATGTTGCCAAAGCCTTGGATGCTCCCATTTTCCATGTAAATGGAGATGATGTTGAGGCAGTTGTCCACGCATGTGAACTTGCGGCAGAGTGGCGCCAAACCTTCCATTCAGATGTTGTGGTTGATTTGGTCTGCTATCGTAGATTTGGGCATAATGAGATTGATGAACCATCATTCACACAGCCAAAAATGTATAAGGTCTGCCACTAGTCTTTTTGGTTATGTTTTTCCCTTCACGCGTATCATAGTTGTTCTCAGCCTCCTTTTTTGTGGTTATATTTTTCTCTTGATGAATTTTGCTAACTTCACATATATTCTTTTTCTTCGAACAGATCATTCGGAATCACCCCTCAGCTCTTCAGATATACCAGAACAAATTGTTAGAGTCTGGGCAGGTGACAGAGGAAGACATTGGCCGTATAAGCCAGAAGGTTGGTTCAATTCTTAATGAAGAATTTTTGGCCAGCAAAGATTATGTTCCCAAAAGAAGGGACTGGCTCTCTGCTTATTGGACAGGATTCAAGTCACCCGAACAAATTTCTCGTGTCCGAAACACTGGGTTTGTTGGTCTCTTTTGCAATTTCAACTTTCTTTGTGGGTAACCCGGATCTGTACTCACTGATGAAAATTTCATGTTTTGCAGGGTTAAGCCTGAGATATTGAAGAATGTTGGCAAAGCAATCACAACCCTTCCAGATAATTTTAAGCCCCATAGAGCAGTAAAGAAGGTTTATGAACAACGTGCACAGATGATTGAGACAGGGGAGGGACTTGACTGGGCTATGGGTGAAGCACTTGCGTTCGCTACCTTGGTGGTGGAAGGTAACCATGTTAGGCTGAGTGGTCAGGATGTTGAAAGGGGTACATTTAGTCATCGGCATTCTGTGATTCATGACCAGGAAACAGGGGAACAGTACTGTCCTCTGGACCATGTTATCATCAACCAAAACGAGGAGATGTTTACCGTCAGCAATAGGTAACCTATTTGTGCTTCTTGTGTAATAGCTAAATTTTGAGTATAATACTGTACATTTTTATGCCAAAGTTTTCTACCATGCATTTAAACAATACAATTAAGTGTTAATCGTGTTCTGCATGAAGACATAACTTATGGAAAATTTCTCTACTTAATTGAATCAGTACTTGGAACGTGCTTTCCACGCTGTTAACCACATGGAATAACTTGTACAGTTTTACCCTATCTTTTCACTTGTGAATTCATTTTTTTTTCATTCGGTGACAATATCATTGCTTCTTGTGCTATGTTCTTTCTTGAGAATTGTTAGATTGTGCATGATAATTTTGTGCAGTATTTGCCTTCTATTCATTTTGTTAATATTTGGATTCTATTCTGAGCAACATGTGGTCTTGAGTGCAGTTCGCTTTCCGAGTTTGGCGTGCTTGGATTTGAATTGGGTTACTCGATGGAAAACCCAAATTCCTTAGTTATGTGGGAAGCTCAGTTTGGTGACTTTTCAAATGGTGCTCAAGTGATCTTTGATCAATTTCTGAGTAGTGGAGAGTCAAAGTGGCTGCGTCAAACCGGTCTGGTGGTGCTGCTTCCTCATGGTTATGATGGACAGGGTCCTGAACATTCTAGTGCACGACTAGAGCGTTTTCTACAGGTATTCCCCATGAAACAACATGCATTGTTCTTTTTGTCTTGGTTTAGTTTCATCATCCTTCTTGTATTCACATTCATGCTATGCTTCGTAGCATGTCATTGTATACATGAAAACCAAGCAGGAAAAGACTTTATTTTGCATTGATAACTAGATTTTTATAATAATTTTGCAGATGAGTGATGACCATCCTTTTGTGATACCTGTGATGGATCCGACTCTTCGTAAGCAAATTCAGGAGTGCAACTGGCAGGTGGTTAATGTTACAACACCTGCTAATTACTTCCATGTTTTGCGGCGACAGGTGAGTGCAACTAATAGTTCTTTAACTATGTTTCAACATTGGGGAAAGTCTTGCCATTTTCCATTTCTTATTGTTTCTTCTCTCCTCTCTTTCAGATACACAGGGAATTCCGTAAACCACTTATTGTCATGTCCCCCAAAAACTTGCTTCGTCACAAGGAATGCAAATCAAATATTTCTGAATTCGATGATGTTCAAGGCCATCCTGGTTTTGATAAGCAAGGGACCCGATTTAAGCGCCTCATAAAGGATCAGAATATGCACTCTGACCTTGAGGAGGGTATCAAACGCTTGGTACTTTGTTCCGGAAAGGTATGTTATGCCCTCGGCTTCTCAATGTCTTCCTCTTCTATGAGTGAACCAGACATCTAGGAGTTTGTGAACTTTGTTATCTTGTTGGGTTCTAGCTTAGTTTTTTGACCCCACCAATGATAAATATGTGTTGAATCTTCTATATAGGTTTGATTATTTTGTGTTATTTATGATACAATAAGTAGTATTCTATCTGCTTTTAGGTTTACTATGAGCTTGATGATGAACGAAAGAAGAACAATGCTTCAGACGTTGCTATATGTCGTGTGGAGCAGCTTTGCCCATTCCCTTACGACCTCATCCAGCGAGAGCTTAAGAGATATCCTAGTATGTGCTCGGAACTTAGACTCATATTTGATCTATAGTACTTTTATTCGTTTTCAAACCTCTCATTTCTCTCCTTTTTTCAAATTAGATGCTCTAGCTATGGCGCGTAATGCGCCGTTAAGTTTTGTAATTCATTGTGTATTATAAACCTCTATTCCTTTTTGATATTGCGACTTTGTTTTGGATTTTTACCTTTTGGGATTACCTCAGATGCGGAGATTGTATGGTGCCAAGAAGAACCAATGAACATGGGTGCATTTAGTTACATCGCACCTCGACTTGCGACTTCAATGACTTCTCTGGGTAGAGGAACTTTTGAGGATATCAGATACGTGGGTCGTGCTCCTTCTGCTTCAACTGCGACTGGTTTCTATTCTTTTCATGTGAAGGAACAAGCCGAGCTCGTGCAGAAGGCGATTCAACCTGAACCGATCAAGTGCAATGCTGTTATCTGAAGTGTTTTTTCTCAGAAGAACCGAACTTGCAAAACTATGTAGTATATACAATTTTCTCAAATAAAATCTTGTGAGGAGCTCCAAACACTTTTGTTAGAGTTTTTTGTTGTTACTGTGATGCTCGTTTTCTCCGGTGCCTTTTCTGTGAACGCACCAATGTTGCCACCATACTCGAGGTTAACTGTTCATCAAATATTTGATTTGATGCATTTTACATGTTTTGTTCCCTTGGAAATAAGAGAAATTGAGCGAAAAATCTTCAGAGTATAATTTATTTTTCTTTTCAATTCAGTTTTATTCGTTTAGGATTTGAACTCCTAGTCTCCTAACCTTAATAAAGGAATTAACATCTCATCTTAGTGGACCAATTGATAATTAATAATGAGTGGTATTTAAATTTATGTGTATTTGACTTGAGAATAGTTATTTTTATACACATGATATGTAAAAAATACACGAACTATAATTATTCTTTAAACACTAAAATCTTTTTTTTTAATAATTTAAACACTAAAATTTAAAATCCTTTAACCATAATTTTTAAAATCTAAACTTTACAAACGACTTTTAAACCTAAAATTAAATATTTAACCATTAAAAGTTTTTGTAGTTATATATATATATATATATATATATATATATATATATATATATATTAAATAACTTTGTATTCGCAAGGATATGAACACAATTTAGATTTTTAGAAAGCGCAATTTATTTTACCTTAATGGCTCCGGGTTTGTGGAAAAATTACAAGATTTATATTTTTGAAAGAAATTCGGGCCTTGTTAAAAACCTTAAGCTCAATGAAATACCTAAGGAAAAAGAGTACTTTTTTATTGATCATCGCTTCATAATTACAACGATATATGTTGTGATACTCCTTACTATTTATGAACCAGTAGCTAACTCGTTACAAAACCATACAAAATCTATATTCCTCCCAAGGCACTATTTTGCTAACATGTGGGCTTCACAGTTCCCTTCCCTATAGTTAAATATAACTTTCCACCCAAAGGTCCTTACATTCTTTAACAACACCAAAGAAATGGGGGCAGCACTCGGGTTATCAATCCACTTCACTGCAGTTTTGCGAATGGCTTGCAATTTTGCACTTGTTAGATCGGATATTCCAATGAACTTTGAGAACCGGATGAGATGTGATCCCTCAATATTGCAGGAATTAATTTCAGGTTCAATAGGATCTGAAGATATCTTGATTTTGCATTATTGTTCTTTTAGAATTTTATTCATTGCCGGTTTGAAAGTGAAGTAACGAACATAGCATGGCATCTACATATTGATAGAGATTTAGCGCTTTAAGGGAGAAGTTTTAGGGCGAGTCGTCTTAAAATGAGGTTAAAACGAGGCGCAACCGAAATTCTTATAAAAATTGTAAGAATTTTATTGTCAATTTTTTCGGTATATACCGAATTTCTTACAAAAAGTTTAAAATTTTTAAAGTGTAAGAATTTCTGTATATATACCGAAATCTTACAATTTTTATAAGAATTTCATTTGCGCCTCTTTTTTAACCTCATTTTATGGTGCTCTGCGTTAGAAAACCCTTGACTGTCCGGTTTGCAAGTAATTTCCCTCAAGTCACGTGTCACGTCTGAAAAGAAACGACATCATTAATTTCACATCGAAAAGAAAAAGGGACGTCCTGTAATATATAAACAGTGGCGCTGCACATTCTATCAGACATTTCTTTTGGGAAGAGCGTAATGACTCTATGACAAGTAGTATCAGATCGACCCTTTGACTACCCCATTTTCACGCTGAGCAATCACGAGAGCGAAAACTCGTGATGACGGTATCACAAAATTAAGTGGGTGAAAATCTCACGTGTAAAAAGAGGCGAAATTATTAATCTCATATCAAAAAAGAAAAAAGAAATTCTCTAACATATAAACAGTAACGTTGTACATACACTACCAAATATGTCTCTTAAGAAGAGAATAATGACTCTCTAACAATGTCACCAATCAAATTTATTTTGATGTGATGGATTAGATCGAGATCCGATGGAGCTCGGTAATTTTATCATTCCTAGCCGCCAATGTTTAATCAGTTAGATTCTTTGTAGAATTATCTGTCTCAGCATGTTAAATATGAATGATTTTTAAGTTTTATAATTCATCTATATAAAATGAATAACATGAATAGCGTTAATTATGTATATTTTGAAATTTAAAACCTAAAATTATTTGCGATCACACCTTGATGTAATGGTAATATTAACTTACAACTTTAAAATTTTAAGTTTAAGTGTAAAGTAGTCCTCCTCTTAAAATTTAAAGTTCGTATATAATTTTATTTTATTTTTATAATTTTAATAAAAATTATTTTCAATCCTGAGTATGTGAACCTTTAATGATAGGAACATAACGAGGAGACTATGACCTCAAGATTTTAGAAAATTATCATTTAATTGTTTGAAATTTTTAGAATGATCAACGGATCTTTTAAATATTTAATTTTTTAATTATTTTATTAGAATTTTAAAATTTTCTTATTAATATATATATATATATATATATTTATTTAAAGTATTGAAAAATTATATCATTGGCCTAGCTTACGGTCTATATTAGAGGTGCGAGACTATATCTCCCAAACAATGTTGTCTCTAAGATTTGAACTTATGCCCTCTCATTGGAGTATAATGTGCCTTACCAATGCATCAAACACTTGTTAGTTACGATACAATAGTTTTAATAATTTATTAATATCATTTTGATATATGAAATTTTAGTTTAAAATATTTTTATATAATTAATATAATTTATTTGTGAAGAAAAATTCAAAAATTAAATGACATTTTGTGTTTATAATTAGGGTAAAATACCTAAATCATCACTCCACTTTACTCCTAGATCTTATTTGGTCACTAAACTTTACTTTTGACCTATTTTGGTTACTTTAAATTATTTTATTAATATTTTGATATGACTTGGCATATATTATTATTATTAAATATAAAAATTAATTTAAAATAAAAACAATTTATATTTTATTATTATTAAATATATAAAATAAAATAAAAACCTCAAATCCCCGACACTCAAAATCTCAAATCACTTTCATCCTCACCGGCCACCCACCCTTTCGTCGGAACAACCCTCACCGGCAACCCACCCGAAATCAAAACCCAACTTTGCATATAGGGTATGATTTCAAGTTCAACCGCTTTGTTTCTTCTCTTTTCCCATTATGTTTCCTGCTGCAGGTACTGTAATACTGGAGCTTCAGATCAGATGGCTGCAACAACTTATGCTCAACAACATTTCAGAGTAGCTTCATGATTAGTCATCCACATCTCTGTTTTATCCATGAATGACTCAGTTTTCTTGACAAACTGATTCATGTTCTCAATGTAGGTTCCTGTTTGAGACATAAACGTAGCCAAGGTCTGCTCCAGTATACTAGTCGTGGCAGCTGGTGGCTGTTGTTGCTGCTGCTGCGGTTGTTGCCGAGTCAATAATCTAGGTCCCCCTGATTCTGAGTGTTCTGTGCTTGAGGATTCAGGGCATTGTTAGGGTTGCTCCAAGAGAACTTGGGATCCTTTCTCCAATTAGGATTGTAGTTGTTGGAATTGTAGTTCTGTTTATTGTAGTTCTCAACATACATCCCTTCCTCTAACTGTAGCAGACAATTTTTCGAACTGTGATTCCCATCGCAAGTTTCGCATACCTCTTCAGCTGAGTAGGCAGGTTGTGAATCTTCTTTCAAGTGCCTTTTCATTGCCTTAGTGATATGCCACCTGTGTTTTTAGAGAACTGTCGGCCTCATAATCTTTCACAGTTAGTACTCGTTTACCCCCTCTTCTTGTTGTAGGAAAATGTTCTTCGCCATATTTTTCAATACTGCCATTGCATCTTCTAGATCTTTTTTCCAACAGCAATCCATTCGCTGCTAAATCAATTCTCATACGAGTATGTAAGTTGGAAGCATTATAAAATTTAGTTACCTGGTTCAAAACGGGGAATCCATGCATCAGACAGTTCCTCAGAAGAGTGGTAAATCTGTCCCAGGCATCGTGCATCGGCTCGTCATCTTCATGTTGAAAAGTAGCAATTTCGTACATAATCGCCCAGATAAATGTGAAGGATTAAAACGAGACAAAAATTTATGAGTTAAATCTGCCCAAGTTCGTATTGAACCCGACGTTAGTTTATTCCACCAAGTTTTCGCCCTGTCCCTCAATGAATGAGGAAATAACCGAAGCCTCAGTATCTCTGGATTAACTCCTGGTAGTCTAAACGAACCACAGATTTCCTGGAACGTTTTCAGATGCTCTCTAGCATCCTCTGTAGCAGCACCACTAAATTGGCCAGCGTTGTTAATCATGCTGAACATAACAGGTTTCAACTCGAAATTGTCAACTTCTACGTCTGGCAAGGTTGTTTCTAGTTCCACGTGATCATTGAGCATGTAGTCTTGGCATGACCGGCGTGTGGCAGCGGCAGGAGGATCGGCAGGTTGTTCGTTCCTCCCATCTCCGGCTGGATCTTCATCATCCTGGGGATTCCTTTGGTTGTTCATGGCTTCTAACTGTTCTTTAAGGTATTCGTTTCTGGCTAACACAAAGCGAAGTCGGTTCCTAAGATTGTATGAGCGTTCAATTTTAGGATCTAGTGGATACTCAGGTTCCTTTCCTCGTTTCGATCTGCGCATAAACAGAAAACCTTGTGAAAAGTACAAGTTGAACAATCCAAGTGAAACAAAACAGAAAAATAAAAGAAGTGCAGTAAAAGGTAGGGTAAAGATATGTTGCCAGTCCCCGACAACGACGCCAAAAACTTGTTACGTGTAAAAGTGTCTATCGCAATGTAGTGCAAGTGTACACGACGCAAGTAGTAAAGTGATACGTAAGTATCAAATATCGTCTCCACAAGGATTGGGTTAATAGCTTCAACCTAGAATTACTGCACAAGAGAAAAAAGAAATAGTTTAAATGTTTGTCACGAGATAATAAAGAATACTGATAATAAAAGAGTAAATAATTCAGGATAGAGAGAATGGGCCGGTATTGAATTGCTCAGTAGTGTAGGTGTTGCAAAGTCTAGGAATCTCTGTTCTATCGTTGCGCCTGTCGCGGCAGCGGTCTGTTGTTAGTCGCGACAGCGATCACACAACTCTGTACTTCAAGCTTGGCAAGAATCCCTGCAGTGCCTTGGCCTATCCCTAGGTCCAAGTCTGTCGATGAACACGTCTTTGATGATACCTCCCGGGGTGAATCGAGGAATGAACATTGATGTTGTTGAATTCTTCCTTAGCCACTTAACCTCGTCCTATCCCTAGGTCCGAGATAGTTCAACCATAAACTGGAAAAACCATACTTATTCCTTTCGTATACTTAACTCTCCCGATATTAAGTAAATGTGTAATCTCACAATGCTCTCCCGATACTCTTGCAAGATGTTGAAAACCAGAATAAGCAAACTTGAAGTCTATTTTATTGAACATAAAAATTCCTACAACAAATGCAATCCTTGCAACTACTTTACAAATCAACCCTTAGCCCTAGGGGAAGTTTAGAACATGATGAGGAGGGGAAAACGACTAGGGTTTAGAAGAGAAGGCTAGAGAGTAAGATATCCTTCCCTAGGTCGAATTACATGCCTTTATATAGGCCTTGGGTTCAAGTTTTCTAATATGGCAAGAATACAAGTTTAAACTAAAGTACAACTCTATTAAAGACTAAATCTTCAGAGCATATATCTTTAATTCGTCCTTCCTTCTTGCTTGGAGTTTCTTCCTTGAACTTTGGGCTTGGTCTTCATTCTGATCTAGGGCTTGGAAAAATATAAGGGTGCTCCACGACAGACCGGCTTAATTTTCTCTTCCTGTCGAGGCCCACTTTACTTCTTCTCATCACCATTGCTGTCGTCCTTGGCTGCCACGGCAGCGGCCATGGCAACATCGTCCTCCTCGTCTAAACATCCAGTTCCAGCTCTGCTTTTTTACTGCCGAGCGTCTGCTTCTCTATTGCCCTCCATCTGCTACAGTAGCTACCTGCAAAAGCAACCAATTTTAGTAGAAACTGTGCCATTTGATATATTTGTGATGTATAAATGAAATTTAACCTAAATGCAATGAATTATTCTTGAATGCAGCAGAAATATGGGTTAAATAGGGGGTAAAATATAGAACTTTTACACACTCAACAGAGGCGGAGGGATGTGTTTTGGTATTGGTCATATTGGCGAGGCAGAGGGATTGGACCATTCATTGATTTGACGAGGCGTAGGAATTCGCGTATCCACTATCTTGATTCAATCCAAGGATTAATAATGAATTTGATATGTTAAACATTGTATATTGAAACATAGCATTAATATTGATGAGCATGAGGTTATGTATATACTTCATACATTGTTATTCATATCGTTGTGACTACCTCACTAGACAATGTATGCCCAACGTGTCTCATCTCATGCATTTCAGGTTGAAGAATCGACCCCTTTTAAAGATCGGACAAGTCACGGCAAGATAAGTCACTATAAGCCAAGTAATGTATACTGACCTTAAGAACTCCTAAGAAGGTGGAAAAGTAGTTGAACTAGTTCTTTGTGCCCTTTTTGTTATGTTTGCAATTTGCATAAGTTGTAAGGTTGTTAAAGGCTTAAATATGACCTTTGGTTTGGTTATAACTTGGCAAAAATGGCATATTTGGCTCATAAAGGTCAAAACCTGGTAAACGTATTCGAATGATGATAAATTTGGCATGCCAATAGTTTATAGCATTAAAATATTGTGTGTAAAGTTTCATTGTATTTGAACATTGTTTGGTATGTCAATTTGATTAAAAACCATAAAAAAATTGTCATTAGAGGCCAGGCTGTATTGATACGGGTTAATGGCGTATCGATACTGTTAAGCATAATTGGACCCTAGGAACATGGAATATCGATACAGTTTGAGGCCGTATCAGAATATTTTGCTGCCGGAATCCTCTGTTTCGATACGGGTCTAACGTGTGTTGAAACATGTCAAAGTCAATGTCAATGAGAGTCAACCCGTACCGATACAAGGCTTTCCCGTATCGATACAATTTAAAGGGCAAAGTCAACTTAGGTTGACCATCGTACATCCGTATCGAAACAACCTTAAGGTGTTTTGATATAGAGTTAATTAAATTGGTTAAAAGCATAATTTGATAGTTTGCATTGTTCACAGATTGGTCACTAAATTTTGATCAAGTCAATTGGATGAGTAAATGAACTTCAAATTGCATGAAATTTTACAGACTTGCTAATATTGTATTTAATTCCAATAAGGTGAGATCATTTGCATTTAAGGACCTCTAAATTGTTATATTTATAGTTTAGTCCCCAAATATTGTAATAGTTAAAAATTGGTCCCAATTGGTTAGTTATTGTTTCATAATGGATTAATTGAATTAAGATGCATGTTTGGTATTGGCTTATTAGTATTGCAATGATTATATGATGTATTGAGTTTAAATTTTATCGCATAGAATAATGTACAGTTCATTGGTAGCTCACTCCGACCCGGTTCTCGACCAGGCCGGGAAGGGAGTGTTACAAGTTTACCTCTATAGATACTTGTCTCACCTCCTTAGATAACACTGTGAATTCAGGGTTTGCCGCCATTGATACATGTCTCACCTCCTTGAATGAAAGAATGGCTACCTTCGAGCACCGAGCTTCTTCCATTGAGCAACAACAAGCCTTCATGGATGTCTCCCTCATCGCCTTCCATGATGCTTGACTTCAATCTCATACTCCTCAAGCAAATCAAGATGAAGAGGATGAGGATGATGGCAACAATGATGAGGACGAGTTCTAGTGCATCTCATGGCATATCTCATATCATATTAGGCTTTTTATATTTTATGCACCTATGTTATTTTGTTCAAGAACCCATGCTTTGTTTAAGTTTTCAGTTTTATGTTGGATTTGGTTTATGTGGCTTTGGATATTTGGATTTTCTTTATGATATTATGTTGCTTTGATTATACTTATGCGTCATTGTTATATTTTTTGTTTATATCTTATGCTTCCATTGATTTTGATCTAACAAAAAGAGGAAAAGTAAAGAACATAATTTTATTAAACTTTTTGAAAACCTATGTTAAAGTAAGGGGAGTAAAATTTTCAAAGTTTTCAGAATACTTAAAAATTTACTTTAACTTTAGTTTTGTTATATTAAAAAGGGTAAATTGTAAAATCAATACTTGATTTTGATATAACAAATTGTATAAGGACATAATTGCAAATGTAAATAAATTTTTAAGTATTTAAAAAGTCTTACAAAATTGACAAGCATTTGAACCAAAACTGTTTCTAAGCCAAACTATACAATTACGCCCAGGCGTACCGATACGCCTTAGTCGTATTGATACGATTTTTAAGCACTGAAATTTTTATCGACAAAAGCATATTGATACGGTTATACTCGTATAAATATGACATTCATACTGGGCTTACTTTTATGCTTTAGCGTATCGATACAGTTGTCCTTGTATCGATACAGTTTTGTTAGATTCGAGAAATCTTTGCATTTAATTTTTTCGATCGTTGCTTGTCAGTTATTGAAATCAACATTTTCAAACGACCATCGAACCGTATCGATACGCCCTTATAGCGTACCGATACCTTTTTTGCTAAACTTTCACCAAGGATTTTAGTAAGAAAAATCTGTACCGATACGGTCAATTCGTATCGATATGCCCCTTGTTTTTCTCTATAATTGTACCGATACGCCTCTGTTATTTGTACACAACGACTTTTTCTATTTTGAGACAGATATCGATACGGCTATTTGTGTACTGATACGGTAGGTTGCATAAGTACATTTATTGCGGGAAAATAAAGTCCAATGGCTCTATTGATGATCTCAACCACTCAAACGGCTAGAATTCAATGAATGAGTATAAAAGTAAGACTCAAAAGCATCATCAACAACTATTAAAACATTTTGCAACATCCAAGCACACATCAAATCCATTTGTGCTCACAAAGTCAAATCTTGTACATCCAATTTGTGTATTTTCTTGTCATCATTTATTTCAAGTTTGGGATTTTATTGTAATTGGGGCAAAATATCAACTTATTTAGAGGTCATTCAAGTTTTTTAAACTTCTTTGTAAAAGAGAGAGTCTTGATTAAGCTTTGGGTAGAAAGCTTAATCGTTTGTGAGGTTTTTTTCTAATCTGAGAAAAGGGGAAGAATATCTAGTGGATATTGGTTCAAAAATTTTAGTGGGACCTAAGGTAGTGGATGTAGAGCTTGTTCTAAGCTTGAGCCACTATAAATCTTTTTGTTTTTAATTTTTATTTCACCACTTTGCTCCATTTCATTTTTAAAAGCTAATTTATCCCCTCTTGATCATTTACCATTTAATTGATCCACATAACAGAACGAAATTTTAGGTGAAAAACGGTGAGAATGATAATTTGAGAAAATGCTGAAAAATTCAGTGTTTCCAAAAGTTAGGTTTAAAGACCAAATCATGTGCTTTTTTTGTTAACAACCAAAAGCTGGTTTTAAACTTTAACGTTGATCTGGTCCCGAATGGTTAAGCATTTGTTTATGTTGTATTTTCTGAAACTCAGGGTTGTAATTTGCGCAAGTGATATAACTGGTATCAAATATCAATAAATCTTAAGCACCTTTTCCCCTTTCCGCCATTGGTGGTGCTCAATAGTAATAGGTGAAGGCAACGCCCTTCTAATTAAAAAAAAATGAAAGTTGAGTAATGATAAAATTATATTTTAGTCCTCTAAAAACATATAATTTACGATATTATCTCTCTAAATTTAGATGTTTTTAAATGACCCCATTAATAATAACATTGAGTTTCGTCATTGTTTTTTGTTGTCGTGTATCAGCTTCAATCGACTCAAATTATGGAAGAATTTTTAATGAAGTCTTTTCTCCTTTTTTTAAAAATTATATATAAACTTCTTATAATTTTTTTAATTATCCTTTAAAGTAGAGTAGAGTACCAGGATCTATCACCGTAAACTTTGTATGTATAACTTGAAAAAAAACACCTTCAAGATGAAGAAATTACATTATAGACTCTATTTATCACGCTATTCATGGCCCCAAGTCCCCAACCAATAAAAAATCACTAATTCATTATTTTTTCATGTTATATTTTTACCAAGTAAATTTTTATTTGGTAAAAACTATTTATAATTTAATTTACGGTAAAAAATCACTTAATAAAAATATGACATGAAAAAATAATAAAATTGATAATTTGTATTGGTTGAGACCATGAATAATAATATTACATGGTGATATAATTTCTCTTTCAAGATGTTAAATAAAAGCAAAAACCTTAATTTGTTTTTATTTTTATGGGAAAACATTGGATTATTAAAAATGGAATTTATTATTTTACTGGGCGAATAAAAAAGCAATTCAAAAGAATTATTTTTGAGCATGCAACGTGGATCACATAAATAAGCCTTTGTGGTTGGGGAGTGACGATGCACCAATTCGCATTAGCAGGCGAAGTAACTGAAATAAACGGAAGCCTGGAAAGTAGTCCATAGTTTTAAGATTCAGTGTGGAAGGTTATATATATAAAGAAGACACATTATATATTGTCTAATATAACACGTAACAAAAATTTTATGCTCTTTTTTGGCGTTTCTTTTTATATACCAACACTAAAAAATCAAGTTCTAAGTATTAACCCTAAATTTTAAACCATAAACTCTAAAAAATGCATCATACACCAAATACCTTGAACCATAATATTAACTCTTGGCCTTAAACTTTAAACCCATCTTTTAGTGTTGAAACATGAACAAGAACTAAAAAAACAGAAAATTTCCATTATGTACCTCGACCTAGTAAGTTCAGTATCAAATATGAGAATTTAGAAGGTTTTAGCAACTTTAGCCTTTTAACATTTACTCCATTAATTTATTACCACTTTAGCCATGTTATTTTTAAGTACGTTTACCCTCAACCTCCAAACTTTAGCAAATTATTGTTTTTTTGGACGAAAAGAAAAAATAGTATGAACAATTAAAATTTTAATGGAAATATTTTTTTATGAAATACACACGAACTGTCGTCTCAATAATTTTAAAACTTTGACAATCCAATTAGTTTTTCCATAGAAAAAATAATAATTTAAGTAAAAATTTGAAGGTTGAGAACTATAGTGATAAAATGAGTAAATGTTAGGGACTGAATTGTGATTATGCCAATTAGAACAATAATCAACTTAACGGCAAAGATTAGCTGCGTAACGTATGTGTGATAGTGCAATGCATCCTATTAACATTTTAATTATTGCACTTTGATTTAGAGCCACAAATTTCGTCCACCTAAAATCAGCATTTGAGGTCAAGAGTTGTGCTTGCATAATTTATACATGTAACCATCTTGAATTTAAATTCCATTGGCTAAAGTTCATAAATCCATAGAAAATAGGTCAAACTCAAGATTAAATTATTAACCAACTTTGGGCATCCCACCTTGTTAAATTTTTCACTAAAGACATTAGTGGGACATTGACTTCCAACTGTGAATTAGTTCTCAAGAGGGAAATTATTTCATATATTAGTGGTGAGGAAAAAAATCATCATCAAATTTTAATGTTGTTATGAAAACATAATTTTTTATGTTTTAGGTTTTAGGGTTTAGGACAGAGAATTTAAAAGTTAGGGTTTAGAATCATTCACATAAGGTTTAGGGATAAAATTCCATTAAAAAGACGGATCAAATCGATTAAAAATTCAATTAGTTGACATGTAATATAAATAGATATTTTTACAACGAATATAAAACATAAAATTTAGGTTTACTTTAGTTTACATTCAAGTTTTAAGCTTTAAATAATTTTTTAATATTTTTATTGAATCAGATTATGTTTTAAATATAATTTTTTTAAATATAAACGTACTGATAATGAACATCACTTAAATGTTAGTTTATATTAGACCGCAAATTCAATTCTGAACAATTTATTCTATTCTCTTATTAAAAAACAATAATAATACTAACAGGGTTGGTTCAAGTGGTAAGCAGCTTAATATTACTTAAGTAAGTCTCAAGTTCGAGACGTTGTGTATGCAGAAAATCTCCGTTAAGAGACTCACCCGTCAAAACTAGGTATACAACGTTATCAGTTTAAATTAATTAGGACAAAGCTCTAGAGACTAAAATGGCGACAAAAAACAATAATGATGATGATGTTAATAATAGAGTCGTTGCAAATTCAACTTCGATCATTTCTTAATGGCCCATGAAAACTGTGGCTAGGTGAAGTAAGAAATGGAAGTAAAAGCCAAAGTGGAGTTGTGAATGTAATCTGATTGGGATGCCATCATGCTAAAGTTTGTAGGCATAATTCCTCAAAATATTAATTAAAAATCAATAAATAGGATGCTGATGCTGTTTCCCAAATTTGACATGAGTCAACATGTATGTTTCCTCTTTTTAGGTTGACTACTTTCAATTAGTTGTGGGCGGATTCATTCTAATTTTCGACACATTATTTTTTTTAATAAATACCGCTCTTTATTAATATTGAGACAAGAAAAAAATAATTAAAAACATAACATAGGGAAAGGGAACAGACTAGAGCGGCACGTGGACTCATCTTATCGAGATAGAAAGATGAGAAATTGGGGTTTCCTAAATCGAACCATATCTGAAAAAATCCCCAAAATAAAACTTAGATTAGGAAAAATCAGAGAGGGTTTGAGCTTCCTTTGTCCTCATCAACGAGGACCATAATCTCCGGCGGAGCCTCTTCCACCCACATCCGATTCTGATTAAAGCGTCGCCCCGATTTCGCGAGGGCATGGGCAACCCCATTGTTCGTGCGGCGAGTGAAATTGAAGCTGCAAAGTTGAAATCATTAGGCTAGGGTTCTGAAGTCCCATATTATCGATCGGAGGTCCGAGTAATCGTCATTTGAGGAGTGCAGTTTCTGAATCAACGTTCGCGAATCACTCTCCAGAATAACCCTGTGAAAACCCAAATCTAATGCAAATTGGAGACCATGCAGAGCCGCTTGAGCTTCCGCCATGAATACCGAGGTAAAACTCATCCGAACCATTACGCAAGCACCCATAACTTGACTCACTTCATTTCGGATTATAATGCCTGAGTGTGCTTTGCTTGTTTCCGGGGAGCAACAAGCATCCACATTGATTTTGACCCAGTCAGTTTGTGGAGGAGACTAATCTGGGGAAACCAACTGACCTGGTTGCTGTGCCGAGGTTTGAGCTTGCCGAAAGCTACAGCCATAGCTCCTTGCAAAGGTAACCAGTTCATAAGCCTCTTGCTTTTTACCTTCATGTTGTAATTTATTTCTAGCAAACCACAACGCCCATATTGTATATGCTATTACATCTCTTGACTGCCCAGTATACTTCTCGAATAGCCAAGCCAACCAAGCATAGTACGGTAGTTGACCCACACTAGATACCCAAGAAACATTTAGCATATTCCAAACTTCCTTTGCAAAAACACAGTCTCGAAAAACATGTGAGCCCGATTCTGATGCCAATTGACATCGACCACATATGGTTTCATAAGTAATTTTCTTCTGATAAAGTTTCTCCAAAGTAGGTAGATAATTAAAAACAGACTTCCAAAGCATAATTCTAACCTTTGTTGGGCAATGGAGACTCCAAATCGCCTTGTAGAGCTTCTTATCACTAGCATTTGTTTGAAATTGTGGAAACAAAAGTTTGTATCCACTTCGAACAGTATATAAACCCGTATGTTCCTTCTTCCATGTTCGT
This sequence comes from Hibiscus tridactylites, assembly GCA_958450335.1. Lineage (NCBI taxonomy): Eukaryota > Viridiplantae > Streptophyta > Magnoliopsida > Malvales > Malvaceae > Hibiscus > Hibiscus tridactylites. Next base: position 71,007,924 of record OY288280.1, read on the forward strand.
TTAATTTTGGGTTGGTGATGACGGGAGTCGTATACTTAAAATTGCAGCTGCCTCACTAGGAATAAAATGCATGTTGATAATATCTACATTCCAAACATTCTGGTTAGGTAGTAAAAGATCCTTCACTATGCTTAAACCTGCAATTCTTGGGGATTCAATTAGCTTATTGACAAAGCCTGATAGCCAAAAATCATCCCATATTGAAATAGTAAGCCCACTACCAACATTCCATCTTAACCCCTGTTGCAACAGCCCCTTTGTACTCCACATACTCCTCCAGGTGTATGATGGATTGGACCCCAAATTAGATTCTAGAAATGAAAAATTAGGGAAATACTTTGCTTTTAGGACTCGAGCCAATAGGGAATCAGTGTGCTCCAAGATTCTTCATCCCTGTTTTGCAAGGAGAGAGATATTGAATTTTGAAAAATCCTTAAAGTCGAGACCTCCATCTTCTTTCAGAGAACACAAAGTCGACCAAGAACACCAGTGAATACCCCGTTTTGATCCCGACTTCTGCCATCAAAACCGAGCTGCCACTGCTTCCAAATCTTTACATAGGGATGATGGTAGAAGAAAACAAGCCATGGCATACAGTGGAATAGCTTGCAAGACTGAATTTATGAACACCTCACGATCACGTGCGGATAAAGATTTAGTGTTCCAGCAATACGTTCCTTTAATGAAACGTTCTCTTAAACCACGAAAAGCATGCCTCTTATTTTTGCCAACAATGGCAGGGAGGCCCAAATATTTCTCCAGGTTTGAACTGACATTGACATTGAGAATTCTGCACACATCATCTTTATTATTCTCCTGTACATTAGAACTGAAAAACACTCCGGATTTGTCAAAATTTACTTGTTGCCCTGAACATTTTGAATAAATGTGAAGAAGATCTTTTAAATTACTTGCACTAGTTGCATTTGCTTCACCAAAAATCAGACAATCGTCAGCGAATAATAAGTGAGAAACAGTAGGGGCGTACCTATTTATTCGAACTCCCTTTAGCCAACCATTAACATATGTTTTCCGCAATAACGCAGAGAGGCCCTCACAGCAGAAAAAGAATAAATAGGGACTTAATGGATCCCCCTGCCACAGACCTCTAGAAGGAAACAAAGTGTCGCCCACAAAACCATTAATCACAATTGAGTAAGAGACAGTTCGAACACACCCATCACACGTTGTATCCATAACTCTGAGAAGCCTTTTTTGCAAAGCATTTGTTCAATGAACGACCATTCGACCATGTCATACGCCTTGCTCATGTCAAGTTTTAAAGCAAATCTACCTTTTCTCCCACACCTTTTATGTTTTAAATAGTGAAGAACCTCATAAGCCACCAGGATATTATCCGATATAAGCCTCCCTGGGACAAATGCACTCTGGGTCTCGTCAATACATCCATGGAGCACAGAATGACACCGGTTGGCGATCATCTTGGAAATGATCTTATATAACACGTTGCATAAGCTTATGGGTTGAAATTGTGATATATGATTCGGATCGTCCACTTTCTGAATAAGAACAATCCTTGTGTGGTTGATTGTTGAAATATCGAACTGACCATGAAGCACCCCAATACAAAAGTTGGCAATGTCAACCCCCACAATGTGCCAAAATCGTTGGTAAAACACTGCTCCAATACCATCTTCACCCGATGCTTTTAGAGGACTCATTGATCTGATTGCATCTAAGACTTCCTCACTGGTGAAATCCTTATCAAGAGTCTCATTGATACTCGGTGAAATACAAGGCAAAATTTCATCAAGTATTAATTCAGGAGAGTGGGAACCTTCAGAACTAAAAAGGTTCGTAAAGAACTCATTTGCCACCAACAGAAAATCATCATGTGTGTCATAAGAAAAAACAGAATCATCCACAAGCCTATCAACTCTATTTTTCTATCTTCGATAAGAAGCAAATCGATGGAAGAAAGATGTATTCCTATCCCCGTGACGCATCCAATTCGCTCTTGCCCTTTGCTCCTAGTACAACTCCTCCTTTTCGGCTTCAAAATTCAACTCCATTTTTGTATCAGTAATGTCTCCAAGCACATCATCAGTAGGATATTGGGCAATTAAACTAGCAAGTCTTCCTTTAAGGTTCTTCATAGTTATCTTTTTGTCCTTTTGGATTTGTTTAAACCATCTGTCCAGGCCCACACCCACAAACTTCAGCCTATCCGAAACAGGGCCCGATGAAGATTCCCAAAGCCGCTTCACTTCAGATTCACAAGTGTCCTCTAAAAACCATGACGCTTCGAACTTGAAATGCCATCGTCGAGGTGGTAACAAATTATTTGTTGTCGTTACTAATAAAGGGCAATGATCGAAAAAAGAATGTGTTAGATGCTGTAACCGGAATTGAGGGAAAGTATCAAACCACAACATGTTTGCAACACCACGGTCCAGCCTTTCTCTAATATTTGTGCTTTGAAGTCTGCCTTTCTCTCACGTGAACCATTGGACTGTGTAACCCATATCGTCTAGCTCACAATTAGATAACATACGTCTGAATTCTCTCATTTGTCGATCACATCGTGGATTGCCTCCTTGCTTTTCATATGAAAAAGAAATTTCATTAAAATCATCGATTACCATCCATGGCGTGTTTTGCATATCATTTAACGAACGGATAAGATCCCAAGAGGTTGCTCTATTATGTTCCTCGGGCGCACCATAAAAGCTCGTACATCTCCATGCAAAGCCATCATCATCCTCTTCAATAAGCACATCAATATGACGTCTTGAATAAGAGCGGAGCTGAACAATACAATTCGTCTTACATCCTATCGAAAGACCACCACTTCTACCAACCGAATCTACATCAATTCCAAACTAAAAACCATAACGTTGTCTAATTTGTGCCATCTTTGCACTTCGAAGCTTTGTCTCCATTAAGAAGACAATGGAGGGATTAATGTCTCGTAGCACATGCTTGAGACATCTTGCAGTCCGAGGGTTCCCCAGGCCCTGGACATTCCAACTAAGTAGCTTCATTGCTTTCGATTGGCCTGGATAGACAGGTCTGCCGATACATCATAATGGGGAACAACACTAGCAGTATTGGAATCTAAACTGGTAGCGATATCAGAAACTAAATCATGCCTACGTGGCCTTTTAATCCCTTCAGGTTGTTGCATTGGATTATCCTCCTTTTCCAGCTCAATTACCACATCCATAATAGGATTTGAATAAACCCGAATTGGGCCTAATCCAGTGGGTTGTAGGCCTTTTTGAATAGCCAAGGGTCTCACGGTTTTACCAGCCAAAGCTGACTCAATAGACTCTGTCATAGTTGACTTTCCATAATTACCGGCGCTGAAATCACTCTAATTCATTTGACATAATCCATAATTATAATATGATTGTTGAATCTGCTCATTGTTAACATTTATACCTCCCGGAAAAAAGGCACAAATTGAGGACCCTTAATTAGATCGGTCGTGCTCGTTGCCTGTGGTGCTTGCAACTCCGGTGCCCCAGTCGGACTGTCATCGATCAACCATCTACTCTTAGGAGTTGCATTTCTTCTAGATGGAGCTCGTAAAGAAGCATCCCATTCAAAAGTGAACACTTTAGATGGATGCAAGGCCCTAAGGGGGCAAAAACTTTCAACATGGCCTAATAAACCACAAATAAAACAGAACAATGTCAATTTCTCATACTCAAACCGAGCGTATGAGTGATTACCATTCGGTAGGCCAATTTTCCTTCTCTTTAACAACTGCCCAATATCAATACTTGCGTGAATCCTCATGATGCGATTGTGACCCTTTTGGATTGTAGTGGTATCATATTTCAGGAAAGTTCCCACAAAATTACCCATTAAGCGAGCCACCGTTTCCGACATAAATCCATGGGGGAGACTGTGAATAAGGATCCAAATGCTAATATGAGTAAGTGGCACAGTCATCGGGTCATCATTCTCATCTAGACGATAAAGAATCAGAAGGTGATTATTAAAGTTCCATGGGCCACCTCTCTCAATTCGATCAACATCAACTGCAAAGTAAAGTCGGAACAAATATCTACCTTCATCCAGTTTAGATATGGATATACCCCCAATTGGATGCCATACATTCGCTAGAGTTGAGCGCATCGATTGAAAATTGATCACACTGGATGTCAGAAAGGATCCCACAAAACAGTTGCTAAAAGAAATATTGGAAATAGTCTCTGGCGTTCCCAGCTGCAACACATCATCTTCAACATCCCCAATGGTGAGATTTGCCAGGTCCTTTTCCACACCAGCCATGAGAAGACAAATAGAGAAAAACCAAGAAGACAGAAAAAGAATCAAACCAGAACCAGAAGACCGTGCTATGAAAGCAGAGGAACCGTGCTATGAAAGCAGAGAGAAAAAATTGTAGCTTATTTTCGACACATTATTTGTTTTGATTTGAAAATCAATACGTATTCTTCTCACAAGTTCTTTTTTCGTTATGAGATAGAATGATGGAGTTTTTGCGTTAAAATAAACTATATCTCATATATTATAAGTCATTACGATAACACATCTTAGGGACGTTTGATTTGCGGAAAAGATTATTATCAAGAGAAATATTTTTTTCGGAATCACATACCTGTATGTTTGGTTTAAGAGAATTTCCTACAGGGATAATACTAAATTCCCAATAGTAGCTTATCTTCTCCAAAATGGTGGGAATGTTATTCCCACCTTATTCTTAGGTATTAGACAATTTCTACCACTTTAGAGTAGAATACCCTTAAAATAATGTTTTGTATTCAAATAAATCATTATTTTCTATTTCTCGAACAATTTTTTTATTTTAATATGTTAAAATAATTCCTTATCTAACCTAAATTGTTGCATAAAAAACATGTAAACCACACTCATCAGTAAATAATAATAATAATAATAATAATCATAATAAAATATTAGAAATGATTTTTAATATTATTTCTTCTCTAAAGAATATTATTTTTATTTATATGATAAAAATACGTATTATTCAATTTTAAATCACATTACAAATTTTATTTAAAATTTTAGATTTTAAATGACTTTTGATTTTAAAAATAATGTAAATTGAATAATAAAACATATAAATATAATATTTATAGCTAATTATAAGTATATTTGATTTAGTAGCGAATGTGATGGTTATTATAGAAGCTTATAATTTTTTTTTATATTTTTCAAATATATAATTATATAATAAATCACAAATATTCAAATATATAATATTATATTATAACATTAAAAACTATATTCAATTATTTGTGTAAGAAATTTATAAAAGAAAAATATATAAATTAAAAATAATAGAAAATATATTTCTTATGAATTTTCATGCAAATATTTTCACTTCAATATAGGAAGTTTGACTAGTTAAAAAAATATATCACAATGATAATTTATAAAATATGCATTCTTGTAATCTTATAATTCATCAACTAAACACTGTAATTTTACGCTCTTGTCAAACAAACCAAATAATGTAATGTAACATTCCAGTAATATGCCAAGTAATGAATCATTTCGAGAAAGACTCATTGGGTTCGTTCCACCTTATTATATATATGTGTGTGAATTATTATCTTATACACAGGCGGTGAAAACTTTTTGTTTCCACAAGCGACTCAATTTTAGAGTTTAGGGTTTTAGAATTTAGGGTTTGTGGTTAGAAATTAAGGTTTAGGGTTAATGTTTAGTTTTTAGGGTAATATGGGTAGGGATTTAAGTTTTAACATATAAACCCTAAATTTTAACTCTAAACCCAAAATTCTATCAAGAACCCTAAATTCAAAACAACTACACTTAAACTCTTAAACTTTAAACCCTAAATGGGGTTCTTAACCCCTAAAACCAAGAGGATTGTGTAAAAAAGTTTCCACAAGCACTTGTGTATAGAATAATTACTATATATATAGGATAAATATTTTATGCACATGCGGTGAAAACTGAAAGTTTCCACAAGCACCTTAGTTTTAGGGTATAGGGTGTTAGTTTAGGGTTTAGGTGTTTAGAATTTAGGGATAGTTGTTTCAGTTTAAGGTTTAGGATTATAATTTAGGGTTTATAGGTTAAAACCTAAATCCTCACCATATTACCCTAAAAACTAAACCCTAACCAATAAACCCTAAGTTATACCCCTAAACCTTAAATTGAAACAACTATCCCTAAATTCTAAACCCCTAAACCCTATACCCTAAACTAACTCTCTATACCCTAAAACTAAGGCGCTTGTGGAAACTGAAAATTTCCACCGCATGTGTATAGAATATATATATAACCTAGAGAATGCTAATAAAATTGAATGATTATATCGAGGATTATGTATTCAACTAGACAAAGTTTAGTTCTAAGTACTAAAGCAAATCCCACCAAGTGCTGTAACCTTGTAAGAACAAATGACTTGTAAGAATTTTGTTTGGACTCGACAGCGTTAAAGCAAATCCCACTAAAAGTTTCTACTCTCTGAGTAGCCGGTTGTTTATGTTTTATATTTAGTATTACGTAGAAAAAGAGTGGTGGTTTTTCTGATGTTTTTAGTGACGATAGGAGTTTCGTTTCCCTTTGTCTTTTAAAACAAGGGTTGTTTCGCTTCATTTTAATGGAATCCCCAGACTTGGATACAAAGACGTATGCAGGTTTACAAATATTTTACACCAGAAATACTCAGTATATAAGACGCACCCATTGTGCTTGATTCTTCACCATTAATGATAAAGAGAAACAAACAGACAAACAAAAAAAACATTGTGAATGGGTTCTTTGGCGGCAATGCTGAATCAATCAAAGCCATTCTTGGCTGTAATATTTCTGCAGTTTGGGTTTTCTGGGATGTCTTTAATCACTAAGTCTGCTTTAGACCAAGGCATGAGTCAGCATGTTTTGGTTGTTTACAGACATGCCGTTGCCACTCTTGTTATTGCTCCTTTTGCCATTGTTTTCGACAGGAAAATTAGGCCAAAAATGAGCCTGTCCATATTTATAAAGATTCTGATTCTAGGGTTATTGGAGTAAGTAAAAATGTTTTATTTTCAATGATTTTATATTATTATATATTGATTTTTTGTACATTTATTATTGGGGAATGTTAATCATGTTTTGCAGGCCAACAATTGACCAAAACTTGTACTACACTGGCATGAAGTATACCACAGCAACCTTCACAGCTGCCATGGCCAATGTTCTTCCTGCATTTTCATTTTTGCTGGCCTGGATCTTCAAGTAATTAAATTCTAGTGTACATATAATAGTTGGTTTCGAACGTTTCGCTCGTGTCGTTGATTAATGGACCGATGTTGCAGGCTTGAGAAGGTTAATATAAGAAAATTCCACAGCCAGGCAAAGGTATTAGGCACGATTGTGACTGTTGGGGGAGCAATGCTGATGACGTTGATTAATGGACCAATGTTGCAGTTGCCCTGGACCAAATTGAATAACCGACCTGTAGTTTCAACTGCATCGGCACCCGAGCAAGATCCGATTAAGGGAGCTCTCATGATCGCTGTTGGCTGTTTTTGCTGGGCCGGTTTCGTCATTTTACAAGTAAGTTTTCTCATTAATACTTGATGTTTTATTGGTTTTAACTGCCGGTTTCCGATTAAACCAACCGGTCAGTTGGGATCAATTTTAATTAACAAGAGTGTAATGCTTTGTTTTATAGGCAATTACCATAAAATCATACCCTGCTGAGCTCTCCCTAACAGCGTTAATATGCGTGGCGGGCACCATTGAAGGAAGCATTGTAGCACTGGCAATGGAAGCTGGCAATGCTGCGGTCTGGGCTGTTCATTTGGATGTTAAACTCTTAGCTGCAGTTTACGGTGTAAGAAATTCGCAATTCATATCTAACAATCACGGGTTTAAATTGGTGTTTTTATTATATTTATTGCGATTGTGGACGTAAAAAACGTTAGTATTGAATGTCAGCAGCAAAATAGTGACAGCAGAAAAAGTTGAAAATCCCAAAATATATCCCCGACTATAATAACTATTGTGTTTGGTTGCAGGGAGTGGTCTGTTCCGGAGTAGGTTATTATGTTCAAGGAGTAGTAATGAAAACCAGAGGACCTGTTTTTGTCACTGCATTTAATCCTCTAAGCATGGTTATTGTTGCAATTTTGAGCTCCTTCATCTTATCCGAAATGCTATACTTGGGAAGGTATATATCAATCCCTCTTCTCCGCTATATAGCGAATGTTATCACAACCAAACCTAATAAAATTTGACAGTGAAAACCTAAACTCGAAGGTTTAATAATTTTGCAAACACGGTGCAACCTTTTACAGGATACTTGGAGCAGTTGTAATTGTTGCAGGCCTCTATCTGGTTTTGTGGGGTAAGAGCAAGGATCAACAATCATCGGATGAGAACTTCGAAACAGATGAGAAAATGGTTGAGCATTACACAACTACGGTTTCAGATCAAGATTTTGTCGTCCTAGATATAAACCACAGCAAGGTGACACCTACTGTTGAACCTGCTTGAAAACCACAACAAATATCTCCTAGTAAAGGACCATATAGTTTTGTTTGGATTGAGCTAGTGTGCACAAATAAGACACTCGATGATTATGTCATCATTCGGGTTCTTCATTTTGTATCCAATCATTTGTGTTTGACCTACTTTCAAGTTTAAAATATGCATGCCTAACATTTATACCTCCAATACTCGACACGTACTCAGAACTTCAAATATAAAAATACCATATTCTACATGAACAAAAGTACCTATATCCGGGGCAAAATAATTAAGCTTACCTGTTGGACTAGGTACAGGACTAGTACCTGTATCATGAATAACATGGATACACAGAATAATTAAAATCTCTACATCTCAAAACAAATATGATAATCAAAATACCAAATGAATCCAAATACCAAATGTCTCATTTAGAAAGTTTTGGAAATCCAAGATATATATAGCATTCATCTGCACAAATTATTGAAATCCCAAAACAAGTCTATATAGTTTAGTACAGAGATACAAGCTGCTGTGCACAGATCTGACCCGCCTCACAAGATATGAAAGGCCGAGTCTTCATCTCAAGATGACACAACAGCATCATCCTTTCCATAGATACGCTGTAGCTCACGGGTGGCAGCTTGATATGATGCTGCAAAAGATAAACAAGGAAATTGAGTCAACAGAGCTTACAAAGAGAGAAAAAAGGACTTGGACCACCAATTATTCAAACTTGGGTGTGAATACTAAATATGACTATATGTTTGATACAAATATGCTCAATATTTTAAAATCTTTCCATGAAATTGAGGAGCCCTTGGAGAATCATATCCGAATCCACCAGCATGTAGAAAAAGATGAAGAGTAGAAGCAAGGTCAGTCAACTAAACAGCTACTTTACCTTTCCAGATTCGAAAGTTCTTCTGGTTGATTTGAGAACCTGCCACGGTTTGAATTGCATCAAAAAGCAACTCCTGTGGAGTGTTCTTGAGCTCTTGAACAATTGCATATATGGTCTTTCCATTCTCAAGGTAAATATGATTGTTGGGGTGTTTGGTCTTGCAATTAGCATGACGCTCAAACTCATACGCGTTCAGAGCCTGCACAGTATATTTTGAATTATACAATAATGATACTCAGATTTAGTAATCTAGTTCTCTTCCTATAACTTTGCAACAAAGAACATATTCAGTTGGTATCTTAAAACAAGGCTGGAAAGAAGTGACCATACAAGTTGCTTACCTTTTCGAACTTGCAGTCACTGCAGCCGCACATATACCCGGTGCCTTGTATATATCCTTTAAGGCTTTTCTGCGAATGAAAAGGTCAAGTTACACAATTGAAATCACATCTGTGAAAAGTGAAAAGCTAAAAGTATAGGAAACGACTCACCTCCCTTGACCAGGAAACATACTTCACAGCAACCCCATCAAGCATACCAGTTGATAACAAACTCTTGACATTGGAAGGGAAATTGTTGGGAGAAACCTTTTTAGATGTCTTAGTTTCTTTATGCTTCAGGTTGGTATCAGTTGTAGAACTACATTTTGGCACACCATTTACATTTGAATAAGTATTCGACTCGGCCAACACTTGCTGGCAAAGCACTTCCACGGCTTGTGCTGAATTCTGATTATTCATCAATAAGTCATAGCCACTAATAGTACTACCAGAGGTATTTGCCTCGGGTTCATCATGGAAGCCCACAGAAGATATTGTATTGCTTTTGCCCTTGTTGTAGTTTTGATGCATAGATAGAACATTAGACTCTCCTTTGTCTTGTATAGGAGCCATTGCTGTGGTGTTACAATCTCCCTTATGATAAGAAGGTCCCATTGGTATGATATTATCATCTTCCTTATCAAAAGAGGATGCCATCGAAATCATGCTCTCATTCGGTTTACTATATGCAGAGGCCATTGAAATGAAATTTTCCTGCCCCTTACCATAAAATGGGCTCAATGAAATTAAGTTGGCATCTCCCTTCTTGTATGGCTGACCAATTGAAATAAAATTGCCATCTTCCTTGTCAAAAGGCTGACCCATTGATAAAATACTCTCATTTCCCTTGTAATTGTGGCCCACAGGTATGAAGTCACCAGCTCTCTTGTTAAAGGTCTGACCAATTGAAATAAAATTGCCATCGGCCTTACTAAAAGTAGGGCTCATTGAGATGGTATTTTCATCCTCGCTACAAAAAGTTGGGCCCAGAGATGTAGCATTATCATTTTTACTGAAAACATTAGACATTGAAAACGCGCTATTAATTCCTCCGCTATCAAGGTGCCCCATTAACACTGGCATGCCACTGTTGGAACCCCTAACTTGATTGACCTTAACTTTCCTCACTCCACCAGAACTGAGAAATGAAGAGGCGTCTTCAATGGTATGGGACATAGACAAACCAGAAGATGAACTAATGTACTGATCCTCAAAATCCTTTCTTCCCATGTTCATATTTCCAGAATCAATGGAAGAAATGTTCCTATCAACCATGTTGACTGTTTGAATGGGCTCAGATCCTAATAGGTGGTCACCGAATGGGCCAGAAACTGACTGAAAACAGGAAGCATTGGGCCAAGGAGAAACATTGAAATCTGCAATTCCTGAAACCGGGGGGCTGTTAAAGGATTCTATAGCTTGCTTCTTATTGCTGAACAATTCTGGTGCAGCAGCATCCATAAACCATTGATGACTTCGCTTTGCTTCAGATTTTGAAGAATCACCGTAACCCATCTCTTCATTAGTTAGGCAAGTACCATCTCTTGGCATCCAAAAACTCTTTTGTTGGAAAGACTTCCCAAAATCAATAATACAAATAATCAAAATGCGAGTACTTATTATCACATAAAAACAAGAGGAACCAACGAGTGAAACAAGAACCCTATGACAACACAAATTAAAACCCAAAGAAATCATGTAATCAGAAAATTCTGAGACATATAAATCAAGCATAAAATGTCGCATGCTAAAATCAGCAAGAGGATATATATTTGGGTGTGTGTGTGTGTGGTAAGCAGGTTAAAGTCTGATAGATCTATCAGAGGGTTATTCAAATCAATCTAACAAAACCTACCACAGATATCAGATAAGTTTCAGTGTATGAATTAGTTGATAAACAAACATGTCCCTAAGGAAAAAACAATCAAAAGTTAAAACCAACATGTTCACCTTTATACTTACATGAACAAAATTGAATCCAATTGACGTGCTTGTTCAATCAGGAATAATAGATTTTCAAGTTCCTTTCAGATCCTAATAAAGCTCCGAAAAAGAATGCTTTGAAACATTTCCCTCTTAGATGTTGCCAATAAGACTTATCAAGATTGGTCATTGTACAGGTATGCTTATAATGAGGTTTCCAAAATCATATCATGGCAGTTAAAATCTTCAAAGAGTTACCTAAATGATACATGTGCAAACTTGCAAGGGGCGGCAAATAAACCTGCCTTTAATGGCTATAGCCGATTCAACTTCTCAAGGTTCAAAAAACTTACCTTTCATTTCTAACTAGAAGAACCTAATATTGTAAGATATCTGCAATTTGTTAAAAACCTTAATAGATTTAGGATAAGCATCAACACTTCTGGACCAAAATGAAAAGTTTTATGGCATTAAAGTTACAACGCGCATAACCTAAATTTCCTTACAATAATTTAAAGAAGCTATCTATACATTAGTTCAATTGGGAACCTTTATTGACATAGAGAGTAGAGACAACTTTATTTATTCATATAGTTTCTTGCAGGATCAAGTTTTTTTTTCTCAGTCTTTGGATTAGAACTATGAAATCCAAATGAGTAGGATAGAATAATAGTAATGGAATACTAAATAACACAAATAAACAACCTTACAAGTTACTCATTACAGTAATCATGAAACATTCAATAGTTACTTTTCATTTTATCTTAACATGTAATCCAAATAAGGCAGCAAGGGCACAAAGTACAAGAATAATTCAGATCAGACTAGGAGTCCAGAGGGAAGGCAGCTTTGCTCATTCAAAGTTATTAACCTTACAGATTTTGCTATTTCCTGCTAGAAGCTTGTGTACAAGGATGATGATGAAACAATGGAAAGCAACTAGAGAAAATAGTTGTTGATGCCATGATGGTTTTGATACAACATATTATGAATATAAGCACCCAAGTCATAGAATTGAAATGAGAACCATATGAATTGAAAAGGATATGCAAACCCACTATATGTCCACGCATTAATATGATTGTACATGCACATTGTTATTAAGATAAACAAAAAGCTACAGTTGTTTGGTCAAGTAAAAACAGAGAAGGAAATCTTATTTATATAAGGTGTTGCCTTTTACATTTTCTATGAAATTCTAATAAGATGCATGTATGCATACCCTGCTATGGAGTATGAACACTATTTCGTCAAGCTTACAAGTCCAAAACTTTAAGCAAAGGGCAACTCAACCAATTAGACAATATGCATGATGGACAAACATACTGCCGTGCAATTAGTCAATGTATGCTTTCATGGAGTCAAACGAAAAACAAAGTTCTTTTCACATTAAAATTTAAGAAACATAAAGCCAAAATAGTCAGTTGACATAAAAAAGAAATTAATCATTTATATGAATCTCCTTCGTTTGGTTATTAAAGTACTTATTTAGCTTTAAATCGTTAAAGCTTAGATCTCTCATCATCTATATTTGATAATGTCAATATCTACAATAACCACAAAATCTTTTACATAAAATATTCTCAAAAGGAAACATGTCCTTTCTGTTTTAGAAGGATACTGGATACTACCCGCCTTAAATGGTGGATTGACTCTCAAACCATCAATTAGTGTATAACAAAGGGAAAATACAGAAAAGCCAATAGCTGGTAAATGCATGGTTTAGATCAGCATATCAGTCCCGGAAATTGCTAATGTTAAAGCTCCAAATTGGTTGAATCTAAATACAAATCACCATGTCTGCATGTCTGAGGCCCGTAACTATCAGCATTGCTTTCATTGAGAACTAAAATTCCTAATGTTCCAACACAATGAAAGCCAAATAAATCACCATACTAAGGCACATGATCATCAAGTTGCTTTTTGCTTTAATCAGGACATTCAAATTCCTCAAACTTCTAACATCAGAGAAGCTAGCATAATTCAAAATATTTGTATATATAAGACAAGTAATTGTCGCCATTACATTTATTAAAACTTCTAAATTTGTTGATTCCAATTTAATCAAACCTCACACAATACGCCTTATCTTCGTAACTACGAAAATAACCTTCATGATTACTTTTGTTAATACATTTAAGCATATGAAAATAACGTATATCAATATATCTGCATATTTGGGCTACACGTGTAGCCCGGCAGCGTTTATTACAAGTTACAACACAAAAATTCCTCAAAGATACTAAATAATGGAAACCTAACATTAATCAACATATCTGCATCTCTAATTCCTTAAACGCTGCGAAATAAAGAGGCCTAATACTAATCACCATAAACGCAATTCTAAAGGTATATGATAATCAAGATTGCTTTTACTAATACATCTAAATTTTTTAAAATTCAGACCTGGTGGAGCCAAATATAAATCACCAGCCATATATCTATAGCAAACAATCATCAAGATAACTGTTAAAACATAAAAATTTAAATTTCTCAATCCTCCAACATGATAAAACCTATTATAAATCACCATAAATGCATACCTAAAGCACAAACTATCTTCATTACATTCATTTATGCATTTAAATTTCTTGCACACCAAAGTACCATTCAACTCACAACAATTCGATTCGGTGAGACAATTACAAATTCTCCATGTAGGCACTTTAACTCATTAAAACAATATTCAAATCAAACACGAAACAGTATTGATCAAAGTACACCAAAACAAACAAGGAAATCAAACAAATACTCGAAACAAACGAGGGGGTAAAGTGGGGAAAATCAAAATCAGTAACAAGAGAGCACCAAAACTTGAACAAAACATTTGCATGCAATAAAAAGAGCATCGACAAGAGTTGCGATCATACCATTTCTCGCCAATCTTTCAACTCATGAGCAACTAAGTCGCTTACTTGCAATCAGACTCTTCTCCAGTCAATCAAAAACCAAGTTTCTTTCAACCTCCAAAACACCTTCAGAAGTTGAAAGGATAAATAAATCAAATCAATAGAACTTTAATAAAAAAAAATCCACATGCATTAATCGATTTTAAAAAGAGCAAAATCAGCATTTTTTTCTATTTTAAAAAATAAGGTCAAATCCCCAACTTTCCCTCGTTTTTCTCTGAATTTTACATAGAACTTAAAAGGCATTTTGCAAGCAATGGCGCGAACAAAAAGCCTCGAAATTAAGATAAATGAGAGATTCTATAAGCTAATACCTTTTCCGGAGAGATCGCCGGTGAGACTTCCCGGCTACAACTCACCGGAGATAATCAACCAAAAACTTTTTTTTCCAAGTTTTTGTAGTGAAAGTTGTAGTCCGAGATACATTGAAAAAGCATCTCGGAGCTTTCTAACCCTTAAATAGGAAGGAGAGAAATTATACACTGTACCGCGGTAATAGTTTTCATTAATAAAATTCTTAATCGGCACCGTACACGTAGCTATAAATACTGAATTGGGTCCCAGCTGAGAATAAGGTATAAATCTTGATCGTTGGATCTCACAACCGAAATTTAGATTTGGATTTTTCAGATTTGAATTACGATAATTTTACTTACCGAAATTTAGATTTGGATTTTTCAGATTTGAATTACGATAATTTTACTTTATATTCAATACATTAGCGATTGTGATTGAGATTAATTTTTTTTGTAAAGGTCTTAATTTTAAAATTTAAGAATCCAATTTATGGTGCTTAGAAGTTTAGAATTTAGGTTTTGAAATTTAATTTAGGGTTTATAATTTAGTGGTTGGAATTTATGGTTTAGAGTTAAAATTTATGGTTAACGGTTAGTGTTTAATTTTTAAGGTAATATAGGGAGAGATCTAGGTTTTAACTTATAAACTTTTAATTTTAACCATAAACTCTCAATTCTAATTAAAATCCCTAAATTCTAGACTATTAAACTGTATACCTTAAATTGAATCTCTAACTACTATTAGGGATGTTCATAAAAACCCGAACTGATGTGTCGTACCGAAAAACTTGACTAAATGGTAAGTAACCGTACTGGTAAAAATTAGTCGATAACAAATTTTAAATTTTTTATATTAATATTGCATTATTGATTATTACTAATATATGTGCATACTTAAACTATATTTTATAATGATATTAAATTATTAGTAATAATCAAACGTGTATTGTATGTCTATTCGAACGTGCATCTATTCTAGTATTGAGATATAGTGGGATATGTGTTGCGTCCTTTTGTTTTTGTTGAGTTTTCCAGTGTGGTTGCAGGCAGTTTGTGTCTTGGAACATTGGTTTGATCTTGCAGCTCTTTTTACGGTTCATGTTGTCATGTCTTTATTTTATTTACATTTGCTCTTGAACAACTCTATTGAGCTCGTGTTATTGTTATTGTAATCGTGAAATAAAATAAATTTGGAGTACTTTTTCCTCTTTCGATGTTATTTCATTGATTAAAATTATTAATTAAGTTATATAAATTTGGACTATATTCAAATTCAGTTTAGACATCGGAAATTATTCTAAATTTTTACAAATGATTAAATTTCGGTAACCATATTTTTCTATAATTTCACATATATAATCGTTGAATTGATTTTTTAATTTAATTAATAATTTTAATTTATTAAAAAGTTAATTAAATTATGATATATATATATATATGAAATTATATTAAAAAATTTATGATTATATTAAATTTATTTAGTAAATTCAAACTCACGAACATAATTCAAATAAGGGTAAACTACATAAATGACCACTATACTATTGGAAAAGTCGCAATTTGACCACCTTACTTTTTTGAAGCAATTAAACCATCATACTATTAAATTGGATGCAATTTGACCACTAACCTTTAGAGGTTAACGGCAGGGTGACGTGGCAGTTAATAAAATAAGGGTATAATTACACATTTGGTCCTTACTATTTACATATTCTTTTAATTTAGTCATAATTTTAATTTAATAAAATAAATTAATTATTTAATTAGGTGGTGACACGTGTCACCGCCTAATTAAAGGAGAAAAATAGAGAAAATCACAAATGCAATTGGGGGAGTTAAACTCGCATCTCCCAGAAACATAGAGCGATGGTTTACCACAACGTCAAATGTTGTTTTGTGTTCTTATTCCTGCAATATATTATATGTCTAGTAACATAGTCGCTGGTAACATTTATTTCTTCGGTTATTGTTCTCTCCTTTTGGTTAAAATCTTTGGTCCCTCTTTGAAACATTTTTCTCGCTCGAAGTTGCCTTCGATAAACTCAATAGTAGTATTGTTATTAACTGCCCAACCCCATGGATTCCATAGCTTGGGATTCCTGATGAAGCTACGAAATGAGAATTGTTGATATTCAAGTTTCCGTCCCCCAACTTGGCCGTGGAATTCGGCTGGAGCAAAGTGACACCTCCTTGGCAAGGTTTTACTCCATATAGAGCTTTAGTTGTTGTCACTGACCTAATCGGATAGCAAAAATTCGGGTTACTCCAAGCCCCAAAACGTTTTCCCATTTTCCTATAAGAGGCTTGAAAGAATTGGAGCACTTCTGTCAGAATGTTGCCATTTACATAAAGTGCATTAAGATCAGGCAAAGATGCAAGATCTGGTGGGGGATTACCTGTCAGATTGTTGTTACCAAGACCCAGATACCTCAGTCTTTTCAATCTGGATAGTGATTCAGAAATTTCACCTATCAACCCTGTGTTGGTGAGGTCCAAAACGACCAGATTTTATAAATTTTGCCAGTCCAGGCTCATGATATCCCCACCTAGTGAATTACAAGACAACATCAACTCTTCATAGTTTTGATTGTTCTATCGAAGGCAAATTCGAACGAGAAAAATATTTCAAAGAGGGACCAGAGATTTTAACCAAAAGGAGAGAACAATAACTGGAGAAGTAAATGTTACCAGTGGCTATGTTACTAGACATATAATATATTGCAGGAATAAGATTACAAAATAGTATTTGGTGTTGTGGTAAACCACCGCTCTGGCTTCTATGTTTCTGGGAGATGCTGGTTTGACTCCCCCAATTGCATTTGTGATTTTCTCTAATAAATTTATTTAATCAAATATAAATAATTAAAACCATCTAATAAGGTAGTGACATGTGTCACCAACTAATTAAATAATTAATTTATTTTATTAAATTTAAATTATGCCTAAATTGAAAGAATGTATAAATAGTAAGGATCAAATGTGTAATTATGCCCTTATTTTATTAACTTCCACGTCACCCTGACGTTAACCTCTAACGATTGGTGGTCAAATTGTACCTAATTTAATAGTATGCTGGTTTAATTGATTTGGAAAAATATAAGGTGGTTAAATCGTGACTTTTCCAATAACATGGTGGTCATTTATGTAGTTTACTCTTCAAATTAATTGGCATAATTTTAAATTATAATTTCACATAATTCAAACTAAAATATATTAAAAATTCAAAACTTAAAAAATCAATCATTTGTATTATGTTTGTGGCTTTTAAATATATATATATATATATTAATTTAATAGAATTTTAAATCGTACACTAACTATAATTTAAAATTTATATAAAATATTGTTAATTTTAATTTAATTATTAGATTTATTTTATTAGTTTAGATGCTTTTATGCATTCTGAGTGTATCATATTCGAATCCTTTTAATCCACATTTATTTACTTTTTCCTAGCATAAACAATTAACTAAGACCCATATTAAATGTTTGTACTCTATATCATAAAATTGGACTTGGCGTGGTGGTAAAGCCATGCCACTTACATCAATAATGCCCAAGTTCAATTCCCTTTAAAGTCAAATGGTTTAAAAATAGTTTAAGTTCTCCGATAAACGTTATCACCTAATTGAATAATTAATTTATATGGTAAATTTGTCAAAACTAAAAATATAGTGATTAAATTGACATCAACCCTATAGTTAAGTGGCCATTTGTGTAATTTATCTTATTTTAAATACTTTTTGGCTAGATACGTTTAGTACTAATGCTGCTTAGTTTTTTTTTTGAAATATGATGTTGTGATTTCATTTATGAACCGAGCATAACCATGCGCCTCATTAAAAAAACCCCCTACTCCTAAATGGGGGAAAAAGAGTGCGACATGGCTATTCAATGTTACACCCAAGTCAATCTAACACCTTGCCAAAATACATACAGCGTCAAAAACCCCTTATAAATGACCGGGATAAAGAGCATGCACCTCCCACAAAAACTTAGCTTCAAGCCAAGCTTGAAAGAAGCTTCCTGCAAATCCCCTTCAAACAGCAGAACAGCCTAAATCAAAACTGAGACTTGAGAACAGATCCAGACATGACGCCACAGCAGCCTTCTACCTTCTTGCCACGACTCTGCCGGCAGGAGTAAAGTTTCGAAAACTAAAATCCTCGGGGCTATTACATCGTCACGAAATAAGCAATACCATGACCTGATCAGACTTCATACCCGTCCTGAAGCTGCAGGTTTCCTTAATACTCCCAAACCAGATCCTGCTTTCTTCCGATTCCACTCTTAGCTAGTCTATCCGCGGTCGAATTACCTTCTCTATAAATCGACTGAAAAACGCAGGCTGTGTCCTTTAGGCAATCCAAGCACAGCAAAACCATTTGCTTTAAAACCTGGGGGGTTGAGGCCGGGGATCTAAGCCAATCGATAATCATAGAGCTATCACTTTCGATGATTAGTCTACACTTTCCATACCACTTCGAGTGCTTGAAAATCGTTGCAGCTTCAAAGACTGCCCTGAGTTCGCAAGTTAGAACGTCCGCACATCCGATAGACTTTGAAAACCACAATAGAACCTTTGAATGCTCATCGGTCAAGACTCCTCCAATACCAGCTGGTCCAAAGCCGTCCTTAACCGCGCCGTCCGTATTGAACTTAACACAGCCTTGATCCGGAGGGCACCACTTATGCTTGTCCATTTTTTCAGTCCTTAAGCTAAGATTACCAAAGGATTCTGGGCAGCTTACCATGTCAGAGATGCTCCAGCTTTGCTCCGGCCACTTCGCCTTGCACCACCAGCATAATTGGCTCAGCATCAAATCAAAAATTGCATTCTCATCGAACTTCTTCTTCCTAAACACGACATCGTTTCTGTGTTTCCAAATAGCCCATAACAGACTGAAGAAACTAAGGTTCCAAATTTGTTCTTTGATCTTTACCCTGGTAGCAGATTGCCACACTTGTAACAACAAAAAAACCGAACTGGGCATGATTATATAAACCTTCCATATGTTCCACCAGCGAATCCAAACTCGCCAAACAGCCTTGCAGTGAATGAAAAGATGGGGTATCGTTTCTGTCGCGGCCTTGCATACAGGACATAGAACTTCCTCCGAATTAAAGCAGTTCCGTTTGATCAGTTCTGATTTCACAGGAACTCTTCCGAGGCATACTCTCCAAACAAACAGTTCTACGGTCGGGGGGGCTAAACTGCACCAAATCAGTCTCCAGCAGGGAGAAGCCTGCGATCTTGACCTCGGAGCTGCCAAACAAAAAGATTTGGAGGAGAACATACCATCCGAGGAGGCGGCCCATCTAATGCTGTCCTTCGCTTCTGAAGCCGATTTAAATCCTTCAATTGCATCTTTGAAGATATTCCACTGTTGGATCTCCCAGTCGAACAACCTTCTCCTTAGATTGATATTCCAAGTCCAAGACCCACTTGACATAATCCCAAACTCCGCTATAGATCCTGTTTTCTTAATTGCCAGAGCATAGATTCGAGGGAAAGCATTTTTTAAAACCCCGGCTGTTGACCAAGCATCGGTCCAGAATTGTATGTCAAGGCCATTACCGACGCAGAACCTGACATTGCTATCAAAAACAGACTCACTTCCAGAGCTGAACTTCACCACATTCCTCCATACCCAAGACATTTTGTTTGATATTTTACTACTGGGTAACAGCGTATCATTGTCATACCCGTACAGCGCGGCTATAATTTTCCTCCATAGGCTATTTCTTTCCGTCCCGAATCTCCATAACCATTTGCATCTCAGTGCTTCGCTTCTTGCTTTGAAGTCGATTAATCCAATACCTCCTTCTTCTTTCGGAAGGCAAAGAGTATCCCATTTGACCCAATGGATGGATCTATTATCGAGCGAGCCCCAAAGAAATTTGGCTATTAACGTGGAAAGAGTTTTGCTTATTGTAGCTGGTAATGGGAATAGTGACAAGAAGTACACTGGGACATTCGCCAAGACCGACTTTATAAGCATCACCCTTCCTCCAAACGATAGAGACTTTGATTTCCATCCAGCAAGTTTGGCCTTCATTTTGGCTACGATAGGCTCCCAAATCGTCACGGAATTTTTGTGTTGGCCTAAAGGGAGGCCAAGATAAAGGCTCGGAAACTTTTCGCTTTGGCAATGCAACCATCTTGCCCATTCATTCACAATACCATCGTCCATATTAATCCCCAGTAGCTTTGATTTTTTTAAGTTGAGCTTGAGGCCTGAAACTAACTCGAAACCCCTTAAGATCCGGACCATATTTCTAATGTGCGTCACACTTGCTTCGCTGAAAAGAATTAAGTCGTCCGCATACTGCATATGAGTAATCTCCAACTTTGGATTTCCTATCTTAAGGCCACTGATAAATCCCCTCTCCGAAGCCCTTCTGAGCAGCGCGCTTAAGCCTTCCGCGACAATATTAAAAAGGAAGGGCGACAACGGACAACCCTGTCTAAGACCCCGAGAGATACCAAAATCTTTTGAAGGCGAGCCATTTATCAGAACTGATATCCTTGCTGTGCTTACACACCATTTAATCCATCTGCACCATAGTTGTCCGAATCCCATTACATTCATCAAAAATAACATGAAATCCCAATTTACCGAGTCATAAGCTTTCTCAAAATCAGCTTTGAATACTACCCCCTTCAGACCTTTGCTTCTGACATTCTCAATAACCTCATTTGAAATAAGGAAGCAATCCAAAATTTGTTTGCCTTCACAAAAAGCAAACTGCGAATCACCTATCACCCCTCTCATTACTGTTTTCAATCTAGCAGCGAGGACCTTAGCAAACAATTTGTATATACACCCTACCAAACTTATCGGCCGATAATCAGATATTTGAGAGGGCTCTTGTATTTTCGGAATCAATACAATAAAAGATTGGTTCAAAGTCGGGCTTACCTCCCTATTCTCAGCCATGTCTTGGAAAAACTCACTCACTTTGTTCCGAACGCTAGGCCAGAACTTCTTTAAGAAATTAACATTAAAACCGTCAGGGCCAGGCGCCCTCGATCCGTCCATTGCATCCAAAGCAGCTTTAATTTCTTGTTCAGTGAATTTCCTTTCGAGACCCAATGCAACTTCGTTATCCAGTTTTCGAATGTCGTAGTCCAAATACGCTACCGGAATCTGTTCAAACACTGGATTATATTTCTGTTTAAAATAACTTCTAACACCCTCCTGTAGGTTCTTTGGGTCGGAAAGCACATTCTTCCCGATTTTGACCTTATGCATAAAATTGGCCCTTCTTCTGATAGATGCAGTCATGTGGAAAAATCTTGTATTCCTATCTCCATGAACAAGCCATCGAATCCTTGATTTCTGCTGCCATTCACGCTCACGTTGTCTGTTATATTGCCAAAGTTTGTCCCGAATCAGTTTCATTACTTTCTGATTTTCAACCACATTGTTACCTTTGGCTAGCTCCTCGTCTATCGCCATTTGTTCCTTCTCTAGTTCCACCAGTATTGCCGATTCTTTTGCTTTCTTGTTTTTTGCCCACTTCACTGCCTTGTTTTTACAACTCCTCAAAACTCCAGCAATGTCCAAAGATTCCTGCGACTTGCAGGCCTCCTTAATCAGCTCAACAAATTCATTAGACTCAGACCAATAATCGAAATACCGAAAGGGTTTGGGTCCCCCGTCATAGCACTTAAGCAACAGTCCAATCGGATTATGATCCGAAACATTCTTAGCAAATAACTGCTGGAACAGGTTAGGCCACAAAACTAGCAACTCCGGGGCAACCAAAAAACGATCTAACCTGCTCTGGGAAGGGCACTCTCTGAGACTCGACCAGGTAAACTGTCCCCCAGATAACGGGAGATCAAAAAGAGACAGCGCATCAATGAAGTTGGAAAACACCTCTCTCTCGCCTTTCGAAGAAGCCTTTCCTGTTCTCTCATTTTTGTATCTCACCACATTAAAGTCTCCACCGATCAGAGCCGGAACATTACAATTTTTAATTTGATCCGCTAGCGATTCAAAGAATTCCTTGCGTGAATTTCCATCGTTAGGAGCATACACATTTGCCAGTACACAGCTGATGGTATTACCTTTGTATTTAAGATTCCCCCGTAGTAGAATGCAATTCGCTTGAATTGAGGATGATTTGCACTCAAAAAAGTTCGGATCCCACACCGAAAGAATACCGCCAGCAGCCCCAATAGAAGGAGAAAATTTCCACTCCAATAACATATCGGAACCAAGGATCTTATTAATTCCCCATTTATCTACCTCCTGCAGCTTGGTTTCCTGGAGAAAAATCACAGATGCTCTACTTGATTTTTGAAATCTCTTAACCGCCCCTTTCTTTTCCGCCTTTCCCAACCCCCTTACATTCCAAGAAATAAAAAGGACTTCCTTCATCATCAACGATCTGAACAACGTAAGACCTTCACACTTAGCTCAGCATCTACTTCTGGTTCGTTGCTTCCCTCTCTGCTTCTGCCAGCCTTCTACACACTTCCGCCTCACTCGCTTCGAAGAAAAGGCCAGCTCCGTTACACACATTGAGACATAACCTCGCTTCTCTATC
Organism: Hibiscus tridactylites; assembly: GCA_958450335.1. Taxonomy (NCBI): domain Eukaryota; kingdom Viridiplantae; phylum Streptophyta; class Magnoliopsida; order Malvales; family Malvaceae; genus Hibiscus; species Hibiscus tridactylites. Next base: position 71,031,277 of record OY288280.1, read on the forward strand.
TTCGTCATGTTCTTCTGAAACTAACGGGTTGTCTGATGCCCGAATTGCCTTTAAACTAAAATTTTCAGCACTCCTCGAATTCTTAGACTGGGAAAAAGGCTGCTCCATATGTCCACTGGCCCGCGACGGCAGCCGAGACGACTGAGAGTAAAAGCCAGGGGAGAACAGCCGCGAGCTTCGGAAGAACTTTGGTTTGATCGAGAACATACCTGTTACTTTATCTAACACTGGACCGACAGAAGCGCTAGATCCAGAAGTATAGCTAGGGAAATTATGAGCCTGGATCGGTATATCAATTAACTTTGATTGGGCTCCGTTCCGGTCCACTGTATCTAACCCATTCTGCACTGCTACTGAGTCCTTATCCGCAATAGCTGGCCCAACTAACGAGTCCGCAGCGGAAAAGCCCAAAACATCCCCAGGGGTTGACTAAGGCCTGTCAGCCTCAAGATTGTCTGGGACATCCGTTGGGATTCCTTTCTCGGTTTCAGCGCCCACTTTCCTGGGAACGGATGTAGCCGTCTTCGAATTGAAGGACATGTTGTCGAAGTCGAGATTGTAATCATTGCCGCCGTCTTCTGGGAGAGGATCAGTCTGGGATACATACACCCTACCGCCATCCAGCCAGCGCCGATCATCCAGGAATTCCGATATGGAGACTTTTACTTGAAAGTTTTCCCCGTTAACCGAAAAACGAGCAACAGCCGGAATATCCGACAGAGAGCCAACACCAACAAGGATACGCGCACTGTTGAGGGATTTTCGTTTGATAGTATCATCATCAATTTTAACCACTCTCCCCCACCGGTTGGCGATTGCGGTAAAAACTTGCTCATACCAAGCATGGATCGGGACGCCCTCAATAGATAACCATACTAGCAGCTTTTGTTTCTCGGAAAAGTTTGTGATTGTGTCTATATCGTCGAACCAGGTTTTCAGTAGGGTTTCTTTGAGGTCCCAAAAGATGGGAATCTGTTCAACTTCCAGCAAATGGATAATAACAAAAAAACCTGACCAAAGCCCCACGTTCACTCTAAATCCTTCAGATTCCAGAGCTTGTTGGATTAGGTCGGCGTCGTACATGCTTTTGATTTGTCCTACGAAGCTTCTATTCAGCCAAGCTTTTTCTGACTCTGGAATTTCAACAATAATGGGAGTATCTTTCAAGTTAACAGCAGCTCGATCAACAGACCTAGGCCTCCTTGAGTCATCGCTTCCAGTCCTCCGTGCAGTCGCATTCGGGGTTGGCTTCACGCCTGCCAGAAGAGCATCCTTGAAGGACCTATTTTTTGTCACTAAGGAACTCTTTCTCACAGGGCGTGAGAACAAGGGCCGGGTTTTGGGGGTGTGACTGACTAGCAACGGTTTGGGACGCACTGCTTTATCAACCGCCATGGACACAGAGATAAACTGCCCATCCATTCTTCTTCCGTTACCAAGCTCTACTGCCCTCCTTGCCTGGTTACTGTTTTCAAAACTGACAAAAGCGAAAGTGGTCCGACTGAGGCGTCGACTGTCGTTATAATATGCAATGTAGACTCTAGTGACCTTCCCATATACTGAAAAGGCTTCACTAAGAGTATTTCTATGGATACGTTTACTAACGTTCCTCACGAAAACCTTTGAACTTGCATAATCCGCACCGTTGGCTTTACTCCCCCACTGCTGATTCTCCTGACTTTGTGCAGCCGCCTTCCTCCAGACGCTCTCTCTCTCACCACTAAACTGTTGTCGACGGACGAAAGCCCTCCGACGGTCGATCCTCCTCACACTTTCAAAAGTGACCTCAGACCTATGGTCGCCAGCCCTCCGGCTCACTCTCACTCTCTCTCTACCTCTCTCTCTCTCACTCTCCATGGTTTTAATGCTGCTTAGTTAAAAATGTTTTAAATTTAATTATAAATATAAATAAATACATTGTTTAAGAAATGGGTAATTATGCGTCCTAATTTTAGGGGTTAGAGATTTATTTTAGGATTTATACTTTAGGGTTTAGGTTTATGTGCTTAGAATTGAAGGATTGTGGTTAAAATTTAGAGTTTAAGACTAGAATTAAGGGGTTATAGGTAAAAATCTAAATCCCTAACATATTACCTTAAAACCTAAACCTATAAACCCTAAACCATAACCCTTAAATTCTAACCACGGGCCTTAAATTCTAAACCCCTAAACTTAAAACCCTAAATTAGATCTCTAACCCCAGAAATTAGGGCGCTTGTGGAAACAAAATATTTCTACCGCTAGTGCATCATATATTTTCCCTTAAAAAATACTAATATATTTTAAATATAAAAAACAAGGCTTAAATGCCCCAGTAGCCTCTGAAGTATACATAAAATACCAAAATTACCCCCTAAAGAATTTTTTAGACGTTTTCCCCCTAAAGTATACACTGTGACATCTGTTGGCCCCTAAACTAAAAATCGTGGCCTCATATGCCCCTTTCGTTAAAAAAATTCTCATAGACTAATCAAAACATGCAACGTGTCACTAATACACAAAAAAATTAGCTAACTTATTTTAAAGGGGTAAATTGCACACTAAGTCTATAAAATTTTTATTGTTGTTCAATTTAGTCCTAAAATTTTTTATTTAACTCGAATTGACCGAAATTGCTTTCTAATTTTAATAAATTAGTCTATTATTTTTAATATACTGATGTTTTTGTTCAATTTAATCCTCAAAAAGTTTATTTAACCCACAATTAACCCTTACTACTTTATAATTTTTATAAATTAGTCCAATATTTTTAATATGTTGATATTTTTGTTCAATTTTGTCATCAAAATCTTTATTTAACTCACAATTGAACCCCTACTACTTTATAATTTTTATATTTTAGTCTAATATTTTAAATGTAATTATATTTTTTGTTTAATTTAGTCCTAAAATCTCTATTTAACCCAAAATTGACCTATATTTCTTTATAATTTTTATAATTTAATCCAATATTTTAAATATAATCATATTTTTGTTCAATTTAGTCAAAAAATAAATTTTAACCTGAGATTAACCCCAATTTCTTTCTAATTTTTATAATTTAGTCCAATATTTTAAATATAATTATATTTTTGTTCAATTGAACAAAATACAATTATATTTAAAATATATATTTAACGCGAAATTAACCTTTATTGGACTAAATTGAACAACATACGATTATATTTAAAATTTTGGAATAAATTATAAAAATTATAAAGAAACATAGGTCAATTTCGAGTTAAATAAAGATTTTGAGGTCTAAACTGAACAAAAATATCAACATATTAAAAATATTGGACCAATTTATAAAAAGTACAAAGAAATTTAGGTTAATGTCAGGTTAAATAAAGATTTTTTAGACTGAATTGAACAAAAATATAATTATATTTAAAATATTGGACTAAATTATAAAAATTAGAAAGATATATGGGTCAATTTTGGGTTAAATAGAGATTTTAGTACTAAATTGAACAAAAAATATAATTATATTTCAAATATTGGACTAAGTTATAAAAATTATAAAGTAGTTGGGGTCAATTGTCAGTTAAATAAAGATCTTGATGACAAAATTGAACAAAAATATCAGCATGTTAAAAATATTGGACTAATTTATAAAAATATAAAGTATTAGGGGTTAATTGTGGGTTAAATAAATTTTTTGAGGACTAAATTGAACAAAAACATTAGCATATTAAAAGTAATAGATTAATTTATAAAAATTATAAAGCAACTTGGGTCAATTTGGGTTAAATAAAGATTTTTAGGACTAAAATAAATAAAAATACAAATTTTATAGACTTAGCGTGCAATTTACCCCTTTAAAATAAGTCAACTAATTTTTTGTTTATTAGTGACACGTGGCACATTCTGATTGGTTCGTGAGAATTTTTTTAACGAAAGGGGCATATGAGGTCACGATTTTTTTTTCAGGGGCCAACGGAGGTCACGATGTATACTTCAGGGGCAAAACATCCAAAAAAATTCTTTAGGGGCAGTTCAATATTTTGTGTATACTTCAGTGGCCAATGGGGAATTTAAGCCAAAAAGAACAATTGAAAACGATGGTCTCTTTGGCAAGTGGTTATCCATATTTTGATAAAATATGCGAAACAATTTTCCAAATGAGATTAATTTGAATTTGTTAAATCATTGTGTTCCCTTTTTACTAAGGTAATCGTCTAACATTGTCTGCGAGAAGTGTTATTGGGCCAAAAAAAAAAATAGTTTTAGAGTGAAAAGTAATGATAAACTGATAATATTTTAGAATTTGAAAAGTATTTTTTAATTTAAAACACAAAAATTTTAATTTTAATTTTTTTTTGCTGTTGAAAATGTATTTTTGGAAGTAAAATTATAATTTTAAGCTTCATTTGTTATTTTATGATGTGTTTATGTTATAATTTATAAACTTATAATTTTTTACCAAGACATAATTATATGCTCAATACATTATTTATTTTTTAAATAATTATATGTCTTTTCATGTCAGAATTTTTAGATAAAATTTATTTTATATTTTTTATGGAACATGTACAATTGTAAAAATATTTATTTATTAATAAAAATATGTCTATGTTTTTATCAAAATTTAAGTTGATATATTTCATATATTGTAAAATTAAAGAATTTTGATATCATTTAAATATATATTTTTAACTTACAATATCATGTTTAAAATAATTATTTATCTTTTAAAAAGTACTTTTTGACACAATCAAACAAAAAAAAATAATCTAAAAACACTTCTCTAAAACACTTTTTCTACCGCTATTTTCAAAAGTAATGCTAACCTAACCGATACAATGTAGTTCACCATTTCATTAATAACAAGGGGTTAGAGTTACTCATGATTTAAACTTTGAATTAGATGTCAATTAATACATAGGCAATGTTTGGTAAAATAGCGGTTTAAGTCAAAATTAGAGGTTTGAGCTAATATTAGAGGTTTGACCGGTTAAATTCACTAATTTGGATGCTTGGTAAATAGCGGATTGAGATGGAACCTCTAATTTTGAAAAAACTGCTAATATGAGCTTTTTGAAATTAGAAGTTTTGACATAAGAGTTATAAATACCCTTAACAATTATAAAAAATCTCCAAATAACCTAAATTTAACATTTTCTATTTTAATTCTTCACAATCACGTAATTACATTTTGACATTTGTAAATTAATATTTTTTATTCTCACACATTTATATTTGTATTTAAATTAAATAATTAATTAAATTGTATTAAAAATAATTATGTAATAATAAATTAATATATAGATCCTTCAAATATGCTTAGTAATGTTACATTAAAAAAATTTATTTTTCATAATCCAATTAATATACAAAATATTGATAACTAATAAACTATTCAAATAAGTATTGAATATAATCATACCCTTATATGTCATTTTTCTTATTTAAATAATCAAACAACTATCAGTTATCAGTCAATTTTACCAAACACTTTTATACACTCAGCTATAATCTGTCAGTCAAATCAACTTATGCAATAAGCTATCAACTAGTATAATCCGCTAATAATCAACCATCCGCTAATTGTCAAACAAGGTCATAATGTCAGAGATGAACACAAAAAATTAAGTAAGAGTATATAGACATTTAGGAAAGTATATTAAAATATAAAAAATACTTAAATTTTATGAGTATTTAAAAATTTCAAGGCTGCCGCGCCCCATAACTCCTCGTCCATCCTTACATTATTTTATAAATGTTAATTCTCATTATTATACCAAATACCAATGACTCATTAATATTTTAAAAATTATTTATATGTGAAATATTATTTTTTTCGCATTTAAATGGTATGTCTACTATTTAAATTTTTAATAATAAAATCCAAACAATTATAGAGCGTTAATAAACTAGACTCATCAAAACTCAATTACAGTTTATATTTGATGATTGTAAGTACCTATAGACATGGTAAAACTAATATGTGTATCCTAATCGGAGGTAAATTAACAAAATAACTAAATAAATATCAACAAAAAATAACCCTAAAAAAGGAAAAAATATAATACAAGATTAAATAAAATGTGCTACAATAATATAGAAAAAACGCACACCAAACTTATTAGAAAATGGCAAGATTTATTAATCAAACTAAACAAAAAACTCAAACAAGCATAAATAAAGAATTAAAGAGATGAAAAAAAGAAAAGAAGAAAAAATGGACAAAGCTAATGTGCGACATGTTTAGAGTGCAGCTAAAATATGGTCAACATAAATTTTTATAATTTTGGTATCAATTTATGTAGTACTAGGTAAGAATTTTGGTAGAATTTGTGTAACTACATAAATTCTTACAAACTGGATAAGAATTTGTGATTTTGTCTTAGATAAGGTTTTGTGTAACTACACAAATTCATGTTATAATATAAATCCTTACTATTTAGATAAGAATTTGTGTAAATTTTGTCATAGATAAAAAATTGTGTACCTACACAAAAAAAAGTAAATAAGAATTTGTGTAGAAACCCGCCTCATTTTAGCTGCACCCCAGAGGCCTCACCCTAAAACTACCCAAGAAAAAATATAATAAAAATCATGACAATACATGAATGACATCATTTGATAAAAATGGCGACAATATCATATTTCTTAATAAACGAAAGAGAAACACAAAAATAAAACAAAAAAACGAGAAAATGTAAATAGTGCTATGTCTTTATTGAACTTGAAATCTTACAAAACTTGGATTGAATGTATCCAAATATGGATAATATTTGATACACAAGTTGTGTAAATAAATTATACCTTTTTTTTCCTTAGAATTTGTTTTTTTCTCCTTTTAAATAAGATTAAAATTAGAATTAGAATTAGGATTTATAAAAAAAATACCGTTTTGATTTGATTCATAAACATTTTTAGATATATCTTATTTTATACTTTGGACAACATTATAACAGGTTGACGCTAATGTTTCCCCCCCCCCCCCCCCCCCCCTTAAAATGACTACATGATTTGAAAGGTTTGTAATAATTTATGAATGGAAATAATTTGTCTAGTGGGTGGCAAGATTTTTACCAAGCAAAATAATTAATGTATTACATGTAAATTAAAAAAAATAAGAAAAAACAGTATCTATACATACCAATCAAGTCTATTATTTTTGTTGATGTCAAATGTGTCAGGCATCCAACAAAGTGGTAAAGAGGGTGATCAAAGAAGTAACAAGCAATAATTTATTGTGGTTCACTATACTGAAATGGGTGGAAAGTCAAAGACAGTGTTAGAGTTAGGGGTGTGCAAAATCGGGTTCGGTTAACCATTAGCAAATTATTTCGGTTAACCGATAAGTTCGGGTCACTAAATTCTTGACCCTAAACCGTATCCATTCAACCGGTTAACCGTTTAGTCGGTTAACCGAAAAATTCGGTTCGGTTCGGTTCGGGTAACGGTTTTTTATTTTGTTTATTAAAAATATAAATTTTAATAATATGTTAGAAAAAAGTACATACTTTTTAAAATTGACACATGATAATATTATCTTTTCTAATACTAGCAAGTTAAACACTTAAACTTGATAAAATAAAATTATGGTTTTACTTTTGTGGAATGAGAAAATAAAATAAAATTTAATTTTTTAATATAAAATAACAAAATAACATATAATATAATAATATATATTATATAATCGGTCGGTTCGGTTACCCGGTTTATCCCAAAATCGTAAACCGTATCCGAACCGGTTTCTTTTTAAAAAATAAAAACCCGAACCGAAATCAAATTTTTCGGTTCGGTTAACCAATTTTTCGGTTCGGTTTTTTCGGGTTTCGGAATCGGTTTCGGTTTTTTTGCACACCCCTAGTTAGAGTGATATGGAGAGAGTTGATGGAGAATAAGGCAATTTTGGGTGAAAAACCCCTTTTGAAATATTATTTTTAATAATGGCTCCCAAAAACATTTATTTGGCAAAATGACCCCCTTTCTTGCCAGGTCGGCAGACCTCGCGTTTTGTAGAACGCGAGGTACGGTATCGCGTTGTACAGGACGCGAGGTCTGTCGACGTGGCGTTGCAGTTAGTTTTAACGGTTTAACAGTACCTCGCGTTCTGCAGAACGCGAGGTCCACGAGAAATTGAAAAGGCGGCTTAGAATATATCGGACGGACCTCGCGTTCTGTAGGACGCGAGGTCTGCCCAATTCCAGCCTAAACCGCAAGCAAAAACATACTAAGTAGGCCTGTTCGAACCCAATTTCGAGCGTGTAAATGGTATATTTTTAGCGATCATCGAGTTTGGAGTCGTAGTACTGAAAATTGTCTATCGTATGACACGAACATAATTAATTTCCGTCCATTCTACAATGGTTTAAAATGGCTTCGAAAACCCTATGCTAGCATACTTTTTTCGATTGAAGTTGTATTTCAACTAATGTCGATTTTCTGTTTTTTAATCCTATTAAATTTATTAAAAACAAAAATTAAATAAATATTATAAAGTTTAATTATAATATGCAAACAAAATTATAATTCATAAATAAAATTAGAATACGACATTATAAAATTTTAAAGTGTTTTACATAAATATTAAAAACATAAATAGAAAACAACAAAAAAAAACTAAAAATGCCTATGTCCACCGGTTCCGCAGTCGGGTGGATGACGCTCACGATCCGGATACCTCCTCTGTCCATCGTGTGGTGGTCCCTGGTCCCTATCATCCTGACCATCGTGCGCGATCTGCGGATCTGTGCTGGGCCTAGGCGGGGAGTAAAACAAACTACCCATCGGCGTATTATCCACCATATGAAACTCATACTGAGGTGGATAATCGATAAGTAGAAGGTCAGTCGTGGGCGTCTGGGGGCGATAGGCATCAGTGGAGCCGAACTGGGGTGGAGGCATCGTCTGCTGGAAAGTCGATGGACCGCTATGCAATGGTGGGGCAGAAGATGATGCCCCTGGAGTGTCATATCGTGGTCTCCGACCGCGCTGCGTCGACTGCCTCTGGGGCTGGGACTGGCTCTGGCTCGCTCGCCCGCTCCCGCGTGGGCGGTTTTGGGGTCGCTGGGGAAGCCCGACTTGCAGCTCCTCCGGAGTAAGGATATGTCGCATCCCATTGTCCCTATACCACTGGCCATAATTGAAAGTGACCGAAGGACCCCCTTCTATAATTGGTTGGAGAAAATGTGGGCGTCTGTGAAATCGTTGACCCCAAAGCGCTATCCAGACAGCGTGGTGCTCGGCCCAGTCAGTCTCCGTCTTCCCCTGACGCGTAAGATGGTGGAACTCGTCCATATTTTGCGGAGGGCGTGGAACATCTTGGATGTACCCGAACTGTCGGAGTACCCGATCCGCAGAATGCCACACGCAAACTTCGTAGTTCAGGAGCGGAACTACGGAAATCCAGAGGTCTCGATGTCGCTGTTCCACAATAGCTGCTGGAGTAATGTTGCGAATCTCCTCTGAATCGTAGGGCGTCCACACGAACTAAAAAGAATGAAAAAAGTTAGTAAAAATTTCTATATGAAATATTATTGGAAAAAATAGTATGGAAAAAACCAAAATAATTGTTGAATTACCTCGTCCTCCGTCAAGCCATCGAATGCATATCTGTATTCTTTCTGGGAGTCCGGTAGGCCGACGTGGGATAGGTTGGCGGACCACCTTTAAATAATGAAAAAGACCGTTAAATAAAATAATTGAATAAAAAAATATAGTAGATTATGTAGTACCTCCGTATAAGCAGAAATGACAGAGGACTGGGAATCCGAAGTTGTGGTGCCAAAGTAGGGATCCGAAGCCAAACCCAAGCCTGGAGGAATAAACAGCATCCTCCCATCGATGCTTTGGAGGCGTCAACGTTTCTGCAGAGGTCTCTGATAAGAAACGCCAAGACAGCCGACCCCCAAGATTTTTGTCCAGACTCGGCTAAATTTGTGAGATGATGAAGCCACATAACGTGCACTTTGTTGCGAGTTTTGTCGGGCATTAATATCCCGCCAATAATGCGCAAGATGTGGGCTCGCGCATACCGCTGTGAAAATATAAATTAATAAAGGCATCCTAATTAAAAAAATTGTAAGTTCATCCTAAATAATAAAATTGTAAGTATCCTAAATATTTAATGTAGGCAACCTAAATATTTAATAAAGTACCCTAAATAATTACTGAATTCATCCTAAAAATTTATCATAAAAAATTGTAAGTATCCTAAATATTTAATGTAGGCAACCTAAATATTTAATAAAGTATCCTAAGTATCCTATTCATCATAAAAAATTCCCTAAACGCTAATATGCAAATAAAAAATTTTAATTTAATAATAAATGTAATAAAAGCATACTAAATATAATAAAAAAATACCTCAAGTGTAACATCATCCGCATCGGGGGGAGGGGTTCCAAAGTTCTCCTCCAAGTACAATAGAGAAATTTTCCCTCCGTCCCACGCTCTATCAGGGGGCATCACCCCAATTTGTTCAGCAAATAGGAGTGGCCAATGTCCCATCGCTACACCAGTAATAACGCTGCCATCTATAGGCAACCCGAGAATGTAGGCAACATCCTGCAACGTAATTGTTGCCTCGCCAAATGGAAGATGGAATGTGTGCGTCTCGGGTCTCCACCGTTCTATCAGCGCGCTGATCAACGACGGTCTAACCTTCACCCCCCCTATATAGCGAGCTATGTGCCCAAAACCAGCCCGCTCAATCAATTGGGCAACAGCAGGAATGGGTGCGACGGTGATACGGTGAACGTAACATTGTAAGTTACGTTCGTATCCCTGAAAAAAATAAAATAAAATAGTTAGTAAAAATAAAAGAATAAAATTTAATAAAGTAAATTTTTTTAGAAATGAAAAGGGAAAAAAATAATACATCTTCATTGTTGCGCCAATATTCACTACAGTGACTCGCTCGGTTGCGTAGCAAGGGCTCCATGTGATCAAACGATATATAAAAAATGCTGACAAATTTTTGTGAAATTTCTATGGAAATCGCGTTCTGTGGAGGTTTTTAGGAAAAAAACCTCCAATTTATAGAGAACCTCGCGACGCTTGGGAAGCGAGGTTAATGAACCTCGCGTTCTATAGAACGCGATTTTCATGTACCTCGCGTCCTATAGAACGCGAGGTTCACTGAAAAGGCGCGTCAGTGATCAGACGCGTTATTTGAACGGTCAAAAAGGAACCTCGCGTTCTATAGAGCGCGAGGTTCTAAAGACATCGCGTTCTGTAGAACGCGAGGTCGTGGGGTTTTTAAATTTGAGTTTTTAAAGCGGGAAACTCATTTAATATACAATAATAACAAAATTTATTTATTTACAATTACAATAAAAATAATAACAATAAAAATAAAAAGAAAAAATATAATAATAATAATAATAATAATAACAACAACAATAATAATAAATGATACTAACAATAAAAATTATTAGTATGATAGTAATTATAATAACAATAATGATAAGAACAATAATAATAATAACAACAATGAATCATACCTTATACGCGTTATATTTTCAGTAGTAACTAAAAATAACGACATAGCGCAATATTTTGGAAGTTAAATTAAAACAAAACTTCCAAAATATGCGCTATGTTGTCATTAGTAGCTTCAAGCGAAAACTGACTGCGTACGTGAATATGATGAAAAATTTATCTCGGTGCTCCTTGCCACTCCAGTTTGCTATTTATAGAGGTGAATGACGTGGCAACCTCGCGTTCTGTAGAACGCGAGGTCAGCCTTACCTCGCGTTGTACAGAACGCGAGGTCTCTGTGTATATATATATATATGCAGGGAGATGGATTTTTGTAAGCAGTTAAGTTTAGTTTAGGTCAATTGAATATGAGTTCGTGTAATGCTGAGTTTTTTTCCGTTGCAATTTTTATGTCCGAAATATTGTTCCTTTATGATAGTTGGAGTTCACTTAAAGATTTGTGTTCATCGAGGGTACATACCTTAATATTTACCGACATATCGCAATATTTTGGAGGTTGTATGCTGCAGTAGTGGCTTCGATGGCTGCTCCTGTAGCCGCCATAGAGAGGATCCCCGGCTACAGTTTTGAAAAGAAAGGACTTTTACGAAGCGGGGGCGGATTCAGATCGACATTTTCAAATGCGGCGGGTGCCGATTACATTTGTTAATGTGAATCAAAGCTGCTACCATTTACTCATTTCAGATGTGGCGTGGCAGTCAACATTTACATCTGGATTTCGCTCTCTGCTTCTTTTAGTCGGGACCTCCGATCAAATTTGCCCCCCGGAGCTACTGAATTTATTGTTTCGAATTTTATAGATAATTTATGTAGTTGTCTCAATTTACTTATTAAAGAATACATGTTGAAAGTTTTGTAAAATGAAATTCGACTTAAATTTATTTATGTGGTGTTTTTCCTTTCCTATAAATACCCACGAATTCCACCATCATTTACTCATTCCAAATTCTCTCTAAACACCCAATCCTTGCTCAGCTTATGGCAAAATTTAAGGCAACATTTTATTTTCTCGATACTTATTTTGAGTCAACAATCACCGGGAAAATGTCACTGAAAGATTTAATACAGTTGACAACAATCGAGGTTAGTAAACACACCGACAAACAAATTGCGGCCATGGAATGTCGAATCCCATCACCGTCAGCTAATGAAACGCACTACGTTATGAAGCTTACGAACGAAACAGACGTTCGTAACATGTATGACCGGCTCAATGCCGTCGGAGCTAGAGACGTCGATTTCAATGTTAAGTTTGTCAACGCCGGCGAAGGTAGTACGTCTGCACCCGTCAAATCTAGAGACGTCGATTTCAATGTTAAGTTTGTCGAAAGTAAGGGGACTGCCTCCCAGGCACACACACGCCATTCCTGCCTCCCATCAAATCTATCCCTTACCTGCTTATCGGTTTTAGGTAATGGACAAGCAAAGTCTTTTAAATTTTGCCTATATATGAACCCTAACCATAAAACGAAAATATAAGTTTCAATTGGCAATCAATTCCTAAAATTTTCTAAGTATCAAAATTTCAAAAGTCTTTCAAAATATTCAAATGGCCGGACGAGGCGTTACTACGAAAGTTTACTACGATGGCCAGATATTCGAGGGTACTGAACAGGGGGTCCTTTTTTACTGCGAAGATCCGGTAACGATAAAGCTTCCGAGGAGATTATCGTTCAAGAAGTTGGTCAAGGAACTGGAGGCAAAAGTTCCTCATTTCAATAATCATCGTTTGTCCGACGTGAAGTATCGGGTGCCAATATCTATAGACCCTTTACGGTACACTGTATTCCAAGTGGCGGCAAATGTTGATGTGCAAATGATGATGGAAGCCCACTTCGAGTATTCAATCGGGGGGCCCCTCGAGCTGTATGTATCGTTCTCCGAGTCTCATCCAGTTGTCGACATACCAAGCTGGGGCCGGGCGAATTTCGACTTCGATCCGAATGCCAACGTTGATAGCCCGACCGCAGGTCTACGACGTGATTTTGGCCTACTCTGTCGAGACAACGAAGTTGGTGCATCGTCATCTGCTCCTCCAACGCAGTCCTGCGTAGCTAGTCTCGGGTTCGACCTCAACCAACCCCCAAACGATGAATTCGATGCACCGACAAATGCATCGTACAGTCCATACGATCCATACAATCCATACAATCCTTATAGTTTTGGGGGGGGGAAGGAACGTCGGCTCCTTACGTTACGCACGACCATGAAGCATCATATGGCCGGCACTCAATGTATGTCTCTGGCACCGACTACGGTCAACCATCTATGGGGAGACATTCTTCTTTTGGGGGTGAGGGAGCGTCGTCTTCTTACGCTATGCACGACCATGATTCATCATATGGACGACACTCAACGTATGTCCCTAGCACGGAGTACGTTCAACCATCAATGGGAATACATTCTTCTTATGGTGATCTTGATTTTGGTCTTGGAAATGAGGTTCCTGAGCGATCTCGTGAGAGGTCTCCTGCTCCTCGACCCCAATCGTCGCCTCAAAGGGTAGTGATTCCAGAAGCTCTACTATTCCAGCTCCCGGAGGATGCTGCTGACGAAGAACCGATTAGAGAACCCGGGCCAGACGGAGACGAGCTGGGGCCATTCTATCCGGAACCAGAAGACTTGACAGAGTTACCAGAAGACCCAGAAGACACTGCCGTTCCACCACCAGATTTGGACGAAGAACCGACTGCCACCAACTTTCCTGTACACGCAAGACCAATTTCTATGTTCCAGCCACCATCCCACTTCACAACGGTTGATATGGATGCAATGGACGTCCCTGATTTTCCCCATGACGACACAATAGATGGCCGACTCCACCGTTCTGATGGTGAACTAAGAATTGGTATGGCGTTCGCGAACAAGGAAATTGCGGTGGCGGCAGTTAAGCAGTACAACCTTCGTCATAATGTTGAGACGACGGTGAAGAAAACCCAAGCAAAATACTACAAGGCTCAGTGCGTCCAAAAGGATCAAGGCTGTAAATGGAAAATTCGTATATCAGACTTGAAGAGGGCAGGCAACCGTTGGAAAATAACAAAACTTGAGGGGCCCCATACATGCACCGTTGGTAGCCTCAACCAGGATCACAAGAACCTGGATGCAAAGTACCTCGCCGACATCTTTTCCACAATGGTGAAAACAAATCCCACTGTGTCGGTCCCCACATGTCAGGCTGCAGCTCTAGCTGTCACCGGCTTCCGTCCAGGTTATTCGAAAGCATGGTATGCAAGGAAAAAGGCCAAAGAGGAATTGTATGGCCGATGGGAGGAATCTTACATAGAGTTGCGCCCGTGGCTTAATCTCCTGCAGAAACATATCCCCAGAATGGTTGTCAAACTTGATACGGTTCTGGCATACGAAAATGATCGTGTCGTCCGAGGTGTTTGTCAATTCCACCGGTTATTTTGGACTTTCCCCCAGTGCATCCACGCATTCAAGCACTGCAAACCGATGGTCCAAATCGACGGCACATGGTTGTACGGAAAATATACACAGATCCTACTTCTAGCTATAGCACAGGACGGCAATCGCAAATGCGTTCCTGTTGCATTCGCAATCGTCCCGAAGGAGGATTTGGAGTCTTGGACGTTCTTCCTTACGAACCTACGAAAATATGTCCTTGATCCTGTAATACGAAGAAGAAGTGATGAAGGGGTGTGTGTTATTTCTGACAGAGGCACAGCGCTGCTGTGGGCGATACAAAATTTGGGTGATTATTGGAAGCCTCCATACATTCACCACCGTTTTTGCTTGCGGCACATAGCCGCAAACTACCTGCTGAAATACAAGAATCGTGATGAACGTCAAATGGTGCTCGATATGGGTACGTCATTTATGACATTTTCATTTACTATATTACTTGTTACTCGCTTCAATTTACGACCTTTTTTCATGTGTTTTTCGACCATAACTATTCAACTGTCATCTCGTAGGCAACTCGCACTACAAACAAGAGGTGGCTGAAATGCTCGAGGAACTGAGAGCGAGAAACAAAGAGGGAGCTGAATACCTTGAAAAAATCCCAAAAGAAAAATGGCTTCGATCGTATGACGAAGGTAAACGTTATGGTCACATGACAACGAACTTGGCTGAGGCAGTGAACTCATCACTGAAGGGAGTTCGGCAGTTGCCTATCACTTCCATTGTCAAGGCGACCTATTATCGTTTAGCTACCCTTTTTGCAACCTTGGGCAAGCAAGCAACTGAGTACATGGCCGGTGGACACAAAGTTCATCCAGATTTCCGCGACAGACTGCATATTCAAGTGGCCCAATCAAGACAGGTGCAAGCAACCCTCTTCTCGCGACAAGGACACTTGTTTCGTGTTGCGGAATTTTCCAGGCGGTTAGAAGGCATTCAGCACAACGCTTACGTTGTAGATCTGAGGGCAAAAACCTGCGAGTGCGGAATATTCCAAACTTTCAAATACCCGTGCGCACACGCCATTGCTGCTTGCACTAACCAACGAATAGAATACATTCGTATGGTTGATCCGATATACTTACTCAAAACGGTGCTTAAAGTTTACGAAAAAGAGTTTCCTCCAATCGGAAATGAGGTTGATCCAAATGCTGTGGACACTGAACCGATCATACGCCCAGATCCAGCACTACTACGAGCCAAAGGACGTCCACCTTCTACAAGAATATATTGTGCCGAGGATTTGGTCGAACATCGAGAGAAAACCGGACAAAAGAAGCATTGTTCTATATGTCGAAATACTGGGCACACAGCTCCTAAGTGTCCTAATCGCTCAGCCCCTCGTATTAATTAATTATTTTTAATTTGTATATGCGAGTTCGCACATGACAATCTAATCAATAAAGTCAGTTTACTTCTATTTATACAGTACGCCATCTTATATTTTCAATCATTCAAAAAAATATTTTATGATAGTGTTTTCGAAGCAACGATAAGTCAATGTACAATTGACGAAAATTGACCGTGTCAGTGTCATACGATAGAGAATTTCCAGTACTAAAACCCCATACTCGATGTTACCTAAAAATTTAAAATTTATACGTATGAAATTCTGCTCGAACATGCCTATCGACATTAGTTGAAATACAACTTCAATCGAAAAAAGTATGCTAGCATAGGGTTTTCGAAGCCATTTTAAACCATTGTAGAATGGACGGAAATTAATTATGTTCGTGTCATACGATAGACAATTTTCAGTACTACGACTCCAAACTCGATGATCGCTAAAAATATACCATTTACACGCTCGAAATTGGGTTCGAACAGGCCTACTTAGCATGTTTTTGCTTGCGGTTTAGGCTGGAATTGGGCAGACCTCGCGTCCTACAGAACGCGAGGTCCGTCCGATATATTCTAAGCCGCCTTTTCAATTTCTCGTGGACCTCGCGTTCTGCAGAACGCGAGGTACTGTTAAACCGTTAAAACGGACTGGAACGCCAACTCGACAGACCTCGCGTCCTGTACAACGCGATATCGTACCTCGCGTTCTACAAAACGCGAGGTCTGCCGACCTGGCAAGAAAGGAGGTCATTTTGCCAAATAAATGTTTTTGGGAGCCATTATTAAAAATAATATTTTAAAAGGGGTTTTTCACCCAAAATTGCCGAATAAGGTGAAGGGAGTCGGTATGTCTGTTATCTTCGACTCGATGAGTATTTATAATTGAATGGTTCTGTTTGATAGGACGAGGTCTGAACTAATGACATATATTGTTAGGTTGACAAGATTAACTCCGACTCCCAGTTAATAAGCTTTTTAGTCTAGTCACGTTAGACTTGCTTGTCAGACAACAGACTTAACTTACGAGTTAAACATACATGAAGATTGTCACGTCGAAAGTGACTCGAAAATGAAAGCTACGGAGACCGGAGACGAGTGCTTCAGAAGCCATAATACTTCACATGCTGGGGTACAACGAGAAAGCTAGAAGTTTCGAAACATAGGTAGAGGTATAACTATTTTCTTGAAATCATTGTGGACTTAAGTTCATAGATGATGATTTGTTTTGATGAATTAAGTCTTTTGTTGGCCACTTAAACCAAAAATGATGTGAAAATAAAAATGAATTCGAGCCCATTTATTTTACATATCATGTTCAATCGTTGAACCACAAAAGTAAAAGTTGTTGAGTCATGATGGGCACAGATATTTAATCACTTTGAATTTAAAAGCACACATTAGGAGAAGGCAATTTTGAATGAATAATCCCTTTTAAATTATTATTTGGGAAAATGGCTTCTAAAAAATATTATTTGGCAAAATGACCCCCAAACTTGCCACGTCGGTGAATCTCGCGTTGTGTAGGACGCGAGGTTTGATATCGCGTTCTGCACAACGCGACTTTAGTCTACCCAACCTTGTTGTTTGTGTTAACATGCATTCAATTTTTAAAAAATCCCACGACCTCGCGTCCTGTAGAACGCGATATCCGACCTCACGTCCTACACAACGCGAGGTCCACCGACGTGGCAAGTTTGGGGGTCATTTTGCCAAATAATATTTTTTGGGAGCCATTTTTTCAAATATTAATTAAAAAAGGATTTTTCTTCTAAAATTGCCTTAGAAGAAATTTAAATAAAAATAGGATTATTATCCTATACACTCACGGTAAAAATTAAAAGTTTTTAGAAGCGTCTTAACTTTAGGGTTTAGGGTCTTAATTTATGGTGTAGGGTTTAGGGGTTATAATTCAGAGTTTATAAGTTTAAATTTAAATCCTAACCTTATTACTCTAAAAACAAGATCCCAACCTCTAAACCCTAAATTATAACCCTAATTCTAAAATCTAACAACTATCCTTAAATTCTAAACCCTTACACCTAAACCCCTAAACTCTACACCTAAACTAAGACCCTAAACCCTAAAACTAAGGCGCTTGTAGAAACTTTCAGTTTCCACCGCCAGTGTATATGATATAAATCCATAAAAAAATAAAAAAATTAAGGGACGATATATGATGCACTGGCGGTAGAAACATTTTGTTTCCACAAATACCCTAATTTTAGGGGCCATGGATCTAATTTAGGGTTTATAGTTTAGGGATTTAAGTTTAAGGGCTTATAATTTAGGGTATATTGTTAGAATTCAGGGTTAGGTTTTAGGGTTTAGAGGTTAAGCTTTAGATTTTAGGGTAATATGTTAGGGATTTAGGTTTTTACTTATAACCCCTAAATTCTAACCCTAAACTCTAAATTCAAACTACAATCCTTCAATTCTAAGCACATAAACCTAAACCCATAAAATATGAACTTTAAGCTTTATTCTTAACTCCTAAAATTAGGGCGCTTGTGGAAACAAAATGTTTCCGGTGCATGATATAATTACCAAAAATTAATATTGAATTAATTTGAAAATTTTATTAGTCCAACATTCAGGACTTGAGTTCAGTTTGTATCAAGTTTATAATGCAATATACTATTTTTATATATTATTCAAGTTAAATCACGTAAAAGTTAAATTTATAACAATATAACATTGTAATACAATTATATAAACATTAAAAAATATGTTGATTATGTATGAAAGAGTGAAAAATAAATTTAATAAAAGAAAAAATATATAAAATTTTTAAATTGCAAATAAAATAAATATGTTTAACAATTCCTAATAGTTGAATTGGTTGGCGAACTAGAAATATGAAGGAATTTGGATAAAATTTCAAGCTCATATGTCTGATCGGATTAAGTTTGAATAAACATAAAGAATATTAATCTCACACATAAATTCAATCCGATCCACTCCACAAACACCTTAAGTATTTCAACTGCAGATAAGCTGGCAAAGAGGGGAATATCTGGAGCTGTTCCCTTGATTTGGAAGGCATCGAGTTAAGGAAGGTTTTGACAAGTGCAAAGTGGGATGCAACTGATCTGAGTAGAAGTTGCTGGAGGCTTTCATTGTGGAGTGCAATTAGATTGACAGGGTGATGCTGATGTTGAGAGTTACTAGTATGGTTACTTTTGCTTGCTGAGGAATGTGGTTGTATGCTTGTGGAATGTATTGTAACGAGTCCTTGTGATGTTTTTTTCACTGTTCCCAATACCATTCGCAAGTTGCACTATTTCCCCTCCATTTAAACTTAGGGAGATTTTTTTGAAGGAGACTATTATTATTTATAAATAAAAAATAATTTAAAAAAAGTATTTCAACTGTTTGTTTTATTGTATAAAATAATAAATATGTTATATCAATGATTAAAGTTTACACGTTAATTTACACATGTCTTTTAGTTTTAAGGGTTGGGGTTTAAAGTTTATGGTTTTAGGTTATAGGGTATTTAAGGTTAGTATTTAGGATCTAGGGTATATTGTTTAAGGTTTAGTTTTTTAGAGTTAGGGTTAGAAATTTAAGATTTGAGTTTTATAATAAAAATATACAGATTTGTGTAAAATTAATTTTACATAGTCTGTGTATCAAAATTTTACTCTTAAATAAAATAATAGCTTGAGTATATATCTAAAATGGACAACAAGATTTTTAAATAATTTACCTTTATTTTGATAAAAGGTAACTCGCATCTTGTAAATAGTTGCTTGTAATATAATTTTTGCAAATAAAACGTATTAGTATCAAACAAATCATATGACTGAAGTTGCAGAAACTATGAAGACAACATTTCCTTCAATTTCATAAGCCACTAATAACAAAAAGGAGGAATCTATATCTAAAATGGACAATCTATGTATTTAGATTATTTACCTTTACCTCGATAAACCCTTATCATGTAAATAATTATCCATCATATTATTTTGTATATAAAAAGATAGGCATAGTACAAATCATGTAAGCTGATGTTACAAAAAGAATTTTTTTAAGCAACTTATAAGACGTAGCAAAAACTAATTCTAGAAGGAAAATGTCATAAACCATGAAGAAAAGCGGTAGAAAAATGCTTCAAAAATTATAAAAAGTATTCTACTCAATTTTAGGAGCCTCTAATGTTCAAAATTATATTTTATAGACTCAATATGAATCTATATTTAAAATGAACAGTCAATGTATCAAGATATTTTTGCTTTACCTCGAAAAAGAACAACTCTCATCATGTAAATATGTCGAAAGGCTGATCAAAAACTGATTTTTATTATATTTTTAAATCAACTATTGCTACTGATTTATAGACTAAATATATAGACTTATGCCTTAGCTAAGGAAACTCCTAACTAAGAAAAAAACTAATTCTAGTAAAGAAATACAATCCCTTATAAATAGGGATTCTAATAAATAACAAAATATTTACAGATCTTCTGAACTTTAGGAAACAATTTCTGACACTCCCCCTCAAGCCGGGGCATGTATGTCCTCCATCCTTAGCTTGCCTGTTCACTTCTGAAAATCTTTACCAAGTAAACCCTTGGTGAGAATATCCGCAATTTGATTACCAGTAGTCACATAAGGAGTACAAATCAAACCACTTTCAAGTTTCTCTTTTATAAAATGTCTGCCCACTTCAACATGCTTTGTTCTGTCATGCTGAACTAGATTATGAGCAATATTTATTGCTGATTTGTTATCACAGTACAACATCATTGGTCCATTCCATTCCACTTTCAAATCTTCTAGGATGATCTTCAGCCCTAGTAACTCATAGATTCTTAAAGCCATAACTCAAAATTTAGCTTCTGCATTGGATCTAACTACCACGTTCTTTTTTTGCTTCTCCAAGTAATCAAATTTCCTCCAAAGAAGGTGCAGTAGCCCGAAGTTAATCTTCTGTCCATTCTAGACCATGCATAGTCTGCATCTGTGTAGGCTTCCAGAGTCAAGTTTCCTCCTCTTCTAAACATGATTCCTTTACCCGGTGTACCTTTCAAGTATTGCAAGATTCACATTACAGCTCTTAGGTGTGACTCCTTATGATTGTGCATGAATTGGCTCACCACTCCAATAGCATATGCTATGTCTGGTCTGGTATGTGATAAATAAACAAGTCTTCCCACAAGTCTCTGAAATGAACCCCTATCAACTGCCATATCATCTTCATCTGAGTCTCCAAGTTTGTGGTTAACTTCTATGGGTGTTTCTACTGGTTTGCACCCAAGCTTTTCAGTTTCCTTTAAAAGATCCAGGGTATATTTTTGTTGTGATATAAAATTTTTCTGTTGTGAGTGTGCCACCTCAATACCCAGAAAATATTTTAATCTCCTAAGTTCCTTCACCTCAAACTCTTTTACAAGACACTTTTTCAGATTAATGATTCCTTATGAATCATTACCTTTAACTATGATATCGTCCACATAAACCAGTAGTATGGTTACTCCCCTTGAAGATGAATGCTTCACAAATAAGGTATGTTCACCTTGACTCTGTTTGAAACCCTGCCCTAGCATTGCCTTAGCAAATCTTCCAAATCAAGCTCTTGGGAACTGTTTTAATCCATATAGAGCCTTTTTAACTTTCAAACTACCTGTCAAGCAGTCGAATTAAACCCAGGTGGAACATCCATGTATACCTCTTCTTCGAGATCTCCATGTAAAAATGCATTTTTAGTATCAAACTGCAGTAAATTCCATCATTGGTTAGCTGCTAAGGAGAGTAGAACCCTCACCGTGTTCATCTTTGCAACAAGTGCAAATGTCTCCAAATAATCTATCCCATAGGTTTGCGAGCACCCATTTGCCACCAACCTCGCTTTGTATCTTTTCAAGGAGCCATTTGATTTGTATTTTACAGTGTACAACCATCTACATCCCACTGTTTTTTTGTCTCCTAGTAGCTTTACTAAATCCCAGGTCTTATTCTTTTCCAGTGCATCCATTTCCTCTTGCATGGCCTTTTTCCAGTTCTCATTATCTAATGCCTCGACTACTATTTTAGGGAAGACAATATTGTTTAAGCTGGTAAGAAAGGTTCTGTGTTTCGGGGATAGAGTATTGTATGTCATAAACAAATTTGAAGGGTGTTTAGTGGTGCAAGTTATTTTTCCCTTTCTAATAGCAATAGGAAACTCAAACTCAGAATTAGAATTCATATCATTATGACCAGGATCAGTTTCAGAATGTACCTCAAAATGTATGGGAATGAGAGCAGGAGTAGGAGACAATTGAGTTTGCATAGGTATCTTCCTTCTTGAATACGTCTTTAGAGAACCAACAATGTCTTGAACATTGGGCTGAGAAATATTTATGTTTAGTTGAGGAGTTTGAGGACTATTGGGTTATGTTTGTAAGGGTTCTGATTGTAAGGACTGTGAAGGTGGCTGAATTTCTGCAGAATGAGAAGAAGGTAGATCAATGAGGGACAATGGTTGTTGCTGAAGTAAAAACATATATGCATCCTTATCTTCCCTAAAAGACATCTCCCCTTAAAGATATAGATCAGTGAAGTAACTCTCTCTTTCAACAAAAGTAACATCAACAGTAACATAGACCTTTCTAGCAGGTGGGTGATAGCATTTGTAGCCTTTTTGAGTAGAGGAATACCCAAGAAAAATGCACTTTACTGCCCAAGGATCAAGCTTATCTCGATTTGGAGAATGAAGATGAACAAAGGTAACACACCAAAACACTATTGGCTGAAGGTTAAAATATATGTTGAAATGTGGGAAAATTTTGTAAGGGTTTGAATAGGAATTTGAGATCCAAGGACTTTAGTAGGTAGTCTGTTCATCATAAATGTAACTGTTAAGAAAGCTTCCCCCAGTATTTTTTTGGAACATTATTCTGAAATAAAAGGGCTCTCGTTATAGCAAGAATATGTCCATTCTTCCTTTCTAAAATTCCATTATGCTGGGGAGTTTTTACACATGATATTTCATGTAAAATACTTTTTTTTCGAAGAGATAAAGAGACACGATTTGATTAAAATAATCCTTGGAATTATCTGATCTAATTCTTTTAATCTCGGCTCTAAACTGAGTCTTTATCACGGTGTAAAAGTTTTGAAAGGTAGATGCAACATCAGATTTTTGTTTTAACAAATAAATCCAAGTAACCCTAGTGTGATCATCTATAAAAGATACACACCACCTTGCCCCAGTTATCTTAGGAACATAAGAAGGTTCCCATACATCACTATGAATAAGACTAAAAGGAATATTGATTCTATTATTACTTGCTGAAAAAGAGGGACATTTGTGTTTAGCAAGTTCACACACATCACAATGTAATTCCTCAACATCTAAGGTTTTACATAAAGAAGGAAACATAGTCTTTAGAAGTTTAAAAGGGGGATGACCATGGCGAAGATGCTGAAGCCTTATTTAGTCTTTATTGTTTGTAGAAATAGATAAAAAAGATGAGGGTGGAGTGTTCAAGACTCTAACTTTTCCTCCAAAATTTTCAAGATAATAGAGTCCATTGATCTCCTTAGCACGCCCAATCATCTTCTTCATTTTCTGATCTTGGAAAAAACAATGTGTAGAATGAAACAAAACTATGCAATTAGTATTCCTGACAAGTTTTGGTATTGAGATAAGGCAGGTAAATAATTTTGGAACATGTAGAACTTTTCTAAGCAATTTTTTTTACTAATGGCAACATCTCATTCACCAGCAACTGTTATCATGGTACCATCAGCAACTGTAATTTTCCTATCGCTAAAGCGTGGTGTGTAATTGAGAAAGTTGAGAGAGGAATTGGTCATGTGATCAGGTACTCCCGAGTCTATTACCTAGGAGGTTTGAGTAGGTATGGAGGATTCTAAGGCATTAGAATTTTGAGAAGATGAAGAGGATATACTTGAGAAAACCAGATTACCTGCACCAGCAATTGATGATTTTCCTAAGGACTCCAGTAGAGCCTTCAACTTCCCTACTTCCTCTTGATTGAACTCACAAGATTGTTCAGTGGATTCCTTGGCTATTTCTCTAGTTGCATAGGCTCTTCTCTGACCCCTCGTTAATCCTTCCCTTTCTATGAAGTTTCTGTTTGTGGATTGAGGCTTCCCATGTAACTTCCAACACCTCTCTCTAGTGTGTCGAGGTTTTTTGCAATATGTACACCACATGGAATCTCGATTCACTACCCTTTTTGTTTTTGATTTTCTTTCAAAACTTTCTAGATGTGTTGGCTTTTCAGAAACTGTTTGAGTCACTAGAGCCGAGCTTTCTACTTGATTATTTCCAATCATCATTACTTCTCTTCTTCCTTATTCAGCACGAACATAAGAAATGGTTTCATTTAATGAGGGCAGACCTTCTTTTCCCAAAATTTGGATTCTCACAACATCAAATTCAATATTCAGTTCAGCAAGAAAATTGTAAATCCTTTCCTTTTCAACAAACCTTTTCAGAGCTGCTGCATTCTCACTGTATTTTATCTAAATGCATTGATAATGGTCTATCTCTTGCCAAAGATTTTGTACCAGATTAGAGTATTCTGTGACTGATTTGCTTTCCTGTTTTGTGGCTGAAATCTTGCTCTTGATCTCATAAATCTGGGGAGCATCACGAACCTTCGAATAGGTTTGCTTTACAGATTCCCATATTTCTTGGGTTGTGCTGAGAAACATACAAGTGTCACTGATCTCAGGCATCATTGAGTTTCACAACCATGACATAACTAATGAGTCTTGTTCATCGCAAGCTTCAAATTTAGGGTCTCATTCTTTAGGGCCCTTTTCAAGAAGATGAATGAGTTTTCCTTTTGCTTTTAGAAAGGTTCGAACCAATTAGGACCATTTAAAGTAATTCTTGCCATTGTGTCTATAAGCGACATGAATGTTCTGTAAGTCATTCATATGACTGGAATGACTTCCTTCATTTATCATGTCTCCTTGGACAGTCTTTAAACTGCCGGAATCAATCGTGTCAACCATACTTTTCTAAGGGAACGAGAAATTGAACAAATACTTTCTAACAAAACAGTAAAGCCTAAATAAAAAGAGGCTCTAATACCATGTCGAAAGGCTTATAAAAAACCGATCTTTTTATTATATTTTTAACTCAACTATTTCTACTGATTTACAGACTAAATATATAGACTTATGCCTTAGCTAAAGAAACTCTTAACTAGGAAAGAAACTAATTCTAGTAAAGAAATACAATCCCTTATAAATAGGGATTCTAATAAATAACAAAATATTTACAGATCTTCTGAACTTTAGGAAACAATCTCTGACAAAATATTTACACATTATTTTTATAGATAAAATGTATGGGCAACGTAAAAATCATGCGAGCTGAAGTTGTAAAAGATATTTGACTTTTAGAAAACTTGCCAGTTATTAGTAATAAGAAGAAAAGGTCATGAAGCACGAAACAAATTGTAAAAAGATTCTTCAAAATCACATGAATATTTGGGAGCCCCAAATACTCATCATGTAACCCTTACCTCAACAAAATGTAACCCTCATCATGTAAATAGTACCTTGTTTAGTTTCAGATCATATTCCAGTTTTGCTTACCTCGAGGTAGTGGATTGGGGTCCAGGACTATTTAAATTTTGTAAGACTTGAAGAAATGGGGGTGGAAGTTAGTGTCCGAAAAAGATGCTATCTGGAAAAATATCACCTTTAAATATAGAAGTTGTGATTTTAATTGAGAGTGTGATGTAAGATCGAAGGAAACAGTCGACTATTTGGAAAGGAATTATTAGGAATATGTATAGTAGGGACATTTCTAATTGGATGAATGTTAATTATTTTCTATGACAGCTAGGTGATGGTAAATTCATTCGTTTTGGGGGTGCCTATGGTAACCTCAAATTGAGGGCTTTGTGAAGTTTAATGTTGATAGAGCTGCAAAAGATGATGTTGCGAGTTGCGGGGGAGCCTTAAGACTGTGGATGGGTTTGTTCGTATAATATTCTCTAGTCTTTTTGAGGGGTTAAGAGCAGCTTTTACTGAAGTGGTAGCCATTAAGATGGCGTTTGAGGTGTTCATTGAAGCTAATTGGGTGAATAAGGCTAATCTAATAGTTGAATCAGATTCTCGTGTGGCCTCTAATTGGATTGGAAATGTTCTACTCCGTCCTTGGTGATAGTGAGCAATTTTGAAGAAATAGATCACATGTTAAGTTACATTGGTGGTGTGAGTCTCATACACGTCTCAAGGGATAGGAATTGTTTGACAGATCAATTAGTGAAGCAAGGGATTAGTAGGCAACAATTGTTCAAGGCTTGGTGGTAATTCTTTACCCACTTGAACAAGGTGTGGTGATCATATGTGTAGTGTTCTGATTTTGCTAAGTTGGGTAAGGAGTGGTTTCTTGTATTGAGATTTTCTATGTATTGGTGTTTTGTTTTCATCCCTGAATGTGTTGTACTATTTTTCTCCATTTAGGTTTACGAAGGTTTTTAATGAGACACACATTCAGGCATGGGCTTTTATGATATCTTAATAAAAATTATATTTGCCGATAAAAAAATAAAATTTTGGTGGATAAAATGTGTAGGTATCATAGAAATCGTGCAAACAGAAGTTGTAAAAAGTTTTTGATTTTTAAGAAACTTGTGAGATATTAGTAATAGAAAGACAATCTTGTGAAGCATGAAGACAATCTGTAGTAAAATCCTTCAAAATTCAAAATTGTATTTTTCTCAATTTTAGAATCCCCTAATGTTTAGAACCATGTAAATAAATGCTCATCATATACTTTTACATAAAGAATAACCATCATCATGTAAATAAATGCTCACCATATACATTTTTGCAAATAAGTCGTGTTAGTATCAAACAAATCATACGAGCAGAAGTTGCAAAAATTATATAGTCAACATTCTTCTCAATTTTAAAAGCCTTTAATACTCAAAAACATGTTCCAAAACCTCAACATGAATTTATATCTCGATGAAGAGTAACCTTAATCATGTAAATAGTTATCACCATATTGCGTTTGTATATAAAACATTTAGGCATCATATAAACCATGTTAGTTGATGTTGCAAATTTTTGTTTGTTTTTTAAGCATCTTGTAAGAAGTAGCAAATATTTGTTTTAGAAGGAAAAGGCCATCGAAGGTGAAGAAAAGCTGTAGAAAAAAAAAATTGAGAATCACAAAAATATTCTACTCAATTTTAGGAGTCTCTAATTCTCAAAATCAAATTCAATAGGCTCAACATGAATCTATATCAAAAAGAAAATTCAAGGCGAAAAAAAGAAAAAAACAGTATATATTGATATTATTATTACTATTAACCTTATTACTATATTACTATCATATATTATATTATAAATCTTATTATTATTATGAATATCTATTATCTATCTATTATTGTTAGTGTTAAATTAGTGTCTTATTATTATTATTATTTGATATCCATATTATTATTATTATTATTTTTATTAAATCTGAAATCCAAAAAAAAACAAAAATACTAATAAAAGCCCAGTTTATTAAGTTTAAAAGTCCATATTACACAATAAAAGCCCAAAAATATTATTATACATATATACGGCCCGTTTAGGCCCAGAAAATAAAACCTAATCTGATCTAAAGGAAAACCCTAACACTCTTATGTTTTCTTGCAGCCGCCCCCATTTCCCACCGTTAGATCTGGGATCCAGATCTAACGGTCCAGATTGCTCCAGGAGGATAGAAGCCCTAGAGGCCCTCTCCCAACACCTCAGCGCCGCGCAATCTCCACCGCTGGATCAAAGGCTCATCGAACGGCCGAGATCGAGTCTCTCCCAAGCGCATGCGATCCACGCGCGTCGCTTAAGTTTCCCACGCGCGCGTGTCCGTCACGCCCGAGCCCCTCCGAAATCCCCAACCGTCTAGATCCATCTCCGACAGTTTAGATCGACTCCACGTCCTCAGAACAGCCGTGCCTCTATGGTCCCCTCCTCCAGCAGTGCATGCAACGAAAACAAACAAAATGTCAGAGTCCGGAAACGCAACCAAAATCAGAAATCATAAACAATTTCAACAGAATACAGAGGCAATGCATGAATACAAACAAATCACAACAGTGATTTACAGCAATTCTAGGAATTTAGAAAAAGAAAAATGCAAATTTCCCAGGCTTATAAAAGCCGGATGCCTGAAATGTAAGGGGAGGATTTTTTTGGGAGAGAAAAAATTGTAAGAGAGGATTCGGAATTTTAGAAAGAGCATCAGAGAGTTTTTCAGAGAGAGAGATTTGTAACCGAACTTCAAGCAATACAAGCAAAAGAGTTTTCAAAGGTATTTCGATTTTCATTCTTCATTACGAATCGAAAAAAACAAAAAAAAAACAGAAAAAGGTTTATTGTTTTACCTTGTCGATTCATCTTCTCTTTCTGTTGCTCCGATTCGTTTCTCCACCGGTGACAAGCCATTCGGCCCCTTTCGGGACCATGCACGGTGAACCGGTGGAGGGCAAACATCGGTAAGTGGTGGTTTTAAAGTTTTGGGGTTTCCGGTTTCACAAAAACAGATTAGGAAAAGTTTTTTGGTTTTGATTTCGTGAAACGGAAGGTGTTTTGCCTGGTTATTTGGGTTTCGCAAAAAGGAAAAAAGAAGATTTTTAGGGTTCCGGCGACGGCGGCCAGAACCCCGACGGCGGCATTCGACAGAGAGAAAAAGGGGAGGTCTCGTTTTTAGGGTTAATGAAAATGAAAAAAGGGGCTGTGTTCTTTTTAAGATATGTTTTATAGTGTTTTTTATTTTAAATTTGGTTTAATTCCGTTTAAAGTCCCCCCGCGTCGATGTAATTACGTGAGGGAGGACTTCCGCAATTTTAAATCACGTCCCAAGTCCCTTCAGGTTTTCAAGTATTTTCGATTTCATCCCTAAATTGGTTCTGATCGACGGCCGGATGGGTTAATTCCCATCCTGGTCCCTGTTTCTTTTCGTGCTCTTTTATTTTAGCCCTGATTTCGAGTTTTAATTGAATTTCGAATGGACTTATCGCAGTTGTGATCCCTGCCAGCTTGCGTTTTATTTATTTGCCTTGCATTTTATTTTTGGTATATTATATGTTGTTATTCATGCGTTTTTGCTCTTTTAATACTTGTTTGCATCGAGTTTATATTTTGCCATATTGTTTATGTTCGTGTGTGCACATATGTTTTTATATTGCATGTCATTTATGTTATGTCCATTATCCATGCCCGTATTCATGTCTTTTATTATGTGTTTGCATCGAATATATGTGGTTTTGCATACTGTTGTGATCATTTAATATGTATGTAATGTTTTTTTAATGTATGCATATGTTGTCTTTTCATGATGATTCAAGTATATTTTTGCGACATGCATCTATAATGTCATTTCATGTGACTTTTAGCACTTTAATTTGCGTATTAATTAATTTTAATTATAAAAAGGATGTCCCTCGAATATTCGGATTAATTCGAATCGTCTAAAGGTAAATTCGATATTAAAACAAACAAGACCATAGCACCACATTTTATTTTTGCTTGCACCATGCATAAAGGTGACGTACGGGATTCAAACCCTAGACTAACACGGCAGTCAGTCTTATATGATGTCGGTTTAGTCTTTGGTCCGGTGTACCGTCATCCTTTTTAATTAAACGTTTAATTAATTCGAAACCACCAATTTGGACAAAGCTCGTAAAATTAAAGTCTGGTTTTCAATCAAGAACCCCTAATTAAAGTCTTCTTAAATTTTAAATAATTTCCATCAATTAAAGGCAACAATTGTTTTGGTACCGATTTCCGGGCGTGATGGGGGTGCTAACCCTTCCCCACGCGTAACCAACTCCCGAACCCTTTCAAAAGAATCTCTGGTTTTATTTTTTTTACGGTGTCTGGCCTACCATAGTGGCCGGTGGCGACTCCAAACCGAGAAAAAGATTTCTTTTAAATGTTGTTTTCCCGAAACCCTAGCCAATTTTTAAAACTCCCCCTTTTTAAATTAAATTCAATATTTTTCAAAGTAGCGGGGAACATGGTTTGCGGAAAAAACCCTGTTACAGCTTGGCGACTCCGCTGGGGACAAATTTTGTTTTTCAAAACAAAAATAGAGTTAGGCCAAAGAAATAATTGTTGCCTTTAATGATGGAAATTTTTGAAATTTAATTCGAATTTAGTGAGATGGTTCTTCCTTGAAAATATAACTTTAATTACACGAGCTTTGATAATTGGTGGTCTTGAATTAATTTTTCATTTAATTTCAAAGGAAACACCGACATGTGTTGCATCACGCATTAGGCTCTATACCCGAGCTTTGACCCTTAAGTGGGAGTGAAACGCCCATACCCACGTGAGTCTCCCTCCACGGGTCGGTAATTCATTTCCGGAATCCACGCCTTTGACATGTGAGCAACCCTTCACGTCATTAGGTTGTGCTTTCCCCCGAACCGAAACCAATTCGCAAGCTTGTAATGGGCCAGAATTGGGGCTTTTGTCACCTTAGTAGGTGATAAAATAGGTTCGGGTACCCTTGTTAGAACCGAACCACATGAGTGAGAATTTAAGAAGCCTACCCCGGTTAGAGCCATGCGGATAACTGTAGAATTAGAATTCATGCTAATAGGTCTTGCTTTGTTAACCTGCTTTGGTGTTTTCTTGGTTTATTGTGTTCAAGCATTCATTATTGTTGATACTAACCCAGTTGTCTTTTTGTCTTGTTTTGATCATTTTTGCATGTTTATCGCATTCTCATACGAAGTGTTGATTCGAGAACAGTCCAAAGTTAAAAACTTTCACAATGGGAGAAAGAGTCCATAGCAACGGAGTTTTCGAGACCCTAATTTGAAGGAAAGGGGCGAGAAAAAAATTGTACCTTGTGTATCTATTTTCTTACCTCGTTGTAACGAGATTTGATCTTCGTTATGGAAAGTTGTTTAATGAGGATGTTCGTCGAATCAATGTCTCCTTGCATTCGATTGTGTTTAATTTCTTGCCTTCAATCATTTGTTTCAGTTATGCATACACATTTCATGCATTACATCATTAAATCATGGAATTAATTGTTCGAGGTCATGGCAGCATTCGTGACTTCCGAAGATTTCGCACCCACACTTTACTCGCCACCAAAGGAGACAAATGGAGGAAAGTTTTGCTAAGTTGGAAGCTGATTTAAGGGGTCAGTTAGAGCGAGCCCAACAAGAGTTGAGGGACATCATTATCAAGTCCCAACAAGATATGATGAAAGAGATATCTCAGCTAATTTGAAAGGAAAGGGTGTTGTCGAAAACCCTAGTCAGGATAAGGGAAACCCTTCGTTTTCCCCGGGCTTTGTCACCGATACCCCTAAGCCCTCGCAAGGAGCGGCTACCCAAGGAGATGGGGCAACATCACACCAGGAGGGCGTTTCTACCCACGCTCCATCGGGTCTAATTTTAATGCGGAGAATGTCGGGGATAGTGTCCCGGACTTGGATGAGATCGAGAACATAAACAAAGTGAAGGCCCAGTTCTCAAAACAACTAGAAGAGACCCGGAAAGACCTCGAGGAGAAATTCCGAACTAAAGAAGGAGAAGAGGGAGCATACGGGATGAATGCCAGAGACCTCAGTTTGGTTCCGGATCTGATAATCCCGCCCAAGTTCAAGACGCCGGAGTTTGAGAAGTTCGACGGGACGACTTGCCCTACTGCTCACATAACCATGTTTTGTAGAAAGATGACAGGTTTCATCGACAATGAGAAGTTACTAATTCACTGCTTCCAAGACAGTTTAGTGGGGCCCGCGGTGAGGTGGTACAATCAGTTGACTCGTGCTCAAATTAGGTCGTGGAAGGATTTGGCCAAGGCTTTCACCGATCAGTATAGGCATATAACCGACATGGTTCCGAACCGACTCATGCTACAAGGTTTGGAGCAAAGGCACAATGAAAGCCTCCGTGAATACGCCCAACGTTGGCGAGATATGGCGGCACAAGTTCAACCCCCACTTCGTGAGAATGAGATCTCCCCTATGTTTGTTGAAACTTTGAAAGGGACCCTCTATGACCGCATGATAAGCAACCCTGTCGGTAACTTCTCAGATATGGTTATGACCGGTGAGCGGATCGAAGCAGCTATCAAGAGTGGTAGGATTGATGGAGGAGAGAATGCCCGAAAGCAGTTTAAGAAGAAGGACCATGAGGTGAACAATGTCGGTGCTTACGAGGTTTCTAAGCACTTCACAGTTTCAGCGCCTCAAGCCGCAGTCGGGAATGCGCAAGGCAAGAACCGAAGAGAGAATAGGGCTCCCAGGAAGGAACAAGAGAGAATGACCTTCACCCCTCTACCTATACCGTACAAGGAGGTATACAAACACCTATACGAGGCTGATCTGGTCCGCCCGTATCATGTTACTCCCTTCCAACCGCCTTACCCTATATGGTACGATGAGAAGGCACACTGTGAGTACCACGGCGGAGTACCGGGACACACGATAGAAAATTGCTTAGCATTCAAGAAGCTCATGCAAAACATGATTAACAACGGGGTTCTCGAGTTAGAGAAGCCTAATGTGACGACCAACCCACTTCCGAAACATGAGGGTCGGGGCGTGAATGTCCTCGAAGTGGTAGATACGAAGAAGGTGAGGATGGAGGTGTCGGAAATCAAGTCACCTCTGAGTTGGGTGTACGAACAGTTGTGCAAGGCAGGCTTGATCGAGAAAGGTCTGAATGGGGCATATGATGGCCATGGATCATTTTGCGAGTACCACCAGACTGCGGGGCACGAGATTCAGAGTTGTTCCGAATTCAAACAGTTGGTTCAGGAATTAAAGGACAATAAGGAGATTGAGTTCCTCGAGGAAGCTTAAAGGGGTGGGATGGACGGCCAGCTTAGTCAAGAGTTTTAATGCATCCAAGTTTGTTTGCTTTCTTTTCATTGCATTCTAGTTTTTTCCTTGAAGTGATGTGTGGAATCCAGTTTGCTAACCTTTGCCCGAAGGTAGCAAAGATTTTTTGTAAGGGCCTCAGGTTGCCTTTTTTAAAAAAATTCAATGAAAGGATGCCTTATGTTTCAATTGCCTTTTCATTTTGTGTGTATATTTGTCTATCGAGTCCCCGTATATCAATTGCATAAGGGACATAGACTTTGACCCCAAAGGTTGACTTCGAGCCGCCTTTGTCTAGTGAAAATCGAAAGCTTTGAAGACGATGAACGTGTGGCTTACACTCCAAGTTAATTTGGTCACCTAATTAAATACACACAAAATTAGTGCCTTCGGGAGAATAACCGGAAACCTTCCGTGCTAAAAGAAGAAAAAAAGAGAAGAAAAAGAAAAAAGAAGAAAAGAGAAAAATAAAAAAAGAAAAAAAAAGGGGAAAAGAGACGAAAGAGAGAGAATACTGAAAGCCTAACAAAAGCACTCCAATGTTCGAAGCCTGGTAATAGGTATCTTCGAATACGAGTGTGGAATTTTTGGGGCACTCCGCTGTAGCAAAAGACCAATAAGGTTGCTATGCACCATTCACTTTAGCTACATGAGTGATGGTAATATTTTCAAATCATGACAATGCCGAGTAGCTCGGGGTTTTGTTGTTTGCTCCATCATTTATTTCGAGCCAAAGGAATGTGATGAGTTGACTTCCCCAAAATTATAAAGAATTGATAAAGGCAAAGCCTACAGAAGATAAATCTAATTGATTAAAAGCCGAAATAACTTGGAGAGTATGTCACATTTTCAGACATCAGCTCAGCTTTCGAGGTCTCCTAGACACATGATGCTTGAGGCAATCCGTGGTGAGCCATAATAGTGTCGTTCGTGCACTTGATATTCAGGGATTTAATTTGATTTGATATATCCCTAATTTGGAAAGAAAGTATAGTTTTTGAAAACGCATCTCATTTTGAAATTAAAAAAGATGCAACCTAAATCTTTTTGAACACAAAAAATATTCTCATTGCTTCGGGGATAAAGTTTAGAATGCAATGTCATGAATACAAATGACAGCTTGTCAGTGGCTATGGTGAAGATTGTACATGCTACAGTTCAGGGACTTGAAGCAAATTTTTGTCGAAATGTTTCAATTGCTTCAGAAGATGAGAAGTTGACCTTAATGAACTTGAGAGAAAAGTTTAGGGGTTTGGGGGCATGTGTTTCCCCCATTGTTGAGAAGAGATGAAGTCGTCATGCTGAATTAAGACGAAGAGAATAATTTAGCACCCAGTTTGAGAAGGGGGCAATGTTTTGAGAACGAGCACTACGAGGAGTGCTATGTCTAGTTTGACCAACGAAAGCCAGCGGTCATCTTTCAAGAAGAGACCAAAAGATTGAGATTTGGCAAAGATAAGAAGGCCAAAAGAGATTGAGAAGAAGAAGAGACAAGAAGAAGGTCGAGATTGACCAACTCGGAGAGTAGAAGCATCCGAGCATTTTGATGTCATAATTCATGCATCACTTGTAGTTAGGCATCCCTAGGATTAAGGGGCATGCTAACTCACATCATCATACATTTTTTACCTACTTTCGACATGTATTTTAAAGCTTTCCCCGTAAAAGGAAGCCCGCCTATCCGATCAGGCCCTTGGAGAATGGAACCCGCCTATCCGATCAAGCTCTTGAAGAATGAAACCGCCTACCCGATAAGGCCATTGGAGAATGGAACCCGCCTATCCGGTCAGGCTCTTAAAGAATGGAACACGCCTATCCGATCAGGCTCTTGGAGAATGGAACCCGCCTATCCGATCAGGCTCTTGAAGAATGAAACCCGCCTATCCGATCAGGCCCTTGGAGAATGGAACCCGCCTATCCGATCAGGCTCTTGAAGAATGAAACCCGCCTACCCGATCAGGCCCTTGGAGAATGGAACCTGCCTATCCGGTCAGGCTCTTAAAGAATGGAACCCGCCTACACGTTCAGGCTCTTGGAGAAGGGAACCCGCCTGTACTTTCAGGCTCTTAAAGAATGGAACACGCCTATCCGATCAGGCTCTTGGAGAATGGAACCCGCCTATCCGATCAGGCTCTTGAAGAATGGAACCCGCCTATCCGTTCAGGCTCTTGGAGAATGGAACCCGCCTATCTATTTAGGCTCTTGGAGAATAGAACCAACCTATCTATTCAGGCTCTTGGAGAATAGAACCCGCCTATCCGTTCATGCTCTTGGAGAATGGAAACCTGCCTATCCGTTCGGGCTTTGGGAGAATGGAACCGGCCTATCTATTCAGGCTCTTGGAGAATAGAACCTGCCTATCTATTCGAGCTTTTGGAGAATAGAACCCGCCTATCCGTTCAGGCATTTGGAGAATGGAGCTTCTGCTAATTATCTATTTGATCGGACCTCGAGGGGTTGAAGAGTGTTGAAATGAGAAAAACAGCTTATGGCCTCCGCGACCGTTGCATTTTTCCGTACTGACTTCCAAACCGCCAGTAGTTCAAGTGCATGGTGGCTCGGAATCCAAACAGGGAAGTCGGACAAAATTGGTGCTTATGGCCTTTGCTTTATCCTTGTTCTACAAGTATAAGCAAAGGGGGCAGCTGTAATCACCTATTTTGTCCGGGGTGTTAAACCCGTCCTATTTTCTTTTCTTTAATGGGCTTTGATATTTATGTTGTGATTAAAAAGCAAAAAAAAAGGAAGAAAAAGAAAAAAAAAGTATATATTGATATTATTATTACTATTAACCTTATTACTATATTACTATCATATATTATATTATAAATCTTATTATTATTATTATGAATATCTATTATCTATCTATTATTGTTAGTGTTAAATTAGTGTCTTATTATTATTATTATTATTGATATCCATATTCTTATTATTATTATTTTTATTAAATCTGAAATCCAAAAAAAAACAAAAATACTAATAAAAGCCCAGTTTATTAAGTTTAAAAGTACATATTACACAATAAAAAGCCCAAAAATATTATTATACATATATACGGCCCGTTTAGGCCCAGAAAATAAAACCTAATCTGATCTAAAGGAAAACCCTAACACTCTTATGTTTTCTTGCAGCCGCCCCCATTTCCCACCGTTAGATCTGGGATCCAGATCTAATGGTCCATATTGCTCCAGGAGGATAGAAGCCCTAGAGGCCCTCTCCCAACACCTCAGCGCCGCGCAATCTCCACCGCGCAATCTCCACCGCTGGAGGGCAAACATCGGTAAGTGGTGGTTTTAAAGTTTTGGGGTTTCCGGTTTCACAAAAATAGATTAGGAAAAGTTTTTTGGTTTTGATTTCGTGAAACGGAAGGGGTTTTGCCTGGTTATTTGGGTTTCAGAAAAAGGAAAAAAAGAAGATTTTTAGGGTTCCGGCGCTGGCAACGGCGGCCAGAACCCCGACGGCGGCATTCGACAGAGAGAAAAAGGGGGGGGGGTCTTGTTTTTAGGGTTAATGAAAATGAAAAAAAGGGGCTGTGTTCTTTTTAAGATATGTTTTATAGTGTTTTTTATTTTAAATTTGGTTTAATTCCGTTTAAAGTCCCCCCGCGTCGATGTAATTATGCGAGGGAGGACTTCCGCAATTTTAAATCACGTCCCAAGTCCCTTCAGGTTTTCAAGTATTTTCGATTTCATCCCTAAATTGGTTCTGATCGACGGCCGGATGGGTTAATTCCCATCCTGGTCCCTGTTTCTTTTTGTGCTCTTTTATTTTAGCCCTGATTTCGAGTTTTAATTGAATTTCGAATGGACTTATCGCAGTTGTGATCCCTGCCAGCTTGCGTTTTATTTATTTGCCTTGCATTTTATTTTTGGTATATTATATGTTGTTATTCATGCGTTTTTGCACTTTTAATACTTGTTTGCATCGAATTTATAGTTTGCCATATTGTTTATGTTCGTGTGTGCATATATGTTTTTATATTGCATGTCATTTATGTTATGTCCATTATCCATGCCCGTATTCATGTCTTTTATTATGTGTTTGCATCGAATATATGTGGTTTTGCATACCGTTGTGATCATTTAATATGTATGTAATGTTTTTTTTAATGTATGCATATGTTGCCTTTTCATGATGATTCGAGTATATTTTTGCGACATGCATCTATAATGTCATTTCATGTGACTTTTAGCACTTTAATTTGCGTATTAATTAATTTTAATTATAAAATGGAGATACTTATTAATTGGCGTATTCGGGTCGACTAGCCTAGCTTATTGGATGTCCCCCGAATATTCGGATTAATTCGAATCGTCTAAAGGTAAATTCGATATTAAAACAAACAAGACCATAGCACCACATTTTATTTTGCTTGCACCATGCATAAAGGTGACGTACGGGATTCGAACCCTAGACTAACACGACAGTCAGTCTTATATGATGTCGGTTTAGTCTTTAGTCCGGTGTACCGCCATCCTTTTTAATTAAACGTTTAATTAATTCGAAACCACCAATTTGGACAAAGATCGTAAAATTAAAGTCCGGTTTTCAATCAAGAACCCCTAATTAAAGTCTTCTTAAATTTTAAATAATTTCCATCAATTAAAGG
Organism: Hibiscus tridactylites; assembly: GCA_958450335.1. NCBI lineage: Eukaryota > Viridiplantae > Streptophyta > Magnoliopsida > Malvales > Malvaceae > Hibiscus > Hibiscus tridactylites. The sequence continues at coordinate 71,068,914 of OY288280.1, forward strand.
CAACAATTGTTTTGGTACCGATTTCCGGGCGTGATGGGGGTACTAACCCTTCCCCACGCGTAACCAACTCCCGAACCCTTTCAAAAGAATCTCTGGTTTTATTTTTTTACGGTGTTTGGCCTACCATAGTGGCCGGTGGCGACTCCAAACCGAGAAAAAGATTTCTTTTAAAGGTTGTTTTCCCGAAACCCGGGGTAATTTTTAAAACTCCCCCTTTTAAATTAAATTGAATATTTTTCAAAGTAGCGGAGAACATGGTTTGCGGAAAAAACCCCGTTACAACTCCTCCAAGGTTTTATCAAATTCTTGGTCTTAATATTCATATACAAATATATAAAAAAACATATTAGAAGCTAATTCAAACATATAAGCTCATTTACACAAGTGCAAACATTAAACATTCAATTTTTTTCTTATTGGCAGTTTGAGTACTTGTTACTAATCTGAGCATATCATTTTACATACATATCCAAATTTCACTTACTTTACCATTATAGAAAGCTTATTCACACAGATTGTCAACCATGTATGACACATATTTTTCTCATATCTCAATCAATACAGTTTATTACTTAAACATAGGTCAAATTTTCAACATGCAAGTCCCCATTTTATCATATATTTTGATTTAGTCATGGTTGAGTATTTTTTAATTTATTTATTCTTTCAATTAGGTCCTTATTTCAACTAATTAGGTATTACTCGGTTCATTTAAATTAATTATTTGACCAATTGAGCAAAGTGTTCTAGGGTAAAATTGAGGGTGTTACAACTCTCCCCTCCTTAAAAGAAAGAATTCATCATCGAATTCTTACCTGAACTGAATAGATGAGGATATTGCTTTCGCATCATATCCTCGGGTTCCCACGTTGCTTCTTCGACCTTATGATTTCTCCAAAGGACTTTTACAAGTGGTACGTTCTTGTTTCGAAGTCTCTTTACTTCCTAATCAAGGATTTGGACAAGTTCTTTTTCATAGGAAAGGTCGGGATTCAATTCAACATCTTCAGGCTCAAGTATATGAGACGGATCAGACCGGTATCGTCTTAGCATCGAAACATGAAAGATATTGTGGATTTTATCAAACTTGGGAGGAAGTACGAGTCAATAAGTTACTGAACCTATTCTTTCAATCACTTCTAATGATCTAATAAAACGAGGGCTGAGCTTCCCTCTTTTTCCAAATCGAAACACTTTCTTCCACATGAGACTTTAAGGAAGACCTTGTCTCCGATCTCGTGTTGAATGTCTCTACGCTTTTGATCGACATAGGATTTTTTTCTATCAAATGCTTGTTTCAATTGGGAGTGGATGATTTGGACTTGTTCTTCGGTTTCCCGAAGTAGTTGAGGACCTAACACCTTGTTATCACCGAGTTCAGACCAATATAGAGGTGTTCGTCATCTTCTAGCATAAAATGCTTCGAAAGGGGCCATTTTAATCGAGGACTGGAAACCGTTGTTGTAAGTAAATTCGACTAATGGTAGTGACTTCTCCCAGTTCTTTCCGAAGTCAATGATACAAGCCCGTAGCATGTCTTCAAGAACTTGAATCACTCGCTCGGATTGCCCATCACTTTGCGGATGAAAGGTTGTACTCAGATTTAACTTAGTTCCGAGGGCCTTTTGTAATGTTCTCTAGAATCGAGCTGTGAATCGAGGATCTCGATCAAAGACAATTGAGATAGGAACTCTGTGCAAACAAATAACTTCCTGAATGTATAATTTAACCAAGGCTTCCAAACTGTAATTCATACGCACCGGGATGAAATGTGTGGATTTGGTGAATCGATCAACAATCACCCAGATAGCGTCACACTTTCTTGGTGTGTAAGGAAGACCGGTTACGAAATCCATTGTGATTCGTTCCCATTTCCATTGTGGAAATTTAAAAGTTTGGAGCAATCCGGTAGAGACTCGATGCTCGGCTTTTACCCGCTGACAATTCAGACACTTCGATACAAAGTCATTAATAGCTGCCTTCATTCCAGGCCACCAATACAAGGGATTGAGATCCTTGTACATCTTAACCGATCCAGGGTGGATCGAGAAAGAACTTTGATGTGCTTCTTATAGTATTTCTTCTTGTAATTCCTTGTTGTTTGGAACACAAATTCTATCTTTAAAATAGAGGAGATCATTTGTCTTAATCGAGAAGTCGGAATTAGACTCAAGCTTAGAAGCGATCTTTTGGAGTTTCGGGTCAACTTTTCTGGAGTTCTTTAATCCTGGAGATGATACTAGATTGAACTTGCAATTCAAATAAATATTTCCGAGCTTTAGAGAGTCGGAAATGAGCGTTGATTGTCAAGGAAGCTACGAAAAAAATTCAAGTAAGTTACTTATATGACAAGGCAAATTCGAATGGTTACTTCTTTAACAAGAAAGATTTTGAACTATTTCTTATTGAGCAAGGCAGAATTTGAATGGCTTCAATTTGGAAACAAAATGAATAATTCGAACGGTTTAAGGCTAGGATGTCTTACCGAGGGTCGGTTTTTGACTGAGAGCATCCCCAACCACATTGGCTTTTCCGGGATGATAGTCGATGATCAGATCGTAATCTTTCAACAATTTCATTCATCTTCGTTGTCTTAGATTAATATCCTTCTAAATAAGGAGATACTTGAGACTCTTGTGGTCGGTAAATAAGTGGCACTTTTCACCGTAGAGATAGTGTTTCAATTTTAAGAGCAAAGACAATGGCGGCTAATTCAAGATTGTGTGTCGGGTAATTGAGTTCATGTGGCTTCTATTGCTGAGATGTGTATGCCATGAAATTGTCGCCTTGCATCAAGACACAACCTAATCCCGAATGGGAGGCGTCACTATAGACTGTGAATTCTTTGCCCGACTCAGGTTGGATTAAAACCGGGGCATGAGTCAACGCTTGCTTCAATTGGTCGAAGCTCCTTTGCTGATTTTTAGACCAATCGAACAATTGATCTTTCCGGAGGAGTTTGGTTAGCGGTAAAGCAATCATAGAGAAACCTCTGACGAATCTTCGGTAATAACCGGCTGAACCGAGAAAACTGCTAACCTCACCAACATTCTTCAGAGGTCGCCATTCAAGAATTGCTTGTATCTTCTTAGGATCGAGTTTGATTCCTTCGGCGGATATTACGTGACCAACAATTGGCGCTCTCAGAGAGTTTGTAGCACGATTCAGAGGTGTTCAGCATGTTCCTCCTTATTCTAGGAATAGACAAGAATATCATCGATGAAAATAACCACGAACTTGTTGAGATAGGGTTTGAACATTATGTTCATCAGGTCCATGAATGCGGTAGGAGCGTTCGTCAATCCAAAAGGCATGACGAGAAATTCAAAGTGGCCGTATCTCGTCCGAAAAGTAGTTTTAGGAACATCTTCATCTTTTAATTTCAACTGATAGTAACCCGATCGAAGATCGATCTTGGAGAAAACCGATGCTTCTCTGGAGTTGATCGAAAAGATCATCGATTCTCGGAAAGGGATACTTGTTTTTGATGGTTACTCGATTCAATTGTCGATGGTCAATACAAAGCCGCATCGAGCCATCTTTCTTCTTCACGAATAGAACCGGCACACCCCAAGGAGAAGTGCTCGGTCGAATGAAGCCTTTGTCTTGTAATTCTTGCAATTGCTTCTTTAACTCTTTCAACTCGATTGGTTCCATCTGATAGGGCGTGATGGACACCGGGCTGGTTCCGAGTTGAATGTCGATCCTAAAACTCTACTTCACGAGTCGGAGGAACACTAGGGAGATCCTCGGGAAAGACGTCGATGAATCAGAAACAACAGGAATAGAGGGTAAGCCAAAATCATACTCATCTTGTAACACTATAGCAACAAAGATTGAAATCGGTTTTTGATCAATTAACAGAACGGATTCCTTTCCTAAACCCCAAATATATAATCATCGGTTTTGGCAATCAATCCAGGCTTGATGTCTAGCTAACCAATCTAAGTCTAACACCAGATCAAACTCACATTCGGGTAACACAAAGAGATCACAAAGGAATGGTATGTTTCGAATAGTCACATGGCAATCCTTACAGATTAGATTAATTGGCAAGTTTCCCCCCATCGGGTTAGATACTATAAGGATCATTTTCACTATTTCAGGTTTCAAACTAACTTTGTCTAACATGGATGAACATATAAACGAATGGGTTGATCTCGAATCTATCAAAGCATAAACATGATGAAAGTTTAGTTTAACCGTACCTGCGATTACATTGGGAGATCCTTCTTCCTCCTTGCCTTAGATATTATAGACACGAGCTGGGGTTCGAGATTCTTGATGGGTCAAGGCTCTCGAATGGGAGCTTTTTCCTCTCCCTTGGTTCCCTGACTTAGCTTGCTTCGAGTTCTTGTTTCGGTTGGATGGTGCAGGGCTCGAACTTGCCGAATTCTGAGTAAGTGCCTTGTCGGACTTCCTTGGACAATCCTTGATGTAGTGGTCGTCGCCACCACACGTAAAATCAATTTGAACCAGACACCAATGCCAATCATTTTGAACTCAAGCCAGTTATGTTCAATATGATCGATAAATTGTGACAGTTTGGGGGCACAACAAATGAGGATGCTCGGCAGCACATGGAGTCATTCTTAGAGATTTGTAAATCTTTTAGAATTCAAGGATTACCTCTGGGTGTTCTGAAATTGCGATTATTCCCCTATTCACTGAGGGATAGGGTGAAAACTTGGTTAAATAGCCAGGCTGCTGGTTTTATTGAGTCCTGGACAGACCTGTATCGATATTTTTTGGCTCGTTTTAATCCTTCAAATGTTATTGATCATATACGTAGCGAGATTACCTCTTTTCGACAGGTTGATGACGAGGCGATGTACGAAGCATGGGAACACTACCGAGAACTTCTGCACAAATGCCCACTCCATAGACTGTTACTTTGGATGCAAGTATCTATGTTCTACAATATTGTTAATCAACCCACCATGATGATGCTAGATGCATCAGCAAACGACATACTTCTTGATAAGGAACAAGAGAAGGGAATGAGGATTTTGAACCATTTGGCCAAGAACGATTATCAGTTTCCGTCCGCCCATCGTGGCGGCATCAGACAACAAACCACAATGAATGAGTTGGAAGCATTCGAATCCGTTAATACCTGTATAGACAAACTGACTAGATTGGTTCAAAACATGATCAAACCAACAGGAAGATCATATGAGGTAAAAGAAGTGGAAGCTTTATGCGATGAATGTGGTGGAGATCATGAATCTTCAGAATGTACATAATCCAAAAATTTCATAGGAACCTACAACCAGAATAGTACTTCCAACACAAATACATACAATCCGAGCTGAAGGAAAAATCAAAACTTCTCATGGAGTAACCCTAACACTGCAAAATATCCTACCAATCAGAATACGAGATATCAGAGGAACTTGCCTCGGTAGGAGACGCAACAGCAGCAACCGACAACAAAAAACTCTCTAGAGGCTACTTTAAATACTTTCATGTCTCATACTAATGCCTATATTGCTAATTCTGATAAGTTTGTTAACAAGGTTAATGCTTTCATGGACATGACTGAAATGCGGATGCAGAACCAGGAAGCATCATTGAAAACACCGGAAACTCAAGTGGGTCAATTTGCACAGATTTTAAATGCACGATCAGTAGGAGGTTTACCTAGTGATACTGAGGTTGTTAGAGGAGAAACACATGAGCAGTGTAAAACAATCACCACCAGAAGTGGAATTAGCTTGCAAGAACCAAAGGGCGAGACAACAAAGGGGAAAGCACCAATAGAGCAACCTACCCAATCTGCAACACCCACCGAGAAGGATGCCGCGACAGGACCTGATACTGTGGTAACTCCTGGCACATCTGAATTGGCCAAACAAGAGGAAAATCATCATGAGGAAACCCCCACCCATCAGATCAAATTTCCATGCAAAGAAAGAATTGAAGATATCAAACTACCACCACCATTCCCACAAAGGCTGAAAAAGCAGAAGCAAGATTACCAGTTCAAGAAATTTCTAGATATCTTGAAACAAGTCCACATTAACCCGCCTTTGGTGGAACTCATTGAACATATACCTAATTATGCCAAGTTCCTCAAGGACAAAGTTTCTAAGAGAACACAGATCAGTGAATTTGAGACAGTGGTAGTTACAGAGGGATGCATGGCCATGATGCACAACAAAGCCCCACTAAAGAGAAAAGACCCGGACAGTTTTATCATTCCTTGTAAAATTGGCAGCAATTATACTGGGCAGGAATTATATGATCTGGAGGCAAGTATCAACTTGATTCCGAAATCTGTTTTCCAGAAACTAGGGATAGGAAGGGCCTGCCCTACTACTATCATGCTCCAATTGGCTGACAGGTCTTACGTTCAACCAAAAGGGAAAATCAAAGACATACTGGTAAAAGTCAATAAGTTTATTTTCTCTACTGATTTTCTAGTTTTATATTGTGAAGCAGATGAACGGGCGCCTATGAAAAGGGATAGGAAGTACGCTAATCAACGTTGAAAAAGGAGAGCTTACAATGAGGGTAAATGATCAACAGATAAAACTGAATGTTTTCCAAACCTTAAAACAGATTGATGACTCAAAAGAATGCAAAATGCTTCATGCCACATCTAAGTTTGAGTTCGACGTTGATAAATAATGTCTGGGTAAATACTGCCTCGACAGCGATTCTAGTGATTTCCTTGGCAGTCACTTGGAGAACAACCCTGACACCTGCCTCGGCGGCCAGACTACAGAAGTTGAAGATGAGAAAGAGACAATGGAGCAGAATGAAGTACAGTGGATGGCAACAAGGCCAGGTAAGTATTTTGAACCCTTAGATTACACTGAGAAGGGAGGTAAAATTCACAAACGATCTATTGAAGAACTGTAAAGTGTTTAGGTGTTCTCTAAATATGAGCGCAAGTGCACACTCCTGTCAAGTTATAGTATAAAAGATATTGTCTCCCACAGGGATTGGACAGCTTAACTCGAATCGTAATTCCTGCACAAGGGAAAATTAAATGCACAAATAAGTTGAATTGTTTAAAAAGAAATGCACATTGATGGAATGGGCCGGTTTATGCTGCTGAGTAGTGTGAAACTGCGTTGAATAGGATAAGTTGCTTTGCGCTGCCAAACTTCGCTGCCTCGGCGGGAGATGGCAGATTAGCTGCTAAGACACTCTCACTGCCCTGGTAGTGGAATGGACGTGTGTCTCGGCAGCGAACTCGACAGTACTTCAAGGCTCGACAGAACGCTTCGAAAGTGATCTTGCTTATGTCTAAGTCAGAATGTTGTTGATGCCCACTGCAGATAATACTAGTCGCGACGTGAATCGTGCAAAGACAACAATGTTTGGTTTGTTCTCTTTTAGCCGCCTTAAACCATAACCTATGTCTAGGCTGGATTGATTAACACTTGATTAAGGTGAAGACCGTACTTACTCCTTTCGTGAGTTCTACTCTCTCGATACCGAACAAATGGATAGTAAACAATTAATCTCTCGCATTACTTGAAAACTATGAAGAACATGAAATAAGAAAACCTTGAAGCTTTATTGCAGAAACAAACTTAAAATCCTAAACAACCGTTCTCACACTAGTTTACAACATAACCCAAACCCAAAGAGAATTTAGAACATAATGGCGGCAAGAAAACCTAAACTATGCCTAAGGGAAAACCTAAGTTGTTTTAAAGTAACAATACATTGAGTATATATAGGGATTAGCTAGGTCAAGTCCTCCTTGGAGTAGAAGTCTTCAAAGTAGCTTTTTCATTAAATGCAACCTTTAATTATGACTTCCTTGAGTTAAATGTGGACTTCTTCACGTTGCCTTGTTCCGCAAGTTAGCTTGTTGTAAAGTGTCCATAAGTTCTATATTTCATGCACATTCCATCTCCTATTATTGTTGTTTTTGAGTACGTTTTAGCATAATTAGGATCATGCATTGCATTTTACAGTATTCTTTACTTTGCCATGTTTTTATAGATTATCTGTTATTTCGTAAGGAAAAGGTATTGTGTTAGTTTAGTTTTAGTTTTAGTTTCAGGTGCTAGAGGCTGATAGAAATAGAGAGGAGTCGAGGACATGATGCTGAGGCAGTAGACTCAGGAGCTGTACTGATGTAGTTCCAGACAAAGACAACAGCTGTCGAGTAGATGCCGACGCCATACCTGCCGCCCAAGACAACAAACTAAGGAATTGAAGAACTGGAGTGCGATATGTAGAGAAGAAAATCCTGATCTTAATGATGTTGTCCACTCAATTTTTCGATGACTGTAGCAGCGGGCAGAGCCGCTGAAGGAGGAATACGAGATTACCTGCGGAGCAAGTCAACTTGAAGAAGTCCACATTCAACTCAAAGAAGCCAGACTTTAAGGTTGCATTTAATGAAAAAGCTACTTTGAAGACTTCTATTTCAAGAAGGACTAGACCTAGGTAATGCCTATATATACCTATTGTACTTTTACTTCAAAACAACTTACGTTTTTCTTTAGGCATAATTTAGGTTTTCTTGCCGCCATTATGTTCTAAAATTCTCTACGAGTTTGGGTTATGTTGTAATTAGCGTGAGAACAATTGTTTAGGATTTTAAGTTTGTTTTTGCAATAAAGCTTCAAGGTTTGCTTATTCTATGTTCTTCATAGTTTTTAATTAAGGCGAAAGATTAGTTTATTACTATCCATTTGTTCGGTATCGAGAGAGTCGAACTCACGAAAGGAGTAAGTACGATCTTCACCTTAATCAAGTGTTAATTAATCTAGCCTAGATATAGGTTAGGGTTTAAGGCGGCTAAAAGAGAATGAACCAAACATTGTTGTCTTTGCACGATTCACACCGCGACTAGTATTATCTGCAGTGGACATCAACAACATTCTAACTTAGACATAAGCGGGATCACTTTTGAAGCGTTCTGCTGAACCTTGTAGTTCTGTCGTGTTCGCCGCCGAGACACACCTCCATTCCATTGCCAGGGTAGCGAGAGCATCACAGCAGCCTACTTGCCATCACCCGCCGAGGCAGCGAAGTCTGGCTGCGCAAAGCAACATATCCTATTCAACGCAGTTTCACACTAAGCAGCAGTATAACCCGACCCATTCCATCAATTTGAACTCTTCCCTTATATTTACTTGTGTTTTATTTTCTTTTCTTCTTAAACAATTCAACTTATTTGTGCATTTAATTTTCTTTTGTGCAGGAGTTACGATCCGAGTTAAGTTGTCCAATCCCTGTGGGAGACGATTTCTTTTATACTATTACTTGACAGGAGTGTGCACTTGCGCTCATATTTAGAGAACACTAAAAAGCTCTACAAGGTTTTGGCGTCGTTGCCGGGGATTGGTAACAACGAAATTTGTTTATGTTATTTCTGCACCTTTAATTATTTGTTTTTAATTTTTAGCTTTATAAAAAAACTTAATGCTTCCTTTGCTAGTGCATGACTAGAGAAAACCCAAAAGGTGAAATCATTTACTTTGACGATATCGAACGAAGAGCAAGAGAACTCAAAAAGGAGATCAGAACAACCCTAGGGAAAGCTAAAGAAGAGAGAAAAGCAGAGGAAATCATGGAAGAAATAACGACAACCCTGCCAAAAATGCTCAGAACGGCAGAGATGGGTAGCAAGACCCGCCGCTCAGAGAACAACAGCAAGTTTGACCTAGGCAGCCGCCCCCTATTCCGCCCAGGCAGCCACAATACGTTTGAACCACCAGGGATTATTTGGAGCATGAATTCAAAGGGTTCGACCCTATAGTGACAGAACTTGAAATTGAGGCGGATCACTTTGAACTAAAGATTGTGATGTTTAATATGATCAACACTTTGGGGCAATTTGTAGGGACTACCACAGAAGATGCTCGACAACATTTAAGAGGATTCCTGGACATATACAGAGCTTTCAAAATACAAAGAGTCCACCAAGATGTGCTAAGGTTGAGGTTATTCCCCTATTCGCTGAGGGATAGGGCAAAACAGTGGTTGAACAACCAGCCAGCAGGATTGTTCAACATATGGACAGAGCTGTGCAAAGATTTTTTGGATCGTTTCAGTCCATCTAATGTCACAGACAGATTGAGAAACGAGATCACAACCTTTCGACAAGGGGATGATGAGCCAATGAATGAAGCATGGGAGCGGTATTACGTTCTCAATAACTGCTTGCTTCATGGTTTTCCAGCTTGGACACATGTGTCAATGTTCTACAACGGGGTGAACTACCCAACTCGAATGCTGATTGACGCCTCTACCAACGAGATCATCCTCGACAGACCACCAGAGGAGGAACTGTAGATCCTGAACCAAGCCACCAAAAACGACTATAAATACCCAACAGCCTGCCGAGGCGACATTAGGCGGCCAGCTACGGTGAATGAAGTAGAAGCCTCAAAATCTATCAATGCATGCCTTGAAAAACTAACAGAGCTGGTTATGAACATGGTTAAACCCACTGGAAAAGTCTATGAGGCCAAGGTTGTAGAACCATTATGTGATGAGTGTGGGGGCAATCATGATTCCTCTGAATGTACTGCATCTGCCAATTTTATGGGAGGATACGAGAGGAACAGCAGGCCCCCCACGAACACATACAACCCTGGATGGAGAAATCATCCAAATTTCGTCTGGAGCAATCGTAAAACTGCTGCAAATCCACAACAACAACAAGGAGGTTACCAGCAGAACCAGTTCAGACAGCAAGCTCAACAACCACATAACAATTCACTAGAAGTAACTTTACAAACTTTTATGTCTAACACTAGTGAATTTATTGTTTGTACTAATAAGTTCATTGATAAAACTAAGTCGTTTATGGACAGGACGAAGATGAGGATAAACAACCAGGAAGCTGTGATAAAGAACCTGGAGACCCAATTTGGGTAATTCACTCCGATCAATAGCAGTAGGACAATGGGTGCAACATCCAATAGTATAGAGGCAGCAGCTAAACCTACATATGAACAGTGTAAAGCTATATCAACCAGAAGTGGGAAATTATTGGATGCGCCCATAATGGAAAGGGCAACAAAGGAACATCCAACACAGACAACACTACCTGCCACGATAGCATCAACACCAGCCACCCCGGCAGATGAGCCTGACAGCAGCCTTGAGGCTGATGATCTTCCACAGATAAAGTTCCCATGTAAGGACCGTATAGAGGACATCCGCCTGCCAACACTTCCCCCCCAAAGGCTTAAGCAACAGAAGAAAGAGCACCAGTTCAGGAAATTCTTGGATATTCTGAAACAGGTGCACATAAATATCCCTCTAATAAAAGTCATTTAAAACATACCCAACTATGCAAAATACCCAAAAGACATGGTTTCCAAGAGGAAGAGAATTGGAGAGTGTGAAATAGTTACTGTAACAGAAGAGTGCATGGCTATGCTGCACAACAAGTTGCCGCCCAAGCAAACATATCCAGACATCTTTGTTATACCGTGCAGAATTGGCAGCAAGCACAAAAAAGAGCCATGTGCGACTTAGGGGCTAGCATCAACTTAATGTCTAAGGCAGTCTTCGACAAACTAGGAATTGGGCAAGCCAAACCCACCTCTAATATGCTGAAACTTGCTGACCATTCGTTTGTACAACCGAAGGACAAGATTGAAGACATCCTAGTTCGAGTGGGTAGCCTTATTTTTCCAGCAAACTTCCTCATCTTATACTGTAAGGCCGATGAAAATGCCCCTATCATACTTGGGCAACCTTTCTTAGCCACAGGCAGAACGTTAATATATGTGGAGCATGGGGAGCTGATCATGAGGGTAGACAATCAGAGCATCAAGTTAAATGTGTTACAACCCTCATCAAAGGAAAAGGAAAGATGCCCAGACGCATAGGTCTCTAAAATAAGCACATAGACATGCCAAGACAGCAACTGTCACGACAGACCCAAGGGCAGGCTGAAGGACCCAATAGCACACTACCTAAAAGGAAAAGAGGATCCCCCCAGGAGGGAAAGACATGAAAATTACCTCAGGAAGTGGTTATGTCTGGAAGATGCACCCAAATGCACTCCCAACATAACTTAATTATTTTTATTTTCTTTATTTTTATGTTTTAGGAATGAAGTTTAATTTATTGCAATTTATTTTATGTTAGGATTAGATTTTTAATTAGTTAAACTTATTTTTCACATTTTTTTATTTTCAGAATTTATTTAATTATCTTTATTTTTATTTAAGGCTTTATGAATAAAAGAGTCGGATCAAGAAGAAGCCCAATAAAGAGCCCGCCCACCATCCCGCCAAGACAGCTAAGGGTGGCCCAGCGCAGACAACGCGTAACAGCTAGTTGCCTATTAACAGCTAGCTGCCAACGGCTACAGAAATAACAGGCATAAACCCCGTAATGTGCGCGAGACAACTTGACCGCTGGACATTTAATGTCGCCTCAGCATCTCTCGACAACCTCTATTTAAACCTTACTCACCTCATTCATTCATTTACTTTACTTTCACCTCCTTACTATATTCTTCATGAATCTATTGCTCTCTTTGCTCACAATATTTTCTTTTAAGTCTCAGTTATATTCCAATCGTCTCACACATGGCTTCAACATCAACACCCAAACCACCTTCCAACGTTTTTTCTCCAAGGCAGATGAAAGGAGATATAAAAATCATTTTGCCTAGCAAGCAATTTGGGAGGAGCAAGGATTCCACTAGACGAAGCAAACATGGGACCTTGGCTTAGAGCCCACCTTGTTTGAGACCATCCACATCAAGGGATGGGAAATATTCGCACGACAGCCAGAGATGGCCAACATCACCATGGTCAGAGAGTCTAATGCCGCCGAATGCTGCCCGAGGCCATGCTGTGGAATACCTTCATCAAACGTCGTCTGCTGCCCACCTCCCACAACTCTACCGTAGACCGGTTGCGCCTCGCACTCATCCACAACATCATGATGAACTGACCCATCAACGTTAGGGAGATCATATGCAAGGAGATCTACAACTACTTCCGCAAGACAAAGGGCTGGTTGTACTTCCCATCTCTCATCACTAACCTTTGTGCTAACTTCAACGTCTCAACTGAGCCCAAAGATGAGATGATAACTACCAAGGAGGGGTGGACCAGGAAAGTCCGCCTGCAGATGATGCAGGCCCAGGAGACAGAGCTCATCACCCCTAGCCAGCCCTCTACCGCCCAACTAGCCACACTAGTCGCCCCCAGCAGTATTGAAGCTGCCTCGACCAAAAAAGTCCTCACTCTACTGCGCACCCTCACTGAAAGCAAAAAAAGGATCGAGTAGCAACAATTAACCTTCATGAAGCCTGTGGGGGAGGTCAAAGAGGCTTTGTGGCCTATCTCTTCTAGAAGTTCCAAGACGACGCTCCCACCCTGCCACCCTACCTCGCCGATCTAGCCGCCGCAGCTGCCCCCGGACAAGGGAAACCATCAGACGCAGTTGCCCGCCATGCCGCCTTCCGATGCACTACCCATCGTACTCCGCCACCATTGTTTCAAACATGGCGGCAGACTTCCTAGAGCGGCATCAACAACATCATTCCCCCGTCTGCACAGCGGCAACAGTGGCCAACACCTTATCATTTGTGGAGGTAGAGCAGCCGACAGCAGCAACATCAGTAGAAGCAGCAGCCCCAATGGCGATGGACCCTCCGGTAGCACCAACAACGGAAGGAACAAGGAATAGGAAACATCACATCATAGCCGCCGACCTAGTGAACGAGGAGATAGAATCCGAGGAGAGTGAAGCCCCTTCAGAATAACCTCTAGAAGAGCCTCACCCTACTCCTAAGAGAGTCTAGCCGTCACGGACAACAAAGGTCTCACCAGCAAAGTCTACCGCCCGGGAAACTACCGGCCGCCGCCTTGTCATCCAATCCTCCACTTCCTCCTCTCCCGCCGAAACCCAGGCCTCCTCTCAACCATCTGCCAACTTCTAGTGTTTTTTTCTCTTTTCTTCTTCTTTATTTTATTTGTCTTTTTTATATCAATTGTATTTATTTTTCTGTTTTTTTGTGCATTGAGGGCAATGCCCGTCTCAAGTTTGGAAGGGGGGGGGGGGTTAGCACTCATTACTTTGTTTAGGCATTATTAGTGCATATTAGGTTGCATTATGTACTTGCCTTAGAAAATTAATTGAAAAGATTTTTTTTAAACTTGTGCTTATGATAGGATAGCCGATTTAAATTTTCGCACCAAGTTTAAATAAACTTAATTTTGGGGGACATCATGAAGTAAATTTAGGATTTTCTATAGTTTCCAAAAATTAAAAACATTGTTGTTACTTGCTAAATTTGTTTGACTTTCTGATAAACATTGTCTGTTGAATTATTTGTAAAATTATAACATGGTTGCAGGAAGCTGCCACGCCAGGAAACAAATAGGAAAAACAAAAACACTGCTAAGGTAGTAAAAAGAAAATTTTTATGCTGTCTATCCTTAGAGGTGTCCGAAACATGCTCTAGGAAGAATCATGTGCAAGGACACTCTGCTGCTATCAAAGTCCATGAATCTAAAAATCTTGAAGTGACGGACAAATTAGCATGAGTGAATGAAAGTCTTCACGTGATGACTCTACTCCATGGGTTCGGGGTTTTGTAGTTTGCTCCTATCTTTATTTCAAACCTAGAAGAGTAGTTGTGATGAACTGAAGCCCTTATTACCATGATTATTTAATTGTGCTTAATTATGTTGTCTCGGCAGCAACCTTGTATATCATGACAACATCTATGTTTACTTAGAATATTCATCAGATTCAGCCTATACACAGTTCTGCACACACATCACTGGCATATTATAGTTTAATTATGAAGTAATTCATGTTATTCCCCTCTCACTAATCTAATGACAGGTGCCACGACCTTGAGGTGTTAAATCAAGTTTAAAACAATTTTTTTTCTTTCTGATTAGTAAAATGGGCAAATATGTTTAGGTTGCATTGCTTGAGGACAAGCAATAATTCGAGTTTGGGGGCGTGTAAAGTGTCCATAAGTTCTATATTTCATGCACATTCCATCTCCTATTATTGCTGTTTTTAGTACCTTTTAGGCATAATTAGGATCATGCATTGCATTTTACAGTATTCTTTACTTTGCCATGCTTTTTATAGATTATATATTATTTGGTAAGGAAAAGGTACTATTTTACTTTAGTTCTAGTTTCAGATGCTAGAGGCTGATAGAAGGAGAGAGGAGCCGAGGACATGATGCTGAGGCAGCAGACTCAGAAGCTGTACTGATGTAGTTCCAGACAGAGACAACAGCTGCCGCCGTCATACCTGCCGCCCAAGACAACATAATGAGGAATTGGAGAACTGGAGTGCGATCTATAGAGCAGAAAATCCTAATCTTGACGATGTTGTCCACTCAATTTTCCGATGACTATAGAAGCGGGAAGAGCTGCTGAAGGAGGACTGCGAGATTACTTGCAGAGCAAGGCAACGTGAAGAAGTCCACATTCAACTCAAAGAAGTCAGAATTTAAGGTTGCATTTAATGCAAAAGATACTTTGAAGACTTCTACTTCAAGAAGGACTAAACCTAGATAATGGCTATATACCCATTGTACTTTTACTTCAAAACAACTTAGGTTTTCCTTTAGGCATAGTTTAGGTTTTCTTGCCGCCATTATGTTCTAAAATTCTCTTCGGGTTTGGGTTATGTTGTAATTAGCGTGAGAACAGTTGTTTAGGATTTTAAGTTTGTTTTTGCAATAAAGCTTAAAGGTTTGCTTATTCCATGTTCTTCATAGTTTTCAATTAAGGTGAAAGATTAGTTTATTACTATCCAGTTGTTTGGTATCAAGAGAGTCGAACTCACGAAACGAGTAAGTACAGTCTTCACCTTAATCAAGTGTTGATCAATCTAGCCTAGGCATAGGTTAGGGTTTAAGGCGGCTAAAAGAGAACGAACCAAACATTGATGTCTTTGTACGATTCACGCCGCGGCTGGTATTATCTGCAGTGGGCATCAACAACATTCTGATTTAGACATAAGCGGGATCACTTTTGAAGCGTGCTGCCGAACCTTGTAGTTCTGCCAAGTTCGCCACCGAGACACACCTCCATTCCACTGTCGGGGCAGCGAGAGTGTCACAGCAGCCTACCCGCCATCACTTGTCGAGGTAGCAAAGTATGGCAGCGCAAAACAATTATCATATTCAACGTAGTTCCACACTAAGCAGCAGCATAACCCGGCCCATTCCATCAATTTGAACTCTTCCCTTATATTTACTTGTGTTTAATATTCTTTTCCTCTTAAATAATTCAACTTATTTGTGCATTTAATTTTCCTTTGTGCAGGAGTTACGATTCGAGTCAAGCTATCCAATCCCTGTGGGAGACGATATCTTTTATACTATTACTTGAAAGGAGTGTGCACTTGCGGTCATATTTAGAGAACACTGTATGGTGGCCCTGTGCGGCAAGTATGGTGGCGACAACTACTCGATAGCTGTTGTCTCTGTCTGGAACTGTATCAGTACAGCTTCTTAGTCTACTGCCTCATCACCATGTCCTCAGCTCCTTTCTCCTTCTGCCAGCTTCTAGTACCTGAAACTAAAACTAAACTAAAACAATACCTTTTCCTTACCAAATAAAAGATAATCAATAAAAAGTATGGAAAAGTAAAGAATACTGTAAAATGCAATGCATGATCCTAATTATGCCTAAGATGTACTTAAAACAACAATAATATGAGATGAAATGTGCACAAAATATAGAACTTATGGACACTTTACAAGAATCCCCTATCCTTGAGTTAAAACCCTTACCTGAGTAACTCAAATAGGTTTTCTTGGGACCCAATGATACTTTGCCCGTAATTATCTCTTCCAACTTGAAGGATGAATAGGAATTCAAGTTGATAGACCTGCTGCGGCGGTATAAGAGGGTAGTAGGATGGACCATTGCCGATCTCAAGGGAATTAGCACAGCAGTGTGTATGCATAAGATCCTGTTAGAAGAAGACTGTAAAGCCATTGTCGACGCTCAAAGAAGGCTAAATGAGGTGATGCGAGAAGTTGTCAAAAAGGAAATCATTAAGTGCCTCGACACATGCATCATTTATCCTATATCTGATAGTGAGTGGGTAAGCCCTGTACAATGTGTACCCAAGAAAAGTGGAATCACAGTGGTAAGTAACGAAAATAATGAACTAATCCCAACTAGAACTGTGACCGGTTGGAGGGTTTGCATGGACTACTGTAAGTTAAACAAGGCTACGAAAAAGGATCATTTTCCATTACCTTTTATTGATCAAATGCTTGACCGCCTTGCTGGAAAACCCTTATATTGTTTTCTTGATGGCTATTCAGGGTATAATCAAATTTTCATAGATCAACAGGATCAAGAAAAGACCACCTTCACCTACCCCTACGACACATATGCATTCAGGAGGATGTCGTTCGGGTTGTGTAATGCACCAGCCACGTTTCAACGATGTATGATGGCCATATTTTCCGACATGGTAGAAGATTTCCTGGAAATCTTCATGGATGATTTCTCTATCTTTGATAAAAACTTTGAGAGCTGCCTCAGTAACTTAGAAAAGGTGCTAAT
Organism: Hibiscus tridactylites; assembly: GCA_958450335.1. NCBI lineage: Eukaryota > Viridiplantae > Streptophyta > Magnoliopsida > Malvales > Malvaceae > Hibiscus > Hibiscus tridactylites. The sequence continues at coordinate 71,086,421 of OY288280.1, forward strand.
GAGATGTGAGGAATCTGATTTAGTGCTAAACTAGGACAAGTGCCATTTTATGGTGGATGAAGGGATAGTCCTCGGTCACAAAATATCTGTCAAGGGGATTGAGGTCGACAAAGTAAAAATTGAAGTGATCAAAAAACTACCGCTGTCGATCTCTGTCAAGGGCATCATAAGCTTTTTAGGGCACACAGGGTTTTATAGACGCTTTATTGAAATTTTTTCAAAGATTACTAAACCTCTATTTACCTTGCTTGAATAGGATAAAACATTCAAGTTTGATGACTCATACACTGAAGCATTCGAGACACTGAAGAAGAAGCTAATTTTTGCCCTTATTGTAGTCCCACCCGACTGGACCCTACCCTTTGAACTAATGTGTGATGCCAGTGATACTACCGTAGGAGTCTCCCTTGGATAGAGAAAGGGCAGGACATTCCATGTGATTTACTATGCCAGTAAAACCCTAAATCATGCCCAAGTAAACTACACGACCACTAAGAAAGAACTGTTAGCAATGGTTTTTGCCTTTGACAAATTTCGACCATACTTAATTGGAACAAAGGTTATTGCCCACACATATCACTTAGCTCTCAAGTACCTATTCGCAAAGAAAGATGCCAAGCCACGATTGATTCGCTGGATTATGTTACTACAAGAGTTCGACGTTGATATCAAAGACAGAAAGGGTACGGAAAACCAAGTTGCCGACCACCTGTCACGTCTAGAACAGGGCGACGACAACACCACCAGTGCAGAAATCCAAGATGCATTTCCATATGAGCAGCTGCTACTAGCATCCACCATTAAAGAAAGCATTATCGCGGCATTGACTAATGCGCATGCCGACGCGACAAACACATCGGCGGCAGCTATTCCCTCAACACCCTAGAATGATGATATTGTGAATTATTTAGTTACTGGTATTTTATCTTGTAACCTTAACTATCAAGGAAAGAAGTTGTTCCAACATGATGCTAAGCATTATTTTTGGGACGAGCCTCTTTTGTTTAAACATTGTGCAGATCAGGTTATAAGAAGATGTATCCCAGAAGAAGAACAACATGCAGTGCTCTACCAATGCTATGCCGCCCTTTATGGAGGACATTTTGGAGGTACACAGACAACAACAAAAGTACTTCAATCCGGTTTCTATTGGCCCACTCTTTACAATTATGCCCAAGCTTTTTACAAGCAATGTGATATATGCCAAAGAGCAGAGAATATTTCAAGGAGGAATGAGATGCCCCTACAAACCATTCTAGAGGTTGAGCTATTTGATGTTTGGGGGATAGATTTCATGGTACCTTTCCCATCATCATGTGGTAATTGTTATATCTTCCTTGTTGTCGATTACGTGTCCAAATGGATTGAAGCTGTGGAAACTCCCAAGAATGATGCCAAGACCGTCCACCAATTGCTTCACAAGAACATATTCACTAGGTTTGGAATCCCAAGGGGAATAATTAGTGATGAAGGCAAACATTTCGACAAAAAACTCATCGCTAAAGCTTTAAAAAGACTTGGTGTCTGTCACAAGGTTGCTACAGCATACCATCCATAAACTAATGGGCATACCAAAATTTCAAACATAGAATTGAAGAACATCCTAGAAAAGGTAGTCAACCCAACTAGGAAATATTGGTCCCTTAGACTAGAGGATGCACTATGGGCATATCGAACATCATTCAAAACCCCCTAGGTATGTCACCCTATAGACTTGTGTATGGAACACAAGGCCTATTGGGCGATAAAAGCTATCAATATGGATTGGGAACAAGCTGGGGAAAAGAGACTTCTAGATCTTAATGAGATGGAAGAATTCAGAAGTGAAGCATATGAGAATGCCAAGCTTTACAAAGAAAAAGTAAAAAATGACATGATAACAAGATCCTGCCGCGCCAGTACATGACAGGGCAGCTAGTATTACTGTTCAACTCCTGCCTGAATCTATTTCCTGGAAAGATGAAGTCCAGATGGTCCGGGCCCTTTGAAGATGTCAAGGCTTTCCCACATAGTGCTATTACAATTTGATCCAAAATAGATGGGCAGCAGTTCAAGGTCAATGGACAGCGGCTCAAGCACTACAATGGAGCACCAACCCGAATGGACAAGGAAGTAGTTACTTTAAGAGATGCAATTCCATGCACTCCTATTGTAACATGAGTTTTATTTATTTTCCATATCTTTCTTGCTTTTATTAGGATTAGATATTCAATTTCAGCATTTATTTCATGAACATATTAACTTCAGATTTATTTTAGTTCAGTTAATTAATATTTCTTTTTCACATTGTTGTTATGCTTAGGAAGAGATTCAGGATTAAGGAAGCAACCCATTAACCCAGCCTAATAGCCGCCCAACAGCCCGCCCCAACGGCTATAATCTGCCAACGACTATAATCTGCCCGTTACGCCAGCCGTCCTACCCGTTGGAAATCAGACCGTTGGGCATTAAATGCCACCTCGACAGCCTTCCCTCCCACTATACAAACCTTACTATTTCACTTCATTATATCATCTTCAACCTTTGCTTTCTTAATTTCTGAAGCTCTCTTAGTTTCTTTATTTGAATTTTTAGAATTCCTTCACAACCGCCTCTCAAGAATATCGACCTCTGGAACCACGCCTCATTTTTTAAAAGATTCTTCTCCCCAAAGGACTCCACCCACTACAACAAGAAATTCTCTTCTTGGTAGGTTCTGAAAGAACAAGGATTCTTCTACTTCGCTGATACGGGCGATTTCGGCCTTCCCGCCTTCGTCTATGAAGTGATTAGAGATCAAGGCTGGAAAATCTTTGCCTGCCAACCTGAAGAATGGAACATCACCATGGTCTGTGAATTCTACGCCCATAACCTACAACCGAGAATTCCTTTCGTATATGTTCGTGGCAGCAATGTTCATCTGGATGCTGACACCATCAACAATTACTACGAGCTCACTAATGAGGTAAATGACCATGCTGACTTTGAAGCCGCCCTCACCGCCACCGACTATGACCGCCTAAAGGATGAGTATTGTGTGCCTGGAACCACATGGAATACGGGTAAGCACACTAGATCTGTACCCCACCGAGCACTATTACCAAACAAAAAACTTTGGAATAAATTTACTAAGCGTCGACTACTACCAACTTCCCATAACTCTACCGTCAATCACCCCCGCTCGGCCATGATTGACTCCATTGTGAAGTGGCAAAAAATCAATGTAGGCACCATCATCTGTCAAGAGATTTATGCCTGCCATCCGAGGCCCAAAGGTCACCTTTTCTTTCCAAACCTCATCATCGGGTTAAGTGCTAACTTCAAGGTACCTACCGATGAATCCGATGTGATGACACTCAACAGGAAGGGGTGGACAAAGGATTTATTTACAAGATGATGGAACTGACAGAAGCGGCACCTGAAAATGAGTATGATTGTATAGCGTTTAGGTGTTCCTTTTTTGTGAGAGCGCAAGTGCACACTCCTGCCAAGTTATAGTATAAAAAATGTCGAATCCCACGAGGATTGGACAGCTTGTCTCATTTTGTAATCCCTACACAAGGTAAAATAAAAGCACAAGTGAATGGTTGGTTGAGATGAAAAGTAAATGAAAACACAAGTAATAAAGGAGAGAAACAAGTTTATAGAGCAGGCAGGGTTATGCTGCTTCTTAGTGTGAAAACTGCGTTGTAAAAGGTATGAGTTATTTTGTGCTGCCACGATATGCTGCCTCGGCGGGTATGGCAGGCGGTAGGCTACGACCCTGTCACGCGGCCGCAGCGGGTCACTGCCACTGTAGGAGTGTACTATCTCGACAGGTGGAATGGAGAGAAGTCCTGGCGGCAAGTCTGGCAGATACTCCAAGTTCGACAGGATAGTCGACAATGATCCCTCCTATTTCTAGGTTAGGATGCTCGAGAGCTAACGTGATGTAGGCAATACCTAGAAATCTCAGCGTCAACCTAACACAGGCTAGTCAACTCGGTTAATAATCCCTTTTAGCCGTTGAAACTTGTAGACTGGTGTAGAACCAAGTTAGTCGCGCCTCAGCACGTTGTGACTGTACTTAACCCTTTCGTTAGCCTTGCACTTTCCTGCCCGACAAATGGATTCTCTCAACTGACTGGTGTAGAATAAATGAAAGAATGAAGAACAATGGATTAAGCAAACTTGGAATATTTTATTGAAAAATAACTCAAAACCTAAAGCAACTGTTTCACAACTAGTTTACAACATAACCTTAACCCAAGTAGAGTTTAGAACATGACAGCGGCAAAGAACACTAGAAAAGCCTATAGAAAACCTAAGATGATCTGAACTAGGAGTACAATGGGTATTTATAGACTATGGACTAGGTGAAGTCCTCCTTAAAGTACAAGTCCTCGAAAGTAGCTTTCCATCTTTAATATGTCATTAAATTCCGACTTCTTTGCGTGGAATTTGGACTTTATCTCGTTTGCCTTAGACCGCAAGTAATCTTGAGATTTTTGCTTCGGCATCCCTGGCCGCTGCTACAGACATCGAAAAATCAAATGGATGTCGGCGATAGATTCAGGGATTTTAGCTCTTTCGATCGCACTCCAGTTCGTCCAACTTCCATAGTCAGCTGCCGTGGGCAGCAAGGTCAGCAGCAACTCTACTCGGCATGTATTTGACATCAACTGTCTTCTGCTGGAACTGCTTCAGTATAGCTTCTATTATGCTTCCTTAGCCTTGTGCCATCAGCTCATCGGTTCCCTCTTTCAGCAGTTAGTACCTACATACAAGAATGCACTAAAACAGTATCTCTTGTTCACCAAATAAATGATAACTCATAAAAGCAAGGCAGAACAATGAAATACTGTAAAATGCTATGCATGCACCTACTTATGTCTAAAATGTGCTTAAAAACAGTAATAATAAGAGTTAGAATGTGCATGAAATATATGACTTATGGACACTTTACACACCCCTAAAATCGAACTATTGCTTGTCCTCAAGCAATGCAACCTAAAATACTTGCTCTAATAATAGTCAGAAAGAAAAACTAGCTTTTAACTTGATTTTTTGCCTCAAGGCCGTGACACCTATATTAAGTTAGTGAAGGGAAATAAGTAGAAAAATAAATTGGAATTTAAATTTCTTATGCATGTGTGGTGTGTGCATATCTGTAAACAAACTAAATACACATAATAAATAATTAAACAAAGATGTTGCTGTGATGTAAAGGTTGTTGCCGAGACAGCACAATTTAAGCACAATGATTTTAATCATGGCAGTGAGGGCTTCAACTTATCACAACTACTCTTCTAGGTCTGACGTTGAGATAGGAGCAAACTACAAAACCCTGAACCCTTGGAGTAGAGTCATCCCGTGAAGGCTTTCATTCACTCATGCTAATTTTTCCGTCACTTTAAGGCTTTCAGATTCACGGACTTTGATAGCTGCGGAGTGTCCTCGCACATGATTCTTCCTAGAGCCTGTTGCGGGCACCTCTAGGGTAAACAACATTGTTCCTTGTTTTCGATTCTGCTGTTGTGGCAGTACTTGCATTTTTCTATTTCTTTTGCTTGCCTCGGTGGCTACCTGTAATTATCGTTAGAATTTTGCAAAGAATTCTAAAAACAAACAGCCAATGTTCATCAAATATTCTAACACATTCAGCGAGTAACAGAGATGTTTAACATTTTCAGGCATAAGGAAAAAATTCTAAGTCATATTTCATACTTTTTCCCAAGATTAAGTTCAATTTTTATTAGGTGTGAAAATAATTTAGTCGGCTATCCTATCATAGGCACAAGTCATAGCAAACTTTTTTTTTTCTGATTATTACTAAGGCAAGTACAATGCAACCTAAATGCAACTAAAGATGCCTAAAAACATGATGCGAGAGCTATCCCCCCAAGCTCGAGATGGGCATTGCCCTCAATGCACGAAACAAAAATGAACTAAAATAAGAATAAGGGAAGATGACTGAGGTTGCTGTTGTTGGCAGGTGACGTCGGCGAGCTTGGCATTGCTTCCTTGTGCTTTGCGGTTCTTGGGTTTGGACCTCTAAAATTAATTGTGAAACGGGAAGAATGAAAAATTCAAACAAAAGAAACCTAATCCTAAAAACTGCTCCTACTAAAACAATAAATAGTTGACGAGAGAAGGTTAAGTCATAGTAGGGTGGGAATCCCTCAATGTGAATACTTCTTGTTCTTTCATGGCAGAGTCCCCTATATAGTGCTTTAGTCGTTGTCCATTGACCTTGAACTCTGTTTCTCCATTTACGAATTTTAATGTCACGACACCATGTGGAAAGGCTTCAACTACTTCGTAACATGTGATTAGGAAAAATTATATAACTGCCTAACCATGCACTTACCTCCTTTTTGTCGAAGTTCATCATAGAGGAAAGTTTCTTTTGCTGCCGAGGCAGCTGCTGCGGCAACCAGCTGTTGTGGTAGTCTTTTGTCATAGTGTTGTGCCGATAAAGGGAGACTCTTTAGGCTCCTCGAAAATCTCCATCAGTAGAGATTTTGATTGTTGTAACTCTGCTTGCACCGGCTTCTCTAGATATATATAATCCATAGCTGTCGAGGTGTCTGCCGAGGCGGGCGTCATTATGGAGGCTTCTGTTGTGGCAGGCCTCTCTACTGAGGCATAGCTTTGCTCAGGTGCTGTCAGTTCGTCCTCAGGGCAGGGTTCTAGGTAGCTGCCGGAACAACTGTCAATCTTGTTGTCTGGGCATCGTTCTGTATCCTCTTGGCTTGGAGGTTCGAATTGCTCCGTACACATTAGAGATCTTTCCTCGCATTGCTCTTCGTCCTCTTGTCCCAGGACATCAGTTTCCCTTAATTGTAGAAGTTCATCCATAGCATCAATGAGGACTGAATTGCTCAGAAGTGCATCCATCTTAGCGATGCTGGCGTCCATAGCAGTTGACACTTTATCCGTGAGTGCAAGGAAAGTTTGAAGTGTGTCCTCCAAGGATTTTGATTGTTCTTGCGGATAACTATATTGCAGGGCATGTCGCTTTCTACATCAAAATTGTTATGGTAGTTTTTTTGAGATTTTTTATCATACTATGAAAAATCTTGTTGCTGCGGCAGAGACATCTGATGTCCCTGTTGCTGCTGCAGCGGCATCTGCTGTTCATATTCAGACATCCACTCCCAAGTGTTTTTTCTCGACATGTCTGCTGCAAAAAGATGAGGGCAACTTTCGAACGCATTATTGCCTTCACAAAATTCGCAAGAACTTTCCCAAATATAATCACCCTTAACTCGTGGGGCACCTGAATAAGCGCTTTCCCACATAGTTTTTTTCAACTAAGAATAAAAATAATAAAAACTAAAAATTAAATGCAAAGAAAATAAAAGTGCAGAAATAAAAACGAAATTCGTTGTTACCAATCCCCAGAAACGACGCCAAAAACTTGTAGAGTGTTTGGGGTGTACTCTATTTAGGAGCGCAAGTGCACACTCTTGTCAAGTTATAGTATATAAGATATCGTCTCCCACGAGGATTGGACAACTTGGTTCGAATTGTTTTTCCTGCACAAGTAAGGTGATTGTTGAGAAGAAAAGTAAACTAAAAACACAAGTATTTAAGGAGGTGATCAGGTTGATAGAGAGGGCAGGGTTATGTTATTGCTTAGTGTGAAACTACGTTGAATAGGACAAGTTGTTTAGCGCTGCCACGATCTGCTGCCTCAACGGGTAATGGCGGATTGAGGCGGCGGCAACTTTCGATGCCACGACGAATCTCTGGTCTTGCAACTTTCGCTGTCTCGACAGGTGAGATGGAGAGAAGTCCCGGCGACAAGTCTGGAAGATACTCCAAGTTCAGTGAAGCAATTCTAAAGTGATCCTTCCTATGTCTAGACAAGGATTCTGTCACCACGTGATGTAGGCAATACCTAGCAATCTCAGCGTAAACCTAACACAGGCAGTCGACGTTTGGTTGCTCCTTTTAGCCGCTGAAATTCTAACTTATCTCTAAGTCGAATTAGTCAACACCTCGACATAATGAGACCGTGCTTAATCATTTTGTGAGTTTGACACTCTCGTGCCCGACAAATGGATTTCTTCAACTGGACTTTTGGAACTAATTGAAGAAGTGAAGAACATGAATTAAGCAAACTTGGAATATTTTATTGCAATAACAAAACTTGAAAAACCTAAACAACCGTTCTCACGACTAGTTACAACATAACCCTTAACCCAATAGAAGTTTAGAACATGACGTCGGCAGAAAACCTAAGCTATGCCTAAAGAAAACCTAAGATCTCTATATCGAAATACAAAAAATATGTGAATTATATATAGGCCATAGTCTAGGTTAAGTCCCCCTTGGAGTAGAAGTCTTCAAAGAGCTTTTGCATTAAATGCAACTTGAAATTCTGACTTCTTTGAGTTGAATTTGGACTTCTTTTCTCGTTGTCTTGCTCTGCAAGTAAGCTCATTCTTTCTTTTTTGGCAGCTCTGCATTCTGCTGCAGACGTTAGAAAATTGCGCGATCAACACCGTTAGAATTAGAATTTTCTGCTCTGTTGATCGCACTCCAATTCTCCAACTCCTCATCTTGCTGCCCTTGGCGGCATTAGTCTGTTGCCTCAGCATCCTCTCCTCTGGTCTGTCCTCCTCATGTCAGCTTCTAGCCCTGGAAAACTAAATCTACACTAAAACATCATCTTTACTTCACCAAATAACAAATATTCAATAAAAGCATGACAAAACAAAGAATATTGTATTTATGCAATGTATGACCTAATTATGCCTAAAATGTACTTAAAAACAACAATAATATGAGATGGGATGTGCATGAAATATAGAACTTCTGGACACTTTACAAATTTTCAATCCTTTTTATTATTTGTTTTCTTTAAATTTATGCAACTTTCTCAAACCAATATTCATTTTTACTTTTCCTTGTGATTGAACTTAATCACTGAAGCAGCTTCCAATCCCCGTGGAGACGATATCTTAAATACTATAACTTGACAGAAGTGTACACTTGCACTCGAGTTAAAGAACTCCTCTACGCTTTACAAACCACATGGACTTTAAACCGAAAACCGAGAGCTTTAGTAACCATACTTACTTCCGAGATTAGCTAAGCGTTTCAAGCTTACACCAACCTCCCAAAACCTTGTTTCCAAGCTTACGAAAACGTTCAAACTACGTCCACTCACCGATACAACTTCACCTCACTTGATGAAGCCATTCCAAGCATTCGAAACTCCAAATGTGCCTTCCAACGATCAAGCAAAGTCTTGCCTGCTTCTAACCAAGGAAAAACAGAGTATTAATGCACACTCTTGCATCAAAACTTCTAGCAACACAAACCCCCACTCAACTCCAACATTTGCCAAGCAATTAAAAACCGATACAAACTGAAAACACCGACAAAACCACTCTAAACCATTCCCAATCATTACCCAACAAAAACAACTATCAATCCTCATATATTTACAACCTAAAACACTTCTTCAACCTCTATAAACCTCCAGCTATCAAGAAACCACAACAACAGCCCCTAAAACTCAAGATTTCATCACTAACATCTAGCAATCTAACTAGTTTCAGCATTACATAACAAAATCCATCAAGTTAACATTATTAACCATTAACAACACATTAATAATCATCCATTAACTCAGCAACTAACATCAATTTCAAAGATCCCCATAATCTTCAAGATACCTCAATTAAACACAATTTCATCAATTAACATATAAAAACCCATTAAAAACAATATGTAAAAGGCTAAATACTTGGGAATTTCAGTAAAGAACATGTCATTAGAGGAAAAGAACGAGCCTACCTCTAATGATGAACTCTTCCTCCATTTTTGAAAAGAAATCAAAAGAAAATCAAAGAGAAAATAGTAGATTCAATAGGAAATAAGAAAATCTTTGAAATCTAAATCAAAATTAGAGTTTACCTTTGAAATCTTACTGTTTGGATGAAGGGATTTTGAGAGAAAAAGTGAGAGAAGAAAAACTACATCAAATCTTTGTAAAAAGAATGACAAACCGTTTCAACTTCCCTCCATCTTTTTAATATAATTTATTTAATTAAAATTGTAAAATAGGAGGAAAAGTTTCTATTAGCCCTTGGTAATATTGCTCCTTAAAGATTCAACATATTAGCCTTTTACTTTTTGCCATTAAATCAAACTTTATCATTTTTACATTTTGGCCACTAAATCAAAATGTCCGATTTCCAAAATTGTTTTCTTCAAATTACCCTTACCAAAATTAATCATATATATATAATTATGATTTTATAAAATTTTTACTTATTTCTATCCGACCAAAAACCTTTCAATTTAATTATTTCCCGAAACTAGACTAGACCGCTAAACGGGTTCAAACCGAACCGCCTAACCAAACTCGGCTAACTCCTAGGCCCAAAAACTGAGGCGTTAAACTGATGTTGGAAAATAATTTTTGAATTTGAAGCAATTTTTAAGAAGTAGAGGATATTAGTTCTAGAAGAAAAAGGTCATAAAGCGAAGAAAAGCTGTAGAAAAATGCTTCGAAATAAAAAAAAGTATTCTACTTAATTTTAGGAGCCACTAATTTTCAAAATCATATTCCATAGACTCAACAGAAATTTATATCTAAAATGGATTGTCAATGTATCAAGATTGTATAGTTTTACCTCGATAAAGAGTAATTTTCATCATGTAAATTGTTACTCACCCCATTGCTTTCGTATATAACGCATATAGACATCATACAAATCATATAAGCTGATGTTGCAAAAAAAATTGTTTTTAAGCAACTTGTAAGAAGTAGCAGAAATTAATTCTAAAAAAAAAAGGTCCTAAAGTACAAAGAAAAGCTGTCAAGAGCCTTTAATGTTCAAAGGCATGTTCCAAAGACTAATTTGAATATTTATCTAAAAATGACAATAGAATTTCTAGATAATTTACCTATGCTTTAATAAAGAGTAACCCTCATCATGTAAATAGTTACTCATCATATGATTTTTACAGATAAAACGTATGGGTATCAAACGAACCATATGAGCTAAAGTTGCAACAATTATCTAGACAACACTCCTCAAAAATTCTGAAGCCTCTAATACTCTAAATCATGTTCAAAAGCTCAACATGAATCTATATCTAAACTAGACAATCTTGGTTTCTAGGTTATTTACCTTTAATTTGATAAAAAGAAATACTCATCATGTAAATAGTTACTCATCGTATTGCATATACAAATCATGAGAGTTGATGTTTCAAAAAATTTTTTCAATTTTCAGTAACTTGTAAGAAGTAGCATATATTAGTTCTAGAACGATAAAATCACCAAAAATATTTTACTCCATTCTAGGAGTCCCTAATGCTCAAATTCATATTCCGTAAACTCGACATGTATCTATATCAAAATGGACAGTCAAGGTATTAAGATAGTCTAACTTTACCTCGATAAAGAGTAACTTCCATCATGTAAATAGTTACTCAAATTATTATTTTTACAAATAAACTATTTAGGTACAATATAATTTACAATTACCTCGACAATGAGTAACCTTAATTATATAAATAGTTATTTGTTGGTTTTGGAAATAAAATGTATGGGTAGCATAGAGAACAAAAACAAAAATAAAGAATAGCATTAAAAAAGAAAAAAATCTTACTACATTGTATCTTGTAAGCAAATTCTTAGTTTGCAAAATTCTTTTCTTAAATATCCTTTTCCTTTTCTTCGGCAAATTTTGGGATAATTTATTCGTAAATTTTATTTTGGAATATAGGATTTTCTATCCATATTTTAAAAACTATGTCAAAATCCACAGTAAACGTAGGGACCTCGCCATTTGAAAATGGCGTTGTGGGATCTCAACATAAGAAAATAATGTTGTGGGACTTCGCCATTTGGACATGGCGTTGTGTTGTGCATTGAATGGGTTGAGTTTATTCAAAATATGCATATTTAAAGGACCTCTCCATGTCCACATGACGTTCTCCTATAGGTACCGTAGATATTAGCTTAGATTCCAAAATATGGGCAAAGGCACCCTATATTCCAAAATAAAATTTGAGAATGGATTATCCCCAAGTTTTGCCCTCTTCTTCATTCAATTATTGAAGAATTTTATTAATTTTTTCTTTTGTTTTCGTTGCTCAAGATTATACATGCATTTTTGTTTTTGTTTTTAGGTCTACTTGTAATTATTTATGAATAATTGTAAAAGTATTCCAAATTTTAATAATGCGATGAAATATTTTTTTGGATAATTTAGTTTTATTATCCAGAAGCATGAAATCCCTGCTACAAAGAAAACAAATGCAGCCAATAATGACCAAAACAAAATGTCAGGACAAGAAGAAAGAAAACTATAAGACCCCCTAATCTATACAAGTCTGCCTATATTTGCTATCGAGAAAATTTATCTTTTTCCTTCGTATATTAGTATGTACAATAATTTTAATGGATTCCAGAACAGAATCAGCCTCTTGCTCACATCCACGGAAACAACGCTTGTTGCGATCCTCTCAAATGCAATAGATAAATGAGTTCCACGCAGTTTTAAGGACAAACACCGAGAAAGAAGTACCTTTCAGGTGATTTTCAGCCCAATGGAGCTCCTCACTCCAATAACAGACACCCCTACTGACCCGACATATGTTAAGTACAGCGGACCAAATTTTTCGTGAGTAGGTGCATTAAAAAAAAGGTGATTCAGGGATTCTTGGCTCATGCCACATAGTCGGCAACCTGGAGTAAAGGTTATACCCATTCGCAGTAGCTTATCACTCGTGGGAAACCTATCAAGAATGGCCATCCAAGCAATGATGGTGTGCTTCGAAATATGAAGAGGAACCAAATAAGCCGTTGCCAAGGGACCTTATGTATTTTGTCTTTGATCTTCTACCAAATTGATTTTGTCGTCATCGATCCCCAATATGTCACATTACAAAGACAATGGTAGATGCGCTGCGCAATTTTAATAGTTTTCTTACAACCCAATTGTGGTGCGGTTTTGGCTCTAGATGCTAGAAACTCTCACCCTGCAAGACATAAGCTTGAAACCATGCAACCCATAGAGAACTCCCACCGGCAAGAATCCTTTTCATTAGCTACAAGAGAGGCTTTGGCCCAGCTGCCCATATTTTTTAATTCAAGGACCCCTCGGACTTTAGGGAACAAATGTGCCGCTACCCGACCCTAACACCAGTTGCTTTAACATCGCAACCCTTCTAAAAGAACCGTGCACACAGTTGTTCAATGTGGGAGATCACGACAGTCGAAAATATTAACTGTCGACATCTGTAGTTAGCAATATTGTATAGAACATAACAGATAAGTTGCAAACGGCCTCCATAACTCAGCCTTCTATTCGAACAAACTCTAAGCTTGGCTTTTATCTTATCAATAAGGGGATAGCAGTCTTTGATGGACAACTTACGCGTAATCATAGGGACCCCGAGATATCTGACCGACAAGCGTCCATTGCGAAAAGCAGTGACAGAGTGGATGCTCTCCAACGTACATGATTTCATCCCCGCAGCAAATAATTCAATTTTGCCAGCGTTTATCTGCAACTCTAAAATTTTATAGAAACGATCCAGTACACTCCTAACTCCCATAATGAAATCAGAATTTCCATTATAGAAAATAAGGAAATCGTCAGCGAAACAAAAATGGGTCAGAACGACTCTTTTGCATCTCAAATGGTACTGAAAAATCTCTCTTTTAGTAGCCTCATCTAGCATGGCAGATAAAACATTCATGACCATGACGAAGAGGTAAAGCGAGAGCGGGTCTTCCTGCCGTACACTCCTTTGACCGTGAAAAAATCCAATCGGACTTCCATTAAAAGCCACCGAAAACTTGAAATGTGTAGTGTGACGCATACAACAATCCAACCTCAGAACATCTCCGGAATTCCCAACACCTTCAAAACCTTTATAAAAAAACTCTCAATTTATGTTGTCAAACGCTATTTGAAGATCAACTTTAATAGCACACATGGGAGAAATTAAATTCATGGAATAGCCATGGACTAGCTCTTGGGCAAGCAAGGTATTATCAGTTATACTTCTTCCTTTAACGAAAGTCGATTGACTAGGTGAGATCGTGCTCGAAAAGTAAGGGGCCAATATGCCAATCAGAATTCGCGTGATAATTTTGTAGACAACTGAGCAACATGAAATAGGGCGAAACTCTTTTGTTCAGCAAGCATTTGGAACTTTCGGAATCAAGGCAATAGTAGTTGCATTAAACCCCGGCAACATGGTAGACGAAGCAAAAAAATATTTGATGGCCTGAATAAAATCTTCGCCAACAATCTCCTAAGTTTTTTTAAAGAAGCATGATGTAAACTCATCGGGCCTGGGCTCTTATCATCTCCTTGCCGGAACAGAGCATCTTTAATCTCTGCAGAAGACACATCTCGAGTTAAGAGTTGTGATTTAGCTGAACTTAGGGAGAAGCGTAAAAGATCCTTCAACATGTCGAGTGAACAAGGTTGAACATTGTGATCAGCAGTCCCTATTAGGTTAGTGAAGAATGTCACCACTTCCCCACTAAAAAAATATTTTAATAATTATTTTAATTATTTAATTTTTAAAAATTTTGAAATTAAAAGTCTACATGAATAAATTTTAATTATTTTAATTATTGAAGAATTATTTTAATTCTTTTAAATATGTATATTTAAAAAACATTGCCATGTGCACATGGCGTTTTCTTATAGGTACAGTAAATATTGGCCTAAATTTTAAAATATGGACAAAAGTGCCCTATATTCCAAAATAAAATTTGAGAATGGATTATCCCCAAATTTTGCCCTTTTCTTCATTCAGTTATCGAAGAGTTTTATTATTTTTTCTTTTGTTTTCGTTGCTCAAAATTATACATGCATTATTGTTTTTGTTTTGGATCTACTTGTAATTATTTATGAATAATTTTAAAAGTATCCCAAATTTTAACAATGCGATGAAATATTTGTTATTGATTAACTTTATGTAAATTATTATAAAAAATTTAATAATTATTTTAATTGTTTAATTTTTAAAAATTCTGAAACTAAGAGTCTACATGAATAAATTTTTAGCTTAATTGATTTTTTAGAAAGGATGAGTCTACACGTGCGACGAACAGCGCTGAACACCAATAATGTTAAACATCGTTGAACATCATTAAACTAATTAATAAAGATTAAAAATTTCAAGTACTCAAATATAATTAATAATTATTTAAAAAATTCAATTAAATTATTTTTCATATATATATATATTATTTTTTTTTGAATTTTAAGGGTAAACTACACCATTAGTCACCCAACTATTAATGTTTTCTTATTTGGACTACTGAACTAATTTTTTTTGACAAAATCATCACTAACGTTATGTTTTAATTATGTTTTGGTCACCGGCCATTAATTTTCTGTTAACACTTAACAGATATTGCGATGTGTTTAGTCCCCAAAACTTATATATTTTATCGATTAGGTCCTAATTCAAAATATTTCATCAAACTTATCCCTCATTTTAGATCTTTGGAACAAAACCCAAAATTTCCAGCTTTTCTCTTCTTCCTTTGTGCTTCAACATCCAAATTCCCACGATAAATTTCATGTGGGTTTCTGCATTTCTACATCAATATTCAAATCATAAAAAGGGCAATAACAAAAGCAAAGTGGAAAGGAAAAAAATACAAATTATAGAACATATAAGCTCACTTTGGAAGATTTTTTTTTCTTTTAATTTAGTTTAAAAAGTTTTCCGACATTATCATTAGTTACAGAGTGAAACAATATTTGAGTTTTTCGAAGCGTGATCAGTTTTAAAACTTATGGCTCGATGAATTGAAAGGAAAAGAAAAAGTAAAAGCCTAAATTTTCTGATTTTCTCCTTCTAATTTTGGGTTTTAAGTTTTAAAATTCATCTTGTTTTCTTTTCTGAGTTTTTGAATATTTCAGATTTTCATCTCATTTAGCATTTCTGATAATTTCCTTTATAAATTCAAGTTTTATTTGTTTGATGCATGATTAATTGTGATGAAAAATTAAAACTCAATTGAATCGGTTTCAAAAGATCGACATTTACATTCATAGTTTTGTAATTGTAGTTCAAGATGCTCTTGGAATCGCTTATTGAGTGTAGAAAAATGCACGTGAACTTAATGTCCATAGCATTGTAGGGGTAAGCATCCATGATATCATGGATTGACTCGAATTCACAAGTTAAATTTTTATTTCAAACTTCCCTTATGCATCCAAATTCACAATATTCGAAGAACTATTAAAAAAATTCAAATCCTTTAAATCTACAATTACTAGATGAAAACACCAATAATTACCCATCTCCAAAACAACAGAAGAAACCCCATATCTTGGAAAACAAATCAAAGCTTTGAAAAAAAAATTAACAAAACTAAAGAGCATGAGATATTACCCTAGAAAATAAAAAAATGTTACAGCTGATGGCAAAAGAAAAATGAGAATCAAAACAAAATATGTAGGGGCTTTAAGAGATTAAATGAATGACAATAGCAGGAGTTTATTATTTTTCTTTAAAAGAATGGGATTGATTGGCATGATTATAATTTTTACCAATTATGAACATCAGATGACGGACAAAGGCAGATAATGGCATATCTCATTTTAATTTCAAACGACAGAAGGAGTTGATTAGCATGGTTATAACTTACCGATTATAAACATCAGATGACGACAGAAGGGGATAGTGGCATATCTCATTTTAATTTCGAAGAAATTCAGCAACATTTGGGGAATCGGCTACAACAACACGGTGGATATAATTTTTTGCGCTTCTTGCTCTTGTAGGTTTTAGTTGATTTTCACTTTTCACACTTTACTTTATTTTTGTGGTTAATAAAGTCGTTATTGTTTTTGGAGGAATTATAAAAAGTAATCGATGAAAATTTGTAGGAAATTATAGTGACAATGAAGAAGATGTTCGATATTTAGTTTTTCATACTTCGAATGGAAGAAGAAGAAATAATAAATTTACATTTTTAATCTAAAAATTAAAAATGATGTTTAAATTGATAATATTTGGACTAAATTGATAGATTGTATAAGTTTTAAGGACTAAAATTGTTATTTGATCAAGCAACGTCATTCTTTCTGCTTATTTTTAACAGTCATAGTACTAAAATAGAAACAATACGTAATGTTAGGTACCATTTGCTAAAAAAATTAGTTTGAGTGCCAAAATATAAATATGGAAATAGGTGAGGTACTAAACATGAGTTTACCCTTATTAAAATAATTTAAAATTTTAATATAAATGAAAAATAATTTAATTGATTTTTTAAAATTAATAATTGTATGTTTAGTCTTTCAAATGTTTAATTTTTATTAATTTATTTATTTAAGGATTAATATCCTATACACTGGCGGTGGAAATTTTTTGTTTCCACAAGCGCATCAATTATAGGTTTAAGGTTAGGGCTTAGGACTTAGAGTTTAGGGATTTTAGTGTAAATGTTTAGAATTTAGGGTTCATGTTTAGAATTTAGAATTTAGGGTTAGAATTAGGGTTTATGGTTAGGGTTCAGTTTTAGGGTAATATAGGTAGGGATTTAGGGTTTAACCTATAAACCCTAAATTCTAACCCTAAACTCAAAATCCTATCAACAATCCCTAAATTCAAAACTACTACACTTATACCCCTAAAATTTAAACCCTAAACGGAATTCCTAATCCCTAAAATTAAGACGCTTGTGTATAGAACAATTACCCTTTATTTAATAGTATTTAACGATATTTATCGTTAGTCGTGTTCAACAATGTTCGTCGCCCGTCGTAAAATTTGTACAAAAATTATTTAATCATCGTTTGTTATCATTAGATTTTACTAAAAGACTAAAATTATTAATTTTAAAAGAAAAATTATTTATATGTCACAAAATTTTAATTAAATAATTAAATAATTAAATGATATGTTGCGTAATTTACCCAAAAAAACAAGTTTTACGAAATAATTCGAGGGCTATCTGAACCTTTCTCAACGGATAGCAATCCAAAATTAAACAAATCTCAACCACAAAAAGGCATCAATGAAGAATTCTACATTTCCTCCCCTGTTTTCATCTTCTTTGTTTTTCTGGCTGCCCATTAAGTAGTTCAAATGAACTGAAGCACAAAATATAAAAGAAAACAATGGCTGCTTTGCAGAATTCTATGCCTTCCCTTCATCATACATTGTTCATTAATTCCTCTCCCCAGGTTTCATTTCTCATCAGCATTGTCAATCTATTTCGATTTTCAGCTTTGGGTCTTTTTTTATTCTTTCAATTTATTCATTTGATTGGATTTAAATGGGGAGGTGCCTGTTTTATCTGTTAAACAGAAAGGATCGCAGAAGCTTTCTCTTGCCGCATTTCTGTGCTGTAAAACAAGTGTTTCTCTTCGTGTACATTTATCATCATTAGCTACTGCTGCTGCTTCCAGCTCTTCTCATTTTCAAGGTAAACTTAATTTAGTAATTTTATTAAGCATTTTTTTCTATATACCAATGCTTATATCGTAAAGTTCTTTGTTTTTTTTAAATAATAATAATTTGCAGAGAGTTGTGGGAGACGCCAAATAATTGCTGCTGGAATCACTGCTCCTCTGGTTTCAATTGTTGACCGAACTCCCACTGCGTGTATGTATGTTGTTTGAAGCGTTGAAATTGAAACTATATTCGGCAATCTATGTTTTTATGTCATGTTTGAACATTTTATTGTCGCAATCTCATTCGAGTATTTATGGATTTATATAAACTTTGACATGATGATGGTGCATGTTCATGTACAGTATTTGTATCATCTTCGTTTTATTGTATAGTCCGAAGTTGTCGAACCTACTTGAAATCATTTCAACATGCATAAAATTTACTGATATGCTAAGAGGACACATTCATATGGTTCAGTTGCTGCAGAAACTAAAAAGGGATTTCTTCCAGTCACAGACAAGAAAGATGGATACACATTTCTCTATCCATTTGGGTGGCAGGTAAACTTTGTGCATGTAACCTATGTTACTCAGATGCGGCTACCGGCTAATATATCCGACTCGAAGGAACATAGCAATTTTCGGATTTGATTTATTGGAAACTAGAATTAATTAGCTTCATTTCCAAGTGTGCAGGAAGTAGTTATTGAAGGTCAAGACAAGGTATTCAAAGATGTTATTGAGCCATTAGAAAGTGTGAGTGTTAATCTGATACCAACCAACAAACAAGACATTCGAGATTTCGGATCTCCGCAAGAGGTTTGCCATGGGTTCTCTATACTATATATATCACCATATTCAGAACATAAAAAGAAGAAAAAAAAAGTTGAGATCTTAGTTCTCATAATGAATCTTCTCACAGGTTGCTGACACTCTAATCAAGAAAGTTTTGGCGCCTCCAACTCAGAAAACAAAGCTAATTCAGGCAGCAGAGGTTTGTTTCCAGAATTTCATTGTTTGATGCAAAGATGGATTTCTTACCCTTTTCTATTGTTTATGTTGATCCAATTCTTTATTCTTCTTAAAGTATTAGTGTTCGACACCTATATCAGACGCATATCCGGATATGGATACGTGGATATAACCTTCAAAGTTTCCTTCCAATATGAGAAAACACATTCTTTGATAAGTTCTGTATCTTTACCTCGAATGAAATCCCACTTTTGTCTTGACAACTTTCTCAACTAGTTTATCTGATAACCTTCTTGTACTGTTGCAGTGGATTGTGTTATGATATGTTGTTTGGACATGCATGTCACCATGTGTAGATTTCTATGAAGGTTGAGCCATCCATGTATGTGTTTAAAGTGATAAATTTATACAAACTGAAACTTAATAGTTCATGTCATATAGATTTTGATGGATTGATGTATTCGAACGGTGTCGGTTATTTTCCCGTATTGAATTAATGTTGTGTCCAAAATGAACAGGCCTATTCATACCGGATAAAAATCCTCTGCCCCTTTTTAGTGTCCCTTTCTATGCCAAACACTAAAAAATTAAATTTCAAGCTTTACCTTAAATTCTAAATTCTAAATCCTAAACCCTACACCATAAACCCTGAAAAATACACCCTACCCCAAATTCCCTAAACCCTAACCACAAACCCTAACCGTAAACCTTAAACCTAATTTTTAGTGTGAGGGGCATAAATAGGGGCACCAAAAAAGGCAGAGGATTTCTATTCATTCATATCATTGTTTAGCTCAGGGAATTACCCTATAAGTTATATAACTTTGAACTCTTGAATTTCAAATGCTCTTCTAATCCATGTTACACCGACTTTTCATTGTTCTTGAAATGCTCATGTCCAATACCTGTATCGGATACATTTTAAGACATGGGAACAACGATATAATCCTCCAAAGACCCTCAAAATACTTAGATAAAGTTGAGCATACTGTTGCGGCACATATCGTATCCGACAGTTGTTCTTGAGTCCAAATAACATAACATAGCTCCTAGACGTATAGATATTAACTTCCTGTTTGTTAAGTTTTTAGAATTTGTTAGTGAACATTATGGATTGATATGTTTTGTTTTGTACATATCTCACAGCATGATGAAGATGGAAAAGCTTATTATACATTCGAGTTTATCACTCGGGCTCCAAACTACACTCGCCATGCTCTCACCGCAGTTTCTATCGGAAATGGTATGTATGTGCATGGTTACTACGTGAATTCGATTCTTCATTTTTCTCAAAACACGCGAGTTCAGCACCCTTGTTGAACACATTTTTGGACATGGGTTCGAGGATAGGATCCTCCAAGGACCCGCTAAATACATAGAAAAAGTTAGACGTAACCGTGTTGGAAACATAACTTAACCGACACACACGAGTCCGAGTAACATAGCATGGGTATATACCATCTGTAAATGATAATCTTTGCACATCATTTTCATACATTTGTTCATACCATCATATCCCCATGAACAATCCATCAAATACATAAGAAAAACATTGTGATTGCTTGTTGTATGTGGCGTTTTATCAGGTAAACTCTACACTTTGACAACCGGAGCAAATGAGAGAAGATGGGATAAGATGAAGGATAGATTGATGACGGTGGTAGACTCCTTTAAGATATTCAATGTTTGAAAACACATAGTTGTTCAAAACTTTCATAATAATCAAATCAGGAAGGACCATATATATATAGGATCCGTTTACACAATGTAAAACTTTTTAAGTTTTACACGTTTTCTGAACCATTAGAGGGGAGAAATGGATGACTCAGATTAACTCTTTACTCTTTTTTTCTAAGTGATAATATTCACATATTTACTGTTAATCTCATTCATTCGTTTCACTCATCCAACGATTTAAAAAACGTGTAAAATTTAAAGAGTTTTACACTGTGTAAACGGATCATATCCCTATATATATACTTCTTGATTGAGAGAATTCTGCATTTTTTCCGGAATTGTACAAAGTCTCAATTCAACCTGTTTCTCAACTCTTTTTCTTTTCTTCCCCCAACCTATTATTCATCCAATTGTTTTATTATAGAAAGACTCTTCAGTCTTCAGCAGTATGGTTTAAGTCTTAGTTCTCTTATTTCAATCGGTAATTGCTCAATCAGGCACAGAATTAGAATTAAATGCCGGAGGAATAAATTATACAAGTCTAAAGTATATAATTAAACATAAACACAATTACTGAAACGCGAAAACGAGTAAAAGTATATTATAAAACAGCGTTCCCTTGTTTGTCACTATAACACCCCAAATTTATTTAATTTAAGTTTTAAAATAAGGAAGCTAAAAAAATGAATGAAAGTTGAATGGGATGGTGAGGTTTGAAACCATTAGCTCACCCCTCCCTTGTGCCCTTTGCTTAAATTATTGAGCCAATGGCTCATTTCTATCAAGGGTTGCCTTGTTTCGCTTTTAGTGTAATGTTGGATGATCTATTGAATAAGTTTTAATAACACATCTGACCCTTTACCTACCTTATCCTTTTTTCCTTCCCAAACACGCTCTCTCTCCTTCCCCTTAGCAACCATCTCAGATTATCGGTCGACATGTTTACCGTCGCGCCATGGCGTACACCGCTCTAGCCAAAAGAATCCCCACCTTCGTTTGACCAGAACTCCTCTCCCCACTCGTTGTTTGACGCAACCGTTCGGCGTGGGGATAGTTTTGAAGGTTCGGGGAGAAAAGCAAGTGTCGCTCCTTTGTATTCTGCATTTTTCAGTCGCCTCCGTCGTCCTTTTGTCGCACGGCTATCGGATTCGAGCCCCCTGCGTTGGGATGAGCAAAACCCAACTGACCGATCACCCATCCGAAACTAGGAGAGGCTTTGTCGAAGCTACGTTGCTTTCCGACCACCTTGTTTCATTTTGGGTAACTTTCGGCTTGTTTTCCGGCTTATTTTGAAGATTCTCGGCTTGGTTGAACTGAGTGGTTTATGAGCTTCGTTTTTTTCGACAGAATCGTGACCATTGGAGTCGCTTGTGAAGAATTCGGTGTACCGCCGGCGAGTCTGGTAAGTGGATAAGAGAGACCCAGTTGGTCTCTGAACTGGATTGAACCAGTTAAACCGTTTCGAGCCTGAGTTTGACTCAATTTGAGTCAGAGTCCGACCCGCCCAACCCGTTGACCTAAACCCGATTTGAGTCAACTCATCGAGTCAGCTCAGTGAGTCAACCGGTCTGAGTCAACCCGATTGACCAGTTGACTGCTAACGTCAGCGTTGAGTTTGACTGCTGACGTCAGCGTTAACTTCGACCCCCAAAAGTCAATTTTTTTGAAAATCCTATTTTACGTACTTCGATGTCTTGAATCCAATTTTGAAGTTCGTGACGCGAAATTCTAACCCGAAAGCCTCTAAATTTGACCTTGAACCTAAGCATGAATTTGTAATTAATTATTCAGTTAAAGAGTAATGTATTTGAGTTAAGGTCTGATTTTTTAGTATGTTTAAATGAAGGTAGTCGCTTTGTATTCGAGATTTTCAAAGGACATCAAATTCGGGTTCGAGAGTGTTCAAATGTCGTTTCAAGGTCGATTAGTATAGCAAGGATTTAAGGTAATACTTTACTACCTCTTGCATGCTTTGCGGAACTTGTTGGTATTGGTTAATGCATGAATGAATTTGATTAATGCTTGAATATTTTAAAGTCATACTATTACGATATAATGATAATAATTTGGATAAGATCTGAATGACTCGAATAAGGAATGGATGATCGGTAAATAATTCAAGTTCAGTGAATAATCGAAAAACCAGTTCACCTCAAAACTTTCAATTCATGATAAAAAAAATTACTGCTCAGAATGTTTGGATGAGAAATGACTAAAATATCTCTGGCAATGAAAGCGGTCTAGAAATATACACTAGATCTGGTAAAGCAACTAATTCATCTGAAAACTTCGATTTGCTTGGAAAGTTATGGTAACAAAACTTAATCATTCAAAATTGTAAAGTACTTAGATTGTCTTGAACTCTTAATAAATCTCCGAAGATAATATACAGAAAAATATTCATATGTCTGGATTAATCAAAGTGGCATAAAGATTGAAGTGATCGAAATGACTAAAAGGATTGAAAATACTGATAAGGTTGAATTGATCAGAATGACCGTAATGACCTAAAGTATTGAAATATCTTCGGGTACTAATTGGCAACTTAACCAAAAATGATGGAAATACTCTCGAGATTTGAAACGAATGAATAGATGGAATGATTGAAAGGCTCAGAATAATTGAAACACCTTCAGTCATCGACGTGTCTGAAATACCTTTGAATTCTAAAATGACAAAAAATACCTCTAAAACTTGGAATAAGGAATACCAATAAAGCCAAACAAATGTAATGACTCTGAACGCGGTAATACACGACCCAAATTTGTTGGTTGTTTCTGATACTAATGTGATATTGGGAGAGTACTATACGAAGGCAAGTTCGATTGATTTGGAGAATGTATATAATCAATGGTAAGAGTAACATGTTCTTCGAAGGTACGTTCGATGCTATGGATTGAGTTCTAGTGCAATGCACATGTTCGAATACTTAGAAAGTGTCGCTTAAATACATGTTCGTTTTCTCATTGTGCGCTCAGTGATAGATTGGCGAAGACGGTCTATTTTGTCATACTCTGTAGTCAGCTCTAAGAAATGAATACTTAAAGTGTACTCACCCGGTTAAATAATAAACATTGAATGATGGGTTCCGATTAGGTCAAAAGGACTCGGAAACTTCATGAGCAACTAAAATTCTTGAATTATGTACATCACCATTTATACCTTGTTGGTCTAAATTATCAAATTACCCCTATGGGTCAAAATGACCTCGCAGGTTTTAATGATTGGATCACTCACGATATACCTGAAATCGCACTGATCCTGATGTACCAACCTCTGAATGTCTGGTTTGAGACGTTAGTACTGTGTCCTTTCTTCACAGGGACCTCATTAGAAAATCATCCAAAATTTTCAGATGTTTAATGTTCCCTTTCTGATAATTATCAAGTGTCTCTGAAAAATATATTGGACCATAAAGTGTGCACCATATGCTCGTGAATACACCTTGCTTTAAACTAAGATTATCTGCTCTGAATTAGAAGTATGACTCTGTTACCCGAAATGAAAGCACAATTTTTGGCTTATGTCTTTTGATACGAAAATATATATGATGTCTATTTTTTGATATTATTGTTCACTAGATAACAACTGATTTAATCTGGAGGTATATTATCTTAGATATGATTTGTAACGCCCTGGTTTTGGGCCTAGATGTTTTAGACATCGGATCGGATCGGTCGGAAACGGTTCGAATCGTATTAGGTGGTTTAGGGAAATCAAGGTTCGGGATAGGATAAAAATATGACAAAAATTGATAAAATCATCTAAAATCATGTTTAAGAGGTTGATCAAATCAATTTTACAAAATGAGTTTTGGAAGTGGTACATTTTGTGTAGTGACCAAAATGTAAAGTTTTAAAACTGTGGAAAATGCAATTTCAAAAGAGGAGTCAAAATCTTAGAATCGTTAGGGAGATTTTGTACAATTAAACCTTTCCTTAAATTGACATGTGTTTAAATGAGTTTTAAAATAATTAAATAAAAATAATTTTTATTATTTAATTGTTAAAATAGTAATATTAGAAGTTTTTGACGTAACTAACTTTCATTTAAGCAAAACTCATTTCCCAAAACATTTCTCCATATTTCTTTTCTCCCAAACACTCTCTTTTTAGTTTCTCATCTTTTTCCAAGAATTCTCTTCAAGTTCTTCAAGATTTGTGAAACAAAAACTTGTCAATCTTTAAGGAAGGCAAGGATTGGAGGTAAATCTCGTTCTCAACCTCTAATCTAGGTTCTTTATTGAAATTCCCAAGATTATTGGCACTTAATTGTTGTTTTTAACTGAGTTTTGATTTAAGATCAAAATCTTGTAAAATAATGGTTTAAATCTTGATTTTTGGAGTGTTGTTGATGAGCTCTATTTTGGATTGATTCTAATTGAGTTTTGAGTTGATTATTATGGTGAAAAAGAGTTTTAATAATATAGATCCCGAAATCCTTGAGTTTTTTGAAGGTTTTAGTTGAGTTTTTCAAGTGGTTTGATGGTGTTTTGTTTGTTGGAGGTATAAGGAAGGGTTTATGTTGTTTTTAGATGTGTTTTGATGATTATTAATGGTAGGAAGTGTTGTATGTTGGCTGGGCTTGGTTTAGGAAGCAGTCGATTGAGTTTTTGGTTTTTTCAGATGGGTAAATTGGTGTAGTTTTGTTGAGCAACGAGTTTGTGTTTAGTTGTTGGTGTTGGAATGCATTTTAATGCATTTGGATCTCTATTTTGATGCTCTAAAAATAGGGGATCTTGACCCGGAAGCAAGCGAAGCATTTTTGGAGGCTTCGGACGAGTGATCTTTGCGTCGGCAAGCGAAGTTTCGCGTATTGGTGAGTGGAAAATGATTTTCTAGCTTTGAAATGTTTTGAGCGTGGTTTTGGGAGCTTAGTGTAAGTTTGAAACACTTAGCTAAGCTCAAGAGTAAGTAAATGGAAAGTCTCTCTCAGAATGTGCTATGTGTTGGTTTGAAATGCACTAGTTTTAAATGTGATTTGATTATTGTTTTAAAGCATGTTTTGAGCATTGATGATGATGGTTTTTAATGCCATTTTGTTAAGGATACACATGGTAAGTGATCCTTGGGTTTATATGAATTATGCATTTGGTTTAAGCATGTTAATGCTTGTGAAAATTGCATTGTGGTTTATGCTTGTAAAATAGTAAGATGATGTTGATAAATGATAATATTGGCAAGTGATGGAAATGGTTTTTGGTTACTTTAATCGGATATAGTTAGTCGGCTATAGGATTGGGTGCACCGTGAATAAAGTCGCCTTGGATGTCGAGGGGTTGTGATTGTACCGTAAACTCCATCAAAGTACCTTAACGATTGAGGCTTAGATCACAACGGTGGATGGTTTAATCATGTGTATGAGTCTTGTGGTATGTGTCCCGTACTCTCGTTAGTGGAATTATACAACTACCTATGAGTGATGTTGAGGGGTTGTGATTGTGTCATTAATCTCCATCACGGGTGTTGAGGGGTTGTGATTGTGCCATTGAGCTCCACCTTGTGAATCTGGTAGTGTGTATAAAGCGTGTGGGACAACGCTTGTAATCCACGTATCTGATTGTGTCAATTGTGTTGGTTTTGATATAGTTTGTTATTGATCACTTGCGAGCCAATATAATGATGTTGCATAATGATTTAAGCATATGATGCTTGAGACTTATGTTAGAATGCATGTGATGCTTGGTTTAAGCATGATCAAAGGTTTTTTTGTTGTTGTATTTAATGATGCTATGAGCATGTGGTTTGAAAAAGGGAAAGATGTTTCAAGTGCATATTTTAAAGGAAGGCGTGTGTTTTCAAAGAATGATAACTTGGTTTTAGAATGCATTGATGAATGTGTTGGTTTTGGTAGCGGTCCTTACTAAGCTTTATGCTTACGCTCATTTGTTTCATCAATGCAGAGAATTGAGCATTTGTGGCAGCAAGAGAGCAAGGGGAATCCAAGTGATTTGAGCTAAGCAAAGTATGTGTTTACACTTAGTGTAATAAGAGGCGATGGGAGGGATTTCTATTCTTGGATTTTTTTGGTGATGTTAATCACTTTGAGCATGTTTGGTATTTGTCTTGAGACATGTAAATGGAATCTATTTGGTTTATGGTCTTACTTATGGTATTTTGACTATGTTATGGTTTATGTTAAAAGCATGCTTGAGTAGATAATGTCTCTCCATGAATTGCCGTGCTTGATGCATATGTGGTGAATGTTTGATGATGCATAAGTGTTGATATGTTGATCATTACATGTATGGATGATTCGGGCATGATTGGATGTTGTTATATGTGATTTGAGGACTATTGGAAGTTCATCTCTGGTATGTGTATCGATACACGGGGTTGAGTATCGATACACTAAGGCAAAATTCAGGCAAAACAAAGCAGGGTTATCGATACGAGTTGCCTACGTATCGATACGCCTAGGAAAAGTTTGAAGGTCGTACCGATACGCGGGGAGGTGTATCGAAAAGTTTTCCCTAAGTCTGGATACTGCCATTTCGCGTATCGATACGGGCTCAGGCGTATCGATACTGAGTCGTTAATTTTAGTTAAAGGAATCTTTTTAAGTTCTAAAATGTTGTATTTTGGTCCCTAAATGTTATATGTACAATTGGTTGAGTTTGGATGATCCGTTTGTGATGAAATTTGACATGATGGCATATTACCTGACTAATTAAGAATTGGTAACTTAAAAATCTGAATAGTTCCTGTAATTTATGGAAATTACAGTTTAGTCCCTAAATGTGTAATTTAAGCAACTGAACACCAAATTGAACTTCGATCATTGTGTCGTTTTCTTCTAATTGATTTGTTGAAATTTTAGGATCTTAATGAGTATCTAGAAAATATAAAAAGAAAAAAGGGTTGTTAATCGAAGTCGGCTTTTACGAGTTGGCTTCAATTTTCCCCGTGTAATCTTCTTAGTTCGGGTCGGGCGTCTAGGCTGGGCTAAGGGGGTTACATTTGTTGGTATCAGAGCCAGGTTACGAAAGAATTGGGATGATGGTAAGTGGAATTGGTGTGTTTTGATGTTCGATTCAATGATTAAAAGGCATGTTGTTTGAAAAATTATGTTTTTGGTTGAATGATAGTGTTTATGCCATGATTGGTTGTTATGAATCATATGGGAGTTAAATATGATTGTATGATGATAATGTGCTGAGGATGTGTGCAGATTGTGGATGAGTTAAAGCATGATATTTATTATATGTTATTGTCTGTTATGATATGCTTTAGGGAAATCGAAGTGCCCATTGCCTTACTACACTAGATGAATGTTTTAAATTTGTTTTGTAAACTTGGATCCTTGCTTAAGGGTGGCCTAAGTCATGGTTTGATTTGTTTTTTTATTATGCCTTGTTGAAAATAGCACAATGGATCGAGGGACCATATGAGGCGAGATTGTCCACGTGCGGCTAGAGAGGCACAGGCTTCTGTCATGGTGATAGGGAATTCTTGTTGGAACTGTGGTTCAGCAGATCATATGAGGCGTGAGTGTGCTCTGTTGGCTGGTGGAGGCCAGAGACGTGCATCTTCTATGGTTGCACCTCAAAGAGGCTGGGGGCGCGACCGAGGCAATTTTCAGAGGAAAGATGAGGGTCAGCGTGGTATCGCTCATGTGGTAGCATTTCAGCCTAAAGAAGGCAGTCCTACAAGGGTCTATGCTCAGCGCGAGGGGCGCAACGACACCGATGTTATCGTAGGTACCTTTGTTCTACAGTCTTTATCATTGTTGGCTTTGATTGATTCTGGATCCACGCATTCTTATATCTTGAGTGAGCATGCACATTTGCTTGATATACTTGTTGAGTTGCTTGAAGTAGGAATGCAAGTGACTAGTTCTTTTGGTGAGCCTGTAGTCACGAGAAGGTTGTATAGGAGGTGTCCCTTATCTGTTCAGGGTCATGTCTTTCTTGTGGATTTGATGGAATTACCCTTTTATGGATTTGATGTGATCCTTGGTATGGAATGGTTGTCTGAGCATAGAGCGGTAGTTGACTTTGATGTTAAGCGAGTCACCTTAAAGCTTGATGATGATTATGAGGTGGTGATAGTAGGCAAGAATGTGAAATTCTTGTCTAATGTTGTTTCAGCTTTGGAACCAAGCCGTATGCTAAGGATGAGTTGTGATGCTTATCTTGCATATGTGATGAATCCTGGTACAAAGGATGTACGTGTGCAAGACATTAGAACCGTTTGTGATTTTCTGGGTGTTTTTCTGGAAGAATTGCCTGGGCTGCCGCCAAACAGAGAAGTTGAGTTTGGAATCGAGTTGTATGAGAATACGACTTTGGTATCCATTGCTTCTTATCGAATGGCACCTAAAGAGCTGAAAGAGTTGAAGACGCAACTTCAGGAGTTGCTTTATCGAGGGTTCATCTGGCCGAGTGTATCACCTTGGGGTGCGCATGTGTTGTTTGTAAAGAAGAAAGATGGGACAATGCGGATGTGTATAGATTATCGACAACTGAACAAGTTGACGATCAAGAACAAGTATCTCTTGCCAAGAATTGATGATCTCTTTGATCAGTTTCGAGGAGCCTCTATGCTTTCTAAGATTTACTTGAGGTCAGGGTATTACCAGTTGAAAGTGAAGGATGTGGACGTACCTAAGACAACTTTTCGAACAAGGTACGGGCATTATGAGTTCTTAGTGATGCCATTTGGTTTGACCAACGCACCTGCTACTTTCATGAACATGATTAATCGTGTATTCCATGAGTTCTTGGATCAATTTGTGGTGGTGTTCATCAATGACATCCTTGTGTACTCTCGTACCGAGGAGGATCATGATAGACCCCTAAGGATAGTGTTGCAAGTGTTGTTAGAGAACCAGTTTTATGCTAAGCTGAGCAAGTGTGAGTTTTGGCTTAGGGAGGTAGTTTTCCTTGGACATGTCGTATCAGCCGAGGGTATTCGTGTTGATCCGCATAAGGTAGAGGCAGTGATGAGTTGGAAGGTTCCTAAGTCAGTGACGAAGGTGCGGAGTTTTCTTGGCTTGGCTGGGTATTACCGTAGGTTTGTCGAGGGTTTCTTGAAGATTGTTGCACCATTGACTAAGTTGTTGCAGAAGAATGTTCGTTTTGAGTGGACAGATGCGAGGTAGAAAGCTTTTGAGAAGCTGAAGGAAGCTTTGACGCAAGCTCTTGTCCTGATTCAACCTGAGTCTGGTAAGGAGTTTGTAGTCTATAGTGATGCGTCCTATGTTGGTTTGGGTTGTGTGTTGATGTAGGAGGGTAAGATAGTAGTGTATGCATCTAGACAGTTGAAGGTGCATGAGCATAACTACCCTACTCACGATCTTGAGCTCGCGGCTGTTGTGTTTGCTTTGAAGATCTGTAGGCATTACTTGTATGGCGAGAAGTGTGTGGTATTCACAGATCATAAGAGTTTAAAGTATCTTATGTCTCAAAAGGAGTTGAATCTTATGCAACGTCGATGGGTGAAGTTGCTTAAGGATTATGATATGTCGATCGAGTATTATCCTGGAAAGGCCAATGTTGTGGCTGATGCTTTGAGCAGAAAAGTGGTTGTGGATTTGAGAGCGATGTTTGCTCGCTTGAGCATATCGCGAGATGGAGGTCTTGTTGCTGAATTGCAGGTAAAACCATCCCTGATCTAGTTGATCAAGGATAAGTAGTTGCTTGATGATTCTCTTGTCCCTCACGTTCAGGATATTGCGGATGGTAAGCCTTCGGATTTTAGTTTTAGTGATGATGGTGTTCTATGTTTCGGGAGTCGGATAGTGGTGTCGAGTGTTGTTGAGTTGAGGCGCACTATTCTGACTGAAGCTCATAGTAGTTTTTTCGCTATGCACCCTGGTAGTACGAAGAATATTGTGATTTGAAGGATGAGTACTAGTGGGTGGGGTTGAAAAATGATGTTGCCGAGTTTGTTAGCAAATGCATGGTTTTTCAACGAGTGAAGGTTGAACATCAGGTTCCATCTGGGTTGTTGCAACCTTTAAAAATCCTAGAATGGAAGTGGGAAAGGAATACCATGGATTTTGTGTCTGGTTTGCCTTTGTCACCATCGAAGAAGAATTCTGTTTGGGTGATTGTGGATCGCCTTACGAAGTGTGCACATTTCTTGCATGTGCATACTACGTATACCTTGGATAAGCTGGCAGAGTTGTATATCGTTAAGATTGTGCGGTTGCACGGAGTGCCGAAGTCTATAGTGTCGGATAGAGATCCGAGGTTTACATCAAGGTTTTGGGAATGTTTGCATCAAGCCTTGGGTACACGGTTGAATTTCATTACTTCTTATCATCCTTAGACGGATGGACAGTCAGAACGTGTTATTCAGGTGCTTGAGGACATGTTGAGATGATGCGTTATAGATTTTCAGGGTTCTTGGGAGAAGCATCTGTCGTTGGTTGAGTTTGCTTATAACAACAATTATCTTGCAAGCATTCAAATGGCTCCATACGAGGCTTTGTATGGGAGAAAGTGTAGAACGCCTCTTTGTTGGGCTGAAATGGGGCAAAGGTTGATTTCGATGTTGACTACGTTGAAAGGAACCACCGAGAAGGTGAAGCTCATTTGTGAGCGCTTAAGGGCAGCATCGGATTGGCAAAAATCTTACGCGGATCTAAAGCGTAAGGAAATTGAGTTCGCGGTTGGTGAACGTGTGTTCTTGAAGGTATCGCCTAGGAAGAATGTGATGAGGTTTGGGAGTAAGGGTAAGCTTAGCCCGAGGTTTATTGGACCTTATGAGGTTGTGAAGCGTATTGGTCTTGTGGCTTATCAGTTGAGGTTGCCTCCCGAGTTGGAAAGGATTCATGATGTATTTCATGTTTCGATGTTGCAGAGGTACAGATCGGATCCTTCGCATGTGATGCATGTTGAGGAGATAGAGCTAATTCTGGATTTTTCTTATGACGAGGAACTGGTGAGGATCCTGGATTCGAGCAGCAAAGTTCTTCGTGGCAAGATGATAGAGCTTGTGAAGGTGTTGTGGCGACACCGAGGAGTTGAGAAGGCCACGTGGGAAAGCAAGGCGGACATGTTGAAGCAGTTTCCGCACCTTTTTCCTTTAGGTAAAATTTCGAGGATGAAATTTCTTAAGTGGGGGAGAGTTGTAACGCCCTGGTTTTGGGAGTAGATGTTTTAGACATCGGATTGGACTGGTCGGAAACGGTTCGAATGATATTAGGTGGTTTAGGGAAATCAAGGTTCGGGATAGGATAAAAATATGACAAAATTGCTAAAATCCTCTAAAATCATGTTTAAGAGGTTGGTCAAATCAATTTTACAAAATGAGTTTTGGAAGTGGTACATTTTGTGTAGTGACCAAAATGTAAAGTTTTGAAACTATAGAAAAATGCAATTTCGACAGAGGAGTCAAAATCTTAGAATCTTTAGGGAGCTTTGTAGAATTAAACCTTTCCTTAAATTGATATGTGTTTAAATGAGTTTTAAAATAATTAAATAAAAAGAAATTTTATTATTTAATTGTTAAAATAGTAATACGAGAAGTTTTTGACGTAACTAACTTTCATTTCAGCAAACTCATTTCCCAAAACATTTCTCCAAAAAAAATTTCTCCCAAACACTCTCTTTTTAGTTTCTCATCTTTTTCCAAGAATTCTCTTCAAGTTCTTCAAGATTTGTGAAGCAAAAACTTGTCAATCTTTAAGGAAGGCAAGGATTGGAGGTAAATCTCGTTCTTAACCTCTAATCTAGGTTCTTTATTAAAATTCTCAAGATTATTGGCTCCTAATTGTTGTTTTTAACTGAGTTTTGATTATAGTTTTGATTTAAGATCAAAATCTAGCAAAATAATGGTTTAAATCTTGACTTTCGGAGTGTTGTTGATGAGCTCTGTTTTGGATTGATTCTAATTGAGTTTTGAGTTGATTATTATGTTGAAAAAGGGTTTTGATAATATAGATCCGGAAATCCTTGAGATCCTTGAGTTTCTTGATGGTTTTAGTTGAGTTTTTGAGGTGGTTTGATGGTGTTTTGTTTGTTGGAGGTATAAGGAAGGGTTTATGTTGTTTTTAGATATGTTTTGATGATTATTATTGGTTGGAAGTGTTGTATGTTGGTTGGGCTTGGTTTAGGAAGCAATCGATTGAGTTTTTGGTTGTTTCGAACGGGTAAATTGGTGTAGTTTTGCTGAGCAACGAGTTTGTGTTTAGTTGCTGGTGTTGGAATGCATTTTAATGTATTTGGATCTCTATTTTAATGCTCTAAAAATAGGGGATCTTGATCCGAAAGCAAGCGAAGCATTTTTGGAGGCTTTGGACGAGTGATCTTCACGTCGGCAAGCGAAGTTTCGCGTATCGGTGAGTGAAAAGGATTTTCCAGCTTTGAAATGCTTTGAGCGTGGTTTTGGGAGCTTAGTGTAAGTTTGAAACACTTAGCTAAGCTCAAGAGTAAGTAAATCGAAAGTCTCTCTCGGAATGTGCTTTGTGATGGTTTGAAATGCACTAGTTTTAAATGTGATTTGCTTACTGTTTTAAAGCACGTTTTGAGCATTGATGATGCTGGTTTTTAATGTCATTTTGTTAAGGATGCACATGGTAAGTGATCCTTGGGTTTATATGAATTATGCATTTGGTTTAAGCATGTTAATGCTTGTGAAAATGGCATTGTGGTTTATGCTTGTAAAACAGTAAAATGATATTGATAAATGATTATATTGGCAAGTGATGGAAATGGTTTTTGGTTACTTTAATCGAATATAGTTAGTCGGCTATAGGATTGGGTGCACCACGAATAAATTTGTCTTCGATGTCGAGGGGTTGTGATTGTGTCGTAAACTCCATCCAAGTACCCTAACGATTGAAACTCAGATCACAATGGTGGATGGTTTAATCCCGTGTGTGAGTCTTGTGGTATGTGTCTCGTACTCTCGTTAGTTGAATTATACAACTACTGATTAGTGATGTTGAGGGGTTGTGACTATGCCATTAATCTCCATCACAGCTGGTGAGGGGTTGTGATTGTGCCATTGAGCTCAACCTTGTGAATCCGGTAGTGTGTATGAAGCGTATGGGACAACGCTTGTAATCCGTGTATCTGATTGTGTCAATTGTGTTGGTTTTGATATAGTTTGTTATTGATCACTTGCGAGCCAATATAATGACGTTGAGTAATGATTTAAGCATGTGATGCTTGAGACTTATGCTAGAATGCATGTGATGCTTGGTCTAAGCATGAGCAAAGGTTTTTTTGTTGTATTTAATGATGCTATGAGCATATGGTTTGAAAAAGGGAAAGATGTTTCAAGTGCATGTTTTAAAGGAAGGCATGTGTTTTCAAAGAATGATAACTTGGTTTTAGAATGCATTGATGAATGTGTTGGTTTTGGTAGCGGTCCTTACTAAGCTTTATGCTTACGCTCATTTGTTTCATCAATGTAGAGAATTGAGCATCTGTGGCAGCAAGAGAGCAAGGGGAATCCAAGTGATTTGAGCTAAGTAAAGTATGTGTTTACACTTAGTGTAATAAGAGGCAATGGGAGGGGTTTTTATTCTTGAATTTGTTTGGTGATGTTAATCGCTTTGAGCATGTTTGGTATTTGTCTTGAGACTTGTAAATGGCATCTATTTGGTTTATGGTCTTGCTTATGGTATTTTAACTATGCTATGGTTTATGTTAAAAGCATGCTTGAGTAGATAATGTCTCTCCATGAAATGTTATGCTTGATGCATATGTGGTGAATGTTTGATGATGCATAAGTGTTGGTATGTTGATCATTACATGTATGGATGATTCGGGCATGATTGGATGTTGTTATATGTGATTTGAGGGCTGTTGGAAGTGTATCTCTTGTATGCGTATCGATACTCGGGGTTGAGTATCGATACACTAAGGCAAAATTCAGACAAAACAAAGCATAGGTATCTATACGAGTTGCTCGCGTATCGATACGCCTAGGCAAAGTTTGAAGGTCGTACCGATACGCGGGGAGGCGTATCGATACGTTTTTCCCTAGTCTGACTACTACCATTTCGCGTATCGATACCGAGTCGTTAATTTCAGTTAAAGAAATCTTTTTTAAGTTATGAAATGTTACATTTTGGTCCCTACATGTTGTATGTGTTTGAATTTGGATGATCTGTTTGTGATAAAATTTGACATGATGGCATATTATCTGACTAATTAAGGATTGGTAACTTAAAAATTTGAATAGTCCTTGTAATTTATGGAAATTACATTTTAGTCCCTAAATGTGTAATTTAAGCAACTCAACCCCAAATTGAACTCCGATCGCTGTGCCGTTTTCTTTCAATTGCTTTGTTGAACTTTTAGGATCTTAATGAGTATCTAGAAAAGATAAAAAGAAAAAAAGGATCGTTAATCAAAGTCGACTTTTACGAGTTGGCTTCGATTTTTCCCGTGTAATATTCTTAGTTCGGGTCGGGCGTCTAGTTCGGGTAGATACGTGAATATAAATAAAATTTTATGACCTCTTCTAAAGTCTATCTTACTGAATTAATGTACCAAAGTTTGAAACTCTTATTATGCTCCAAATATACGGTCAATGAACCGCACTAAACTCCTCGATTCAACTTCTGTAATTTAGATCTCTTCTGAATCTTTGGCTTTAGACTTATCTTCAGGTATTCAGGTGACCACATAAAGAATAATGTTGTTATGTTTCAAATATAACGCTTCACTGAATCATCGATTCATAATCGAAATTTTTAATTGCCCGAAACTTCATGACATCTTTATGGTTTGCCTTATACTTGTATGTTGCCTAAAGCACCTTTTGGTAGTTCTGTATTACTGAGTTTTCCGAAGCTCAAGTTGTTTTTACCACCACATGTTAAAAGATCGATCATGTTGCAGTTATCAACGTCGGTATGAGAGTTTCTTCAATTTTGCTTGCGGAGTACGGTACCTGTGTAATTAGGGGGCATGTATGTCACGTCTTGTTTCATATTTGAGTCTGAAACTTGTATTAGTAACTTGTATCATAGCTTTTGTTTCGTTGTCTGAATGATTTCTGAAAATTGTATTTTAATTTTGAAGTTGATCTATGCTTTTAAATAATTTGACAACTTATTTTATTTAAAAATATTAATGTGGGTCGCTCCGATGACCCTAATGTGACCTCCTAAATTTAGGTGTGTCGCATAGCCGGGTTTAAGAGGTTACAGTCACACCTGAATCAATTATCAAACTTGGATATCATCGTGAATGTTTGTGTCCAACATCGAAAGAATCATCAAATTTATTGCAGATAACGAGATAGAAATAAACATCGATTAAAAAAGTTCCCAGGAAAATATTATGATCAAAATTCATAATATTTTAACCGTAACAAGATGCCAAACTTGACTGAGCTTGCAGGAGAATTCTTCTTCGTTATAAAGGATCCTATTAGAATCTCTGGGGATCATTTTCTAGAAAATTTCATCATTATTTGATTAATTGTAAAATAAAAAATGTTAATGTTATATATTTTACAGTTAAATACCCGATCTGGTTTAATTACAAGTTTCGGATTAGTATATATAGTCAACAAAGTAAGATCATTTAAATTTGGCTTCTTTTCTTTTAAACAACTTTACAATTCTCTTGCTATGAGCTCGAGGAAGATGTTAAACAAGGCTGCTAAAGCAGGAAATAAGATGGTTTGTATGATGTAATTGGGATGGATCCATATATTTTAGACCGAATCGATCAGTTTCCTTTCGTTGACACTCCGGTACACATAGTTGTAACAGCGGGGCGTGTCGATTTCGCGGTGGAGGTTCTGAATCTGAAGTCATCGTTTGCCAGGAAGCTGAATAAAGATGGCTATAGTCCGATTCACCTGGCATTGGAAAACGAGAGAGCTGTGCTTCGTCTCGTGGAAACGGATAAAGATCTTATTCGTGTCATCTGTCAAAGGCAGAGGAGGCAGCACGCCTTTGCATTATGCAGCTGAGCACGGAAACCTCAATCTTCTGGCCAAATTTTTAGTTGACTGCCCTGGATCTATTCAGGATGTGACGATTCGGAATGAGACTGCTTTGCATGTTGCTGCGAAGAACAACGAACTATATAAGAACTAGAGAATCTTGTTATTATTATTTGTAGAAAACTGTGTGTTTATACAATAAACCCTACGTGCCTTTATATAGGCAAGATTACATACATAACAAACCCTAACAGAATTAACTACCCTTCTATATATATCCTTAATATACCCCCCTAAGATGGATTACAATGAATATTAAGTAATCTCATCTTGGCAACTAATGATACAAATGTAGGCTTGTGAAGAGCCTTAGTAAAAATATCAGCAATTTGGTTATGGGATCGAATATGAAAGAGCTTAAGAAATCCTTCTTTGACCTTATCCCGAATGAAGTGACAATCCACTTTTATATGCTTTGTCCTCTCGTGAAACACCTGATTTTGAGCAAGGTGTATGGAAGATTGATTGTCACAAAACAAGGAAGTAGATGAGATTGAAATCTGAAACGATTGTAGAAGAGAAGCGAGCCAAACTAATTCACATGTTGCAGACGCCATTGCACGATATTCGGCTTCACAAGATGACCTACTAACCGTATGCTGCTTTTTCGATTTCCATGATATAATGTTGTCACCTAAAAAAGTGCAGTAACCAGTAATCGATCGTCGTGCGTCGATGCAAGAGCTGTAATCAGCATCCACAAAGCCAGTAAGATGAGTGGAAGATGTTGAAGAAAAGAAGAGACCGAGCCCAGGATTTTGTTTTATATAAGATAAAAGATGACAAGCTGCTAAGAAATGTGGTTGTCGAGAGCTGATACAAATTGACTAAGTAAATTAACAGCATATGTAATATCGGACCTCGTGTGAGTAAGGTAAAGAAGTCGACCAACCAAACGCCTATAGGATTGAGCATCTTCAAGCAATTCTCCATCGCTGGCATTTAACTTCAATGATGGATTCATAGGAGTAGCAACAGGTTTCTTGGCCAAGGAACCAGTGTCTTCTAGAAGTTTTAAAGCATAATGGCGTTGAGATAATGAAATTCCAGAAGAATTTCGAGCAATCTCAAATCCTAGAAAGTAACGTAGCTGGCCTAAATCTCTGAGCTTGAAATGCTGCTGAAGAGAAGAACGTACCTCAGTTAAAATATTAAGATCCTTGCTAGCAATGACAATGTCATCCACATAGACAAGAATGGCAACCAAACTATCGTTTAAACCTTTGATAAACAAAGTATGTTCAGCTGAAGATTGCTGAAATCCTAGCTTCAGAAGAACTTTAGAAAAAGGCATTGAACCACTGCCTAGAAGCTTGTTTAAGGCCATATATAGATTTGTGAAGCTTGCAAACAAGATTAGAATCACGAGAGTTGATGTTGTATCCAAGAGGAATTTTCATATAAACTTCTTCATCCAGTAACCCATTTAAGAAAGCATTACTCACATCAAGTTGTAGCATGTGCCAGTCTTTTGAAGCAGCTAATGATAATAACACCTTGAAGGTTGTCATTTTTGCAACCGGAGAGAAAGTATCAACATAATCGATTCTTTCTACCTATGTAAAACCTTTAGCCACTAATCGGGCCTTGTATCTTTCTACTGTGCCATCTGAATTATATTTAATGCGATAAACACATTTACATTCGATTGCTTTCTTTCCATCTGGAAGGGGCACAACTGACCAAGTTTGTAGTCGTTCCATGGCAGACAATTCCTCATGCATGGCATGCTGCCAGGCAAGATCTTTACAAGCTTGGTGATAGAATGTACGCTCAGTTGTGGAGGAAACATTTGCAATGAATGTTGCATATTGAGGAGAAAGCTTTTCACTCGAAACATACTGCTCAATAGGATACTCTACAAGAGACAAGCTGATACAGTGGTAATCATTGAGATAAGTAGGCTTTTGAATAATTCTAGAAGATCTTTGAGGTTCAAGCTGACTAATATTATCCTGAATGGGAGCAGCATCATGGTTGACTTCATGCATGATATCATCGTTATTAACTTCATTACGATCAACATGATTCTCAACATGAATAGCAGTAGGGTCTTCAATGTAATTTTCAGTTGTACCAACCTCAAAACTACCCTCGATATGATCTACAACATGTCTTTCAGGAAGATTAAAATTTTCAGTAGGTTGAACTTCAGTATGATCTGCAGTATGAACTTCAGTATCATCCTCAGGATGATGCACTTCAGTAAGAACATCAGAATTGTCAGAATTTGAAGGAGATGCATCATTGAACACTTGTTGTAAACCCTGTGTTGTGTCACTATGAACACCAGGTAAAGACAAGTTAGAAAAAAGATCAATTGAAACAACTTCAGTCTTAATCTTATGAAAAGAAAAGATTGTTTCATGAAAAACAACATTTCGAGAAATTATAATTTGCTTAGTCTTTAACACAAACACCTTATATCCCTTTATACCAGGAGAATATCCTAGAAACACGCATGGTAAGGCTCTTTCAGAAAACTTACTCCTTTCAGTACGCAATGTAGACACAAAGCAGAGACAACCAAAAACTCTAAGGAACATAAAGTCAGGAAGACTATTAAACAACATTTGATAAGGTGACTCATTAGAGAGAACAGGAGAAGGTAATCTGTTTATTATGTATGTTGCAGTTAATAAACACTCTCCCCAGAAATTGGAAGGAACTTTCGATTGAAAGAAAAGAGCACGAGTAACATTTAAAAGGTGTTGGTGCTTCCTTTCTACAATTGAATTCTGCTGAGGTGTTTCAACACAAGAAAATTGATGCACGATTCCAAGTTTAGCAAAAAGCTCAGTAAACTTTAATTCCTTAGCATTGTCAGATCGAAAGATTTTGAGATCATATCCAAATTGTCTTTTGATCATGCGTATGAAGTCAGGAATTATACTAGCCACATCAGATTTATGATGTAGAAGAAATGTCCAAGTAGCACGAGTAAAATCATCAACTAGTGTGACAAAAAACCTCTGATTGTTGTGAGTAGGAACCTTGAATGGACCCCAAATGTCACAGTGAACAAGTTCAAAAGGCATATTTGCACGACTGGTAGAACTTGAAAAAGGAAGACAATGTTGCTTAGCAAGGGGACAAATATGGCAAACATAATATTTATTTCTATTTACATGAATTACATCTTTCAAAGTTTGTAAAACACGAACATTAGGATGTCTTAGTCTATCATGCCAAGAAACGTTGTTAACAGATGAAACAAAACTTGTAGAAGAAGGAACTGAAAGAAAAGAGAAACGATGCAGAGAAACTGATTCTTGGAAGCGAAGAACTAATACATCTGATACCATATAAGAACTAGAGAATCTTGTTATTATTATTAGTAGAAAACTGTGTGTTTATACAATGAACCCTACGTGCCTTTATATAGGCAAGATTACATACATAACAAACCCTAACAGAATTAACTACCCTTCTATATATATCCTTAATAAACTAGAAGCTCTTCGCGTCCTGGTGCAATCGCTTCGAAGGACCTATTTGTACAGCTCTTTATGGGAAAATGCTATTGAATTGGAAAGACAAGGATGGCAACACTGTATTCCACATTGCTGCATACAATAATCAACCTAAGGTACTGCAATGTTACGATCAATGATTTTGCTTGTCATACACGTAAAGTTCTAAAACGATATGATATCTCTATTATATTGATCGAACGTATCTCGTTATCACTCATTTTAAGTTGGTTTGGTGAGACAGTACCGCTATTTAAATCCTTACACATACTAATTAATTGATCTTGACATTATATTTCAATGAAGCAGATGATCAAATTGTTATTGGATTGCGAAGTTAATGTGAATGAGATCAATTCAAGTGGTAAAACACCATTGGATGTCATACAAGAACTTCGAATCCCAGACGAAGCTTCGAAGAAAGACGCTGTACGAATTCTACTCAATGCAGAAGCTCTGAATGCTTCCTCAACTCCAAGATCTCAACACTTACACGAACTGTTAAGGTTGAACATTACATTTACCGAAAGAGCATTTGGCGAAATGTTTCATGATATCGCAAACATGTCGGCCGAAAGAAGTGCTGTTCTTGTAATATTAGTCCTCATTCTAACATCGACTTGCCAAGCCACTCTTAGCCCTCCCGGCGGTGTTTTACAGGGCA
The DNA here is from genome assembly GCA_958450335.1 of Hibiscus tridactylites. Classification (NCBI taxonomy): domain Eukaryota; kingdom Viridiplantae; phylum Streptophyta; class Magnoliopsida; order Malvales; family Malvaceae; genus Hibiscus; species Hibiscus tridactylites. The sequence goes on from OY288280.1 coordinate 71,127,498, forward strand.
ACGGTGGAGAATTCGCATGAGATAGAGTCTCGTGATCTTACCTCACGAAAGATGCTTCAGAAGTATGTGTTAAGCCCAGGTATGAATATCACAGCGAATCTTCAAAGTTTCTGAACGATGAACCGAAGTTTAGCGACAAAACACTCGATAATGTTGACTCGAAAGAGGGGAAATTGGCTTTGAACTCGGCAGCTTTTCTTCTGTTTTATGTTCCAAACACTCTAGCTTTCACCATGACATTTATTTTGACGCTGGGGCTGCTTGCAATTGTTGCCAGTGGGGTGACATGGCTTCTTTTACCACCGTTGTTTCTTTTATATTTTTGCCTATTGAGTTCTTCGTTTGACATATCTCCCACATCGGCTGTTGTAATCTATGGTTTTTCTTCCTTTAATTACTTTACCTATAATGTTCAGAATCATCGGACATGCAAAAAGTCTTAGGAAATATATGGGTGACAAAGTTTAGAGAGATTTTCTCATCTCAAATGTCATACCAAATAATGTAGTTTATTGAAAATAAAATTGATTTTCATGTAATAAATTTTTATTTCGCTTATTAATAAGATGATACATTGTGATTCATCGATAGTGTATGAAACCTATGCATTGACGGTCGAATATTATCCCTTGTTACATATATAGACAACAGAGTAAAAACATTTCAATTTGACTTTCCTCTTGCTATAACTTTGAGTGAAAGTTCGGAGAGGCTGCTAAAGCAGGGAATATAGACGGCTTGCACACAGTAACTCGAAAGGATCCATATAGTTTAGACCGAATCGATTGAGTTCCTATCGTCGACACTCCGGCACACGTGGCTGTGATTACGGGGTCAGGGGACGATGATTCTGCAACGGAGGTTATGAATATGAAGCCATCATTCACGAGAAAGCTGAATAAGATGGCTATACAAGAGAACCGTGCTTCGCCTCTTGGAAATAGAAAAAGATGTTCGTGTCTAGGGATGGGCACGGGCGGGTTATTGGCCCACCGACCTGAAAATAATTATCTTAAATTTGAACCCGAGAATAAATACTCTAAACCCGACCGACCTATAAATAATTAATTTTATAGACTTAATTATAAAAAAATAATTTTAGGGGACGTAATCATAAAAAATAATTTTAAAGATTAAATTATATTTATAATTTAATTTTAAGGACCTAATTTTATATATATATATATAAAGAGAGATATTGTTATAAATATCTCTAAAAGTTTTAAGAGAAAATTACACAATTAATCCCGAGTAGGGTTAGATATTTTTCACTCTAAACTCAGACCCAACTTGACCCAAACCCAATTATTTTAATTAAAAAATCTCACTCGATCAGATCTGGTCGGGTAAATAACCCATCCATATCGTGTCGAAGGGAAGAGAACCTTTACATTACGCAGCTACATGGAAACCTTCGTAGGTGGACTGCTTACCCGTGACCACAAAGCTAAGGTGTTGTCAACGAAACAAGGATAAAATTGATGTAATATTTAATGTTCAGGGTTAATTTTTCAGAACTTTAGAATTAGTACCGACTTAAAACAATGTATAAACATTAAGGACTAAATTTATTATTTTGCTATTTTTATGAGCACCACACCAGTTTTATGTCTAAATGGTAACAGTTGCCAGTTGGTGACCATTTTGTAATTTTCAATAATTCGAGTGATCAATTTTTAATTTTTATAGTCGGATGATTCAACTACAAAGTATCTTATAGACAAGGGATATCTGCATAGTTTATCCCTTTGTATAACTACAAAGTATTATTTTCTTCTAATGACATTTTGGCCTTAAACCCTAAAAATGTCATTTTAGCCCTTAATTTTTTTTTGGCTTTAAACAGAAGCTACTATGTAGCTTGGGGCAACTATCCCTCCCAATTTTTCCTATTAAAAATATATAGAAAAAATTTGTAATTTATACTCCAAAATTTTACTTATTTTGACCTTGTCTTATTCATTTTAATGATTATTATATTTTATCTCCATTAAGTTTTATTTATGGCTCATACTTGTCTTTAAATAGTTAATTTTTGTCGGTTTGAACGAACTAACCAAAAAATAGCATATCTACTAAGATGACATTAATTATTTTTTTCTTTCAATGTTATCAACATTTTTTTATTTTGTGCAAAAAATTTCAAATAATAAAAAAATATATTTAAAATTTAAAAATGTAAAATAAAAATATATAAAAATTGATAAAAAAGGATAAACAAACAGATACTAATAATAGATTTAAGAATTTTAATAAATACCGAACAATATAATATATATATGATTAATATCCTATACGCAGTGGAAACTGAAAGTTTTCACAAGAGCCTTAGTTTTAGGGTATAGAGAGTTAGTTTAGGGTATAGGGTTTAGGGGTTTAAAATTTAAGGGTAGTTGTTTCAATTTAAAGTTTAGGGTTATAATTTAAGGTTTATAGGTTAGGGTTTAGTTTTTAGGGTAATATGGTGAGGATTTAGTTTTTAACCTATAAACCCTAAATTATAACCCTAAATCTTAAATTAAAACAATTATCTCTAAATTCTAACCCCTACACCTAAACCTCTAAACCATATACCCTAAACTAACTCTCTATACCCTAAAACTAAGGCGCTTGTAGAAACTTTCAGTTTCCACCGCATGTGTATAGAATATTTATCCATATATATATATATATATATATATATGAATAAATGCAAACTTGTAAACATATTTAATAACACTAATATAATGAAAATTAGAACTTATATAATATAATGATCTCAAAGAGCGAAACTTTGTTAACAAAAGATTTTATTTAATTATTTTTTAAAGGATTGGATAATAATACTTCTTTTTCTCACAAAATACAAGGAAATTGTCACTGTTTTTGAATCTTTTTTTCTTTATTTGTTTACAAGATTAGTTTTGCTGTTCATCTTTGAATCTTTTGTTTGCTCCAAATGAAGCACCAAGGATATATATTCTTTACAATCAAAGTTTGCAACCTTTGATTCCATCAATTGGCATTGGAAATTTTCTTTTTCAGTATATTTTAAAAGAATTTGTACTGAGAAATTAAAACAATAGTAGGAAAAGAGATAAAAATACATAATTTATTATTGTCTGATGTAATTACAAGATAATATACATTCATTAATTCTAGTCTTTTAATATGACATGCATACTGTGCAAATAACTTGCTCGAATTCGAGTCACGGAAATATGTACCCCGATGGGTCCACAATTCATCCTTAAATATTAAATAGTAAACAATATTAAATATTCATCATTCAATTAGTATTAAATAATATTAAATGTTAAATATTATATATTATTTCTCCTATAATGGTTAGTCTAGGTTCAAGTACGGATAGCAACGGGGTCGGGGTCGGGGCCGGTTTTTAGCCGCCTAAATTCGACCTAAAAATTTAAAGTTCTGACCCGACTCAAATTTAATATATTCTAATATCCGACCCTACCCGACTTAATATAATAAAGTATAATCCGAATCTAAACCGACCCAAAATTTTTAATGAAAACTCGATTAAACCCAACTTGCCCCTGAATAAAATTAATAAAAATATTAAATATAATATATAAAAATATAATAAACATAAATAAATATTTATAAATAAACCGGGTTGGGGCGGGTCGGAAAATTTCCACCATAAAACCGAACTCGACCCGTCAAAACTCAAAATTCTATGAAACCCGACCCAAAAAACCGAAAATTAAAAAAATCCGATCTTACCGAAACAGTGAAACTGACGTCTATATTTAATTCTTTTCTTAAGGACCGAGTTATGTACTTCTGATGAAGTAGGACCAAAGGAATCATAATAACGACCTTTACGTTGCATTTTAGATGGTGGCGTTAGTTTATTTATCGTAACTATTTCCATTATACTTGTTCAATTGGTTCCATAAAAAAGCATGGAGATGGATCCAATGTTGATGGAAGCAGCTGAAACAGGAAACATTAATGCCTTGCACGCTCTTATTGGAGATGATCCATACATCTTGGAGCGCATCGACCAGATTCCTTTCGTCCAGACGCCACTTCATGTAGCAGCAAACCAAGGCCACATTCGTTTTGCAATGGAGATGATGAACCTGAAGCCTTCGTTTGCCAAGAAGCTCAACCCGCTTGGGTTTAGTCCCATGCACTTGGCGGTCATAGCTGGGCACACTAGGCTTGTGCTTCGACTGTTGAAGGCCGATAAAGAGCTGGTTTGCGTCAAAGGATGGGGAGGGCTGACTCCTTTCCATTATGTAGTTACAACGGGCAACTCTAGGCTTCTGGTCGACTTTCTTGAAGTTTCCCCCGAATGCATCGAAGATGCGACGGTTCGAGACGAGACCGCCTTCCATCTTGCTTTGAAAGAAAACCAGATCGAAGCTTTTAGCCTCCTACTTGGATGGCTTCAAAGGACCCGCCGCACTCACAGTAGTGTCTTTTCCTTTGAGAAAAAGATGGCGAATTGGGAAGACGATGAAGGCAACACCCTGTTGCACATTGCGGCTACGAAGAAACAACATGAGGTATGTATGTGGAAATTGCAATTCTATTCCTTTTGATACATTATTAATGGTTGTTCTGTTTTCCATTAATGATATGCATGCAGGCACTAAAACTGTTGTTAGATTCCCAACTTTGGTTACACGTAAAAGCAAAGAATTCGGATGGTTTGACGGCTCTAAAAATCATAAAAGATACCAACAGACAAGGCGTGAACATCAACAGGAATGAGAGTGACGAAGTGGATACCAAGATTAAGCAGTTGAAAGGTAAAGTCATTTTGGAAAGAATACCAGTGCTGGTAGATCGTACGAGGAACAGCATGTCCGTGGACATGATCAACACGATGCTGGTCATTATGGCGCTCGTTATAACAGCAACCTACCAATCGTCGTTAAGTCCACCCGGAGGTGTTTGGCAAGACAATGGAACCGACGACACCAGCTCCAACATCACTCACTTGTCCAATAAAAGCTTTGCTAATACGTCGATATGGATCTTTGGTAATAAAACGGAAAGAGCGGGTACAACAGTCATGAATCAGCAGATCTATGGGGTGTTTTGGTTCTTGAACCTTGCAACTTTCGGGTTCACGGAACTTGCAACCGTGTTCCTCATCTCAAGTTTTCATGTTTTCCTGTTCCTCGCCATCCCGATTTATTTGTTGGCCGTCTCCTACTTCTGCTCCATGACAATCTTAGCGCCAACCATTCCTTGGGCATACGCCAACCTTTTCTTCTTAGTTTTTTTTGGACTCTTCCCGTTCTTGCTGTTCTTCTCGTTGCTTGTCTTCAGCAAATCTATTCGCCAGACCATAGCCGAGATCAGGTATCGAACCCGGATGCGGCAAGCTCTTGGCATGAACCTTCTAGGACCCGGGACATTGATGTTTTGTTCGCAATACATACTTGATGCCAGTTTTGGTGTCTGGATGCCTTCAGCTTAGGTGTTCTGTGGTATTATTATGCTGTGTAATGAGGAGATGTGTGTTGTATACTTGTATGTTATGTGCTTGTTATTGTGGTGATGATTTGATGTTTCCCTATAGGTTGGAACCTCTGTTTATGGCTCTGGTTCTAGGATTGTTCTGGTTTCTTTATGTTGGACACCACTTTTGTGGTCTAAATATGATTATCAATAAAAAATTTGCTTTGCGAAATAATTATTATGGTATGAATTGATATGGACGCTTCCTAGTGCTTTGTTTGATTTTGTACATTAGGCATGTGCAATCTTCTACTCCAATGTTCATTAATAAACTTTTAATTCATGTATTAGAATATAATGGACTACATCCTTACTTATTTTATCATTGGTGTTTTATGTACTTGGCTTGTTAAAAAATACGAGGTATAGTTTAATGAATTTTAAATTTGTTGATGAGTAAAATGGGATAGGGTTGGTTCACACAATTCACTTTTTTTTTTATTTAGTTGGAGTCTTGATCAATGATGGTTATGAGAGAAAAAGATAGGTTATGATTTGATCTTGGGTTAGAACTGATCATAGTGGATATATGATAAATTTAGACTTTATAGGATATGATGGTTGCACGGTTTAGCCGATCACTAGCATTAGTTGGCGAGTCAAACAAATTTGATAACTATATTATAGAGACATTGTAATTTTTTGGTATGATTGTATCAGAATATTTTGTGCTCAGATAGGTGCCTGCTCTGTACCATGTTAGTTATTAAATTTATGAAATAATTGAGGGTTTATTGAGCAGTATACTGTTAGGTTTAATATTAGGCTATAAAAACCAATTAATTGTAACGGGCTAAATAAGCTTTTTGATCCATTTTCAATTAGTAAACAAAATCAGATTTCCTTTTTAATTTTCTCTAATTTTGTTAGAACACAAGCTGTCGTATCTCCTTTTTAACATACCAATCGTGGGTATAACAAAGGAGTGATGGCGAAGAAAAACTAGCGGACGAACCCGAAGGTGGAGACATTGCTTCACGGAGAAGTAATGGTCAGGATAGGGGTACTTATCGAGCGAGTCGATCGCGAGTTGGACAGTGCTCGACTCGTGCTTGTTAAAAAATTTTAATGCTCGACTCGACTCGTGCTCGTTAAAAAATTTTAATGCTCGACTCGACTCGTTGCTCGTTAAAATTGTGCTCGACTCGTGCTCGTTAAAAAAATTTGTTGCTCAACTCAACTCGTTGCTCGTTAAGCTCGGCTCGTTGCACGTTAAGCTCACTAAAAAATTTACCTCATTTTTAACTAAAAGTAAAATTTAATAATATTATATGAGGCTTAATATAAACATAAATTAACAAATTTAACCAAAAATTAACAAAAGAGTATATAAAGTACTTTCAAAGTTTAAATTCTAAACTAACAATCCACAAATACACCAAACTAGCATATTAAAACTAAAGTAACAATCCACAAGTTCACCAAACTAACATATTAAAACTAAAGTAATAATCCACAAATACATTCAACTAACATATTAAAAGCATTCTTGAAAAAAAAAGTTCAATGATACATAACCAATCTAGCAATTACTAAAAAAAATTTAAAAAAATTAACAAACTGTTTGCGAACTTATTGAATCGAGTTCGAGTCGAACCAACCTGAACCGAGCGTTCACCGAATTTTGACCGAGTCGAGTTTGAGTAGCTTACGAGCTACTCAACTCGTTAAGCACCGCTAGGTGAGGACGTCGTATATCTTAAATCAAAGAGAGTGTTTGGCTTAGTGATAGATAGTAAGCTTCACTTTTAATTAGGTCGTAAACGAATCAAACGAACATGAATGAGAGTATGTTCATGTTCATTTGTTTAATTTTAACCGAACAAATGAACGATCACGAACAATTAAACGAACACGAACAACTAAATGAACATAATTTTTTGTTCGTGTTCGTTCGTTAAAATAATAAACGAACAAGAAGCATTGTTTAATTTTTTCTTAAGAAATCTGAAGTCTCGTACATTGAGTATTTGCTTAATTTTTTTCTTTTATTTCATATTTCTAATATATGTTTTTAATTTTTTTAAATATAATAATTATGTTATGAAAAATAATAAATATAAATGGACATATATGAATAAATTTAAACGAACATAAACGAATGTATTATTGAACGTTCACGAACATAAATGAACGAACAAGCCCTTTGTTCGTGTTCGTTCATTTAGTTAAACGAACATGAAATCTTGTTCGTGTTCGTTCGTTTAATAAATAAACGAACATAAACAAACTTCTCGCCGTACCATTTACTAACTATTCGCCGAACGTTTGGTTAATTTACAGCCCTACGTTTAATGTATTTTGTCTGGGATCAAATCCCTTGGCATTCAAGACTAAATTAGATTAAAATCAAGACTAAATTAATAGATGGTGACACATGTGATCATTTGAGTATTTGGAGGCATAATTTCGTTTTCAAAATTTTCGACCAGTTAGATGGTGACATGTGTGATTATCTGATTATCTGAGTGTCATTGTCTTGGAGTATTAATGTTTTTAATTAAATTAAAATCAATACTAAATTAATAGAATATGTATGTACTATGGATCAAATGTGTAATTATAGAAAATATTTGTTAACTGACACATCATCTCCTTCGATTTTAACGATAAACAACTTAATTGATATCATTTTAATACTTTAGTAGTCTGATTGAAAAAATTAATAGATGATTGTGAAAATAGAACTTACACCATAATTAAGTGAAACAAAAATATTATGCCCCTTTTTGTGTTTTTTTTTGCTCAAATGGCCTAAACTCTAAATCTTAAACCATAAACTCTAAAAATACACGTTATGCATGTTGAAAAAAAAACATGATAAATTGTAAACTTTGAGACGTATTGTCTATGAGTAAATATGGAGATTCGAATGATGAAATTATGGACTCATACTCTTCTCCGCGAGACTTTTACAACAGTATCTCATATGCTCAAATAGTTGAGTGATGAATGAGAAATTGATGCTCAAAGTGGGGGTACTTATGAATAGTGTAAGGAAAAATGAAGAACCATATGCCACATTGGTAGGATGTAAAGAATGAGAAGTGTTTATATTTACTTACCCACTTGTTTGTCATTGAATGACTTGAATTGAAATTGTGCATTACTTGCAAGTGCAAGAGTAAGGTGCAAATTGAAGCCAACTAACCCATTTAGGTTGTGGGCGCACTCGTATGTTGATAAATATTTTCTTCTCCTCCAATTTTTAATGATAAACAAAGACAAGAGTATAATTCGTGATCTCTATGGCTGTACATCTGTAGTCGATATTTTGTTATTGTATTTGTCTTAAAGAAATTGCATAGTTGCAGGCCTCAACCGATTTCAGTCGATTTTCGGCCGATCTCAAGTATTTATTTCTATATTGTATTTCCATTTGTTCACTTAATAAAAAATATTATTTTTAATTCTAAACTCTAACCTTAAATAAACACTGACAAGAAGAAAAACAAAGTTCAAAATATCATAAGAGAAGAATAGCTTTTATTGCATATAAAACAAGTTTGTACGTAGCCACTATTTATAGTGCTTCAATCACCAATAGTTATAAGAAGATTAAAGTTTGTCTCCTATTATCCATGGTTACAAGAAGCGTGAAATGATATCCTGTATAGTCAATGGTTACAAGAAGATGAAATGTTATTTTGTATCACCAATGGGTACATTAACAGCATATCTATTAAGTTGTCATAATTTATTTTGTTTTTTAATGTCCTCAACTAATTTTTCATTTTATGCAAAAAAATTTAAAACTAAAAGGGAGAAAAAATGAAAATAAAATAACAAAACATTAAACAATTGTAAAAATATATTTCATTATTAAAATTCATAAAATTCATAAAATATAAAAATTGACAAAAAAAATAAGGGAAACTAATTACAGATTTAATTGTTTTAATAAATGCCGAGCAATATTTATATAGACGAATAAATGCATACTTATAACAGATTTAATAATTTTTTTGGACCAGTATTCATAATTGTTGGTTCATCATTTTTTTTGGATTAGACAAATGAATCTGGCAATGGCGTGCCATGTGGAAATTCGAATTTTATTTCTAAATTTTTTTAAAATTTTAAATTGTACTCTTAAAATTTTTAAAAATTTATATTATTCTTTAAAATTTTAAATATTTTTAATTAAATTTTCTCTTAAAATATTTTAAAAATACAATTATAAAATTATTAAAATTTTAATTGGACCCTCAAAATTTTCAATTTTTTTTGCTTAAACCTCTAAATTTTAAAATAAATATTTTACCTCAAGCTCTTACTCTAAATTTCGCCACTTAAATTTGAGGGGCTGCGTAAGGGTCCCGACTTTTTATTGATAGGCCGGTATTGGTTTCGGAAGTTGTTTTGAAGGATTTGGATCCGGGCCTTTTATATGGGTTTTTTTGTTCAATGATGGTGCTGGTTTGCTTGAGTTGCAGCTTGTTACCGGTGGGTCAGAATGCTTTATTTTTGTGTTTTGAGATTGTTTTTTCTCTCAAATTCATTGTATTTTTAAAGGTAAGGGTTGTGTGTGGCGTAGGGTTGTATTTTTTTAAAGCGTTGTTTATTGAGAGCAAATATTTATGATGGGTGTTTTCTTTTTCTTCTAAGGTGGTAGCTAGGTGGTGTTGGTATTTCTCGAATTTAAATTGTGTTTTCAAGGTCCTTGTATTGGTATTTTTGCCTTCTTAATTAATACAATTGTTGAGTGTATAAATGTTTTATATTTTAACCCTTTTTTACCCATGTTATTGATGCACTCAAGCATGTTTAGTTACATTTTAGGATAGATTTTGCATAAACATCACAATTAGGAAATATTGCACAGATACAACTGATTTTGGTGTATTCTTGCAAGTACCTGTCGTGGCAGTATCCAGAGCAGTAGAGGAACAGAAGATAACATCAGAGCTGGGGTGAAGGATTGCAGGAGACAACCTACTTCAACATTGTCGCGACATTTGTCGTGGCAGAGGAGGCGACAGACGACAGTGAAGACTATGGTGATGGAAAATGCAAAGTGGAGTTCGATCGATAGAGCTTTTAAAGCCTGATTTTTGTGAACCACTTGCATAATTGTCGGAGCCCAGAAGCAGAAAGAAGACTTTGCGCAAAGTTTGAGGAAAAAATCAAAGCAAGAAGATATGGCGAATTAAAAGACATCTACTCAGAGATTTAGTCTTTAATAGAAGTGTACTTTAATTCAAACTAGTATTCTTGGTCATTAAGAAAACTCAAGTCCAAGGCCTATATATATGAATGTAATTCGACAAGGCGAAAGATATCCAGCTCCTAGCCATCTTCCCCCAAACCCTAGTTGTTTCTCTCTCTCCATCATGTTCTAAACTTCCCCTAGGGCTAAGGGTTGATCTTGTAAGGTAGTTGTAAGGATTGTATTATTTCTTAAGATTTTTCTGTTCAATTAATAAAAGCTTCAAATTTATTTACTTTGATTTCAACGTCTCATAAGAGTTTCGAGAGAGCATTGTGAGGTTATCCATTTACTTAATATCGGGAGAGTTAAGTATACGAAAGGAGTAAATACGAGTTTTCCAGTTTATGGTTAAACCATATTGGCCTAGGGATAGGTACAAGGTTAAGTGGCTAAAGAAGAATTTACAAACATTGGTGTTCATCCTTTGATTCACGCCGGGAGGTATCATCCAAGACGTGTTCATCGATAGAACTTGGGCCTAGGGATAGGACAAGTCACAACAGGGATTCTTGCCAAACTTGAATTACAGAGTTGTTGGCCGCTGCCGCGACAAACGCAACGACAGAAGCAACAAAAGTTCCTCTGAACAGCACAATACATGCACTACTGAGCAAATCAATATCAGCCTTTTCTCTCAATCTGATTTCCTCGTTTACTTTAGTTTATCTTCAAGTTTTCCAAAATCACTTCATTATTATTATTTCTTTTCTTGTGCAGAGATTCAAGGATAAAAGTATTTCCAGTCCCTGTGGAGACGATATCTGATACTTAGTATCACTTTATTACTTGCGATGTGTATATTTGCACCCAATTGCGATAGACTCTTTTACACGCAACAAGCTTCTGGTGTCGTTGTCGGGGACTAGCAACATACCTTTACCTTTAATTACTACACCTTTTTATTTTTATTTTTATTTATTTTCTGTTTTTAGTTGTTTTATTTTCTCCGTGCTTTTCACAAGGTTCTCCTATTGCTTATACGTAGATCGAGACGTGGTAAAGAACCTGAGTACAAATTAGATCCAGAAATCGATCGGACATACCATCTCAAGAACCAAGCTCGACTCTTGATAGAAAGAAACAACTATCTTGAGGAAAGACTCGAAGCAATGGTGAACGAAAGACAACGCAATGGGGCAGATAACAACAACAACAACAACCCCAGGGTTGATGTTGATCCTCCTATTGATGCCCAAAACGAGCGGCAACCTCTTGCTGCCCCAGCAGCTCGATAGACTTGCCGAGACTACATGGACAATGACCATGTTGAACTGCAAACTACACTGCCAGATGTGGAGGTTGAACACTTTGAACTTAAACATGTGATGTTTAGTATGATAAATTCAGCTGGAAAATTTGGTGGATATGCTACAGAGGATGCACGTGAACATCTAAAAACCTTCAAGGAGATCCGTGGATCATTCAGACAACCAGGAATAAGCCCGGAAGTACTGAGACTCTGACTATTTCCTTATTTATTGAGGGATAGAGCGAAAACTTGGTGGAACAAGTTAACGTCGGGTTCAATAAGAACTTGGGCAGATCTCTGTCGTGAATTTCTCTCTCGTTTTAGTCCATATTTTTAACTAAAAGATTGTGTAACGAGATTGCTACTTCTCAACAAGAAGATGACGAACCAATGAACGGGGCGTGGGACCGCTTCACAACTCTCTTACGAAACTGTCCGATGCATGGATTCCCTATATGGAATCAGGTTTCCAAATTCTATAATGCTGCAAATGCACACACTCAGATGAGGATAGACTCAGTAGCAAACGACTTGTTACTAGACAATGAACCATAAGATGCAATGTTGGTGTTGAAAAAGTTAGCAAAGAACGATGAATAATTCCCCACAACTCGAAGAGGAGGGAGATGAGGAGCATCTGTCAAGGAGTACGAAGCTGACAACTCGGTAAAAACTCAAATTGCATACCTCACCAAGGTAGTTGAAAACCTGCAGCGAAAAGAATCTAAGGTTGTATTTTCTGTCGAGGAGGTGTGTGAAAATTGTAGTGGAAACAATAGTACAGAAGAGTGCCCTATACAACTGGAAGAGGGAATGTATGTTGGAAATTACAACAAGAACAAAAGCTATAATTCCAACAACTACAACTCAAATTGGAGGAAGGACCCCAAATTTTCCTAGAGTAACCCAAACAATGCATTGAATCCTCTAGTACAGAATAACCAAAACCAAGGAGGTCCCATAATTCTATCACGACATCAGCCACAATAGTAGCCGGAAGCCACAACAAGCATGCTGGAACAGACCCTATGAACCTTCATGCCTCAGACTGGAGCATATATGACCAACATAGACCATTTTGGCAAGAAAACTGAAACCTTCATGGATAAGACAGAGATGAGAATGACAACCCATGAAGCTATCTTAAAATATCTAGAGACACAGATGGGTCAGGTTTCACAGTTCATCAACACAAGGCAGAATGAAGGATTCCCTAGTGATATTGAGGTCATTAGAAAACCCACACATGAGCAGTGTAAAGCCATTACAACGAGAAGTGGGAAATAGCTACAAGGCCGATAATTAAAGAAACATCTAGTAAGGAATCGACCCTATAGACACTTGCCGAGAACACTGCCCCGACATAAGGGAAGAAACTTGCTGCCGTCACCCCTTCTATGAAAACAGAAGAAGTAGAGGAGGCGATAGAAGAAACTGAAGATTGTAAGCCTCCTCAGATCCGATTCCAATGTGAAGGACGCCTCGAAGACTGTCGTCCTCCACCCTCTTTTCCACAGCGGTTACAAAAACAAAAATATGAGTACTAGCTGAAAAAGATCTACGGTGTTTTTAAGCAAGTACACATCAACATACCGTTATTGGAGGCCATTAAGCATATGCCCGGTTATGCAAAATTCATGAATGATGCAATGTCTAGGAAATCCAGACTAGGGAAGTTTGAAAATATAATGATGAGGAAGGATGCATGGCAATCCTTCATAAGCGTCCACCCCTAAAGAAGAAGGATCATGTGAGTTTCATCATACCATGCATAATTTGTGATAAGTTTGTGGGTAAGGAACTTTGTGATCTTGGTGGTAGTATTAATCTAATGCCCAAATCTGTTTTTCAGAAGCTAGGTATTGGACAAGCAAGACCCACAACAGTCATGCTGCAACTAGCAGACCGCTCTTACGTACAGCCGGAAGGAAAGATTGAAGATATTTTGGTAAGAGTGGATAAATTTATATTCCCTGTTGACTTTCTTGTTTTAGACCGTGAAGCAGATAAGAATTCACCGATCATCCTAGGGCGACCCTTCCTAGCCACAGGTAGAACAATGATCGATGTAGAGAAGGGAGAACTGACTATAAGAGTCAATGACCAGCAGATAAAGATCAATGTTCTCCAAGCCATTAAACAAGCTGATGCAGAGAATGTAACGCCCCGGTTTTGGGCTCACAAGTTTTGGGCGTTGACCGATTCGGTCAAAGTGCTGATCGAATATATAAGAGTGAATTTAGGAAAGCCTAGTTCGGGTTGCATTAAAAATATGGAAAAATGTCCTAAAATCATCTTTTAATATATATAAGTGAACTGTGAAATCAATTTTGGAAAATGAGGTTCGGAAGGTTGACATTTTGGCTAGTGACCAAAATGTAATTTTTGAAAGTTCGGTGACTGTTTTATAAAGGATTGAAACTTTGAATCTTTAAGGAGCTATTATTCCAATAAGAATTTCTCCAGATTTTTCCAAGATATTTTAAGGCTTTAATCTGATTTTAAAACATATGAAAGAGGAGGGAAAGTCATTTTGACTATTTCTTAACTAACTTTCCATTTTCTCTCAATTTTCCTTTTCTCTCATTTTCTCTCAACCCAAACACAATTCTCCAGATTTTCTTCTCTGATTTTGGCATCTAAATCTCTCATTTCAACTCTCATTTGATTCCTAATCATCTCTACAACAAAACCTCTCAATTTGCAAGTTGTTTCATCAAGCATTTTGGCTCTAAAAAGGAGAAATTCAAGTTTGGAGGTAAGAACGTCCTTCTCCTCTAAACTATCAGTTCTTTACTGAAATTCCTAAGTTCTCAATCCTTGATTTATGTTTTGTTAATGGCTTTTCAATTGAAATCTTGATTTTTGGCTAAAATGCAAGATTTGGTGATTTTGGTGAAATTTTCGTGTGATCAGTTTGGGCAGTGTTTTGAAGTGTCAAAATGATGTTAAATGAATGCTAAATTGATTAGAAGTTGAGGTTTAACTAATGCAATCCCGGATAGGTTGAATTTCCTAAGTTTGGCTTGAGTTTTTGGTTGTTTTTGGAGTGTTTTTGGTGATCTGTTATACCTGGAGGTATAAGGATGTGTTTGTAATCATTTTGGATGTTAATTGACGTATAAAAATGGTTAGAAGTGATGGATCTTGGCTGGGTTAAGTTTTGGAAGTATTTGGAGGTGATTTCGGTTGTGTTTGGTAGCCGAATTGTTGGATTTGTGATGAGCAGCGAGTTGTGTTGTGTTGCTGGTGTTCTTAATGCATAAAGATGCATTAATGTTCTGTTTTTGTGTGCTTGAAACAGGGGAGTTTGATCCGTGAGCTTTGGTGGTGTTGCGGAGGGTTTTCGGATGCTTGGAAGGCTTGTTGGCTAGCCTTGTTTTGGTTATCGGTGAGTGAAGTTGGGATTTCAGCTTTTAAACCAAGGTTTGAAGGTTTTTGGGAGCTTAGTTTAAGTCTAAACAACTTTGCTAAGCTCAAGAGTAAGTGAATGGATTTTTGGTCTTGAAATGTGTTGTGAAATTGGCTTTTAAGCAATTGTGATTGATGATTGAAATGCATGTGTTTTGCATGGTTTAATTCTGTTTTGTAAGCATATTTTAGCATGGTTTAAATGCTGGTTTCGAAAGCCGTATGTAAAGGATGCTCAAGGTAAGAGATCCTTGGTTTTTACACATTGAAAATGTGGTTTTGATGCATGGTGTTGCATGGTGTTTCATGGCTTTGTGTAATGCTTTAAAACAGTGAATTGATGATGATAAATGATGGTTTTGCATATTGGTTATGCATGTGAAACATTAGACTAATGTGGTAAGATGGTTATATTGGCAAGTGATGTAAGTGGTTCTTGGTTCGTTGATCGGATATAGTTAGCCGGCTATAGGATTGGGTGCACCGTGAATTAAGTCGCCTTGGAGGTGGAGTGGTCAAGAGTGGACCGGATAGCTCCCTTCAAGTATCCTAACGAGATGTTTGAGGTCATAATGGAGGTGTTGCCCATTCGAGGACCTTGGTTGAGCAAAGGTTATATGGTGGTCAAAAGTCCATATGTGAGAACCTTGTGCTTGTTGAGATCACAATGGCAGTGTTAAGTCCATGTGTGGATCTTGTGTAGGGTGTCCCGGATCTCGTTAGTGATGTTCTACAACTACCAATCGGTGAGTGCAAAGGTTGTATGGTGTTTGAAAGTCCATACATGGGAATCTTGTGCATGTCAAGGTTGTATGGTGGTTAAAAGTCCATACATGGGAACCTTGGGGAAAAGCTAAGGTTGTATGGTGTTTAAAAGTCCATACATGGGAACCTTAGGATGTTGAGGTCATAATGGAGGTGTTGCCCATTCGAGGACCTTGGATTGGTAGGGTGTAGGGAGCGTAGGGACAACGCTCGGAATCCGCGTATCCGATTGGATGTTGAGTTGAAAAGTGGATGTGGTTGATCACTTGAAGGCCAATATGATATTCTTGATTGTAAAGAAGCATGGGATGCTTGAAATGATGCATAATTGCATGTGAGGCATGAGATGCTTGGAAAAGATGCATGGTTGCATGTAAAGTGTATAATGCTTGTGAATGCATGATTACTTGTTAGGTTGAACAAGTGTTGATTATCATTTGGTAAATGATGCATGTGAGCAAGAAATGTCTTTATTGCATTGGAGTCTTGTAAGACTTGTTTTTAAAGGCATGTGAAGATGATGTCATGGTTCTTATGTTGCCTTGGTTAAATGCATGTGATGGATTGTTTGAGAAATGGTTTTAAAAGGTTTCTTGCTTGAAATGGCTTTCAAGTTTAAGAAAGGTATGTTGTGAAATGGGAGTGTTTTCCATGGTTTTGTTTTAAGCTTTGCATAAGGTGTTTATGCATGGATTGGCTAAATGGTTGATTTTTGTGAGTTGTTCTTTGAAAAGGTTTTCTTAGCTTGCTAAGTTAAGGGTTGGTTTTCATGTATGTGCAATGCATGGTTTTAAGCATGTGGTTGAAAAGGAGTTTTCAAACTTGTTTGGTAAACAAATCGGGTTTGTTTTTAAAGTGTTTTGTAACCCGCTGCATTGATGGTGTTTTGGTTTTGAGCATTCCTCACTAAGCATTATGTGCTTACGCTCCTTTTTGTCCATCAATGCAGATTCTTGAAGTTTGGACATCAAGGAGCAAGGGATTCAAAGTGGACTCCAATGGAGATGTATGTCTCGGTGAATAGCTATAGTTAATAAAGGCAATGGGGGTAGAATCTCTCGGATTGATGTTTATGTGTTCGTTTATGTTCGGACAAGTATGTTTTTATGTTGTTGATGTTGTCGAATCATGTATTGGCTTTATTGAGGTTGAAATGGAATGATTATGCTTAAATGGTTGCTTCTGTAGGAAGCATGCCTATAGATTTGGGGCTTTTTGCATATGAAGTCAAATTGTTGATTTGATGATGCCTACAAGTTAAATATGTGTTGAATTGCATCCTGGTAAAGTTTGGTGACATTTGGAGCATGTTTGAATGCTTAATTGCATGTTTTGGAACGCATTTTGCTGCAATATGTGTAGGGCGTTTCGGAACAGATGACACCGTTTCGGAACGGGTGCCTTGCATGAACCCAGGCGTCCGAAACGGGTGCCACCGTTCCGGAACGGTTTGGCTACTGCCAGACCCCCGTTACGGTACGCGTTGCGGAACGGCCCCGTGTTTCGAAACGGGCTCTGCCTGTTTCGGAACGGGTGACCGTTGGGGGCTGACATGGGCGGTTAAATGTTTTGAAATGTTTGCATTTTGGTCCTGAATCTTGTTTGTGCAATTGTATGAGTTTGGGATATCCGTTTGAGCTGAAATTTGGCTGAGAAGCATGAAACATGATTAATTTTAAGTTGGTAACTTAAAATCTGATTAAGTCCTCAAAGTTTTCAGAATTTACGATCTGGTCCCTAAAGTTGTAAATTGTTCATTTGAGTCCCTGTTTGATCTCTGATGTTCGTGATCTTTGAGCATGTTGTTTATGTGATCACACCTAAGGTTAATGTGCATCTAGACAAGATTAAAAAGAAAAAAAAAGGTCGTTAATCAAGGTTGACTTTCAGGTTGACTTTGGTTTTCCCCGTGTGACTTTCTTAATTCGGGTCAACCATCTGGGCCGGGTTAAGGGGGTTACATTTGGTGGTATCAGAGCTGAGTTGCGAATGCTTGGGGAAAACGGTAAGTTGTTGTGATGTGTGTTTGTTGTTTACCTTGATGTATGGTTGAAAGCTGGTTGAAACACGTGTTTCTAAGCATGTTGTTGGTGTTTCTGAGTGTGCTGCTGATGTTTCTGAGTAAGTTGTTGATGTTTCTGATCATGATGCTGATGTTTTCAAGCATTATTTATGGTTGTGAATCTTGGTTGAGTTTATGTGGATATGTGCTGATGCTATGAGCTGATGTTATGCGTGGTGAATGTGTATTGAGCATGTTATGTTGCTAATATGCTGATGCAAATGGATGCTGTTTGATGTAAGCATGATCAAAGTATGTTGTTTGATATGCTTGATGTTGTGATATCCATGTTGTGTTGACTGTTATGTCATGTAAAGGGGAGGATTCGGGATACCCATTGCCTTATTAATATAGCTATTGTGTTATTTTGGAGTTGGAGTTTGAATCCTTGCTTAATGCTGGTCTAACTGGTTTGTTTGCTTGTTGTGATTGTATGTTTGTTGTTGTTAGTGGTATGGCAAAGTCGATGAATGAATGGCGGTTGAGTGAGATGGTTGCTGCCTTGGGGCAGGTTGTTAAGGCAAGGAATTCACCCTTCTGTAGAGGTGTTTTGTCTCAGTCTTCGGTGCCTGGAGTTGAGGTGTCGAGGCAAGGGAAAGAAGCTGGTTCTGTGATGAAAAGTTCATTATCTGTTGTTCAGGAGGTGTTGGGAACATCTCAGGCTGTGGTAGAGGTAAAGTCAGTGGATGTGCTGGCTGTGGGATGTGAGGGTTTGCCGAAGCAGCGTTTGCTTGATTTGGGTGCTGTGGAATATCATGGTTCTACACCGGAGATGTTTGAGGCCTGGTTGGCCAGTGTGATTCTGATCTTGGATCGGGAAGGCTGTGATTATGCCTGTAAGCTGAGGAGTGTTGTTTCTCTGATGTTGGAGGATGCTTGTGCTTGGTGGACATCTGTGGCTGTGGCGTCACATATTCCTGATATTGATTGGGATTTCTTTGTATCGGCCTTTTATGGGAGGTATCTTGGAAGGGAATTTCCAAGGGTTAAGCAAGGCGCGGGTAGTGCTGTTGTGGGGCAAGTGTTGCTTGGGCAAGGAGTGGAAGTTCAGCCACCGGTATGTGATCGTTGTGAAAGGTGCCATGTTGGAGGTTGTTGGGGCGCAGGTGTTTGCTGGAATTGTGGTTCTAAAGTGCATGTTAAGCGTGATTGTCCACATGGAGTGAAGTCAGCTTTGGTGTTAGCAAAAGGGTCTCAGAAAGGTCGTAGGCACGGCCGAGGCAAGGTTCAGAGGTGGCAGAAAGAGCAGGAAGTTGTGAAGAGTGTGGGAAAGGAGAATTGCTGGAAATGTGGGTCTGCTGGACACATGAGACGTGATTGTTTGATGTTGGTTCGGAATAGCCAAGGTTCCTTACAGCAAGGAGTTGGTGGTGACCCTGGTGTGTTAGCTGATGCTGTAGTGGTGCGGCAGGAAGTAGATGGTTCCGCGAGAAAGAGAGCTCGTCTGATGAAGCTTCAGAGTGGTGTTGTGTTTTCAGGTAACCTGGTTAAGTGATCTTTGCTTTAGTTACCTTAGTTTGGTTTCTGTTGGTTTTCCTTGCGTGGTAAGTTTAGTTTTGTTGTTAGCATGTTGGGGTAATAGTTGTAGTTTTGGAGGCATCTTTGATGTGAAGAAGGTTTAAGTGAGTATCTTGTGGTTAATGGTTGTTGGTATGATGGAGTTGGATAAGCTAGAAGTGAGGTAGGAGGTTGTTTTTAGACGGATTTGAGGATGTTATTGGAGGGTGTGAATTGGCATTCATGCACAGTTAAAAATCATTGTTATATGCTATATTATATATGTTGGTCCATGCATACATGTGGCATGACATTAGAGGTTTTGCATACATGTACATCAGACATTGATAGGGCATGTAGTTGATCATGCATACGATGTTCACACTCGCTAATAACTAATCGAATCTGTTAGTGTTGTGGTTGGATTAGGTTGGGTGATGGGTTTTTAGAGGTTGTTTGGTGCCGAGTGGGAGTTAGAAGTGTTGGAGTTTATTAAACTAGTTGCTAGTGATAGTGAGAGTGGTATAGCCTGTTGGTAGAAGGATAGTGTTGTTGCTTAAAGAGAGTTTAGTGGTTTGGTGGTGAGGAGTACTGGTTGAGGTTAGAATCGGTCAAGTGGTTTGAATAGCTAAGTGGAAAGGGTAGTCCCTTGGTGCTAAGTGAAGTTGCAGTTTAGTGGTTGTTTTTCTAAGTGCTGAAGCAGCTTAGCTTTTAAGTTGTTGTGGAAGGGTTGTGTTGGTAAGTGCTGGTTCTTAGTAACCTTTGAGGAGTTGAGAAGCTGGTTTGTATGTTTAAGCTGGGCGATGTTTTGGCGAGGCAAGTGTTATGGTTGAAGTTTGAAGTGGAAGGACAATGAAAGATCGAAGGCTTTCGTTGGTTGTTTGGGTTCTTGTGAGGAGGGGTTGGCTGGTTGTGGTTAAGAAAGTTTCGTTTAAGTCAGCTGGTGGTGTGTGGAACGGCTGACGGATTCAAGTTGGGGTTGTGATGTAATCTTTGGTATTTGGGTGAGTAATCCTGGTAAGCTGTTATGGTAATGATAGCAACAGTTGTGAAGGAGTATCAGCATTCGTTGAGGAGTTTGAGTAATCAGTTGATGTTTAAGGATTTTTGCTTGTTGGGAAATCCTTGGAAGAGGTTTGGGAGTTTGCAAGAGTTTTTAGAAACAGAGAAGTTGGCATAGTGGCTGGTTTGGATTGGTTGTTGTCTCTTTGTAAACAGGTCTTGGGAGTTGTGTGTTGCAGTGATGTCTGCTGTAAGAGCTGAAGTTCTTCAGGTTGATGTTGGGGTTGTGTACAGTCTGGTTATGTGAGAGGTTAAGTTGTGGCTATCTCTGATGTGTTTTGGTTTTGTGAGCAGTTTGTGGAGGTGCTAAGTTTGGTTGAGGTTTTGTGTTGCCTTGTATGTTGGCTTGAGAAGGTTGTTTTCTCTTTTCGCCGGTTGAAATTTCGAGGACAAAATTTCCTAAGGGGGGGAGAGTTGTAACGCCCCGGTTTTGGGCTCAGAAGTTTTGGGCGTTGACCGATTCGGTCAAAGTGCTGATCGAATATATAAGAGTGAATTTAGGAAAGCCTAGTTCGGGTTGCATTAAAAATATGGAAAAATGTCCTAAAATCATCTTTTAATATATATAAGTGAACTGTGAAATCAATTTTGGAAAATGAGGTTCGGAAGGTTGACATTTTGGCTAGTGACCAAAATGTAATTTTTGAAAGTTCGGTGACTGTTTTATAAAGGATTGAAACTTTGAATCTTTAAGGAGCTATTATTCTAATAAGAATTTCTCCAGATTTTTCCAAGATATTTTAAGGCTTTAATCTGATTTTAAAACATATGAAAGAGGAGGGAAAGTCATTTTGACTATTTCTTAACTAACTTTCCATTTTCTCTCAATTTTCCTTTTCTCTCATTTTCTCTCAACCCAAACACAATTCTCCAGATTTTCTTCTCTGATTTTGGCATCTAAATCTCTCATTTCAACTCTCATTTGATTCCTAATCATCTCTACAACAAAACCTCTCAATTTGCAAGTTGTTTCATCAAGCATTTTGGCTCTAAAAAGGAGAAATTCAAGTTTGGAGGTAAGAACGTCCTTCTCCTCTAAACTATCAGTTCTTTACTGAAATTCCTAAGTTCTCAATCCTTGATTTATGTTTTGTTAATGGCTTTTCAATTGAAATCTTGATTTTTGGCTAAAATGCAAGATTTGGTGATTTTGGTGAAATTTTCGTGTGATCAGTTTGGGCAGTGTTTTGAAGTGTCAAAATGATGTTAAATGAATGCTAAATTGATTAGAAGTTGAGGTTTAACTAATGCAATCCCGGATAGGTTGAATTTCCTAAGTTTGGCTTGAGTTTTTGGTTGTTTTTGGAGTGTTTTTGGTGATCTGTTATACCTGGAGGTATAAGGATGTGTTTGTAATCATTTTGGATGTTAATTGACGTATAAAAATGGTTAGAAGTGATGGATCTTGGCTGGGTTAAGTTTTGGAAGTATTTGGAGGTGATTTCGGTTGTGTTTGGTAGCCGAATTGTTGGATTTGTGATGAGCAGCGAGTTGTGTTGTGTTGCTGGTGTTCTTAATGCATAAAGATGCATTAATGTTCTGTTTTTGTGTGCTTGAAACAGGGGAGTTTGATCCGTGAGCTTTGGTGGTGTTGCGGAGGGTTTTCGGATGCTTGGAAGGCTTGTTGGCTAGCCTTGTTTTGGTTATCGGTGAGTGAAGTTGGGATTTCAGCTTTTAAACCAAGGTTTGAAGGTTTTTGGGAGCTTAGTTTAAGTCTAAACAACTTTGCTAAGCTCAAGAGTAAGTGAATGGATTTTTGGTCTTGAAATGTGTTGTGAAATTGGCTTTTAAGCAATTGTGATTGATGATTGAAATGCATGTGTTTTGCATGGTTTAATTCTGTTTTGTAAGCATATTTTAGCATGGTTTAAATGCTGGTTTCGAAAGCCGTATGTAAAGGATGCTCAAGGTAAGAGATCCTTGGTTTTTACACATTGAAAATGTGGTTTTGATGCATGGTGTTGCATGGTGTTTCATGGCTTTGTGTAATGCTTTAAAACAGTGAATTGATGATGATAAATGATGGTTTTGCATATTGGTTATGCATGTGAAACATTAGACTAATGTGGTAAGATGGTTATATTGGCAAGTGATGTAAGTGGTTCTTGGTTCGTTGATCGGATATAGTTAGCCGGCTATAGGATTGGGTGCACCGTGAATTAAGTCGCCTTGGAGGTGGAGTGGTCAAGAGTGGACCGGATAGCTCCCTTCAAGTATCCTAACGAGATGTTTGAGGTCATAATGGAGGTGTTGCCCATTCGAGGACCTTGGTTGAGCAAAGGTTATATGGTGGTCAAAAGTCCATATGTGAGAACCTTGTGCTTGTTGAGATCACAATGGCAGTGTTAAGTCCATGTGTGGATCTTGTGTAGGGTGTCCCGGATCTCGTTAGTGATGTTCTACAACTACCAATCGGTGAGTGCAAAGGTTGTATGGTGTTTGAAAGTCCATACATGGGAATCTTGTGCATGTCAAGGTTGTATGGTGGTTAAAAGTCCATACATGGGAACCTTGGGGAAAAGCTAAGGTTGTATGGTGTTTAAAAGTCCATACATGGGAACCTTAGGATGTTGAGGTCATAATGGAGGTGTTGCCCATTCGAGGACCTTGGATTGGTAGGGTGTAGGGAGCGTAGGGACAACGCTCGGAATCCGCGTATCCGATTGGATGTTGAGTTGAAAAGTGGATGTGGTTGATCACTTGAAGGCCAATATGATATTCTTGATTGTAAAGAAGCATGGGATGCTTGAAATGATGCATAATTGCATGTGAGGCATGAGATGCTTGGAAAAGATGCATGGTTGCATGTAAAGTGTATAATGCTTGTGAATGCATGATTACTTGTTAGGTTGAACAAGTGTTGATTATCATTTGGTAAATGATGCATGTGAGCAAGAAATGTCTTTATTGCATTGGAGTCTTGTAAGACTTTTTTTTAAAGGCATGTGAAGATGATGTCATGGTTCTTATGTTGCCTTGGTTAAATGCATGTGATGGATTGTTTGAGAAATGGTTTTAAAAGGTTTCTTGCTTGAAATGGCTTTCAAGTTTAAGAAAGGTATGTTGTGAAATGGGAGTGTTTTCCATGGTTTTGTTTTAAGCTTTGCATAAGGTGTTTATGCATGGATTGGCTAAATGGTTGATTTTTGTGAGTTGTTCTTTGAAAAGGTTTTCTTAGCTTGCTAAGTTAAGGGTTGGTTTTCATGTATGTGCAATGCATGGTTTTAAGCATGTGGTTGAAAAGGAGTTTTCAAACTTGTTTGGTAAACAAATCGGGTTTGTTTTTAAAGTGTTTTGTAACCCGCTGCATTGATGGTGTTTTGGTTTTGAGCATTCCTCACTAAGCATTATGTGCTTACGCTCCTTTTTGTCCATCAATGCAGATTCTTGAAGTTTGGACATCAAGGAGCAAGGGATTCAAAGTGGACTCCAATGGAGATGTATGTCTCGGTGAATAGCTATAGTTAATAAAGGCAATGGGGGTAGAATCTCTCGGATTGATGTTTATGTGTTCGTTTATGTTCGGACAAGTATGTTTTTATGTTGTTGATGTTGTCGAATCATGTATTGGCTTTATTGAGGTTGAAATGGAATGATTATGCTTAAATGGTTGCTTCTGTAGGAAGCATGCCTATAGATTTGGGGCTTTTTGCATATGAAGTCAAATTGTTGATTTGATGATGCCTACAAGTTAAATATGTGTTGAATTGCATCCTGGTAAAGTTTGGTGACATTTGGAGCATGTTTGAATGCTTAATTGCATGTTTTGGAACGCATTTTGCTGCAATATGTGTAGGGCGTTTCGGAACAGATGACACCGTTTCGGAACGGGTGCCTTGCATGAACCCAGGCGTCCGAAACGGGTGCCACCGTTTCGGAACGGTTTGGCTACTGCCAGACCCCCGTTGCGGTACGCGTTGCGGAACGGCCCCGTGTTTCGAAACGGGCTCTGCCTGTTTCGGAACGGGTGACCGTTGGGGGCTGACATGGGCGGTTAAATGTTTTGAAATGTTTGCATTTTGGTCCTGAATCTTGTTTGTGCAATTGTATGAGTTTGGGATATCCGTTTGAGCTGAAATTTGGCTGAGAAGCATGAAACATGATTAATTTTAAGTTGGTAACTTAAAATCTGATTAAGTCCTCAAAGTTTTCAGAATTTACGATCTGGTCCCTAAAGTTGTAAATTGTTCATTTGAGTCCCTGTTTGATCTCTGATGTTCGTGATCTTTGAGCATGTTGTTTATGTGATCACACCTAAGGTTAATGTGCATCTAGAAAAGATTAAAAAGAAAAAAAAAGGGTCGTTAATCAAGGTTGACTTTCGGGTTGACTTTGGTTTTCCCCGTGTGACTTTCTTAATTCGGGTCAACCATCCGGGCCGGGTTAAGGGGGTTACAGAGAAAGAATGTAAGGAAATATCAGAAGTAATTGTAGACCAACCTTGCATTAGAACAAGTTGTCACGACAGACAATTTGGTCACTGTCACCACAGTCACCTAGAAGACTGCCACGACAGCGTTGATGACAGCAACTCCTCAGACAATAATACATCTGATACTGAAGGTCTTGATGAGGTAAACTGGATAGGCACACGTCCAGGTAAGTTCTTCGAACCTTTGAACTATACCTCGAATGAACATGTGATTCAAAAGCCTTCCATTGATCAGGCACCCATTTTAGATCTTAAACCCCTGCCAGGGCAACTTAAATATGTTTTTATTGGTCTTAATGATATGTTGCCCGTAATCATCTCTTCTAAGTTGATGCGGGAACATGAACAGTAGCTGACTAGGATGCTACAACAGCATAAGAAGGCGATTGGATAGACCATTGTTGACATCCAAGGCATCAGTCCGGAAATTTATATGCATAAAATCCTCCTAAAGGATGACCATAAGCCGACAGTTGATGCCCAGAGAAGACTAAACGAAGCTATGTGAGATGGGTGAGCCCAGTGCAATGCGTACCCAAGAAGGGAGGCATAACTATGGTGACCAACAAGGACAACGAGCTAATCCCATCCAGGACTGTGACCGGTTGTAGGGTTTGTATGAACTACCGAAAGCTTAATAAAGCTACTCGGAAGGACCACTTCCCCTTACCCTTTATTGATCAAATGTTAAATAGATTAGCAGGGAAGCCTTATTATTATTTCCTTCATGGTTATTCAGGTTACAATCAAATTGCAATTGCACTAGAGGATCAGGAGAAAACAACCTTCACATGCCCATATGGAACATACGCCTTTCGAAGAATGCCATTTGGACTATGCAATGCACCAACAACTTTCCAGCGGTGTATGATGGCAATATTCTCGGATATGGTGGAAGATTTCCTGGAGATCTTCATGGATAACTTTTCCGTCTTTGGAGACAATTTCAACGATTGCCTAGGCAATTTGAAGAAGGTGCTTGAAAGATGTGAGGAGGCAAACCTTGTATTGAATTGGGAGAAATGCCACTTTATGGTGGATGAGAGCATAGTGCTGGGACATAAGGTCTCTTGTCGTGACATAGAAGTAGACAAAGCAAAAATCAAAGTTATCGAAAAACTACTGCCACCCACCACAGTCAAGGGCATTAGAAGTTTCTTGGGACACGCAGGGTTTTATCATAGATTTATTGCCAATTTTTCTAAAATTACTAAAGCCATATGTCTCTTGTTGGAACATAATAGAGCCTTTGACTTCAATACTGAATGTACTGAAGCATTCAAGACACTGAAGGAGAAGCTGGTAACAGCCCCAATAGTGCAGCCACCAGACTGGAATTTACCGTTCGAGATAATGTGTGACGCCATTGATTATGCTGTCGGAGAAGCATTAGGGCGGAAAAAGGAGAAACTCTTCCACATTATATATTATGCCAGCAAGACTTTAAATGATGCACAGATAAACTACACCACAACATAGAAGGAGTTGCTAGCGGTGGTGTTCACCTTTGACAAGTTCAGACTGTACATACTTGGAACAAAAGTGGTGGTCCATACAGATCATTCAACACTAAAATATTTGTTCACCAAGGACGCAAAGCCACGATTGATACGTTAGATTCTGGTATTGCAAGAATTCGATATAGATATCAAGGACAAAAAAGGGACAGAAAACCAAGTAGTTGATCACTTGTCAAGACTGGAGATGGGAAAGGATCAAGACAACAACAAAGTTAACATACATGAGACCTTCCCAGACGAGCAATTATTCACTGCCACCAGTACTGCCGCGACAACCATGGCGACAGGTACACTTTTTGAGATCCCTTAGTATGCTGGCATAGTAAATTACCTTGTGAGTGGTTTACTACCTCCTGAACTTAACTACCAAGCAAGGAAGAGGTTCCAAAATTATGCAAAACATTATTATTGGGACGAGCCTCTTCTATTTAAGCATTGTGCAGATCAGATCATTAGGAGATGCATACCACAAGAAGAACATGACTAAGTGCTTCACTAATGCGATGATGCTCCTTATGGAGGACACTTTGGAGGAAACAAAATTGCTGCCAAAGTTCTGCAATCTGGTTTCTTTTTGCCTACACTGTTCAAGGATGCACAAGTCTTTTACAAGCATTGTGACAAATGCCAAAGGACTGGAAACATCTCTAGAAGGCATGAGATGCCTCTACAAAATATTCTTGAAGCCTAAATTTTCGATGTTTGGGGAATGGACTTCATGGGAACATTCCCGGCCTCTTGTGGGAATTTGTACATACTGTTGGCAGTAGACTACGTGTCCAGGTGGGTAGAGGCTATCACCACGCAAAAGAATGATGCCAAGATCGTGCAAAGATTTCTCCACAAACATATCTTCACAAGGTTTGGCATCCCAAGGGCGATCATTAGTGATGAGGGTAGGCACTTTGACAACAGGGTAATTGTTAGTGCGTTGAAGAAGTATGAAGTTAAGCACAAGATCGCAATAGCATATCACCCTCAAACCAATGGGCAGGCTGAAATCTCAAACAGAGAAGTGAAGAACATCCTGGAAAAAATGGTTAAACCAACTAGAAAGGACTGGTCTCTTCACCTGAATGATGCATTATGGGCCTACAGAACTGCATTTAAGACACCATTGGGAATGTCACCCTACCGCCTCATCTACGAAAAAACCTGCCACCTACCTGTCGAGATAGAACATAAAGCATATTGGGCTATCAAGACAGTTAACATGGACTGGAACAAAGCATGGCATAAAAGGTTATTGGACTTAAATGAAATTGAAGAAATTCGAGCCATGGCCTACGACAACGCCAGAATTATAAAGACAAAACAAAGAAGTGGCACGGCAGAAAACTGCTGCCACGACAGTTCACCCTAGGGCAGAAGGTGTTGTTGTTCAACTCTAGGTTGAAGCTTTTCCTAAGGAAACTAAAGTCTAGGTGGCCTGGACCTTTCCAAGTAGTCCAGGTTTTTCCTCATGGTGTCATCACAATCAGATCAATTAAGGACGGACACCAATTCAAAGTCAATGGACAAAGGCTAAAGCACTATCATGGGACTGAATCCCCAAGAGAGCAGGAAGTAGTTACTTTAGGAGATGCCCCTCAAGGCATCCCTAATTAAAAGTATCCAACAACTTCGTTTTACATTCTCAATTTTCTGAAAACTTAGATTGGCAATCGGCCTTTCTAATAAAATCTTTTCGCTTTCATTTCAAAAGTGCACGTTAACTTGACAATTGTTAAGATTTAAAGTTGGGAGGAAGGATCGACGATAGTCGTGGTTTCAACTTCCTATGAACACACTTAGCGACGGAATCGCTAAGGGAAATTGAGATCGGATTCGATTCTCATCGAGACAATATAGTCCGAGTCGGGTTTTCCACATTTTTAAATTGTTTTATTCTAACAATGATATCGTGGTTAGTCTAACCAGAAAAGTGGAATCTAAAAATTGATTTTAGATTATCAGTTTACCAGAGAGAAAAACAAGTTACAAGGGATTGTTAACTGAAGCTTCGAAGTCCCTGCGGATCGACACTTCTTCTCTCTAAATCCTCTCTTGTGTTCTTGAGCATTCTTTTTTTGTTCTTGAGTTGCCTTCTCATTTGTTTGCTTCCGCCAGAATGATTTAACGTTCTTAGTACCTAGAAAGAATTTGATCTTCCGAAAAGAATTTTAAAACTGACTTAGTCGTTTGTCTCGAGTCCATCGACTAAGGTGGTACGGTTTGTTAGGTCGAAAAGTTATCCCATGACAATGTGCTTTTATAGAAAAAGAAAGAAGTTGCTAACTGAAATAACTAACTCTAATCTAACATAAATAACTAACTATTAATTACAGTAAGATATACATTGTATATCCAATAACTAAAGAAATTTTGCTGAACAAAAAAATAATTTTAATATAATGATAAGGATTAAATAACGAATATATTTCGAGGAAGAGAAACATAAACGTGCGTAGATTTGGATTTATTCGATTCTCTAACTTGGTGGATGCACATAGTGCCATATTCATATTAAATGGATTCTTTGTGATGGGATTTAGATTATCAGTTTCCATTGCAAGATTCAACACAAGAATTAAACCCTGGAAAAGGAAAAAGTTTCGGGTAAGAAGAATGTATTCCATGAAGAGTACTTTAATCTAAGGTTGTAACAAGTACTTGATATGTTTCGGTACCAAAAATATATTAGGTACGGTTTGAGTATTTACAAGTATTTTTTCTTCTTATTTCTTCTTCTAATTCTCTTATTTTTATTTTTCAAATTTTTCTCGCTCACAGAATTCAAAAAAAAAGTTTTATTCTTCATCTTTGAATCTTTTGTTTGCTCAGAGTGAAGCACCAAGGATATGTATATTCTTTACCATCAAAGTTTGCAACCTTTGATTCCATAGTTGGGCATTGGAACTTTTCTTTTTTAATCTATTTTGCTATCTTAAAAGAATTTATGCCGAGAAACTTTAACAATAATATATAAGAAACTAAAAAAATACACAATTCATCCTTAAATATTAATAATTTTGACACGCTGATAAATTATGTTATATAATCATGATATATTGTTTCATAATATTTACATTTTATTTTCGGATATCATATGTTTAATCGGTAACTGTTTTATTCTTATAATTTTCAACTTATATATATATATATAATAAGGATAAATATTCTATACATAGGCGGTGGAAACTGGAAATTTCCACAAGAGTTAGTTTAGGGTATATGGTTTAGAGGTTTAGGTGTAGGGGGTTAGAATATAGGGATAGTTGTTTCAATTTAAGGTTTATGGTTATAATTTAGTGTTTATAGGTTAAAACCTAAACCATCACCATATTGCCCTAAAAACTAAACACTAACTTATAAACCCTAAATTATAACCCTAAACCTTACATTGAAACAACTATTCCTAAATTCTAAACCCCTAAACCATATACCTTAAATTAACTCCCTATACCCTAAAACTAAGGCGCTTGTGAAAACTTTCAGTTTCCACCGCCTGTGTATATGATATTAATCCATATAACAAACCATCTCTTCTACTCATAATTTTCTTCTATTTCATCTTCAAAAATAAGATTTTGGATTCTAATAATTTAAGTGTTTCTTTAGAAATAGGGTTTGTATAACCCATGGATACATGCATAGGTTAAATATTTAAGGGGTCGTTTGGTTCACAGAATGTAAGATTACCTTTGGGAATAAGATTACCAGAATGTTACATTACTTAACATATTACTCGGAATGTTGTATTACCTTGCTTGATTTGTTTGACAGGAATGTAAGATTACATTGTTTAGTTGAAGGAATATAACATAGGAAAAATGCATGTTTTACCAAATTATCCTTGAAATATATTTTCTTTTTTAACCAACTGAAGTTTTAAGATTAAAGTCAAAATATTTACATAAAAGTTCATAGAAAATATAAAAAATATAATATGAAAACCTTTTTATGAAAATTGATCATAAATAATAAATTTAATAAAACACATACCAATAATAAAATTTGAATCAAACACATATATAAAAAAATCGAAATAAAATAAAAATCTGATATATTTTTATTTTATATGCATCATATTATTTTATAATAAGTATTCAAACCCTAAACCACTAAAAATAAAATAGATTTATACTTTTGTAATTATATAAAAAAAGAAAGATTATTTTAAAATAACTATATTTTTAGGGGTATTCTTGTCCAAAGGGGAGGGAATTGTCTAATACCTAAGAAAAAGGAGGGAATGACATTCCTGGGAAAAGACCCAAAAATAGCTACTGTTGGGAATATTTTATTACCCCTGGGAGGGAATGCTATTGAACCAAACGTGGGTATGTGATTCCGGAAAAAATTATTCCCTCTGGTAATGATCTTTTCCGCGAACCAAACGCCCCCTAAATGTCATTTAATAACTTATATTTAATATAAGATTCTATTTGAAAAAACAACAATAATTTAAGGAAAATACTTTGATGCACAAGCTGTGTAAACTTTAGTTTACACAAGCCCTTTAATTTTAGGGTTTAGGGTTTTATGTTAGGGTTTTATGTTAGGGTTTAGGGGTTTAGTATGTAGGGTATATAATTTAAGGTTTATGGTTAGAATTTAGAGTTTAGGGTTTAGGGCTTAGGGTTTAGGTTTTAGGTTGCTAGGGTTTGTGATTTAGATTTTAAATTTTATAAAAGGATTGTGTAAAAAAAATTTACACAGCTTGTGCATCAAAATAAAACCCATAATTTAATATGTTACAAAACCTTAAAAGATTATATTGAAAAATCTAAACACGAAATTTTAAATCTTAAACCATAAAACATAAACCCTAAAACTCTAACCCTAAACCCTAAAAGCATAAATTATATAAACTATAAACACAAACTTTAAACCCTAACCCTAACTCCAAAACCCTAAAAACATAACCATAAAACCTTACGATCTAAATTCTAAACCTTAACCCTAAACACTAACCATACAACCCTAAACTATAAACTCTAATACATTAGATGGGAATTTTTAATAGAATCTTTTAAGGTTTTATAATACATTAAATAGTTGTTTTTTTAAATAAAATATTTTATTTAATATAAGCTATGATTCTTAACCTATGCATATAAGCATAGGTTAGAAATAATATAATCTTTGTTTAGTGTTGTTGTTAGCACTATCTTATAAAGCTAGAAATTGTTTCAGGAATTGGGTAGGGAGGGAACAAAAAAACCATTTGCTCATTCTCAGTTACCTTTGACTCTTTCTATACTCAATATTAAAAAATTAAATTTTAAACCCTAAACATTAAAAATATATTCACACCTAATCTTTAAACCCTCAACTTATTTTTTAGTGTGATATATAAATAAGAGCATTAAAAAGGGCGGATAATTTTTACTCGTAGGGAAGAGACTAATTCATAAGCTTCTATAGTATACTATTCAAATTAATTGATCAATGAGTTTGATATGAAAATTAATATTGAATTCAATGATCTATAATCTGATTTACCGGAAATTCTATTGGAAAAGAGAGAGTGAGAAGATTGTCTCTTTTTTCCCCCTTGCTTTACTTTTGTTTCTCTCCATCTTCTCCAATCCGGTGTTAAAGATTTGATGCGTTACCCAGACTGATGTCTATTTAATTCTTTTCTTAAGGACCAAGTTATGTATGCAGGAGTAGGACCAAACGAATCAACAAAAAGAGACAAGTTTCCACTTTCCATTGTGAGTGAATCTCATTCTAATTACTGTACGTTTTCATCTTACCCATCACTTTGAAGCTTTGTGCAATCAGGACGTAGTCTTTACAAAAAGGAAATTCAGTTTTCAAATAATTAACGACCTTTACGTTGCATGTTAGATGGCTAAAGTTGGTCTTATTTTACTTATCTTCACCATTTCCATTATACGTGATTCCAAAAACCGGGGGAAATCATAGAGATGGACCCAAGGTTGAGAGAAGCAGCTGAAACAGGCAACATTGATGCCTTTCATGATCTAATTGAGGATGATCCAGACATCTTGGAACGCGTCGACCAGATTGCTTTCGTCCAGACGCCACTGCATGTAGCAGCAAACCGAGGGCACATTAGTTTTGCAATGGAGATGATGAACTTGAAGCCTTCGTTTGCCAAGAAGCTGAACCCGCGTGGGTTTAGTCCCATGCACTTGGCCGTAATAACTGGCCAGAATAGGCTAGTGCTTCGACTGTTGAAGGCCAATAAAGATCTGGTTTGTGTCAAAGGATGGGGAGGCCTGACTCCTTTCCATTATGTAGTTACAACGGGGAACTGTAGGCTTCTGGTCGACTTTCTTGAAGCTTCCCCCGAATGCATCGAAGATGTGACGGTTCGAGACGAGACTGCCTTCCATCTTGCTTTGAAAGAAAACCAGATCGATGCTTTTAACATCCTAATTGGATGGCTTCAAAGGACCCGTCGCACTCACGGTAGTGTCTTTTCCTTTGAGAAAAAGATGGCGAATTGGGAAGACGATGAAGGCAACACCCTGTTGCACATTGCGGCTAAGAAGAAACAACGTGATGTATGTATGTGCAATTCTATTCCTTCATTAAAAACCCCTTTTGATTCCATTAATGATGCATGCAGGCACTAAAGCTATTGTTAGATTCCCAACTTTGGTTACACGTAAAAGCTAAGGATTCGGAAGGTTTGACGGCTCTACAAATCTTAAACGATGCTAACAGAGGAGGCGTGAACAGAAACAGGAATGGGAGTGAAGAAGTGGATACCAAGATTAAGCAGTTGACAGATAAAGTTATTTTCGAAAGAATAAGAGTGGTGGGAGATCGTACGAGGCACAGCATGTCCGTGGACATGATCAACACGATGCTGGTGATTATGGCACTCGTTATAACAGCAATATACACGTCTTCGTTAAGTCCACCCGGTGGTGTTTGGCAAGACAATGGATCTGACGACAACACCTCGAAGTCGAACACTATCTCGCACGTGAATCACTTGTCCAATAAAAAGTTTCTTAATACATCGGATATATGGATCTTTGGTGATAAATCAGAAAGAGCGGGTACAACAATCATGAATCAGAAGATTTATGGGGTGTTTTGGTTCTTGAACCTTGCAACATTCGGGTTCACAGATCTTGTAACCGTGTTCCTGCTGTCGAGTTTTCATCTTTTCCTGTTCCTTGCCATCCCGCTGTATATGTTGATCATCTCCTACTTCTGCTCCATGACAATCTTAGCGCCAACCATTCCTTGGGCATACGTCAACCTTTTCTTCATGGTTCTGTTTGGATTCTTCCCATTCTTGCTGTTCTTCTCCTTGCTTGTCTTCAGCAAATCTATTCGCCAGACCATAGCCGAGATCAGGTATCGAAACCGGATGCGGGAAGCTCTTGGCATGAAATTTCTAGAACCCGGGACATTGGTGTTTTGTTCGCAATACATACTAGATGGCATTTTTGGTCTCTGGATGCCTTCAGCTTAGGTGTTCTGTTGTATTATTATGCACTGCTTTGTTTGATTTTGAATATTAGGCATGTGCGATCTTCTACTTGGTGTTTTATGTACTTGGCTTGTTAAAAAAAAATAGTTTTAATGGATTTTAAATTGATCGATTTTTCTGAAGAAAAACAAATTCAACTGGTTAGGAAATAGGAACTATGATGCATGTTTCAGGTTTGTACCAACAAATTTCGTAGCTTGGAGATCGAGGTTTAGTTTAGTTTCATGTTACTGACCTTGGACAGACATTATTTTAACGGACTACCTCAATTGATCTAGAGTAGAAATCAAATTAATTTAAATTAATTTATCAATAAAAAGAATATTAATAATTATTATAAACGAAATGAATAGAAACCATCTATTTTGTAGTGCTCCTATTTATGTTTTTACATTAAAAATTAAGTTTAGAGTTTATGGTTAGAATTTAAGAAATTTGGGGTATGATGTATTTTTTAGGGTGTAGAGTGTAAAATTTAGGATTTAGAATTTAGTGTTAGAGTTTAAAATTTAATTTTGGCTTAACTATAA
The DNA here is from genome assembly GCA_958450335.1 of Hibiscus tridactylites. Lineage (NCBI taxonomy): Eukaryota > Viridiplantae > Streptophyta > Magnoliopsida > Malvales > Malvaceae > Hibiscus > Hibiscus tridactylites. The sequence goes on from OY288280.1 coordinate 71,162,187, forward strand.
AATAAGTGCCCAAACTATGCCTCCTTTTTGCAATAGGTGCCTAAAGTTTTATTTTTGGCTTGTTTTTAAGTCAACCGACACACCTACTTTGGCAAAGAAAAAAAAATTTAGGCACCTATTTCAGCAAAAAATAATTTAGGCACCTATTGTAAAAAAAAAAGGTATAGTTTAAGCGCCTATCTAATAGTTAAACCTTTAAGTTTTTAATATTTTTTAGTGTTAGACATAAAAACCCAATAATAAAAGCCTATAATTAAAGCCCAATAAAGCATAACAAAAAAACTCATTTTAACCCAATTTTTATAAGGGTAAACTACATAAATGACCACCATACTATTAGAAAAGTGACGATTTGATCACCTTACTTTTTTTCGAAGCAAATAAACCATCATACTATTAAATCTGATGCAATTTGACCACCAGCTGTTAGATGTTAACGGAAAAGTGGCGTGGCAGTTAAAAGAATAAGGGTATAATTACACATTTGGTCCTTGTTACTTACACTATATTAATTAGATCATAATTTTAATTTAATAAAATAAATTAATTATTTAGTGACGCATGTTACCACCTTATTGGAGGTGGGGAAAAAAAATCAAAGGCAATGAAATGCCATTGTAGAGACTCGAACATGAGCCTTTAGAGAGCAAGTGGGGCATACTTACCACTAGACCAAACATGTTTTTTGATATGTGATACAACCTTTAATATATGACTTATTGATGTTTCTACAAAAACAAATGAATATGGGAACAAACATTGTACATTTTTTTTATATATGCATATTATGTATGCAAAAACAAGGTATACATGTACTTTAGAAACATGTGAACACTCGTAACGCAATCCTTGACGAGTTAAGATATAAAAGGCATATTGTGTCCCTTCATCTTCTCTTACAAAGCTTGGCAGAGAACCTACTTCAACAACATCAAACAGAAGTGTGGAATCTTGACGGCTCAAATCTGCAAAGTAAGAAGTTGATCAGCAAGTAGTGTTTATAATCCCCCAGCCTGTGCTGTGTTTATATTCTACCAGCTTATCCTATGAATCCTTCATTGTTGGTGGTCATGTTTTATCAAGTTGAGCTAAGAGAATCTTAAAAGACAATTCGAAACTGAATGATGCGTTCATTAAAGCTAAGAAAAATTAAAAACCACTTGAACATCTTGAATTTGAAATTTCAGCTACTCCTGATAGATTTTTTATGTCATTTTCCATATTACACCAACCATGCATCACTGAATCCAGATTCAATTTGTAATGGTAAAAGAAGAAAAAAAGAGAATACTTGTACACCAGAGGCTAATTACCTGTGGAGAATAAATAGAAGAATATGCATTGGCCATGAAGAACAATAAATCTAGGAAGCCCGCCATCAACATGGTGTCATCAACAGGAGCAGGTTCTCCAGGTAAAGCTGCCCACCTCTGTAAATGAAAAGATTGGTAGAAAAATCATTACTCAGAACAGTACCAGTGCATGAACAGAGAGGATGCAACATAAACAAAATGCAAAGATAGGCATGGAAACATATTCATACATGTTCCAACCTGCATAAAATAGAAACATCAATAAAAGAAATGTAGAAATATTGTATCTACAACACATTACATCAATTCTTCTAGGTATTGTGGAGATATATAATCTCAGGAAAAAAGAAACATAAGTAAACATAGAAACACCAATGTTTCAATGATCATTATTTGCTTGTAGAACTCCATGAAACTTCAATAAGTCATATACTAATTGTTGTATCACATATCATAAAAATATGCTTAGCCTAGTGGTAAGCATGCCCTACTTACTCTTAAAAGACCAATGTTCAAGTCTCCATAGTAGCATTTTTTTATCTTTAATTTTTCTTTCCCCTAATCAAGTGACACGTGTCATCATCTGATTGGAGCGGAGAAATTAATTAATTAAATTAAAATAAAAATAGTTAAAGTCCTCCAATAAGGTGGTGACACATGTCACCAAATAATTAAATAATTAATTTATTTTACTAAATTAAAATTAGGATCAAATTAATAAAATGTATAAGTAATGAGGACCAAATGTGTAATTATACCCTTATTTTTTTAACTGCCACATCACCTTTCCGTTAACCTCTAACGACTGATGGTCAAATTGCATCCAATTTAATAGTATGGTGGTTTAATTGCTTAAAAAAATAAGGTGATCAAATCGCGACTTTTCTAATAGTATAATAGTCATTTATGTAGTTTACCCTTTTCATAAAAACCCCAGTCTTCTCCTAATATTAGGGTTTCGTCATGTTTTTCGAAAGACAGAATCAGCCACTGCAGAAGAACAGCAAAAGAAGCAATGGGTAACTAACTCTTCAAATACATTAAAAATGCTTATGTTTTTCTTACATTCCCTCTTTAGATTTGAAATAAAAAGATAAAGATGGATTGTTTCATGTTTTTTAATCACCGTTTCATGTTTTTGTTTGTAAATCACTAAAAAACAGCGAGAATCAAGGTCCATGAGCTGAGACAGAAATCAAAGACTGAGCTTTTAGCCCAGTTGAAAGATCTCAAAGCTGAGCTTGCTCTTCTTCGCGTTGCTAAAGTCACCGGCGGTGCTCCCAACAAGCTTTCAAAGATGTAATTCTAATCCTCTTTCTCTCTCTGTATTAGTTTCATTTTTTGTGTTAGATGTGGTTCTTAAGTTTATGTCTAATTGAATGCATAAAAATGGAACTTGATTTCTTACTTTATTTAGGGAAATGGGTATTCTTTTGTTTTAACAAGGATTTTCATATTTGATTGTAACTTTTGTTTATTGTTTTTCCTATCTTGTGAAATTGACTTGCTATCTCTGAAACAAAATGCTTCTTCCGATATATTTGAAAAAAAATGTGTTTTGATCTATAAAATGTTAAACGTTAATTGTTTTGATGAAGACAAGGAAATTGATTTTCCTGAAGAAGGGCTAAAGGACTCTACTTTTTTACATGGAACAAATATGTTCGAACTGATGTTTATTTTAACCCCGTGCCGTTTCTTTTCTCGAATTTGATCATATGGTGACTATTTCAGAAGCGAAATCTATATCATTTGATTGGCTGGTCGAGCTTTCTAAGAGCACCTTAGGACTTAATCATTTGATTGGCTGGTCGAGCTTTCTAAGAGCACCTTAGGACTTAATCATTTGATTGGCTGGTCGAGCTTTCTAAGAGCACCTTAGGACTTAATGTATATGTTGGTTTGGAATTTGTACATTTTGGAGTGCTTTCTCTACGAGTTCCATTTATGGCCTGCGGAATATTTTATTTAGACCTTGTTGATTTGGTTTCTTGTGATGTTCTGGTTTCTGGATTCGTTGGTTTTGCTATGTTTTTCTGAGTCTTTTGTTTGTATGGATGCAGAAAGGTGGTGAGGTTGTCGATTGCTCAGGTGTTGACAGTGATCTCACAGAAGCAGAAGGCGGCACTGAGGGAGGCATATAAGAAGAAGAAGTTCTTGCCCCTTGATCTCCGTCCGAAGAAGACCAGAGCCATTAGAAGAAAGCTTACCAAACATCAGGTCTGGACATTCTTTTGATAATGCCCGAGTACTTTTTTCTAGCTTTTGTTGAACAAGTCTGTTTTACTCGGATTCGGGTTGTAGTTTTGGGTAGTATTTGTGTCCAACATAGTTCAAGCCTTTTCAAGTTTTGGGCAGGGTTTATATCCATTTGCCCATATCCGAATGTGTTGGATACGGGTGATAAACATGAAAAATGGAAGGAAAAGGAAGAGCCTGAAATCGGAATAACAGATGAACAATTAACCCTAAAACATGCCATTTCAGATGTTCCAGGACTGAGTAGATGTTGAAATTATAAGACTCCACATTCTTAAGGGTGATTGTCTCAACTAAGATGTTACTTCTTTGTACAAATTTATCCCGTTTGAACCAGCTTTTCTCTTTGGTTGTTGGATCATCTGCTAATACACATTCTTCCGATAACATGCGGAACTGTTTAGTTTTCATATTATTTCTATAGCTCGTCTGGTTATATGTCTGAATGTTGGTTTTGTTGCTTGCCTCAGGCATCGTTGAAGACAGAACGGGAGAAGAAGAAGGAAATGTACTTCCCAATGAGGAAGTATGCCATTAAGGTGTAGAATAAGATATCTCAGACATTTTTCTTTACATACTACTACTAGCATCAGATTTGTGAAACCTGAGTTCTATTTTTGTTCAATTTTAAATTTTCAAACATTTTCCATTTATCTCATTTCATTGTTGATCATATGAAATATAAGAAAATACGTAAACAGGATATCAAATGTCTTTTTTTTTTTAATTACAAGAATAGCAGCCTAGATAGAACTAGACTTGCAATACGGAGGTCCCTTAATGTCTCTATCAAGAAGCCGAAGGATCGAAGGAGGAAGCTCCTCAAGGATAACCAAGGAAGTTGTTGTGGAATAAGCTAATTTAGCGAGGGATTCAGCTGGCCAATTTGCGTCACGTGGGATCCATACGATGTCAGTCGTCCAAGCATGATCACGAAGCTTGGCAATTGCACGAACCAAAGAGAATGGTGAATTGACCGCATCTCTATCACAACAATAAAAAAATTAAAATTTAAAGTTTTTTATTAAAATTTAAAGTTAGAGTTTATAATTTAGTTTTCAGTGTTAAACCGACACGAAACCCCCTCAATCCCTCATAACCGGGTAGCATCTGAAACTAGGATAATTTGTAAAAATTATCATTGAATCCATGTTGTGTTATATGTACTTGCTTGTTCTTATCATTGCATTATGTAATAGTTTTTAAAATCATCACGAACCGTAATCACAATTCACAATTGTAGTTTAGAAACAATATGTTTTTAAAAAAACAAATTATGTCCGCAACAATTGTTATGTCTTATATAAATGTAAGATCCATAATCAAGACGGAAAAAATTCGTCTGCCCCTTTTCGGTGCCTCTACATATGCTCAACACTAAAAAATATTATAAAATTAAATTCTAAACTCTAACCCTAAATTCTAAATCACCCTACCTTACATTCCCTAAACCCTAACAACAACCCTTAACTTAAAACTTTAAACTCTAAACCCTAAAGTTAATTTTGAGCGTGAAACATGTGTAGGGGCACTGAAAAGGAATAGAGAATTTCCATTCACCACGTTTCACCACGTTTGTAACAGACGTTACAACCGCAATTTATTATTATGGGCTCAACCCAGCTTCACTAAAAGTCTTTTTCGACGTTATCAACTGAGATTTCTTGCAATGTGCAATGGCTCCCTGAATTGGACTCTCAACCTCTACGTTCACGCTGTTACTTCGTTTAAGAAACTGCAAATTCTGAACACCATTTGAGCTCCGAGATGAAGAAGAACCAGATGACGATGTAGACTTGTTCGTCGAGTGTTGTTGCTTGAAAGCCAAAGAAAACGATCTCCTATGGCGAATTTGTCCGAATGGAGCTTTCTTTGTTGATTTCATCATCGTGGACCGATCCAACCTTTCTTTAGCTCTCAGAACCGAACCTTCATCTGCAACTTTTGCAGCCGAACACGACTCACTCGAACAACCCGATATACTAAACAATGATTTAAGAAAATCCCTATAAGCCTTGAGTTTCGAACTGAGGGACGACGACTTTTTCCCGTGGTTTTCACCGTTGCATCGACCGCTTAAAGCTTCGGTTGAGTGCACAAACGAACAATCTTCAGGATTCAACTCTTGGCTAATCCGACATGACCCCGAAGGCGAAACATTGCAGGATCCAAATGGAGTGGTAGTTGCGGTGTTCCTTAACGGCGTCGTATAGAAATCTTGATAGACAGAAGTGGAATTCAGCAGGAGTTTCTCGACCATTTGTAGACGAGGAGGGAGCTGGTGAAGTGGAAGAAGCTTGCCTTTGTAAAAGAGTTCATCAGCTGGTGAAGTTGTGGAAGACGAAGACATTCGGAACTCGAACTCCGTGGGCGAGCTTATGGAGGAGTTGCAGAAGAAGTTGGAGTAGGAACTCACCTCCATTTCAATGTATTCATCATCTTCAACATTAAGATCATTTGGTAGCAGGAGACTGACTGCCATTTCTATTTTCCTGGTTTTTGTTTATTGGGGAGGGATGAAATTCCTCTACCCTTTTCGGTGCCCCTACATATGCCTCAAGCTCAAAATTAACTTTAGGGTTTAGAATTTAGAGTTTTAGGTTATGGGTTGTGGTTAGAGTTTAGGGAATTTAGGGTATGATATTTTTAGGGTGTATGGTTTAGGGTTTAGAATTTAGGGTTAGAGTTTAGATTTTAATTTTATAGTGCTTTTTAGTGTTGGGGCATATATAGGGGCACCGAAAAGGGACAGACCAATTTTATCCATTGAGTGTTGTGAACTTGTGATAGGAGAAGGGGAGGACTGAAACTCTTTAAATCGTTGATGCTGCCGCGTATTACTACTAAGATCGGGTCATCCGTCCCGTTCGGATCACTTAATTTATCTATTTGTTTAGTTTTTGTGGGTTTTAGATAACCTCATAAGGTTAACTATCTTGTAGATCACTTAATCCATTAGGAGCATTGTTATCCCTAGTAAAGTTGGGTTCCAAATTGGTTGTATGATGTGTATGTTTTTAAAGGGTTAAGAGTACATAACAAATAATACCATATTAGGGATGTAAAAAACTAACCCGATTTAAAATCTACTCGAGTCAGAACCTGGTTTGACCCGAGGATGCGATGATCTGAAACTGATATGTAACATATTGTTGTTGACTCGAAAGCGAGTTGGATCTATTACTGTAGTAACCAAACTCGACTTGCATCCAACCGAGAACGACCCGAACCTGAATTGAACATATTACTATGGACCTGAAATCCGACCTGCACCCGACTGAAACGAACCCGAACCCGTGACTGACCTGGCAGATAACTGATATTACCTGACTGAATCAACCCGAGATCTGACTTTACCTGACCTATTTTGAACCCGACTTGTTTTGAACTCGACCTATTGTTAACTTAAATTGAAATTGACCTGGCTTGATAATTAACTAATATGTAATTGAGAAAGTCTATAATTTAAAGTATTGATAACTGTAAAGTATTAAGTATTGATAAATATAAACTATTAATTTTTTATATTAATTTAAAGTGTTAAATATTTTTTTTGTAACATATACAAAATATATAAAAAACTATAAGTCAACCAGCAATTAGCAACAACCAACAACCAGTAGTAGCAATCAACAATCAGAAACAACAACAACATTAAGTTAATAACTCATTAAATTAATATGTTTAATTTTTTATATTTATAAATTATAATATATAAAAATATTCAAAAGTTTTATTAAATTAATAATTTGATATTAATAAATTTAAAATAAATTATTCAAGATTTAAATCAATTTGTTAATTATGATGATTAAATTACTAAACTTTATTTTTTATATTAAATATAATCATTATATTTAAAAAAATAATATAACCATTACATTTATTATATTAAACAATTTATTTATTTATTAATTATTAACTAAAGCATTTGAGGGTTTGAAAAAAATTAAAGTATTGAAATTGGGAGGAAATTAGTCCACCCTTTTTAGTTATTTTAAGTAAACCGCTTTTTAATTTAGCATGCCCTTAATTTGATTTGCTTCCGCTAGGAGGAAATCTGCCCACCTTTTTAGCTTACAATATATTTACACCTTAAATTCTTCTATTTTTAGGTAGCATTTCAATTAGGTCTTTATTTTGCATGTTAAGTTTAATTTTCATTCATTCAAATTCTAATTTCAATCTTTGTGTCTTAGATTTAGATTCTCATTTTTAGGATTAATTTAAGGGTAAAGTACATAGACGAACATTGAACTTTGGTAAAAAAAAATAGTAACCAAACTTTCAAAAATCACAAAATGGCAATTAAACTTTATGTTTTATAAAAAAATGGTAACTAGACGTTAAATCTCGTTAAATGTCTGTTATAAAATTTAGTATAATAACACATTTAGTCCTTCATATTTATACATGCAATCTCATTAAAGTACATAGACGAACATTGAACTTTGGTAAAAAAAATGGTAACCAAACTTTCAAAAATCACAAAATGGCAATTAAACTTTATGTTTTATAACAAAATGGTAACTAGACGTTAAATCTCGTTAAATGTCTGTTATAAAATTTGGTATAATAACACATTTAGTCTTTCATATTTATACATACAATCAATTTAGTCATAATTCAAAACAACTCACTAAATTTACCCCTTGTTATTTACGCATTCTTTTAATTTGGTCATTAAAGCAAAATTCCAAAGTATGATAACATGATAAATAATTACAATTAAATTTTTATATGAACTCAAAAACTCGACTAAACGCGAATTGAAAAAAAATCAAATAAGGTTTGAGTTGTAAAATATGACGCGCCAACTCGAATAACTCAAAATTTTTTGACTCGACTCGATCGAACGCTCACCTCTATCTTAAGATATGACGCGTCAACTCGAATAACTTGAAATATTTGAATATTTTTAGTCATTTTTTTCTATTAAATCGAATATTTTTTAAAAACAATATTTAATATTTTCATATTTAAATCATATCGATTATTTAATAAAAAATTTAAATATTCGATTTAATTTAAAAATATTCGATTTAAAAGAAAAAAGGATTTAAAATATTCAAATATTTAATTAAATTTTTATAGGAACTCAAAAACTCGACTCGAATCGAAAAATTTTCAAATAAAGTTTGAGTTGTAAAATATGACGCGTCAACTCGAATAACTCGAAATATTTGAATATTTAAATCATTTTTTCTTTTAAATCGAATATTTTTTAAAATAGTATAATTAATATTTTCATATTTAAATTACATCAAATATTTAATAACTACTTTAAATATTCGATTTAATTTAAAAATATTTGAATTAAAAAACTAATTTAAAATATTCAAATATTTAATTAAAATTTTATAGGAACTCGAAAACTCAACTCGAATAAAAAATCAAATAAAATTTGAGTTGTAAAATATGACGTGTCAACTCGAATAACTCGAAATATTTTGACTTGACTCGATCGAACACTCACATCTATCTTAAGATATGACACATCAACTCTAATAACTCGAAATATTTGAATATTTTCAATCATTTTTTCTTTTAAATCACATCGAATATTTTATAACTATTTTAAATATTCTATTTACAAGAAAAAATTGATTTAAAATATTTGAATATTTAAAATAGTTATTAAATATTCGAATATTTAAAAGAAAAATATTTAAAGTAGTTATTAAATATTCTAATATTTTAGATCAATTTTTTTCTTTTAAATCGAATATTTTTAAATTAAATTGAATATTTAAAGTAGTTAATAAATATTCGATGTGATTTAAACATGATAACATTAAATATTCTATTTTAAAAAATATTCGATTTAAAACAAAAAATGATTTAAAATATTAGAATATTTCGAGTTATTCGAGTTGACGCGTCATATCTGAAGATAGAGATGAGCGTTCGATCGAGTCGAGTCAAAAAATTTCTAGTTATTCGAGTTGACGCGTCATATTTTACAACTCAGATTTTATTTGATTTTTTTCGATTCAAGTTGAGTCGAGTTTTCGAATTCCTATAAAAATTTAATTGTAATTATTTATCATGTTACCATACTTTAGAATTTTGCTTTAATGACCAAATTGAAAGAATACGTAAATAATGAGGGCTAAATTTAGTGAATTGTTTTGAATTAGTACTAAATTGATTGAATGTATAAATATGAAGGACTAAATGTGTTATTATTCCAAATTTTATAAGAAACACTTAACGAGATTTAACGTCTAGTTACCATTTTGTTATAAAAAATAAAGTTTAATTGTCATTTTGTGATTTTTGAAAGTTTGTCTATGTACTTTACCCTTAATTTAATTAGCTTATTTTAATAAAATTTATTAGTAATTAGTTTTCGTTGCCCGCCTATTATTTAGGTTAGAGATTAATTACCCTTTAGGTCCCGTTGCATTTAAAATGTTGCATTTTAGTCCTAATATTGTAATCCCCTCGTCCCGGTCTGGGTGGCTGACCGGTCCGAGTGGACTACACGGGGATAACCGAGGCGAAACCCGTTAAGGCTTCACTTTGGTTAACAACCTGGGAAAAAATTTACATTCATTATCATCTTATCTAAATGCATTATTATGTCTTATGTGAAAAAGGCAACAGCGAAAGAAACAAGCGAGGCAAACAACCAAATAGCCCAACAAAACAACCCATTTTTAACTTAAACCGCAGGCTGTATCGAAACGCCCAGAGGGTGTTTCGATATGCCTTGACTAGGTCAACAGGCCAAAGTCAAGCCGAGGAGACCGTATCGAAAAGCCCTCATCGGTCAACATCTCGTGGTCAACGCTACGAAGCCATAGGATCGTTTCGATGCTCTGCATTTCTCGTCAAAATCTCAAATTTCCAGTAGCAAAAACGTATCGAAACGCCCCCTTTGCGTACCGAAACACCTGGAGTGAAATAGGAGGTCGTATCGAAACGGGACCAACCGTTTCGATACACATGCTGTGAACAGACATGTTTTAACTGGTTTATGGCACAAGGTTGCCTCAAACACCAATTAAAACCTCCCACAACCAAACATGCATCACTCCAAGGCAAAACCACACACACAAGCATGTTTAACACACTTCAAGCATATAAAAGCCATACATTGAAGGAAAGCATCAATTCAACAAAAAATTTATACATAACATTCAAGATACATGCTTTAAACAAACATACATTAAAGCATTCATAAAAGGTACAAAGCCAACATACTAGGCATAAGCAAGCCTCAAGCAAACATCCGCCAAAAACATAGGAGTCTAACATGCTCCTAACACATAACATCAACATACATCAAAAGCTCAAATCCCATTGCTTGACTATTACATTCTCATAACATAAAAATCCATACTTGATAACCTCAAAAGCCAAACTAGCACACTTGGAGGCCCTCTTCTTGCACTAGCAACCCACGAACTACAGATCTGCATCGTCGAACAAAAGAGAGCGTAAGCATAAACCTTAGTGAGGTTAAGGTCATAAAACAAACCTCGATAATGCAGGGTCTAAGCACGAGCACACAACCAAGGTAGAATGCATGATCTTACCTTCGAACCACATGAGTCAAAATAATAATGATGCATGAACATAATTATCAACATCATGCCATGCTCAACAAATCATAAGCTCAACACATGGAACTGCATATATCAATATTATATATATCAACACATTCCTCAATCCGTATTGGCAACACATATATCAATCCATATTGGCACCTAGCTATGACTCGGACACGCGGATAACCGTTGGAACTCACATTTATCTTACGGTGGGATTACACTTATCACCGTTTCTCGCGGAGGGGATTCCACTCATCCTCACACCCCGTCGATGGAATTTCACTCATCACCGACTAACATATATATATAAGAAGATTTTCGGGCAAACCCGTACTCCATCTTGATGACTACCATCACCAAGACCACACACACATTTTGACTCTCGTATGCACACTAAACGTCCTAATGATCGATCATTGTACTCAAACATACTAGTGCCAATACTAACACTATTCATAACCTTTCACAGCACCATTTCATATCAACTTCTGTGTTAGCACATACTCACCATGACTTACCGTCATACACAAACCACATGCATATAACAATGCATCAATACCACGCCTCAACATACATGTATAACACAATATACATAACCACCATAATCACAATTAAACATGAGGCATAATCAATAATTTGAGTTCAACCAAAGTCTCTAACTAAAGTTTGGGATTAGACTACCAATCTAATCCCAACTCTAGGTGGGTCTAACAAGCCCAACCTAGTCCACATGCTTGAACCAACACTTGAAAATCATTTAAAAACATTTAACCACTCACCGGCTATTCCAAGCTCAACCACACTAGCCGATCAAGCTCCCAACGGTTCTGGATTCATTTCCGAGGCTTCACCAACACAAATACTTGCTTCTAATCATCCCAACACAATCAAAATAATCTCAAATAAGTTCACAAATTAATGTAGCAACCCAAAACACAAACAAAGCACAAAACACATGTTTTCAAGCTAAAGAAAATCCCCAAAACCTTCATTCCCGAGCAGCCCTAAAGCACAATCCAAAACCAATGATTCCAACACTTATATTACTCCCAAAAGCTTCCAAAACAACCCTTAAACATAGCCTAACCATCAGTTAACAAATTTCCACATTAAACACCCCCAAAACTCAACCTAAAACCCTTCAAAAACCTCCATAAAACCCAATTTCAGGAAACACCATAAAATCATGTAAAAATCGAATATGTTGGACCTTATGGATAGTAAACAACTTGTATAACATCAAAAAATCAAAAGCTTAAGTTAAAGCTAACAAAGTTAGCATTTTTAATCTAAAACTTCAAAACATCAAAATACAAAAACCATGAGCTTTGTGAAAAATAAAGGTATGAGCTTGTAGAGGAAAGAGATGAAAAGTCAAAAGTGGGTTTACCTTTCAAAAATCACCAAAGATGAGGAAGAATGGTGATGGAATAGTGAACACAATTGAGATGGTGTTTTTGTCGTGAAAATGGGGAGAATGGGGAAGAATATGATAGCCTTTTGGTGTTTGAAAAATAAAAGAAAAGGTTTTATTTTTTTGCAAGTCCATTTATTTACCAAATTGCCATTAATGAGATGGAAATCTCCCAATTTATAAAATCCAAGGGATTTGGGTTTTAAATCAAATTAAGTTCAACATAAAATATTTGTTTTGAAAACACGAAGTCCAAAATATTATTTTATTATATTTAATTCACCCGACCCCCAAACCCGGGTGTTACAAATATTCACTTTTAAGTTTTAGTTTAATTCAATTTAGTCACAAGTATCCATGCGGTTTGGATTTCGGATATAGCAGTCCCCACCCAAGGTGATATTTAGTCCTTAAAAATTTACTTTCAGCCTAAATTGACCCCTATATATTTTTAATTTTTGTAATTTAGTCTAATAATTTTAATATGCTAATATTTTTGTTAATTTTAGTTCCCAAGAATTAAATTTTAGCTGAAATTAACCCATATTTATTTCTATGGTAAAATTGTCAAATTAGTCTCTAATTTTTGTTTTATGCTATATTTTATAGTGAAATTGCGAAACTGATCACTAGACTCTCAAATTTCTTCACTTTTAAATTGTCAAATTGGTCCCTAATTTCAGTTTTAGGCTATATTTATGGTGAAATTGTGAAATTGGTTCTTAATTTTGGTTTATGGCATATGGTTTTTCTCTCTTTCACAGCCCTTGCAACTAAAATGTCGTCGATACAGACCCGTCGTAACGCTGCCTCCGCTTCTTCTTCAGCAGCAGCGTCACCCTTCGCCAACAAGGAGTTATGGGAGGAGCGTGGCTTCATATACAACAGAAAAGCTCCCCATATGGGACTCCGGCCGTTCATTGTAAAGGCCATCACGGCACAGTTATGGGAGGACTTTGCCGAACAGCCGGCAGCGCTAAATGATACCTTGGTCCGGGAGTTTTACGCGGCCATAGACAGCAAAACGGCGACATATGTCACCGTCCGAGGAGTGGAAGTGCCCTTCACTGCCAACAACATCAATCATATGTTTGGCCTCTTCTTTGGCCCCGATGATGATGCTCACCAACAATTTCTCGACACCCTCGATGCTGCTGCCTATGATGCTGTCATGGTGGAGTTGACAGAGGCTGGAACATCATGGACAACCAGCAAGAAGAACCCCCACTCCGTCAACAGGGGGCAGCTCCTCCCGAAGCAAAACTTTGGAACGCTTTCATCAAAAAGCGTATCCTGCCCTCTTCCCACCACACGACAATCAACCGACAGCGGCTGGCCCTTATTCACTCCATCATGCACGACAGGCCCATTAATGTGGGCAGATATATGAGGGACAGCATCCTGGACTGTGCCTTCCGCTCCGACTCACGCCTCTGCCTGTCGTTCACCATAACCTCCCTCTGTCGATGTGCTGTTGTACCCGAGGATCCCTCCGACAAAATAAGGAAGGGCAGAGGCTGGACAGACAATAACATCAACAGCCTCATGGAGCTGATCGTGGCTACACCTGTCTCCTCCTTCAACCCTGCCGGCTCCCCCGCAGAATCATCAGAGGAGCCTGCCCCGGAACCTGCTGCCGCCACCGCTCCGACAGACCAGTCTGCCCTTCTCCTTGCGACGTTACAAAGGGTAGAGGAACGCCAATTGGGATTGATGACATTCATCCGGGACTTCACGAATTCGACGGTAAATTTCATTACCCAAACTTTAAATTTTCCCGATATTCAATTCCCTACTTTTCCTGCCCATTATTTCCATATCCCCACTCCTGTCCACACCCCTGCTCACACACCCACCCCACCCGGCTCTCCACATTCCCACTCCACCGCTTCCACCATATCACCTGTCCCGACAGCAGCAGGCAGCCCACCGGCAGACACCTCTCCTAGAGGAACAAAGCGGCCTGCCTCAGATGACAGCCCTCTGATCCGGAGAAATTTAGAGAGGGACTTTACGCGGGTCAAGAGAATTAAACACGTGGCAGACAAGAAACAGCTGCCCAAGGCCAGCACCACCACCAGCAACAGTTGGGACAGTGGTAGCAGTTCCGGTGTTCAGCTTGTGGAGCAACCTGCCCCTACATCTGCCACTGAACCTGCCCAGCCGCCTCCACAGCCTAGATGCCGCCGTCAGATCTGTGTCAGCAGCAGCAGCGAGGACAGCGACTGAAAAATTAAGTTCTTATTTTCCTCTTATTGCTGCCTGCTTTTATCTTTTGTGATGTATTTTTTTTCATGTTTTTATTTTTCTGTCATTTTGCATTGAGGGCAATGCTACCCTTGAGTTTGGGGGTGGCAACCCTCCATCATTAATGGAGTCTTATGCACATCTTTTTATTATTTTTTGTGTCTTGTTATTTATTTTCTCTTAAAAAAAATCAGAAAATATAAAACTGTTGGCTTAAAACTCTGAAGTTAACTTACCTGTCATGACGGCTCTGTCGTGGCAGCACCTTTAGGACAGGTTAAGGAAAAGTTTAGAGCCTTTCTATAGTTCTGAAAACTTAAACACTTTTGTGACTGTTATATTGCTTAGATTTCTTTTAGCCAAACTAGAATAGGAAGCTTAGAACTTGAATAGCCCCTAGAGGTGCCTAACACTGGCTCTAGGAAAGAAGTTTAGCAAAAGAAAATCAAAAACCTAGAGGTGCCCGAAACCGGCTCTAGGAAGCTAAACTAGAGGTGCCCAAAAACTGGCTCTAGAAAAATTTAGCTTGAAAATAGAAGAAAAAGAAGCATGAAAATGTGCCTTCTAAAAAAATAAACTTTGGCATAAAAATTCGAGTTAAGAAGTTGAATATTCTAGTGAAACTAAGAGAGTCTTAGCATATAACTGTTCACAAGCATGCACACACTGCACGAGAGCTATAGGGAGATTCCGGACAGATCCTAACCTTTCCGACAGGTTGCTGTCGCCATAGAGAATGAGCGACGTGTAAGGGACAGTTCACTGTTTGAAGGCCAACACAAAAATTTTCATTTTTCTTTTAGTCTTAATTGCCTGAGGGCAAGCAAAAACTTGAGTTTGGGGGTGTGTTGAGTGTGTAAAAGTTCTATTATTTACACCCTTTTTAACTCATATTTCTGCTGCATTCAAGCATCATTGCATTGCATTTAGGTTAGTTTTCAGTAAAACATCACAAATGGATTAAAAGCACGGATTCTACTAAAAGATGGCTATGTTTGCAGGTATCTGTCATAGTAGACGTTGAAGGCAGGCGCAGGGCAGAGAAGCAGGAGGGCTGAACTGGGCAAGCAGACGAAGAAGACGAAGCTACCATGAACCTGTCGTGACAGCATGATGACAGCAGACTTATGAAGAGGAAAAGCAAAGTGGACCTCGATAGATAGAGAAAAATCTGCTCGTCTGTCGTGTGAAAGCCACATATTTTTCCAAGCCCCGGATCAAAAGATATGTCAAGCCAAAGCTCAAAGAGAGGAAATTCCTAAAAGCAAGGATGCGGCGGGAAAGTAGGAGTCTTTAGAGATTTAGTCTTTATTAGAATCCCACTTTTAATTAAAGTTGTAATCCTTGTTACCTTAGATAACTTGAGCCCAAAGCTTATATAAGGGCATAGATTTAACCTAGGAGACACAACCGATTACCCCATAACCGAAACCAAAAATCCCTGTCGTCCACCCGTCACCGACATGTTCTAAATTCCCCCTAGGGCCACGGGTTGTTTTGTAAAGTAGTTGCAAGGGTTGCCTTGTTTTAGGATTTTTCAGTTCAATAAAATAAACTTCAAGTTCTCTTATTTTGGTTTTAACATCTTGCAAGAGCATCGGGAGAGCATTGTGAGGTTATCCATTTACTTAGCATCGGGAGAGTTCAGTATACGAAAGAAATAAGAGCGCGTTCTCTAGTTTATAGTTGAACCATCTTGTCCCTAGGGATAGGGCAAGGTTAAGTGGCTAAGGAAGAATTCATACACATCGGTGTTCATCCTTCGATTCACGCCGGGAGGTATCATCAAAGACGTGATCATCGACAGACTTGGACCTAGGGATAGGCCAAGGCAGATCTGGGATTCTTGCCAAGCTTGAAGTACGGAGTTGGTGAGTCTGCTGCCGCGACAGCCAAATGACAGACGCCGCGACAGGTGCTGTCGACGACGGAGCAACGACAGAATTGGAGATCCTAAGCAATTCAATACCTGCACTACCGAGCAACTCAATACCAGCCCATTCTCTCTATCTTGATATCTCAATCCTTTTATTTGCGTTTTTATCTTATTATTCTCGTGACAATCTTCTAAACTATCTCCTTTACTTCGTGCAGTAAACAAGGTGAAGTCATTAGCCCAATCCCTGTGGAGACGATATCCGATACTTCGTATCACTTTACTACTTGCGTCGTGTACACTTGCACTACAATTGCGATAGACTATTTTACACGCAACAGCTACTAAGTTCTTGTTGCCTTTCTTGTCTCTAATCTCTAAGTCAAATTCTTGAAGTAAGAGCGTCCATCGGATCATTCTGGGCTTGGCGTCTTTCTTTGCCAAGAGATACTTTAATGCCAAGTGATCTGTATAAACCATACCCTTGTTACCATAAGATCTAAATTTATCAAAAGCAAATACAACCGCAAGAAACTATTTCTCGGTTGTAGAGTAATTCAGTTGTGTGTTAATCAAGGTTCTGCTGGCATAGTTGATGGCATACAAAACCTTGCCATGTTGTTGTCCCAAAACTGCTCCAACGGTATAGTCATTGGTATCACATATGAGCTTGAAGGGCTTATCCCAATCTATTGCTACAACTATAAGGACATTGATCAATTTCTCTTTAAGTTCCTAAAGTGCTCTCAAAAAGAATTTTCAAAAGCAAAGGTGGCATTATATTCCAACAATGAGCATAAAGGTTTAGCAATTTTTGAAAAATCCTTAATAAACCATCGATAAAAACCAACATGACCTAGAAAACTCCTTATACCTTTAACACTCATTGGAGGTGGCAATTGCTTGATTACCTCCACTTTAGCTTGATCAACTTCTAGTCCTCTCTTGGTTACCTTGTGACCGAGAACAATGCCCTCCTTCACCATGAAGTGGCATTTCTCCTAGTTCAACACTAGGTTTGTCTCAATGCATCTTTTCAAGACTTGCTCCAAGCTATGAATGCATTCTTCAAATGTTGTACCAAACACTGAGAAGTCATCCATGAATACTTTCATGTTGTGTTTGATCATATCAGAAAAATGGCCATCATGCAACATTAGAATGTTGCTGGCGCATTACATAGACCGAATGACATCCTTATGAAGGCAAATTTCCCATATGGACTCGTGAATGTGGTCTTCTCTTGATCATTAGGGGTGGTGGCAATTTTATTATAACCTGAATAACCATCCAAAAAATAGTTAAAAGCTTTACATGCCTGCCTATCTAACATCTGGTCAATGAAAGGCAATGGGAAGTGATCCTTCTTTGTAGCCTTGTTTAACCTTCTGTAATCGATGCACACTCTCCATCCAGTGATGGTTCTAGAAGGAACCAATTCGGCTTCACTATTTTGTACCACAGTCATGTCACCTTTCTCTGGCACGCACTACACCAAGCTTACCCAAGAGCTGTCGGAAATAGGATAAATAATATCAGCATCAAGGCATTTTATTATCTCTTTCTTAATAACCTCTTTCATGCTCGGGTTTAGCCGTCTCTAACCTTAAATATTCCTCTCATTGTATTCATCTAGAATGATCTTGTGCATGTAAATGGTTGGGCTAATACCTTGGATGTCTGTCAAGGTCCAACTCAATGCTTGCTTATAATCCCTTAATATTGTCAGCAATCTTGCCTCTTGATCATTAGTAAGATCAGTGGAAATAATCACTGGAAGAGTTGAGTGCTCACCTAGATAAGAATACTTCAAGTGTTTTGACAATGGCTTAAGATCCCACTCTGGTGGTTCCTCAATTGATGGTTTCGATTTCTTTATCTCTCTGACGGCCAAATAGAGTGGCTCAAAGTAACTCACATCTTCAACCTCCAAGGCTGATTCCTCAGGTTCCTTAAACAGTTCAACTATGTCGTCAAACATGTCGTCATCAAATTCTGCATCCTGGCACAACTGTGCCATGTCCAAAGTATAAATGGCCTCCATCATCACATCGACTTGACATCCATCTGGTTCATCTGCACATTTCGAAGCTTGAAACACTTTAAAAGTAACATGTTGGACATTAATTCGCATGGTTATTTCCCATTTATGAATATCAATAAGCGCCCTACCCGTGATAAGGAATGGCCTACCCAAAATAATTGGCACATTAGTATTAGCTTCATAATTCAAAACGATAAATCAAATGGAAATATAATTTTTTCTACCTTCACCAACACCTCCTCAATCTTACCCTTAGGATGTGCATAAGATCAGTCTTCCAACTGAAGTGTCATCGTGGTAGGTCTTGCTTCTATGCCAAGCTTTTTGAAAACTGATAGTGGTATCAAATTGATACTAGTTCCTAAATCACACAATGCCTTACCTATGAATTTATTGCCAATTGTACAAGAGATAGTAAAACTCCCTATATCTTTCAACTTTGGTGGCAATCGTTTTAGGATCATGACACTACATCCTTCAGTAAGAGCAACAGTTTCAAACTCTCCCAACTTCTTCTTTTTGGACAATATGTCCTTCATGAACTTTACATAGTTTGGTATTTGCTCAAGGGCCTCTACCAATGGAATGTTACTTTGCAATTGTTTAAGCCCTTCCAAGAAGCGCTTAAATTGTTGGTCCTACTTGTGCTTTTGAAGTCTTGTTGGAAATGGTGGTGCTGGATACACACACGCTAGCATTGTCGGCTTTGCCAATGCAGTGCTGGCATCCACTTTGGCATCAGTATGCTTTTTGGCCTCAGTCCGCTTGTCATCATTGTTAACATTATCGTTAGCACTGGTACTGGCATCATGTTGAGCACTGGTGTTGGCATGAGCATTGGCATCGTTGTGGGCATAACCATTGGTATCATCTGATTTTGCTTTCTCCTTTTCTGATTCCTTGGGCGTATCTACTAGTACAAGCTTAGCATCTTGGTTGTTAATTGCTGCTTGGAAACCATCTCAGCTTTGCACTGCTTACCACTCTGAAGAGTTGTTGCCTTTCATTGCTCATTTCCTTTGTGTCGAGCATCTTCAGTGTCGCTTGGCAAAGCACCTTGGGGTCTTTGGGTAAGTGCACTAGAAATTTACCCGAGCTGAACTTCCAAGTTCCTCATCGATACTGCCAAAGTCTAGACTATGGCATCATTCCTTTCCATATACTCCGCGAGAGTGCCTCCTTGATTAAGTCCTTGTCCTTGCTGGAAATTATTTTGAGCTTTTTGTGGCATGGTATTCTAATAGAATGTTGGCATGGCATTATTATTTTGCCTTTGAGCGTTTTGGTGTGGGGCATTGTATTGGTTGCTTCCTTTATTTCCCCAAGCTAAGTTAGGGTGTTGTCTCCAACCTGTGTTGTAAGCATTGGAATTAGCATTATAAAAATGACCAGGATTGCCAACAAAATTTACCGACTTAGGGTTGAGTAGGCATTCATCCACATGGTGGTTTTCTCTATAGATGGTGCAAAACGAATCTAGTGCTTTGACTTCTTGGGCCTTATTATTCTTTCGCAACGTTCTTACCATGCTAGTGTGGTTGGAAATTTCGGCATGAATGGACGTAAGTTCATCAACCTTCAATTTCCCACTATTTTTGGTTCCGATCCCAAGTCTAGCAACCGGATATTCAAAGTCGTTGATCGATATCCTCTCGAGGATATCAACAACTTCTGTGTACCTCTTGTCTAGCACGAGCCAGCTGTTGAAGCATCGACAACAGTCCTTGTTGGTGCATTCAATACGTTGTAGAATGTTTGTATTTGGGTCCAATTTGGGAATCCATACATTGGACACCTTCTCAACATATCCTTAAATCTTTCCCATGCTTCGTAGAGAGTTTTATCCTCAGCCTGCTTGAATGTAATGATCTAACCACACAACTTGGCAGTGAGTGTTGGTGGCTGAAATCGTGTCAAGAACTTCTGGCACAAGTCTGTCTAGGAAGTAATTGAACCTGGTGGAAAATAATTAGGTCACACCTTGGCTCTGTCTTTTAAAGAAAAAGTAAATAATCTAAGCTTCACGGTATCTCCAGATACTCCAATTTGCTGAAATAGTTGACATATCTCCATGAATTGCTTAAGATGTTGCCTCGGGTCTCTACTAAGTGCTCCATCGAATTGACCTACATTCAAAAGAGTTTGGATCATTACAGGTTTAAGTTCAAAATTGGCTCATTGACATCAATACCAACAAGTCCTGACATTAAATTTGCAATGTCAGGTGCTGAATGTTCTCATATTGGTCTTTATTCTCCAACATAAGGAGCGCCATGGTTGTTGTTTTCTAGTGGATCCTGATTGTTGTTAACACCATTTGCTCATATGTTTCCTTGATTTTTGTGATTCATCTCTCGAATTCGCTTTTTCAATCTACGCAAAGTGCGTTCAATCTAAGGGTCTAATGGACAAGCTTCCTTCTCAGTATAATTCCTGGTCATACACCGATAAAAACAATAATAAAATAAAAACAAAACAAAACAAGTAAAAATCTAAAAACAATCAAATTTGTTGCAATCCCTGACAACGACGTAAAAAACTTGTAGACTCTCTTGGGGAGTTGTGTAAAATGTATGCTGGCAAAAGAAATAAATGAAATATATTGGGCAATTTATGCCAAGGAGTCTTTTGCGTGCAAGTATACACGGTCTGCAAGTAATACAGCTTGGTAAGCTGAGTTATCGATCCCACATAAATTGACTTGAATTCGATTGTTTGATTGTTACTTGCTTTAGAAGAAAAGATGTTTGATTTGAAGGTTGTTTTGAAACTAAAGAAAAGAAAGAAAAATAAAGTAAAATGTTGGTAAAGAAGGTTTTTCTAAATGAGTGATGATTGTTGGCAGAAAATGCTTGGATTCAACATGGCTCATGCCAACCTTTATTGACAAAACTGGCTTGGCATTGTTTGCCGAGAAAATTCAACATTAGCAGCCTCTCTCGATGGTCATTGCCCTAAATTTGCAAAGTAAAAACCCATATATCTCCATAGTGTATGTTTTTCTTAAACCAATTTGATTAAAACCAATCTATACACTGAGGGGGTAGATTTCACTTCTGAAGTAAGTTCATCTACTTGAACGACTTTTATAGAAGCTTCTCTCCCAAGTATTCAACAACTTAATTGTCGCTAGCTCAAGTATGATAAGATATTGGGAGGTAATAGGTGTACTGTGCCAGCTCTCGCTTGGCAGAGTGTTTAGGAAAAATTAGAGTATGCCAAATAAAAAAACTTTGCCAAAAACAGAGTTATTATAAATGAACTAAGGTATGAAGCCAATGTTCAATCCAAACATCCCTCGCCAACTATGAAAATTAGTTCATGGTGAGGGGATTAACCAACACAACCATAATCGTTTTCAAAAACATCATCTTAATAAAAACTAAAGATAAACAACTTGCACCAAGGGAATAGGCAGAGGGGTTTCTCGATGCAGCCCTCCACGCTAGG
Organism: Hibiscus tridactylites; assembly: GCA_958450335.1. Lineage (NCBI taxonomy): Eukaryota > Viridiplantae > Streptophyta > Magnoliopsida > Malvales > Malvaceae > Hibiscus > Hibiscus tridactylites. The sequence continues at coordinate 71,184,349 of OY288280.1, forward strand.
CTCTCGGCCAAGAGGTTGAACCGCCCTTCCTTGGTGCAGCTGGTCGTCACTCGTCGGTCACTACAACGTCATACTCCGATCACTCTAGGTCTTCACTCGATCACTCTTGATTCCTCACTTCATTTCTATGCTCCAAATGCTTGATCAGTTGGTCTTTATATAGGCATGTGTGGGAAAGGATGAGATAAGCCTTTGTATTTGAATTTGAAATGATCAAGGGATAAAAGATAAAGCTCTATCTGATCATCTTGACATCTTATCAACTCAGTGTGATAGCTTATCAAGCTAGGGCTGGCGTCATCATGTTGATGCTGCCTTGGCATCCAAGCTTGGCTCAACGTTGCAAACATCACTTGGCACCACCTTATATGTTATTTTTTCGGAAGTTGATCCAATTGCGATCTTTTAGGATCTTGATCCTAATTTCTTTTTTTTTGGGGGGGGGGGGGGGTCATTATCTTTTGGTATGTCATTAAATGCATCTCTCTGCCAGCAAGTGCTTGGCACACCACTGGTCCATCTGTGCCCACAACTCTTGGCATTCACCTTGGCATTCCTAACTGTGCTGCTTTCATGTGTTCATTCCTCTGCCAAATCCTATGCCAAACCCACAAAACAACCCTTCACTTTGGCATAGGCAACCTACTAACTCCTTGATGAAAATGCATGGCCCTAATAAAGTAATGCAACTAAATGTACCCGAAAACAAGCAAAAGCATATCAATATAGGCATGAAAAATAATACTTTTGAAGAGATAACCAAAAATAAGGGAAATAATGAACACCGACGATCAACAACTATCGTTTAAGTGATTATCGATTGCTGGCTAAACTAAGAATGTAAAAAAGAGGTCGGTGACACTTTTTAGTTATTTTGAAAGAAACGACTAAGGTAATTTGAAGAGGAGAAAATTTTATTTTGTGGATGAGTAGATATTTTTTATATAAAAATTAAAATTACTATTCCATTATAAGTGGATCATATAATAATATTAATTAGATTATTAATTTTTTAACTTATATTTTTTATTAAATAGAGATATTACACTATCATGCTAGGATTTGAACGCATACAAGATGTTGCAATATGAGCATCCTTAGTCACTAGGCTAATTAATGGATCTCTTTGAACATATACTTCGATACAATGTTTATACTACCTAAACCATCGCTATCCATAAAACGAAAGATATTGAACACTTAAGCATGTTCAATCCCACGTTCTCTTATATATTGTACTAATGACATATGAATCGAACTAAACTCAATCGACAAATCATTAATCATTTTTAAAACGTATAAAAATACTATGTTATAATATTTAAAGGGAAATTTTATCATGCACTTGTGGTGGAAACAAAAAGTTTCTATAAGCGTCGTAGTTTTACGGTTTAGAAATCTAATTTAGGGTTAATTGTTAAGGGGTTTAGGTTTATGTGTTTGGAATTTAATGGGTGGGGTTAAATTTTAGGATTTATGGTTAGAATATAAGGTCTGCAGGTTAAAACTTAAATTTCTAACCATAAACCATAACCTCTAAACCTTAAATTATAACATTAAACTCTTGTGATAATTTTTATTTTTCCGCTGGTGTATAGAATATTTTCTCATTTATTAATTATATATATATAGAGAGAGAGAGATTTGTATGCTAGAAAAATAAAAGTAAACATCAAAATGTGACTTCTTACGGGAAATGATGAGAGAATCAAATAGAAAAGAAGGAAATCGTGGGTCATTCATTAATGGCGGCTATTTCGGGTAGTAAATTTCCGAAAACAGAGTGTGAACCCGCCGTTTACCTAGTTTATACACTCCGGCTTCCGAAATCATTTTCCCTCATTTTTAACACGTGTAGTATAGTTTAAGATGTGGCCCTTCCAGTTTAGAGTTTTACGTAAATCACTAATAATTACTATCACATACAGTGAAATATTTTTACACTCAGTCCCAATATTATCGTTGTCGTTAATACTCAAAACATGAGTACAATAAGTATCGAATATAATCAGAAACTAAAGCAAAAGTGGTATAGTCTGCACATAATTAAAAATATTCATTACAAAGTATAATTGAACTAATAATCGAAATATAATTAGACTCAAATAAGAAACAAATAAAAAGAGACTGCATATAAAATTTACGCTTGTGAGATTCAAACCTAAAATTTCAAAGCTCTTAAAGTCTGAACATAATATATATAAAGGAGACTTAGAAATATAAAAAGAAATTAGATCGAAACGAAGAGCTACAAAATGTGGTGGTTGGATGTAGGGATGTAAAAACAAGTCAGAACCTGGTAATCTGACTGAAACCTGCCCGAGTCAGAACCTGATTTGACCTGAGTTTTTTTTTACCCGAACCCGATCTGCAACCGACTGTTGTTGATCCGAACCCGAATTTGACCTGTTACTGTAGCAACCGAACCCGATCTGCGTCCGACTGAAAACGACCCGAACCCGAATTGGACCTGTTAATTTGGACCTGAAACCCGACCTGCGTCCGACTGAAAAGAACCCGAACCCGAAGCCGACCTGGCAAATAACCGAAATTACCCGACTGAATTGACCCGATATCCGATTTTACCCGACCTGAAATGGACCCGACCTGAAATGGACCCGACCTGAAAATGGACCCGACCTGAAATGGACCCGACCTGAAATGGACCCGACCTGAAATGGACCCGACTGAAATGGACCCGACCTGCTTTTGAACCCGACCTGTTAAGTGACCCGACCTGTTCTTGACCTGAGCTGAAATTAACCCGAAACCTATGACATGATGAATTAAAAAATTTATAAAAGTTCATATATCATATACATATATAATGTATATACATATACACTTACATATATTAATATAGGTGATGTATATACGCGCATACAAGTATATATATATATATATATATATATATATTAAGTACTAAAGTTTGAAAAAAGAATAAGTAATTGATAATTTATGAAAATAAAAAATTAAATGAAGAGTTGTTTTTAATTTTAAAGTTTATTCATTAATTTGAATAAAATTGTAAATTTATAAATTATAAAAAATTAAATAACAATTGTAAACTTATTTGTAGTTCATAAAATTTACTAAAGTTATAACATATATATGTATAGCATTTGTAGTTCAAAAATTTACAAGTCTAAAATTTTATAAGTCTACAATTTTATTTTTTTATACTTAGTTAACAGATTCTTTAAGATTGTAAAACTTAGTGAAATTATAACCAGAACAAATACAATTTGTAATTGTTGTCTTAAGTTAACAGATTCTTTAAGTTGTTTTTAATTTTAAAGTTTAGGGTATATGGTTATTATTAGGGTTTAGGGTTTAGGGTTTCATGAAGCAATGTACTTCGAGTGATTATTTTGTAAGGTTTAGGGTTTAGTGTTAGGGTCTAGTGTATTGTGCTTAGGGTTTAATGTTACGACAACATGTGACATAGGGTTTTGATTTTATGGGTTTCAATTTAGGGTTTAAGGTTTAGGGTATAGGGTTATCATTAGGGTTTCATGTTTTTTTTAATTTTAGAATTTATATTACAATATATGTATATAGAAAATTGGAAACCCTAACCCTAATCCCTAACCCATAAAACCCTAGGCATTAATCACTAAACCCTTAGATCCTAAACCCTAAGCCCTAAAGTATGTAAGTATTTATGCATTTAGGTTTTACTGTAGTGTAATGAACTAAGGTTAGTTCGATTGATTAGTTTGTAAGGTTTAGGGTTTAGTGTTAGGGTCTAGGGTATAGTGCTTAGGGTTTAATGTTACGATAACAAGTGACTTAGGGTTTTGATTTTATGAGTTTCAATTTAGTGTTTAAGGTTTAGGGTATAGGGTTATCATTAGGGTTTTGAACCTTAACCCTAAGCCCTAAACCCTGAACCTTAAACCCTGAACCATAATGATTAAACATTAAACCCTTAGATCCTTACCCTAAACCCTAAGCCCTAAAGTATGTAAGTATTTATGCATTTAGGGTTTACGTTAGTATAATGAACTAAGGTTAGTTCGACTGATTAGTTCGTAAGGTTTAGGGTTTAGTGTTAGGGTCTAGGGTATAGTGCTTAGGGTCTAGTGTATAGTGCTTAGGGTTTAATGTTACGATAACAAGTGACTTAGGGTTTTGATTTTATGAGTTTCAATTTAGGGTTTAAGGTTTAGGGTATATGGTTATCATTAGGGTTTTAAACCCTAAACCATAAACATTAAACACTAAACCCTTAGATCCTTACCCTAAACCCTAAGCCCTAAAGTATGTAAGTATTTATGCATTTAGGGTTTACGTTAGTATAATGAACTAAGGTTAATTCGAGTGATTAGTTTGTAAGGTTTAGGGTTTAGTAATAGTTTGGGCCTTGGGCCTTTGGGCTCTTATCCCACCACCCATTTATTTTAGATGGGCCCTAAAACCTATATTGTATAAATATAAACTTATAACTTATAATTTATATAATGTATTTATAATATAATAATTAATAATTAGTAATAGTTTGGGCCTTGGGCCTTTGGGCTCTTATTCCACCACCTATTTATTTTAGATGGGCCCTAAAACCTATATTGTATAAATATAATATATACATATATATATATAAACTTATAACTTATAATTTATATAATAATTAGTAATAGATTGGGCCTTGGGCCTTTGGGCTCTTATTCCATCACCCATTTATTTTAGATGGGCCCTAAAACCTATATTGTATAAATATAATATATACATATATATATATATATAAACTTATAACTTATAATTTATATAATAATTAGTAATAGATTGGGCCTTGGACTTTGGTAGTAAAACCTATAATGTATATATATATATATATATACATATATATATAAACTTATAACTTATAATTTATATAATAATTAATAATAATTGGTAATAGTTTGGGCCTTGGGCCTTTGGGCTCTTATCCTACCACCCATTTATAATAATCAATAATATGATTAATATCAATAATAAATATTAATTACTAATATCAATAATTAATAAATAATATTAAATTATAATATATATGGGCGGGAAACTTTGATTTCAAACCGCCAATTTTCAAATTGAATTTCAATTTAGGGTAAATTATAAATAAAGCCCTTTATATTATATAAGTTTTTTATTCAAGTCCTTTAAGTATGTACATATTAATAAACCCTAAACCCTAAACCCTAACCTACATACACTACAACACAACCCCTAATGTATGTAAGTATGTACATGTGTACACATTAATACATTAATCTCAAACCTCAAACCACAAACCCTAAACCCTAAACCCTAACCTACATACACTACAACACAACCCCTAATGTATGTAAGTATGTACATGTGTACACATTAATACATTAATCTCAAACCTCAAACCCTAAACCCTAAACCCTAAACCCTAAACCCTAAACCCTAACCTACATACACTACAACACAACCCCTAATGTATGTAAGTATGTACATGTGTACATATTAATACATGAATCTCAAACCCTAAACCCTAAACCCTAAACCCCAAACCCTAAACCCAATCATATTGTATATAAGTAATTAATTATATATGTGTGTACATATTAATGCATGAACGCTCAACACAAAACCCTAAACCCTAAACTTTATTTTTATTCTAAATTGACATATACTTATTGTTTTTTTTTTCATTACTCTAATTTTTATACTTTTAATTTGATATTTTTGTTTATTATAGTCCCTAAAACTTTATTTTTATTCCAAAATACCCATTTTCCTTGTTTTTTTTAATTTGTCTAATGTTTTATAATTTTAATTTGATATTAATGTTCATTATAATCTCTGAAATTTTATTTGTAATCCAAATTGACCCATTTTCTGTCCAAATCGACCCATTTTGATTTTTTTTAATTACTCTAATGTTTTATAATTATAATTTGATATGACTTTAAATAATTAACTCAAAATTAACGACGATTGACGAAGGTCAACCTAAAGTCTATCAACTACTTATATGGTTGTACGACCGAACTCAAACCGAATACGAATTTCAATCACAAAAATACCCCGACCTGAATTACCCGACCTGAAGCTACCCGACCTGAAATTACCCGACCTGAAATGCACCCGACCTGAAATGCACCCGACCTGAAATGAACCCGACCTGAAATGAACCCGACCTGAAATAGACCCGACCTGAAACGGACCCGACCTGAAATGAACCCGAACTGAAATGGACCCGACCTGAAATGTATCCGAACCCGAATTAACCTGCCAATTATCTGCTTTGGACCCGACCCGTTCTAACCCGACCTGAAATGGACCCGACCTGAAATGGACCCGACCTGAAATGGACCCGATCTGAAATGGACCCGACCTGGAATGGACCCGACCTGAAATGGACCCGCACCCGACCCGAGTCGAGTCAATTTTTTTTTATACCTGAAATGACCTGTATCCGATTTTACCCGACCTGACAAAACCCGACCTGAAACCTGACCGATTACCTGTTTTTACATCCCTAGTTGGATGTAACTAAGGAAATATGTATAACTAGTCTAAAGTAGGTGGTGAGCCTAAGGAGAAGGAGAACAACATTTGCTTTTCTTTGATTTAGTCCTTATATAGCTCGACTTAGTATTTCAAGGTGCCACATATATGGGGCATAGGGATTGGGAGGGGCCTATATCCCCAACTCAATTTCATTTTACTAGACTTTTAAAAAGATGAATTAATTGTACATTTGCTCTCTCGCTTATTAAATATTTAATTTTGTTCCACAATTCTAAATTTTGACTATGTTTCTGGACACATAATAAAAGAAGATTGGATAAGTTATGTGTTCAGTTCATTTCTTAAATTAGACAAAAAAAATATTTAGAATTGTTTATTCAATTGTATGAATAGAAAGAAAAAACCATAAATTTACATTACATCTATATCTTCTACTACTTCTAATAAAACGTCAAGCATAAATAATTGACATATGCTAACAAAATGGCGACTTTTTTTTATTTTTCCGGTAGGGATAATTTTTTAATCACACAAAAAAAGAACTACATTCTAATTATACGTAAAGTAAGAATATAATTCTCTTCTTTTTATCGCTGTTTCTATTTACGCTCTCATATAAAAAAAATTAAAATTTAGGAAATTATGAATATGGTATATTTTTAAGATTTATAATTTAAAATTTAAAATTATAGCTTAAAATTTAATTTTTTAATGTTAAAATATAAAAGAAGTACTAAAAATGGATTTTGTCCATAAAATAATGCTACAAATTAAAAAATACAATCATTACATTTATTTAATTTTAATAATTCAAAATTAATTTCTTGGTTATTAATATGATACATTAACATATTGTTAGCAGTTGGCCGGTTGTTATTAATAGGTCGCGGGCCATGGGACTGAAACCAGACAAATAACCCTCGTACATTGATTCAAGACACGCAATCATGAAAAATCGACTCGTTTTTTAGATTTTAGTGGCTCAAATGTGAATAAAAAAATTAGGCCTCTAATAATAAATATTAAAAAATAAATTTAAAAGTAGACCTCTAATAATAAGTATTAAAAATATTACGTTTCTAATAACAAATATTAAAAAAAATTAAGAATATGTTCATAATAATAAATATTAGGAAAAAATCATGTCCCTATTGGACTCCTAATAACAAATATTAAAAAAATAAATTTTAAGAAAATGTCTCTAATAACAAATATGGGGAACTGAGCCCTAATTATAAGTATAAGAAAAAATCGGGTCTAATAATAAGTTTTTTAAAAAAGTAAGAGTATGTCACTAATAATAAATATTGGAAAAAATAGGCTCTTGATAATAATAATTGAAAAAATTGGACCACTTATAACAAATATTGAGAAAATTTAAATTTTAAGAATAGGTCACTAATAACAAATGTTGGAAAAAATTGAGTCCTAATAATAAATGTTAAATAAATAAATTTTTAGAATACACCCCTAATAAAAAAATATTAAAAATTAAATCTTAATATCGAATATTATAAAAAAAAATCTTAGGCGGGCACCCCCTGCCCATGCCCAAGGACGACACTGATGAAAAGTCGATAGGCGAACTAAGGGGGCCTGTCCCCTCTCTAAATTTTGCGAACTTTGAACATGTTAATTTAGATGATTATAACTCAACAAGTGGTCCTAGTGAAACAATGGATGATATTCATTCTAGAGATACGAGTTCAATCGCAATATCTATAAGATGTGTGCTTTATTAATGATTAAAAATATTTATAAACAAATACCAACTTATAATTACATTTCTACTGTTTGAAAATAATTTAGACCATTAATAGCACCCAAAATTAAAAAGAACAAGTGAAAAAGAAGGAAAGGATACAATGAAAATCTAGTCAACTGAATACTTTTTTTGTTTTAGAGGAAATGGATTTCAGTATTTTTAAGGGTACAAAATTTCTATAGTTTGAAATTCTCAAATTCGAATACATAATAGGCGAATTAAATTCATTTCCCGAATCAAATTTAAATAACTTAATAGTCATAGATTTGAATCTAGCTAACCCTAAACATCAAAAGTCTGTCCCGTTTGAAATTTTCAAATAAAATTAAAAATTTATTCAAATACATCAAGATTCAGCTAGAACTTAACTCTTAGCAAGAAATAACTGATTCAGTCATAACACAATTCTTCAATCAGAGTGCTCAATCTCTGAAGCAATCTTGAGCGAACAATTCCATTTATATAACTGATTGCAGCCTGTACACAAATCAACGATGCCAAGTTTTTAACAGGAACTAAATCACATATAATATATGAATTAAATCATTTATACTTGATGAAAAAAATTAACGAATATTGCGAATAAAACATATTCGATTTCTGTAAGATTCGACTAAAATAGTCAGTTAATAAATCAAGTACGGGTGGTTAAATAAAAAATAAACGAATGAAATCCATGCACATTACTGTAATTTATGCATCCAAGGAAGCTAATTCGTTACCACTGTAATTAACATTAGGGAGGACAAGATTTTCTCTTTATAACATTTTTCATGGGGTAATATCGTGCATTCATGCAAAACTTGAGTCACACACGTAATATTCAACAAATTCGAGTTTAAATTTTAATATCTACAACTCTTTTTCTGTTAATTCAAACTTTAATCTCTATATAAAAAAGGATAAATGCATTGTGGCCGGATCATCTAGTGCTAAAAGGTAAAACCCTAAGTTCATACATAGAGAGATTCTTATTCAATAAAATTACCTCAACAAATATTATAAAGAGTAAGAATCTACATAAACTAGTCTATACACTTTCGTAACATTTTATGCATTTAACATTTTTAGCAACCAAAAGCTTTACGTATGCGAACATCACATAAGATTACAGTGATAGTGAATTGGCTTCATTAAATGCATTGTGGTTGGAGTTTGGACCATCTAGTTCTAAAAGCACAAATATATATATATATATATATATATATATATATATAAAGACTAAGAATCTACTTAAACTAGTCTATACACTTTCGTAGCATTTTATGCATTTAACATTTTTAGAAACCAAAAGTTTTACGTAAGTGAACATCACATAAGATTACAGTGATAGTAAATTGGCTTCATTAAATGCATTGTTGTTGGAGTTTGTACCATCTAGTTCTAAAAAGCACAAACCCTAAGTTCATACATAAAGAGAGATTCTTATTCAATAAATTTACCTCGACAAATATATATATATATATGTTAGGATCAACTTATACTGTGTAAAACTCTTTAAATTTTACACGTTTTTTAGATCGTTGGATGAGGAAAATGGATGGTTGAGATTAACTCCGCGTTTTTAATTCCCAAGTGATAATCTTCACATATTTTACTGTTAATCTCATCCATCCGTTTCACTCATCCAACGATCCAAAAAACGTGTAAAGCTTAGAGAGTCTTACACAGTGTAATTTGATCTTATCCCTATATATATATATATAAAGAGTAAGAATCCACTTTAACTAGTTTTATACACTTTTGCAATATTTTAACCATCAAGAACTTTTCTAATATGAATCTAACAAGTAATTCCAAGTTAAAAATGTATGAACGGATACTAAGCGAATTGCTTATCGTTCTTGTGTGTAAATATTAAAAAAAAGTCAAGTCTTGAAAATTATTAACAATTACCTGATGACAACGAATTGAAATGATGTTCATATGGCCTGCATTGCTATGTGTAAGGCTTAGAACTACAGCTCCTTCTTCTTGAATGATTATGATAATCTCACTCACTGAAAGATTCAACTCGGATCCCGTAATCAGATTAACTTCCATGCCAGAAATATTTGAATATTCTGATATATTTATAACTGGGGGAATCGTGGTCGTTGTTCTTGTCGCTCTATTAGCCTCTACAAGTTGCGACCTCCTTTGTTCAAGTCCCTCCAACTGTGTTCGAATCTGGTTTATGTGTTCGGTGGCTTGCTCCAATCTGTCAGGAATCGACGACCTCTACAGAAATGAAAAAAAAAAGTTATAAAATCAAACTTAACCTAATTTGTTCGCATGAATTACCCTTAAGTGGTGATTTGCAACCTAGCATACTTTTACTGGAAATTGACTCAGTTAGTTCATGCAATCAACTTTAAATTCAAACGAAAAAAGAAACTGTAAACGTGAGCTCGGTTCATACGATGATGGTTAAAATACGATCTACCACCGATTCTCCTATTCCGGCATTCACATAATTAAGAAGAAGACGATGGAGGAGTTAACGTACTCGGGTGGGGTGAGGAGGAAGGAGTGAGAAGAGCCTGGAAAACAGATTTCTCATGTTGGATCTCCGTTCTCTTTCGATCAGATTCCGATTCATCTCCGATCAATGAGCTTAAACCTGCAGGATGAAGGTAGGGTTTCTATGAAGTTTCTCAAGGTCTTCTCTACACTGTGAAGAACAACGTGGAACATGAACCTTTGGAAGAAAAACCTTATTGAAAAAACACAAAGCGGGATATTTCTATTTACAGCCACGTACTCATGCACCTCACGTGACTTATTAACTTAGCGATAGTAGATAGTTATTAGCATATTATATTAATGGATAGAAGATTACATTAATTAATTTGACTAATAGATTATATTAATTTATTGTATAAAAATGTTTGTAAAATTAGTTGATAGTTTATAAAAAAATATTTTAAATAGTTTATTAGTTATCAATATTTTGTATCTATTAATATTAATTAGATTATAAAAAATATATATATTTTTTTATTAATAAGGATGGAGGTAGGGTTTCTATGAAGTTTCTCAAGGTCTTCTCTACACTGTGAAGAACAACGTGGAACATGAACCTTTGGAAGAAAAACCTTATTGAAAAAACACAAAGCGGGATATTTCTATTTATAGCCACTCATGCACCTCACGTGACTTATTAAATTAAAAATATCGATATTTTTGATCCAAATTTTTTTGGGTAAACTACTGCGGTGGTCACTTATGTTTTCTTTCAGTACAGAGTTGGTCACCGATTTTGAAAAACGACCAGTAAGGTCACTTACGTTTTCGGGACATAAACTTTTGGTCACCCAACCATTTGATGCCGTTAAATTTTGAGGAATTTTTGATCTGGCAGTTAAAAAAATCCATAAATTTCCAAAATTCACAAAATAACCCCCATATTCGAAATCCCCAACTCACCAAAACTTAAATCGCGATTTAAGTCGATTCCGTCGCCGATTGTAACGCCGCCGCCCACCACATCTGTCGCCGGACCATCATGATCATTTACCCTACCACGCCGCTGCCAAAAATTGACCGGAGTCGTGCAAAATGTCGGACGAAGGTTGAAATATTTGAAAATTTCAATCGATCAATTTGCAACAAGCGACGATTGAACGACGACGATTGGTGCATGGGTGTTTGGGAGAAGGGAGGACGCTCCATTCCGTCACTGGAATCGTAGCCAACGACGACAAGAGTGACCAAATTGAGGGATTTATGTATTTAAGGATTTAGGAATTTATGAATTTGGGGGTTTTCTGAAATTTTGGGAATTTTGGGCCATTGTAGTAGATTACCCTTATTTTTTCAATTGCCAGATCAGAGAAAACCGTTAAAGTTTAACGGCATTAAACGGATGGTGACTAAAAGTTTACGCCCTGAAAACGTAAGTGACCTTACTGGTCATTTTTTAAAATCGGTGACCAACTCTGTACTAAAGGGAAACGTAAGTGACCACCGCAATAGTGACCATTGCAGTAGATTACCCTTATTTTTTCAATTGTCAGATCAGAGAAAACCGTTAAAGTTTAACGGCATTAAACATAAGTGACCATTGCAGTAGATTACCCTTATTTTTTCAATAGCCAGATCAAAGAAAACTATTAAAGTTTAACGGCATTAAACGGATGGTGACCAAAAGTTTACGCCCTGAAAACGTAAGTGACCTTACTGGTCATTTTTCAAAATCGGTGACCAACTCTGTACTAAAGGGAAACATAAGTGACCACCGCAATAGTTTACCCAATTTTTTTACCATCTACCCAAGGAGCAAAAAAATAAAAAAAAATCTGAAAAACTAACTTCAACCCAGAAAAAGAAAGAATGAAATGTTTAAGTTTTTGGACTTCATACAAATTGGAGAATATCCTTGAATTTAAGTCATGGACCAAAACTTGCAATAGCAAAATAGGGTCGAATTGGCTTCAACTTAACCATGTCAAAAACCTCTTGTAAAACAACCTAATCAAATATTTACAAACAAAAATCAGCAAAAGAAAGATCAAGAAAACTATCTCCTTTCATTCCTTTTTGAATTGGGAATTAAAAGAAAAAGGAGAGAGATAGATACAAGAGGCAAAGGAGATGGTGGAGCAGAGCTTAGAGCGGGATAAGATGCGAGAGCAAGCAGCGTTCCAGGCCTTAGAAATGACGACAGCAAAAGCGAAAGAGGTGACGGATAACCTTAAAAGTATGTTTTGAAGAAGATCATCGTTCATAAAAAAAACCCTATGTTTTGCATGAGTTTGGATGTTGTTGAAGACAATGATGATCGGTTCTTATTTATCATTGAAGGGATTAAAAACTTCAGTTTCTCGTTTGTTTTGAGAAAGAAGATAATAGGATGTGGTGTTTTGGGTATTTTGAGAAATGTAATTAAATTAATAAATATTTTAATAAATTTATTTTATTTTAAAATTTAAAAATAAAAAAAAATGGTGGCGCGTTTTGATTGGTCAAGACAGAATTTTTTTTAACGGTGTTAGCTTTTTGGGTGAAATGAGTAACGTCGAAAATGTTAAGGAGTAATAATGGTCAAAATAAACTTTAGAGAGCAAACTGAAAAAACATGTAAAGTTTAGAGGGAAAGTATATTAAGCCTAATAAAATTTCTAATAATTTATGCATAATTATTTAATAGTTGGTGGTGATTTTTTTTTCTCAAAGCAACTTTAATCTACCACCTTGTTTATTTTAATATTAGCTTAACGGTACTTGAAGCCTTTAAACTTTTTCAAAAAAAAAAAAATTAAATCCTTGAACTATTTTTGCACCCAATTAAGCCTCTGAACTAATAAATTTAATCGATTAAGCCCTTAAACTTTTCTAAAAAAATATATAATTAAACTCCATCCTTACTGTATTAAATTTTAATTTATAATTTAATTTAAGCTAAATATGCTCCAAATCCTTGTACTATATGTACGTTTAGAATTTAGTTCTCATAATTTTATTTCTAAGAACTTACTCCATCTGCTTTTCAAAAATTCTTTGTTAAATTTGCCGATGTAACATTTTGAAATAAAATATATGATTAACTTGGTAGGAATGTAAAAAAAAAAAATTACGTTGTAATGGACTTGAATTTAATAGAAAATTTTAACGGCTTTGACAATTGGAGTAGAATTTTTAAATTTAAAAAATAGAGGAACTAAATTCCATATGTAAGCACAATTAAACCTTGAATTCAATTCATTACAATATTTTTTTCAAAAAAAGGAATAATGTAATGTCACTATTTATTAAAAGTGTGTATTGTTTCTCGTACAAGAGGACATAGTCAAAGAGACGTCAATTCATGATGCTGTAGAGGAAGCCAACATCAAATTTTGCTAACTCTTCTCCAGCTAGTTTAATTGACTTTGCACTTATGTTTACACAAATTAATATTCATGATGAAAAATATGAAATTTCGTGAAATATTTAGTTTGGTTGTGCAAATGTATAAGAAAATTAAGGTTGCGTTTGGATAGTTATTATGTGATTGTTTTTTAGTGTAATTAAATATAACTATACAGTTGCAACATGTTTAGATTATATCGTAATTTAAAAATCCTACTAAATTAAGTGTAATTGAAGATTATGAAATTATTACAGAATATAATAAATTAGGTTAAAATTATGAATTAAAATACGAAGAAAATTAAAAGCATAAATAATAAACACAAAAATTTAAATGTAGTCAACAAAAAAGGATGAAAATGAATAAATACAGAAGTAAAAGGCAAAAATAAAAAACGCAAGAAATTAAATATGCAAAATTATGGACTGATTTGCATTAAAATAAAAATCAGAGAGTCGAAATTCGAAACACAATATACTCTAAAGACGCTAAAACTCGCGGATCTACCCCTCAAACTCGGATCAACACTAGGGGTGAAAATTTAATTCGAATCCAATAGAAAACTGATCCAAATCTGAATCTAAATTTAAAAAAAAATATTTGAGCCCGATTGTAATCGGATTTAGACTTGGACTCTATAAAATTTGATCCAAGTCCGATCCATTGCCATCTCTAGGTTGTTGAAAGTAGGTTGTTCTGACGGCTAAAATTGGAATCAGATTTCATCGGCGTCGGGACAACGGGCTGGAGCTCGGTGTTGTCATCTAACCACCGAAGGACACTGCACGCGTCACCGTCGAGAGCGGGAGTGAGCAGCAACAGGCGGATGCACACTGCTATAGTGCACTGCGCCACACAGATCACACCATGCAGGTGCACCGAAGCTGTCATGCACCGCACCGCACAGGATCGTCTGGACTATTGACCAGCATTGACTGACCGTTGACTTTTTCAGAGGGATCTTATCCAGGGGATTTTTGACGTTCTAAGTCCGTTTTCATCAAATTTGAATTCAATAAGTTATTTTTACGCGTTTGACCTTCTAAATTAGTTAGTGAATCCGAGAAATCAATATATATATTGTATTCTTATTTATATGAGGATTGTTCAGTCTTGAATGGCAGATCAAGAGAAGCATTTGAGGAGCTTAACTAAGGAATTGTTGGTAGCACTTGACGTTAGTATACCTCAAACCCAAAATGCTTCATGAGCATCATAATTATAATTGCCTTGCTTGTTAGTGTTTGCAAAATAGGTAGAAGAAAAATAAGCATGCGTAGAGATTGTTATTATGAGACTTGATAATTATGATATGTATAATGATGTTTAAGAATATGACGTGACTCATATGGGCTTTAAGGACTGTGTAGGTCGCTCGAATAATCATATAATTATTTGATGACTCTTTGATTTACATTTTCTTATGCTTGAATGTCAGTGGTATGAAATTGACTTGTTTGATGTAAATGATGCCTAAGGAATAAATATTGGGAATTGTTCAATTAAATGATCATAAATTGGTAATTGATCTTAAATTATTAAATGTGTTAGTAAGCAAACCTTAATGACTTTCATAAGCTTTAGGGATGTGAAGAACTAATGTTTTGATATAATAATTAAAAACTAGTTTTGGACTAAATTGAAATAATTTTAAAAGTGCTTTTAAGTCCAAACAACTTAAAGATATGTTTGAGGATTTTTTAAAGAGGTTTTGAAGTGTTTTGTAAAGCCAAACTTCACAAAACTACCCAGGTGTTTCGAAACACCCTTAGGCGTTTCGAAACAACCATTCACAATTTCAAAACGTTTCGATACAGCTCTGCCTGTTTCAAAACGGACTTTAATCTAGGTGAGAATTTTGTATAGCATTTCGATACGGACACACCGTTTCGATACGCGTATGAGGTAAAAACCCCAACGGTCAAATCCCTAACGGCTATTTCCCAATGGCCTTTTAAATTGCAGGATGTTTCGATACGGGAATTAACATTTCAATACGACCGTTTCGATATGGTCAAGGTTGTTTCGAAACAGGTGTTGCATCAGACTGCAATGGCTCTTTCTATTTTAGGGATGTTTTGAAACGGGGTCGAGTGTTTCGAAACGGGGAGTTGTAGAACTGCATTTATGGTTGGAAATAAAGCCTCCAACGGCTCTAATTCAACCCTAACGGCTAGTAACGACTACAAACTCAATTAGGAGTATAAAAGGGACCTACAAGAATCAAGAGAAGGCTAATGCTTCAATTGTCAACAACACTATGATCAAGAATTTGTCTTAGGGATTTATAGTTCAATTTATTGTATAGACAACACTTGTTAGCCTAATTGTCAAATTTGCTCAAGTGTTTAGGTTTGGGTGAGAGCTTTAATTGTGTAAACATATACCTTCTAGAGGGATTTCTAGTTTGCTAAGTCTTTCTTGTGTAAGAGAGTGTTTGATCAGGCTTTGGGTAGAAAACTTGGTCGGTGTAACGTTTTCTTCCTAATCCGAAAAAAGAGGACGAAATTCTTAGTGAATTTGTTTGAAAATCCTTAGTGGGAAGCTAAGGTAGTGGATGTAGACCTTTGTTAGAAGGTTGAACCACTATAAATCTTTGTGTCAATTTCCTATCTTTCTATTCCCACAAAACACCCAAATATCCAATTTCTCCGAACTTGGAAAACACATCGGTTGAAGGAATCGAGCATCATAAAACTCAAAAATTGGTATCAGAGCTTGACTCAATTGAAGAGGATTAACACCCTATTAAGGAGATCTAGCAAGCTCGATCAACATTTCAAACAACCGGCTCAATGGCGCAATCCATCGACAAGCCACCCTTCTTCGATGGGACCAATTATGCTTATTGGAAGACAAGGATGATGTTCTTTGTCAAATCCAAAGACTACAAGCTTTGAGATATCATTGAAGATGGCCCGTTCGTACCAAAAGGAAGCAAGGCAGAGTGGAGTGCCGACGATCATAAAAAGATGAAGCTAAATTGCAAGGCTTTGCCCTTCATCTTTTGTGCACTTAGCCTCAACATATACGAGAAGATATCTTTTTTCGAGAGTGCCAATGAGCTATGGGACAAGCTTGAAGTCACATGCGAAGGAACCAACGAAGTAAAGGAGATCAAGATTGGGCTCCTCAACCTCAAGTATGAGAACTTCAAGATGGATTCAGAATAAGACATTGAGAAGATGTTCGATAGGTTCTCCACCATCACCAATGGACTCAAAGGCTATGGAGAAGCCATTCCGGAAAAGAAGCTTGTCTGAAAGCTCATCTACTCCCTTCCCGAGTCATGGGACTAAAAAAGGACCGTCATCATCGAAGCCAAGAATCTCAAGACTTTGAAGCTTGATGAGCTTATGGGGTCACTTCTCACTCACCAAATAATGAAGAAAAACAAAGAAGAGGAAAAAAAGAAGGAAGAGATTAGAGCTATGGGGGAGAAGAAGCTTAAAGGGCTTGGTATCAACACAAATGTCATTTCTTTCAAATCCTCCACATGCGACCATGTCAATACAAGTGAGAAGGAGGATGAAGAAGAAGAAGAAGAAGAAGAAGAGATAGTTCATCTCTACAAAAAATGTGCCCCTTTCATGAAGAACACCTTGAAAGAACTAGAACGAGAATCCATGAAGAAGAAGAGAGCAAGCACTTCAAACCATAAGAAGAAGGCATATGTGGCTACTTGGAGTGATGAAGACTCCACCGACGATAAACAAGCCAACCTTTGCCTTATGACCATCGAAGAAGATTCAATGATAACTTCTAATTCATCTACTTCATGTTCATATTCTTTTTATAAAGGGTAATCTTCACCATTGGTCACTTTCCTTTAGGGTGTATTCTATTTTGGTCACCAGAATTCAAAAAAAGATTATTCTGGTCACTTACGTTTAGAATCGTTTTTATTTTGGTCTCTTGGATGTTAGTCTCCGTTACTTAAAATAGTTTCTAATTTAACCTCCAAACTTTCAAAATTTTATTTTTCACCATCTTCCCCAAAAATTATAAAACTAAAATCCTATAAAATTAAATCAATGGCTATAACTCAACACTATTTTTTTTAATACCAAAGGTCGAAACTTTGGGTCGTGGGAGTTCCACTGTTGTCACTACAATTTTGATAGATGGGTAGAAATTATGTGTTGCCAATATTAGATATTCATGTGATGTTCTCTCAAAGAAAGGGCAGCGATACATATGAGTATTGATCATGAGCTGAACACAGAGCGTGGAAGCATTAAGAAATAGAGGCGGTTTTATCTCAAACATGTCAGGTTATTTCACAGCTAGTTTTCTCTTTTAGGAAAAATTAATATTATCGAGCAAAAGTAAATAAGTTCACTTAGGGGAGGCGTACATCTTTTATGGCTTTCCAGGCATATGCAAATCATATGAAGAGTAGGAGAAATATTTCTGATTCTCATGATATCAGTTTAGTTATTGCCTCCGAATGCAAATTGATAAGATCAAAAATTGTTGTGTGCATGATAATGACTTGCTGGTACGATTATAGATTGTTAATTTATCTTGTTGCATTCTTTCCCAGGGGATGTTGCAAGAGTCAACAGACAGCTTGCTGTTTCCCGCGTTTTTGGAGACAAAAATCTTAAATCACACCTCCGATCTGATCTCGAAATGAAAACCGTTGATATTTACTTGGATACCGAAATTCTCATCCTTGCAAGTAATGGGCTATGGACGGTGATCCATCTCTCTCTCTTTGTATGGAAGCAATGATTTCTGTTGAGTGAATCGCAAGATCGATATTTACCAAGAGGGGGTGAATTGGAAATTTAAAGGTTTTGAGGTGGAATTTGCAAATTGAAAATTGATGGACAAGAGATTTAGAGTGGTTCAAGTTCCAAATGAACTCTACATCCACTACCTTAGCTTCACTAAGGATTTGCAACAATTCCACTAAATTGATCTTCCCCTTTTCTAGGACAAGGAGGCAACCCTTTACAATTTCGGTTGATTTTTCTACCCAAAAATCAACACAATCCTCACACAAGTGAACAAAGGAATTTAATGGCTAATTAGATATCTCTCAATACAAATAATAGCCCAAATACAAGCACTCAACCCAATTGAACAAGATATGAATGAAAATCACAATTGGGGTTTTAGACAAAGTGGGATTTTTGCACAATTGCTTGGATTTGATGTTTGGATGTTTTCTTTAGGATCAATAGTTGTTGCTGATGCTTTTGGATGTCTCTTTTATACCTTCTCATTGATTTCTAGCCGTTTGAGTGGTTGGGAACATAAATGGAGCCGTTAGAATCCTCTCTTGCCACCATAAATGCAGTCTGCACCAACCCGTTTCGAAACACGGGGTACCTGTTTCAGAACGGACTAAAATAGAAAGAGCCGTTGGGGTGCATTTAAGAGCCCGTTTCGAAACGCCTTAGGGCCGTTTCGGAACGCTTTTGCCACTGTCAAGGGTCGTTTCGGAACGGTCTTAGCCCGTTCCGAAACGCCTTGACAATTTTTAGAAATTCAGTTAAAAACACATAACGGTCATATTTTTTAAATTCAACTTAAGACCTGTTTCGAAACGATATGGATCCGTTTCGAAATGGATTTGCTACTGTCAAGGGTCATTTCGGAACAGCCTTGATCTGTTTCGAAACACCCCTTTTTATCTTTAAAAAATCAGCAAAATATTGCAACCGTTAGCCCTTTTTAAATCAAATATGAAGAACAGTTTTGAAACGAGTGATACCGTTTTGAAACGGGGTCAAGTGTTTCAATACGCGTTTCGGAATGGTGATCGACAGTGATGAAAACGTTTCGAAACGCCTGAGGGCCGTTTCGAAACAGGAGCTTAAAATTCACTGTTTTGACTTGAAACACTTAGAAAAATATTTGAAACACTTTGTTTTTAACTTAGGCATGATCTTAAAATTATATAAGGATATTTTGAGGACTTAAAATTCATTTTGACATTTTCAATTTAGTCCTTAGGTTTTTAGTTATATCAAAATTAAAATATTTGTTTCACAATTTCTAATTTGTGGTTTATTTTGTTCTCATTTTTTGTATGAACATTTAATCCAGGTCATGCCCAATCGAGAAGCTGTTGAGATTGCAAAAAAGACTAAGGATCTGTTGCGAGCAGCTAAACAACTAATGTCCGAGGCATTGAACCGAGACAGTAAAGATGATATCTCCTGTATTGTAGTCCGTTTCAAGGGTTAAGCGCAAAAACGAGAATGCAACGGAAGAACTGTTCCACGGTCGCATACGATTTGGATCAATGGTTATAGCCATTGATTTAATTTTATTCAAAAAATTAGTGTTGGGTTATAGCCATTATATAATTTTCTAGGGTTTTAGTTTTATAATTTTTGGGGAATATGGTGAAAAAGAAAAATTTGAAAGTTTGGGGGTTAAATTAGAAATTAATTCCTATAAGGATGATTCAATTCCTATAATCTCGGTTTTGGTTTCATCATAAATAAAACGAGCATTAGAGTAAAAAAGGAGTACCATGTGTTTGTAGCGAACATCCGGAATGCTCAAGAAATACATGATATTCCACTCACTCAAACGGCCGAGATAACGGAATAGGAATCGCTCGGAATTGAGGAAATTAAGATCAATGACACGTTCCTTGCGAATTTCGAAATCCTTGACATAAGAGAATCGAGCACGCATCTCCGAAGTTTTGAGGGATTTCTGAAAAAGCAGAGGAAGATTCGGACGAACGCTCGACTCACCGGTTTGAACGGCCTTGCGCTTTTTGTTAGCTTGATCCGCTATCTAAAAACATTAAGCAAGTATGTTTTAAAATTAAGTGTATGCATTGATATTTAAAATCAATCCAATAATAAATCTCACTTAGGTTTTTGAAAACAAAATTAAAAAAAAACAGTTTTAAAAAAATACGACTGAAAAATTTTATATTCGAATCAAAAAATTTGAGATTTGGAAAAAATTTTACAAGATATTGAAAACACACAAATAAAAACATATAATTTATACAAAAATAAAATTTTCTAACCTAAGATTCGAACATAAATTGAAAGAAAAAGAAAAAAGGAAAAAATTACCTTAGTTTGGGATTTTGGATGATTTGATTAAAATCCTTGCACAATGTTGATGAACCTTGCTTAGACTCGAGTTTTAGAGTAAAACCCCTCACAATTTTGTGAAAATCAATGAGTTTGAGAGGGTATTTATAGAGAGGGAGGCGGTTTAGGGTTTTAAGAGTTTTAATGAAAAGTGAATTTTAACATTAAAAGCCCTAAATAAAGCAATCCGCGATGCCGTTTCGGAACGGTCAAGACCGTTTCGAAACAGGGCGGCTAGGGTTTTGACCGTTTTGAGACCATAGGCTGACCGTTTCGATACGGTGTTGACTGTATCGAAACCCGTTTGACCCGTATCAGAACCCATTGCGATACACCCCTTGGCAGTAGCAAAAACGTTTCGGAACGCTTTTGAGGCGTTTCGAAACGCCCTTCTCTCAGAACAGGATTTAAGGTATCCGTATCGAAACAGGGCCACCCGTTTTGATACACCTAGGCCTGGAAGTGCAGATGAGGCTCTAAAAGTGCAGAAAAATGAAGTTTTAAGAGGCCTAACATGCATAAATGTTATGAATGAGCAGGCAAAACATATTCAAGCATAAACATACTCCCCCTAACTATAGGCATGGATGAAATTAGGAGTTTAAACACATCAACATGGCATTTCACAAAATCAAGCATATTTAAGCACAAAAGAGGTCCTAAAAGGTCAAGATAGGCTAGCTAGACCTAACTCTCTCCTAAGGGACCAAAAACGCTCTTTGTCTAAAGGTTTTTTAAATATGCCCGCTAATTGATTCAAGGTGTCTACATACTCTATAACCACATCTTCCTTAAGAACATGATCTCTAATGAAATGATGCCTTATTTCTATATGTTTGGTTCTAGAGTGTTGGATGAGATTTTTTGTTAAACAAATAGCACTAGAGCTGTCACATTTTAGGGGTATGATTTCAACTTTAATTCAATAATCTAAGAGTTGTTGCTTCATCCAAAGGACTTGAGCACAACAACTCCCTAAGGATATGTACTCGGCTTCGGTGGTAGATAAGGCTACATTATTTTGTTTCTTAGAGAACCAAGATATGAGCATACTACCTAAGAATTGGCAAGTTCTCGAAGTACTTTTCCTATCAATTTTGCAACCCCCATAATCCGCATCCGAGTAAGCATGAAGGTTGAAGGTAGAGTCTCTAGGGTACCAAAGACCTAAACAAGGAGTGTCTCTAAGATACCTAAAGATCCTCTTAACGGCTATAAGGTGAGACTCTCTAGGACTAGCTTGAAACCTAGCACACAAGCAAACACTAAACAAGATATCCGGTCTACTTGCGTAAGGTAAAGCAAAGATCCAATCATAGAGCGATAAAGCTTAGAGTCAACACACTTACCTCCTTCATCTTTGTCAAGCTTTGTAGATGAGCTCATAGGAGTGGCTTGAGGCTTTGCATTCTCCAAGCCAAACTTTTTAAGCATATCCTTTATGTATTTTTCTTGGTTGATGAAGGTGCCATCCTTCTTTTGCTTGATTTGGAGTCCCAAAAAGAATGAGAGCTCCCCCATCATGCTCATCTCAAATTCACCTTGCATTAACTTAGCAAACTCTTGACAATGACATTCATTAGTAGAACCAAAAATAATATCATCAACATAATTTTGAACTACTAAGATGTCATTTTTATACATTTTTATAAAAAGTGTAGTGTCCACCTTACCTTTTTCAAATCCTTTTTCAATCAAAAAATTTGAAAGCCTTTCATACCAAGCTCTAGGAGCTTGTTTTAAACCATGGAGAGCTTTGGTAAGTTTGAAAACATGATTTGGAAATTTTGAATCTTCAAAACCCGGTGGTTGTTCCACATACACTTCTTCATTTATAAAACCATTTAAAAATGCGCTTTTAACATCCATTTGAAAAGGCTTGAAATTATGATAACATGCATATGCAAGCAACATCCTAATGGCTTCCATTCTAGCTACGGGTGCATAGGTTTCATCAAAATCTATTCCCTCTTCTTGAGTGTAACCTTGTGCTACAAGTCTAGCTTTATTTCTCACAATGTTACCACTCTCATCTAGTTTGTTCCTAAAGACCCATTTAGTTCCTATTGTAGATTGATTACTAGGCCTATCAACTAATGTCCATACATTACTTCTCTCAAATTGATTTAACTCTTCTTGTATAGTCATAATCCAAAAATCATCTTTCAATGCTTCTTTTATATTTTTAGGCTCTATGCATGAGATAAATGCAACATGGTTCATTAATTTAAGAGAAGAACGAGTGGTTACCCCCTTGGATGGATCACCCAAGATTTCACCATCTTTGACATAGTTCAACTCCCTTGGGTAGCTCACTTCCTTTTCCACAATAGCCAAGTCCTTCAAGGCTTCAAGAGGTGGATCTTGTGTGTCTTCTTCTTTTGTTGGAATCTCATCCTCCTTTGAAGTTTGACCTCCATCAAAGGCATTTATGATTCCTACATCATCATCATCACAAGAATCCTTCCTAGGAATGAGGTTATCATCGAATACAACATGAATAGATTCTTCTACTACTAAAGTTCTTTTGTTAAATACTCGATAGGCTTTAGAGGTTAAAGAGTAACCTATAAAAATGGCTTCATCACTTTTTGCATCAAATTTACCTAAGTTATCTTTTCCATTATTTAAAATAAAACACTTGCACCCAAAAGGGTGAAAATAGCTAATGTTAGGCTTTTTAGATTTTAAAATCTCATAAGGTGTTTTCTTTAAAATTGGCCTAATCATTACTCGATTTACAATATAACACGCGGTGTTTGTGGCTTCCGCCCAAAAATATTTAGGTAAATTATTTTCACAAAGCATAGTTCTAGCCATTTCTTGTAAAGTTCTATTTTTCCTCTCAACTACCCCATTTTGTTGAGGAGTTCGAGGAGCCGAAAAATTATGGCTAATACCATTTTCATTCAAAAATTCTTCAAACCCTAAATTTTGAAACTCGGTTCCATGATCACTTCTAATATGTGAAATTCTAAGTTCAAGATCATTTTGGGTTAATTTTGAAAATGTGATGAATTTTTCCAAAGCATCATCTTTAGTACTTAAAAAGAGAACCCAAGTAAATCTAGAAAAATCATCAACTAGCACAAAAGCATAAGATTTACCACCCAAACTCATAGTCCTAATTGGCCCAAATAAATCCATGTGAATTAATTGTAAGCATCTACTAGTAGAAACATCATTAATGGATTTAAAGGAAGACCTATGTTGTTTACCCTTTGAGCATGCATCACAAATTTTATCATTTGAGAACTTTATTTTGGGTAAACCTCTAACTAGATTTAGAGAGACTAATTTTTCTAAAACACTTATGCTAGAATGTCCTAGCTTCCTATGCCACAACCATGCATCATTTTCATTTTGAGCAACTAAGCATGCATGAGATGTATGTATGTCATCTAAATGCACCATGTATATGTTTCCTATGCGATGACCTATGAGCATAATATTATTAGATTTAATGTCTACAATTTTGCAACCATTTTTATCAAATAAAACATTAAATCCTTTATCACACAATTGACTTATGCTCAATAAATTATGTTTAAGACCATCGACATATAAGACATTTTCAATAAGAATGGTAGAGTGATTACCTATGGAGCCAATACCTTTAATGTGACCTTTGGAGTTGTCACCAAATGTTACTACTCCTCCACTTTTTGGCTTTAAATCCATGAATCGAATCTTGTCTCCGGTCATGTGCCTCGAGCATCCACTATCAAGGTACCATGAGTTTTGACTTTGTGCTTTGGCCTTGTAGCAATGCTCCCCCTACAAACAAAGATATTAAACCTTGGTTTTTGGTACCCAAATCATTTTGGGTCCATGAGTGTTAGCTCCCAAAACCTTGGTTCCCTTAGGAATCCAAGATGACATAACAATAATATTATTAGATTTAACAAGTTCCTTAGGAACCCATACACTTCTAATTCTTTTAGTTCTACTATGTCTAGGATAGCTACCTTGTTTGTAGTAGTTAGTCTTTTTCTTAGGATGGTGTGTTCTAGATGATTCTCCTACTTCATGCTTAGCACTACCAACATTTTTTAAAGACTTCTTGAGCTCATTTAGCTCACCCAACACCTTTTGGTGTTCACAATTACATTGAGACAAAAGATTATTAAGATCAACATTTTCATCTTGAAAAAATTTAAGTTCATCTTTTAACCCTAAAATCTTTTTAACAAATTTAGAATTAGCTTGAGTAAGTGAGTCATTTTTCTCATTTAGTTCTTGAATAATCTTTTTATTCCTAATGACCGACTCCTTATACTTCTCAACTAATTCATCATATACCTCTTGTAACTCATCATATGCATCATTTAATTCTTCATATGAAAAATCTAAAGTAGATGAGTTAGAGGTTACCATGGAGGAATCTTCCTCAAGTGCCATGAGACAAAGGTTAGCCACTTCTTGTTCGTCATCCTCCGATGACTCCTCATCACTCCAAGTAGCAAGTTTGACTTTGAGCTTTTTCCTCTTCTCAAAGCCCTTCTTCTTGAGTTGAGGGCACTCCGAACGTATGTGGCCGGGTTGTTTGCACTCAAAGCAAATGATTGGATCCTTTCCATCTTCCTTGTTCTTGCTTTTGAAGTCCATCTTCCTTTGGATTTTTCTTCCCCGGTTGGACCTCATAAAGCGTGAGAATCGTTTGGCTATCATAGCCAATTCTTCAAGTTCATCCTTCTCACAAGATGAGCTCTCATCATGTTGTGAAGCTTTAGCCTTGAGAGCTATTCCCATCTTCTTCTTCTTCTCAACTTCAAGTTTCTCTACTCTTTTCTCTTCTTTCTTTTTCTCATCTTCCCTTCCTTGCTTCATGATCTCATGAGTAAGGAGAGAACCCACAAGCTCATCAAGCTTCAAAGTCTTCAAATTCTTTGATTCGATGATAGCGGTTCTCTTCCCATCCCAAGACTCGGGAAGTGAATAGAGTAGCTTCTGGACAAGCTTGTCTTCCGGTATGATCTCTCCATAGCCTTTTAGACCATTGACAATCGTAGAGAATCGATCAAACATCTTTGACACCGTCTCATCGGGCTCCATTTTGAAATTTTCATAACTAAGATTGAGAAGTCCAATCTTAGTTTCTTTGACATCATTGGTGCCTTCATAAGTGGTCTCAAGAGTGTTCCACACTTCCTTGGCACTTTTAATTGATGAGACCTTTGAGTAGATGTCCGGACCGAAAGCACAAAATAGCATGTGGAGAGCTTTATCATTGACTTGAATCTTTTTCCTCTCCTCTTCACTCATCTCCAATTTCTTCTTTAGCACCATCTTGCCTTCACCGTCTTGCTTCAATGGTATGTA
Source organism: Hibiscus tridactylites (assembly GCA_958450335.1). Lineage (NCBI taxonomy): Eukaryota > Viridiplantae > Streptophyta > Magnoliopsida > Malvales > Malvaceae > Hibiscus > Hibiscus tridactylites. The sequence continues at coordinate 71,210,825 of OY288280.1, forward strand.
TGGCCCATCCTCAATGACATCCCACACAAGATAGTCACTTGACTTGATGAATAAACGCATTTTATTCTTCCAAAAGGAATAGTTATCACCGTTGAAGAAGGGAGGCTTTGTGGTTGATTGTGACTCGTACATGCCGAAACCGGAGGTTGATGCCATCTCTTGATATATTGATGATCACACTCTTCCAAGGATCTCCTCTTGTGGTTGTTAATCCTCAAAGAGTTAAGCTCTGATACCAATTGTTGAGTGGATCGCAAGATTGATATTTACCAAGAGGGGGTGAATTGGAAATTTAAAGGTTTTGAGGTGGAATTTGCAAATTGAAAATTGATGGACAAGAGATTTAGAGTGGTTCAAGTTCCAAATGAACTCTACATCCACTACCTTAGCTTCACTAAGGATTTGCAACAATTCCATTAAATTGATCTTCCCCTTTTCTAGGACAAGGAGGCAACCCTTTACAATTTCGGTTGATTTTTCTACCCAAAAATCAACACAATCCTCACACAAGTGAACAAAGGAATTTAATGGCTAATTAGATATCTCTCAATACAAATAATAGCCCAAATACAAGCACTCAACCCAATTGAACAAGATATGAATAAAAATCACAATTGGGGTTTTAAACAAAGTGGGATTTTTGCACAATTGCTTGGATTTGATGTTTGGATGTTTTCTTTAGGATCAATAGTTGTTGCTGATGCTTTTGGGTGTCTCTTTTATACCTTCTCATTGATTTCTAGCCGTTTGAGTGGTTGGGAACATAAATGGAGCCGTTAGAACCCTCTCTTGCCACCATAAATGCAGTCTGCATCAACTCGTTTCGAAACACGGGGTACCTGTTTCAGAACGGACTAAAATAGAAAGAGCCGTTGGGGTGCATTTAAGAGCCCGTTTCGAAACGCCTTAGGGCCGTTTCGGAACACTTTTGCCACTGTCAAGGGTCGTTTCGGAACGGTCTTAGCCCGTTTCGAAACGCCTTAACGATTTTTAGAAATTCAGTTAAAAACACATAACGGTCATATTTTTTAAATTCAACTTAAGACCTGTTTCGAAACGATATGGATCCGTTTCGAAACGGATTTGCTACTGTCAAGGGTCATTTCGGAACAGCCTTGATATGTTTCGAAACACCCCTTTTTATCTTTAAAAAATCAGCAAAATATTGCAACCGTTAGCCCTTTTTAAATCAAATATGAAGAACAGTTTTGAAACGAGTGATACCGTTTTGAAACGGGGTCAAGTGTTTTAATACGCGTTTCGGAATGGTGATCGACAGTGATGAAAACGTTTCGAAACGCCTGAGGGCCGTTTCGAAACAAGAGCTTAAAATTCACTGTTTTGACTTGAAACACTTAGAAAAATATTTGAAACACTTTGTTTTTAACTTAGGCATGATCTTAAAATTATATAAGGATATTTTGAGGACTTAAAATTCATTTTGACATTTTCAATTTAGTCCTTAGGTTTTTAGTTATATCAAAATTAAAATATTTGTTTCACAATTTCTAATTTGTGGTTTATTTTGTTCTCATTTTTTGTATGAACATTTAATCCAGGTCATGCCCAATCGAGAAGCTGTTGAGATTGCAAAAAAGACTAAGGATCTGTTGCGAGCAGCTAAACAACTAATGTCCGAGGCATTGAACCGAGACAGTAAAGATGATATCTCCTGTATTGTAGTCCGTTTCAAGGGTTAAGCGCAAAAACGAGAATGCAACGGAAGAACTGTTCCACGGTCGCATACGATTTGGATCAATGGTTATAGCCATTGATTTAATTTTATTCAAAAAATTAGTGTTGGGTTATAGCCATTATATAATTTTCTAGGGTTTTAGTTTTATAATTTTTGGGGAATATGGTGAAAAAGAAAAATTTGAAAGTTTGGGGGTTAAATTAGAAATTAATTTTTTTAAGTAACAAAGACTAACGGCCGAGGGACCAAAATAGAAACGATTCTAAACGTAAGTGACCAGAATAATCTTTTTTGAATTCTGGTGACCAAAATAGAACACACCCTAAACGAAAGGGACCACTGGTGAAGATTACCCTTTTATGAATTACAAGATGCCTATGTCGTTTTGGTTTTAGAATTTAAAAATCACATTTTAAAAAACAAGAAAGTGATTTCAAATTTGAAAATTCAAAATGACTTGATTTCTAAAACCAAAATTGAACTTGAAGCAAAACTCAATGAGTTTGAACAAAAATGTTTTGATTTACAAAATTTGGTTCATAAAGTTCAAGAAGAAAAATATTTGATTTCCAAAGAGCTTGAAAAGAAAAATAATGTTGGAAAATCAAATTTTTATGTTAGACAATCTAGTGCCCCTAGATTTGTAAATGGTAAAGTTTTTAGAATTATTTGGGTCCCAAAAGGACTAAGTACTCTAAAAAGGATGAAATTGAAAAATGGATTTCTAAGGGGACTAAATTTTGTGCTACTAACGTCTATGGATCCAAAGCAATTTGGATACCAAAAATTACTTGATTGTCTTATGATAGGTGTGATGAAGATTGATCAACAAGTCAAAAATTGAGAGGGAGCTTCATGCACACAAGGAAGAACACTTAAAGAAGGAAGGCTTAACATCCTCTCTTGGATTCAAGTATTGGTAAAATCTAGTTGTTTTTGTTTGGTTAATTTGATTTATTTTATTTTAATTCAACTAGATTATCATGTGTTGAACTAACATCTTTTGATGATACTTCGAGTAAGGGGGAGTTATTTTAAAACCAAAAATCCTTATTTGGGTTAATTACTTTTAACCTCATAAGTTATTTTAAACTTAAAGTCACTTAAATTCTTTTTGATATAACAAAAAGGGGGAGAGTTTGGTTTGAAAAATTGCCTTTTCAAATGATTAAGGGGAGCTTTATCTAACTTTTAAAATTTTCATCTCTTATTCAAAATTTTAAACTTTAAAAGGGAGAATCTTAAACAATTTTTCAAGTTGGTTTTATTATATCAAAAAGGTGGAGATTGAAGAACTAATGTTTTGATATAATAATTGAAAAATAGTTTTGGACTAAATTGAAATGATTTCAAAAGTGCCTTTAAGTCCAAACAACTTAAAAATATGTTTGAGGATTTTTTTAAAGAGGTTTTGAAGTGTTTTGTAAACCCAAACTTCACAAAACCACCAGGTGTTTCGAAACACCCTTAGGCGTTTCGAAACAACCATTCACAGTTTCAAAACGTTTCGATAAAACTCTACCTGTTTCAAAACGGGCTTTAATCTGGGTGAGAATTTTGCATAGCGTTTTGATACGGCCCCACCGTTTCGATACGCCTATGAGGCAAAACCCCAACGGTCAAATCCCCAACGACTATTTCCCAACGACATTTTAAATTGCAGGACGTTTCGATACGGGAATCAACGTTTTGATACGACCGTTTTGATACGGTCAAGGTTGTTCCGAAACGGGTGCTGCATCAGACTGCAACGACACTTTCTATTTCAGGGATGTTTCGAAACGGGGCCGAGTATTTCGAAATGGGGAGTTGCAAAACTGCATTTATGGTGGGAAATAAAGTCTCCAACAGCTCCAATTCAACCCTAACGGCTAGTAACAGCTACAAACTCAATTAGGAGTACAAAAGGGACCTCCAAGCATCAAGAGAAGGCTAATGCTTCAATTGTCAACAACACTATGATCAAGAATTTGTCTTAGGGCTTTATAGTTCAATTTATTGTATAGACAACACTTGTGAGCCTAATTTTCAAATTTGCTCAAGTGTTTAGGTTTGGGTGAGAGCTTTAATTGTGCAAACATATACCTTCAAGAGAGATTTCAGTTTGCTAAGTCTTTCTCATGTAAGAGAGTGTTTGATCAAGCTTTGGGTAGAAAGCTTGATCGGTGTAACGGTTTCCTCCTAATCTGAAAAAAGGGGATGAAATTCTTAGTGAATTTATTTGGAAATCCTTAGTGGGAAGCTAAGGTAGTGGATGTAGACCTTGGTTAGAAGGTTGAACCACTATAAATCCTTGTGTCAATTGCCTATCTTTCTATTCCCACAAAAACACCCAAATATTCAATCTTCTCCGAACATGGCAAACACATCAGTTGAAGGAATCGAGCATCATAAAACTCAACAAGATGGAGTAAGGCCTTGTAATCTTGTGCTTAGCTAAAACGTTTTAAGCTAGTGAGTAGGGAATCAGTACGGGCTTTGATTCTACCAGTATGTTATTCAACTTCGTATTGATACAGGTTGACCCGTATCGGTACTTACGAAATTTAAGATTCTTAGTAAGCAATTTTAGTATCGGTATGTGTGTGAGTATCGGTACTTGAAGGTACCATACCAATACTCGTGTTCAAGTACCGATACCCGATAAGTTAAATAATCTATAAATGTTAATTAAAAATGGAAATTGATGTGTGCAGTTAATAACTTAATTAATGCCTGAATTAATGGGTAATATGGATTAATGGAGACAATTAATGAGAATAATTATGTACTCCTCCATAATGATTTAACAACTTGATAATGTAAAATTAATGATATAATATCGATTAGCAACAATATGGAGATTCTTAGGACCACATTGCTTGTATGCCTAGTAGCCATTTAATTGGTTGAGTCGATGATTGATAGGATCTGATACCCAGAGAGAGTGTGTTGCAACACCATGGTTAGAAATATCGAATGTACGTTCCCAACACTTTGTGTCCTCGGGCCTCATTCAAAGTGATATTGAATGTACGTTTCCGACGTTGTGTGTCCCTGAGCCTCATTCGAAGATACTCGATGTGGGATTCCGAGTATAGAGTGTATGTTCCCACTGATGTGAATCCTTGGGCCTCACTCTAAGTGTACTTTCCCGATTCTATGTGTCCCCAGGCCTCACTCCATGTTTGTAGTCTTGCTTTGTGTGCTTTTCCCCGAATGATATGGTAAGATCTCGGGTATGGTTGGGTCTTGTGTGCCATGTGTGATGACTTGCATGATAAGAACATGTGTTTAGGCAACTAGTGGTAGCGCCACATGTTTATTATTCTCACCTTATTACTCGTACTAGCTTGCATGCTTATATTTATGATTATCATGAAGTATAGTAGAGTAGATGTGTATCATTGAGCTTTGTAAGCTCAGCACTCGAAATTGTTTCTTGTGTAGGTTGGTAGATCTATCGGGAAATCGATGAGCACTATCAGTACGTGATTCCAGCAAGTGGTGATTGCTAGAGTATGATACTTGTATTTAGTGGGTCATGTATTCATAGGACATTGCCAAGTGAAGTCTGTAAATATTTTATAATATTTGAACCTTTTTAAATGTAAGTTGTTAAAATGATAACTCGCATATTTTTTTAAATAAAATGATAATTTTTTCAATACGAATAATTTTAATTTTATGGTTTAATATCGATTTAAATTTTTAACGGGTCGAGTCAACGACACAATGTGGCGTTTCGGATCCTCAAGTTGGATCAGAGTGTTACATTACGTTATGTGGTAATTGTAATTATAAAATTATCATTTTCACACTTCACATAAAAATTATAAAATCATTTTCATTTTAATTATCAAATGCGTTTAAAAATTAGATTAATGAAGATATTAGTAAGTTTTAGATAATTGAAATTTTGAAATTTTCCACGAATTATCAAATAGGGTCTTAAGTTTAAACAGTAATTTTCTAATTTAAACCAAATCATTTTACTTTAATTACCGTTTATTAATTAAAATGTTCTAAAAATTATATATTTTAAAGGAATTTTAGATAAGCTCAATCCCAATCCAATGTACATAAAATAAAAATAAAAGGTAAAGTAAATAAATTTTCACTAATTTAAGAAAAAATTGAGTTTTTGATAACTGAAGTTTTAGAAATTATAAAATATCATTAAATTTATTAAATTGTTACATAATGATCACTACACATTATAAAATAGTGATAAATTTTGATAAATTTAAGGACCATTTGTAACAGTTTGATAAGTTTATTGACCATCTTATAAAGTTTGATAAAATTTAGTGACCATTTTATAACAATTAGATAAGCTTAATGATCATTTTATGATTTTCAAAACTTCAGTACTAAAAAAATCATTTTTATTTAATTGGTGGCCATTTGTATATTTTGTATCAATAAAAGGATGAGTGTCAATTGAGAGCTTTTAGCCGCATGCTCTAAATGTTGTTGACATTTGTATACTTCACCCAATCTTAAAATCTGTTACCAGTTTAGAAAATGGACCTTTTTACTTGGGATTAGCAAAATGTGACTCGAAAAAATTGAAAATTTTGACTCGATACGAAGAAACTCGACTTGACACAAATCTTAATTTCATAAACTCAACTTAAAAATTTCAAATAAAATTTGAGTTATAAAATGATACTCAAATTAACACAAAATTTTAGTAATTGATGGACCGATTTTTAAGTATGAGTTGAATCACTCAACCTTGTATGATATATGTATATCACATATGAAAACAATGTAAAGAAATATATATGTATATCGCATATGATTATAAGAAATTGTTTAAATTGAAACCAATTAGTACTATAACATTATAAATATTTACAATTAAATTTGAACATAAACTCGAACAACTTGACTCGACTAAAAAAATTCAAATCAAGTTTGAGTTATAAAATAAGACTCATTAACCCGAATAACTATAAAAATTAAATTTGAACAGAAACTCAAACAACTTGACTCGACTCAAAAAAAATTTCAAATTAAATTTGAGTTATAAAATAATACTCCTTAACCCGAATAACTCAAAAAAAAATTTACTTGACATAATAGAATGCTCAACCTACTTTCTATATAGTAGAACGATAAATTTAATATGAACTTACAATAATAAATGCCCTCAAAACTCGATCCAAATTAATCGGTCAATAAATCAGACACGAGTGGTTAAAATAATTGGCCCCAAATTACGAGGTCATAGAATTTTAAAATTTAAAATTGGCGTAAACTACATAAATGGTCATCAAACTTTTAGGGTAGATTCATTTTGGTCACTATACTTTTAAAATATTTGATAAGGTCACCCAATTTTTAGTTCGCATTCGATAAGGTCACCCAATTTTTAGTTCGCATTCGATACGGTCCCTCCCGTTAACTCTCGTTAAATTTCACGTTAGTTTTGTGTTTTTCCTTAATAAAAAAGGGGTAAACTACATCAAACATCACCCAACTTTCTTCTCACTCCTATTTTGGTCACTAGAGTTTAAGAATTTAATAAATTAACTTTTGAATTGTTCATATTTTGGTCACACTAAAATGACATGATTATACAAATAAAAAAAATTGATTAATCTTTTAAAAAAGGCTTAATACAAAAATAGGTGCCCAAAGTATGCCTTTTATGAACTTTAGGTGCCTAAAGTATTTTTTTTGTAAAAATAGGTGCCCAAAGTTTCAAAAGTTAGAATTTTAGGTGCCTACCGTTAATGAGTATTAAAAAAGTGTTAACCAATCAATGCTTGACATGTGGCACAAATTTATTTTTATTTTTTAAAAGAAAAACACCCAAATTTTCAAAATTTCAAAAAATCCCAAAATTTTAAAACTTTTACAAACCAACCCCCAAATTCCTAAAAATTCCCAAACACAATCCCCCTAAATCACCACCGTTTCTGTCGTCGGTTGCCTCGTCTGGAGCACACCCATGTGGTCGCCAGACCAAGGCGGCCATTTCTCCTAACATGGTGTCGCCAGAAAAGGCGAACGATGTGCCAGCCGAACGTTGATTTCGCTTTCGGCATTCGACGTTCATCTACACGCTGTTTCCGACGACGCCGTGTTGGGGGAAATGGCCGCCTTGGTCCGGCGACCACATGTGTGTGCTCAGGTGCGGCGACCAGCAGCGGAAGGGGCAACGATTTAGGGATTTGGGTTTGGGTAATTTTAGGGTTTTGGTGGTTGATTTGTAAAATTTTCAAAATTTTGAGATTTTCTGAAAATCTGATTTTTTTTATTTTAATTTTGAAAAAAATAAATTAAATATGCCATGTGTCAAGCATTGATTGGTTATAGATTTTTTAACACTCATTAACGGTAGGCACCTAAAATTATAACTTTAGAAACTTTAGACATCTATTTTTACAAAAAAATACTTTAGGCACCTAAAGTTCAAAAAATGCATACTTTGGGCACCTATTTTTTATTAAGCCTTTAAAAAATTCAGGTAATGATTTTTTTACTTTGCTTATTAAATTTACCATATTACCGTATTTGATTTTTTAGTAAGCAAAGTAAAAACAATATTACTCGAATCAAATATTGCAATTAATCGATCAATCGATTATCCAATTTAATTGGTACAATATAAGATCGAGAATTGAATAATCTGAATTTAGCAATTAATCAAAATAATCTTTAAGGAATAATCGAACCAGATTTCAGTACCAAAATAAAATAATTTATTTTAAAAATTTGTACAGAAATCGGGTTTGATTAATCCTTAAAAATTAGTTTGGTTAATTGCTAAATTCAGATTATTCGATCTTATATTGTACCAATTAAATCAGATAATCGATTGACCGGTTAATTTAAATATTTGATTCGAGTAATATTTTTTACTTTGTTTATTAAAATATCAAATACGATAATATGGAAAATTTAATAAGCAAAGTAAAAAAATCATTACCCGGATTTTTTTAAAAGATTAATCAAAATTTTCTATTTGTATAACCATGTCAATGTCATTTGAGAGTGGCCAAAACAATATGAACAATTCAAAAGTTAATTTATTAAATTATTAAACTTTGGTGACCAAAATAGGAGTGAGAAGAAAGTTGGGTGATGATTGATGTAGTTTACCCCTTTTTTATTAAGGAAAAACACAAAACTAACGTGATATTTTATAGGAGTTAACGGGAGGGACCCTATCGAATGCGAACTAAAAGTTGGGTGACCTTATCGAATGCAGACTAAAATTTAAGTGACATTATCGAATATTTTAAAAATATGATGACTAAAATAAATCTACCCTAAAAGTTCGGTGACTATTTATGTAGTTTACCCTAATTATGGTTTCTTGCCACATCATAGATGCGATATGTTTTATTTTAGGGGTTAATTGATGAAATCAATTAAGGGTGATTTTCTAATAAAAAATGATGATAACCCAAATAAATGGAGATTAACAAACAAAAAATAGATGATAAGGATGGTCATGGGTCGAGTTTTTTTCGATCCGTACTCAACCCAAAAATGAAGTACTTCCCCCTAAATCTAACCCAATTTGACATATTATGATGTCATATTTAATTCGAATCCGGCCTGAATTTTAGAGTAGAAACCTTAATCTGAACTCGACCCGATATTAATATTTTTTTCATTTTTATTCGATAAAATAGGGAGTTAATTAAAAAAATACAAATAGAGGAGGCATTATAATAATTATTTTGTTTTTATTAGACAAAATAAGGAGATAATTAAATATATATATATATATATAGGGTTGGGATCAACTTACACCGTGTAAAACTCTTTAAGTTTTACACCTTTTTTGGATCGTTGGATGGGGGAAATGGATGGTTGAGATTAACTCCGTGTTTTTAATTCCCAAGTGATAATCTTCACATATTTTACTGTTAATCTTATCCATCCGTTTCACTCATCCAACGATCCAAAAAAGGTGTAAAACTTAGAGAGTTTTACACGGTGTAATTTGATCCTATCTCATATATATTTCAGGCCGGGTCAGATATTGTTCACCTCAAACTCAAATCCGACCCAACCCGACACTATTTTAAAAAACTCAACTCGACATTTCACCAATTTTTTATATAAAACTCGACCCTATAAGGCCGGGTTGGATCCCGACAGGTCTAGGTCAAATGACTATCCCTAATTGATAACATATTTTGTATAATTTATCAGAACAATATAAATCTTAAATAAAGTCGTTTAGTTTTGGGGTAAATGTTTAGTTAAGGGTTTATAATTTAAGGTATAAGATTTAAAGTTTAAAGTTTAATTTTTAGGTTTAAAGTTAAAAACTTATGATTTAAATTTTATAATATAATATGAAAGCTTCAAGCTGTGTGTCAAAATTTTAATCAAAATAAATAAAGATAAAATGAACATTTAAATGAATAAAAATCTTAAAAAATACAACTTCCTGACACATGACAAGCATGATCGCATCGGCAATTTCTTCACGTGACGAGCATCAAATATGAAAAATTATATTATGAATCTTTTTTATTTTGTTATTTTTATCTCAATTAATAAAATTATTTATTTTATTAATTTTTTTAATATTATTTTTTATTGTAAATATGTATGTAGATTAACTGAATAAAAAGATATATAAAAAATAATTAAATAAATAATTTCTCATATAAAACCGTATCAAACGACCAAGAAGCATCATATTCAATAGTTTTCTTCACGTGCAGCGCCGTAATTATAATATTACATTAATTTTCTTATTCAAAGTTTCAATTTCAAAGCAATAGTTTCCAACTTTGACTTTATATTCCTTTTCTTCTCCAACTTTTACAAGTAATTAAATTGAATTTGTAGGCAATATTTACTCAATAAATACATCTGTCTAGACTTTAAGTTTCGCAGTCACAAGAAATAACCTATTTTCCTTCAATTTTATGAACAATTGTAAAATTATTTACATATTTACTTGATTTTCAAAAATTAATTTTGAATATATGGAAGTAATTATAGTTACTTTACTATTTTTAATTTGGCTTGATATATTTTCTTGACCAATCAGAACGTATCATGTAATATAATTATTTTATTTTTTTAATTTTCAATTTAATATATTAAAATATTCATTAAATTGATTTTATTTTACCAAAATACCCCCACCCTTCATCATCTTCCCATATCCCCCCATTCACCAAAAGATGATTCCGGTCAAAACGAGTTCATCATCGTTTCAGATACACCGTATTCGCTAACCAAACTCTCATTTTCCCTTCATCGAAATCCAACCACCGATTTTCATCATCGTATTATTCTACCGAGTCAATGGTTGAAACCTAAAGCATTTTTCATTTAGCCTAAAAAGAAACTGCAATAATCTACAAATCCAATCTACTCATTTTTTCCAAAACCTTAAAATTGTAAAAGCAATGGTGGCTAAATGTTCAACCCGCCCACAAGATTTAATCAAAGTTAGAATGCAATTTTAGGGAGAAACCCAAGTTTCTAACACCGTCGTTGAAACCGTCTGACCTTCTTAGCCTTTCAGTCGACCAACGCCGCCTTCACTACTGCCCACCTACTACCATCCTTGTTGGCACATATTGGACCAATTTCGAGTAGAAGACCGACCGATTTCAACATTTCCATCTGATTTAATACCCATAAATTAAAATCTTTTTCTCTTTTTTTCACTGCAAAATTCTCATACCCATCAAAATTTATGCGGAAATTTCAGATGCTTTAAATAAAAGATGAGAGATAAGAAATTCAATTCTCCATTCTCGAAGGAACCAAATGAGAAGAAGATGAAGATAGTCGGAGACAACGTGAGAAAGGGAATGTTGATAGGTGGCTCCAACTGTTGTTAAAGAACACTGAAGAAGAATTGGACAAAGTACATGTAGAGGAAGTGACTGGAGCGGATGAAATTTATTGGGTATGGGTATGGTGGTCGGTGGTGGTGACCACGATGGTCGGCGGTGGCAACATCATCGGGAAAAAAGAGTTTTCCCATCGTATCCACAACAACAATCATAGTTATGGCCACAGCGTCACCTGAAGGTGAACTGTCGACACCATTGATCGGAGAAAGAGGATGGGGGAAAAGGATAAGGGGTGGGTTTGGGGAAAGAGGAGGTGGTATTTTGGTAAAATAAAACCAATTTAATGAATATTTAAAATATTTATTTATTAAATATGTTAAAATATTTATTAATTTAATTAATTTCTTAAAACACCCAAAGTACCCCCATCTCTTCTTCTCAATTTTCCAATGTTGCATCGAGATAAAAAAAAGGGTGGGGATCCATAAAGTTCTCATGCTTTCTCCAAACCATCAGTCTGACTTGATCTCCGACCACCACTCTGCCGTGGTGTGCACCGCCCACCGCATCTGAACCGCCGACATACGCCGATCAAGACCCGATCCCCCACTCGCCTCTGTTCCTCACTGTTTATCATGAGAATCATTGGGAAGGTTCGACAGGAACCCAAACCCATCCTCCTCGGTTTTGCAACGATCCCAGACAGCTTCATCGTCCGTGTGAGACACGACCACCGGACCTGAACTCCTCGCACCGCGGCGAGCAAAGCCCAGTCAAACATTAGTCGACCGATCTCCGTTTGAAGGTCTCCAGAATTTGAGAAAAAAATTCAGTTTTCACGTGTTTTAATCGTTCTCCACCGATCAAGGCGGCGATGGTCGACATCGGGAGGCTGAGAAGAGCAGCGACGACGAGCTTGAAAGATTCCACCATGTGGAGTAACCTTTTTGAGGTGCCTTGGTCGGATCTGGCATTGGTTCATATTGAATGCGAGGATGAAGATTTTTATTGTTTATGCTAAGATTTGTTTCCATTTTTGCTTGAATTTTTATCTTGTGGGTGGGTGGTGCCAGTAGTTTTGTTTTGTTGCAGAAAAGGTCGGGCCTTTGGTGCCTGAGATTGGTGGTTTTCGGCTGCAAAATCAACACTGGGAGTGAGGGAAAACAAAGGGGGAAGGAGATGATGATGGATGAAGATGGGGTATTTTGGGTGTTTTAGGAAATTAATTAAGTTAATGAATATTTTAATATATTTATTTTATTTTAAAATTTAAAAATCAATAAAGAAAATGATGTGGCGCGTTTTGATTGGTCAAAAGAATTTTTTTAACGATGGGAGGCAATATGGGTAACGGTAAAAAATGTTAGGGGGCAAAAGTAGTCAAAATGAATTTTAGGGACAAGTTGAAAAAACATGTATAATTTAAAGAGAAAAGTGTATTAAACCATGTTAATTTAATAATATTTGACTTTTTAAACCTTTTCATTCTTTAAACTTCAAGTAAAAATAAATATTATCAGTTTTTCTTTAGTATAATATTGGTTGTCTTTATTAAAACTCAAAAGAAACCATATGTCTAAACACATAGTCGAAAAGTGAAGAGGCGACATAAAAAAAAGAAATACAGCAAAACTAAACACACAGATGGCAACCAACGGTCCAAACTTTCCTAAAACCAGCAAGGCAAAATGAAACAATCCAAGGCGCAAAGAGGAGTAGAGAAAATCAAGAAGATAAAGCCTATAAGCAAAAGAAGCTGGGAATTTACTGAAGCTTAAGGGGGATCAATGGTTCGTCGATCAGCATCCACAAACCTCACCACTGTAAGAGGAACCACTTCCACCCAAAAAAGATCTATGGAGTTCAAGGAAGAGGATCTGGCTAGGGCATGTGCTGATTGATTTTCACTCCAATGGGTGAAAGAAAACCGACATGTATGAAGATTTCGGGTCAATCCTTGAGCTTCCTAAATTAGAGCGCTGATGACCGAGAGATCCGGTACGGCGAAATTCATTTTCTTTATTATCGACAACGAGTCGCCTTTAAAAATAACCGAGTGAAAACCCAGATCATCAGCCAGCGAGATAGCATGTATCAGGGCCAACGCTTCAGCCGCAAATTGAGATTGAACACAATCAGCCTTGCGACGACAAGCCCCTAAAACTTTTCCTTGTTCATCACGAATAATCACACCCGACTATGAGGTACTTGAGGCAGCACAAAATTTCGTGTCAAAATTGGCTTTAACAAAAGGGATGGATGGTGTCGTCCAAGCTTTCGCAGAGGGGAGGGAGGACCCTGTATCCGAGCCGGTAATGATCTCAATTAAGTGCACAAAGATTGAACAAAGGTAACTGTTTCTTTCCGTGTCTGTTGGAAAACTCTCATGAACATTCTTATTTCGTGCATACCATATGGCCTAAATAGTTAACAAAATTTTAGCATGCTTGTGTTGCGGTGTATGAACAAATAACCAGGATAGCCACTCTTTAAAGTAGAATTGCAAGATATCAAGAGGCCAAGTATATCCCGGCTGAGACCAAATCAACTTAGCATTAACGCAATCCCGAATGGCATGGGTAATATATTCAATAGTTTAGGAGCATAAATGACGTAAAAGTTAGGGGCTATCCTCTTAATAGATAGATTCATCTTAGTAGGAGCATAGTTGTGAATGAACTTCCATACATGAAGTTTGGATTTATGAGGGCATTCAGCTGCCCAAAGTGTCCTATACATCGTCTTATCAGATGGAGACGCAAGTCTCGATCCTAAAAGAATCTGATAACCACTCTAGATGGAGTAGACACTCGAACTCTTTCCACTCTAAACTAAACAATTTGCTTGATATAAACGGGAGCGGGGAATGGAAAGGATAATGTTTGCTTCTGCCATTGAAAAAATTTCCCCAATCAAAGTCGAATTCCATGTAGCCGACCCAAGAAGAAAAAGATCAGCAACACGTATGATCGAACACACTGGAGTAGTCTGAACTCGTTGGAAAGGAGACAATGGCAGCTAGTAATCATTCCAAACATTGATAGAGGTACCCGACCCTACCTTCCATCAAAGTCCTTATTCCAACAAGCCCCTTACACTCCATATACTTCGACAAATAAATGATGGTTGTGAACCAAGACGGGCCGAGAAGAAGGTCGAACCTAGAAAATACTTAGCACAGAGGACACAACTAACAAGTAAGAAAGGGTTCATGAGAAAACGCCAGCCTTGTTCTGCTAGGAAAGCAATATTGAACTTCATAAGGTCACGAAAGCCTAGACCTCATTCATCCTTTAACTGACATAGAGTATCCCAAACACACTAATGTATCCCACGTTGGTTATGGCCTTTTTGCCACCAAAACTTAGTCATGATAGTTTCAAGAGACTTGTACAGTGTTTTTGGGAAGAGGAAAACACTCATAGAGTACACCAGAATGGCTTGATGGTCCGACTTAATGAACACTTCTTTTCCTCCTTGTGACAGGGGTCAAACACTCCACGTATTTACTTTAGCTGACATTTTATCTCTCAAGTGCCGAAAGGCCTTCGATTTTTTACGTCTCACAATAGCCGGAAGTCTAAGATATTTCTCAAGGTTGGACGTGTTGCCCACCTCAAGAATCTGCTTCACTTCATCTTTATCCTCATCACACACATTAGAAGTGAAAAATAATCCAGATTTATCAAAATTTACTAGTTGTCCAGAGCCTTCTGCATAAGTGTGGAGTAGTGCCTTTAAATGAACAACCTCTTCCCTAGTAGCTCACCCAAAAATAAGGCAGTCGTCTGCAAAGAGAAGATGCATGACTGTCGGCACATAACGATTTAGACGGAAACCACTAAGTACATGGTGTTGGAGTACTTGCCATAGAAGCGATGACATCCCCTTGACGCAAAATAAAAACAAATAGGGGCTCGAATGATTACCCTAACGTAACCCTTGAGAAGGACGAAAAGGCTCACCAATTGTCCCATTTATGACCACAGAGTAGGAAATCGACGTCAGGCATATTTCAATGATTGAAATCCAGCTATCGACAAAACCCAATCTTCTCAAGACATCCAGAACAAAAGGTCATTTGACCCTATCATACACCTTGCTCATATCGAGATTTAGAGCAAAGAAGGCATCTCGACCCATACGTTTCTTCTGGGAAGAATGCAACACTTCATATGTCATAATCACACTGTCTGTAATAGATTTTCCGGGAATAAAAGCACTTTGAGCCTCATCAATACAAAGATCGAGAACCCTTTGGATACGAATAGCTAACATCTTCGAAGCTATTTTAAAGATAATGTTGTAAAGACTGATCGAACGGTAATGAGTCATATTCGTCAGGCACTGGTTTTTGGAATAAGTACAATGTGCGTACGATTCACAAGCTGCATATCATATTCCCCCAATATGAGTAGCTAACATCTACGCGATCACAAACAACAGGTGAGTGAATGTAAAAATGGTGGAGAAATACTTACTGGCCACTAAGTGAATATGATCAAGACACTGAGTGAATGTTTGAAACTGCCTCTACGTGATCACCACCTGCATTGTACATACTCGATATTGTGTTATTGCGCTTCCTTTGAGAAGCAAAACGATGGACGAAAACTGTGTTTTGATCACCATGGCGAAGCCAATTCGCCCGAGCCTTTTGCTCTCAATATAACTCTGCCTTATCAGTCTCAATATTTAGTGCCAACTTCGTCTCAATGATTTCCCCCAAGGTGTCGTCAATTGGAGTAAGTTCAGCTAAGGATTTCAGTCTTCGTTTAAGGGTTGTTGTTGTAACTTTCTTAGTACAACAGAGTTTGTGAAACCAACAGTCCAAACCCCTACACACAAAACGCAAACGATCCGGAATAATACCAAAAAATGCATCCCATAATCGATGTACTTCCTGCTCACATGAGTCTTCTACGAGCTAAGCTGCTTCAAATTTAAAATGCCAGTGATGTACCAGAGTAGAGTTCACCCCCAGTATCCAATAATAAAGGAGAATGGTCAGAGATGGAATGTAACAAATGTGTAAGGAAAAAAGTAGGAAAACAATCCCACCAAGCTCCATTTGCCACACTCCTATCTAAATGTTCACAGACGTTTGTATCGTTGAAATTTCCTCTCTCCCAAGTATACCAACGACCGATGTAGCCTAAATCCGAGAGGTTACAATCATCCAAGGCTGACTGAAAAGCATCCATTTTTCGCTGGATTCGAATACAGCCACCTACTTTCTCAAAAGTAAATAAAATCTCATTGAAATCACCAATAACCACCCAAGGCACATTCGGGGTATCATCAAGCTACCTGAGTAGACTCCAAGATAAATGGCGAGACTACTCTTCAGGCCCCCATAAAAATCAGTACAACGCCAACAATGCCTGTCAGAATCCCGCGTAATATGCACATCTATATGCCTATCAGAAAAGGAACGAAGCACCACATCACAATCGTGACGCCAAGCAAGACAAAGACCCCCATTTCTTCCACGAGAACTCACTCCAATACCATTCACATATCCACATTTACGCCTAACTTTCACCATCTCAGACGCCTGCAATTTTATTTTAATCAAAAAAATCACAGACGTATTAGCGTCTCTCAGTGGCAACTGAAGATAAAAAAAAATATTTTTAGTTGAGTAACCAAGATTCTTACAATTTATATATATATATATATATATTATTTTTCTTATATTTCTTCTTTTTATTAGTTTATAACTAACTAGAGAGAAAATGTGCACTATACATACATTTAATTAAGGATAAAAATTTCTACATTTTTTCGGTGTCATTTTTATGCCAAACATTAAAAATTAAATTTTAAGCCCTAACCCTAAATTATAAATCCTAATCATAAACTATAAACCCTAAAAATATACCATACTCATAATTCTCTAAATCCTAACCTTAAAACTTAACCATAAACTCTAAACCTATTTTTTAGTGTGAGACATAGAAAGGGGCACAACAAAGGGACATGTGATTTCTATTCGTTAATCGAGTAATGTAATTGAAAAATACTTTGATACACAAGCTTTTCAATTTTAGAGTTTAGGGTTTTAGGTTAGGATTTAGGAGTTCAGTGTATAGGGTGTAGAATTTAAGGTTTATGGTTAGAATTTAGAATTTAAGGTTTAGTTTTAGGGTGCTAGGGTTTGAGATTTAAGTTTTAAAATTTATAGAATGGTTGTGTAAATTTTTTTACACAACTTATGTATCAAATTATAACCCTTTTACGTAATTATAAGGTAGTATTTGCTTATATTTTTTTTAACCTTTTGATAAAATACATACCGTATAGACAAAAACTGCTCAAATCTAAATTTCGTAGAACGAATATTATTATTTTTATTGGGACTCCTTGTTAGGCGCAGTTACGATGTATAGTTTGAGGATGTCTCTGGTAATGAATCCATATTAGATCTAAATAGAAGAGAATAATAGCAAAAACTTTTTCGTCAATAATTTCTGTTCTTTCGTCAATATAAAAGAAAAAGGAAAACTAAGGTTTGGCACATGCATGCACCAAATGAGAATGAAAAGACGCGTGAACAGAGGAGGTGGCACCGCCACCGCATAAAGGGTAATCATTTCACCACCGTCGCTTGACTTGCGGAAAAGCACATTTTAGGATCTTACTATTTTTACCCTAAATTTATTTTTTTTTAATTTAAAGTATTTGCTAATTGTTATGGACAACCAAAGCAGTAATGATAAATTATTCCATTTTTTTTTAATTTAGTCGTTATGATCTTTCAACCTTCAAGCACTGTTTCTGGTTTTAGTCATTAGTAGAATTCAAGCTTTGCTTTATACGCGAAAACAGTAAACTAAATATCCATGAAGAAATAAAAGCCACCAAATGATAATGACTTGCAATCTTAGCTATAAGGCCAGAATGTGCAACACCACATTGAGCGAATATTGTTTCTTGTGTGTGTTTTAAAAATTTTGAACTTTTAAAAATATAAAAACAATAAATCAGGTACCCGGTGGGTACCCAATTCTTTTGAGTCAAGTCATGGCTCGAATTTTTAGTACCCAAAAATTTTAGACTCTCGATATTTCGGGCACCCGAAAAATCGGATACCTGAATATAAACACCGCTAAATATAAGAAAAGAGTGATGGTGAAGAAAAATTAGCAGAGGATCCCGAAGGTAGAGACATTGCCTCACGAAAAAGTAATGGTGGAGGACGCGGTAGATCTTAAATAAAAGAGAGTATTTGGTTTAGTGGTTGGTATTAAGCTTGTAGTTTTGTGCATTTTGTTTGGTATCGAATCCCTTTGGAGGTATAATTTGGTTTTAAAAATTTTAAACCAATTAAATGGTGTTGGTCATCCTATTGTGTATTAATTTTTTAATTAAATTAAAATTAAGACTAAATTTTGTTATTTATTAATTTTTTAAAAATTAAAATTTTAAATTTTGACCATAATTATTTTAAATATTTTAAACAATTAAATTTTATGAAATATATGTTTTAAAACTACTTGAGTGAAGGTTTATAAAATATTTTTTTCTTCATATTTTTATCAATAACAAATTTAAATAATAATAGGTCAAAGTTAAAAAAATTAGACAAAAAGTCAATAAGAGACAAATTTAATAGGGCAAAGGGAGTACTATATTTTACTATCTTTAAATAATTTATGCCGACAAACTTGAGATAAAAATCTTCTGTCCCTTTCATGTGCCCTTTTTTTATGCCCAACACTAAAAAATAAATTTTAAACTATAATTTTAAATTCTAAATCCTAACCATAAACCCTAACCCCTAAAAATACACCCTACTACTAATTCTTTAAACTCTAACCCTAAACCCTAAACCTTAAATCTTAATCCTATGCTTAATTTTTTGTATGAGGCATATATATATATGGGCACCGAAAAATAAGCAAAGGATTTTTATTCAAAAACTTCAACAATAGTAGGATAAAAGATTAAAAAAAACACAACCCATCCTTAAATATATTACTAGTTTTGACATTCTGGTAATTTATGTTATATAAATTTTGAACAATTTTTACTTAGTAGAGGAGGAAAAGAAATTTTTATTCTAATGGGTCTAGAACTCATAACTTAAAAGGGGAGAAGATATCAACTGAGAACTTTTTACCACTTATTTTAGAGATTGTTGATATGTTATATAATTTTTATATGGCGTATTGTTTTGTGGTTTTTATATTTATTTTCGTATATCGTGTTTGATCAATAACTGTCTTGATGTATGTATGTGCAATTCCATTCCTTCATTGAAACCCCCCTTTTGATTCCATAAATGATGCATACAGGCACTAAAGCTGTTGTTGGATTCCCAACTTTGGTTACACGTAAAAGCTAAGGATTCGGAAGGTTTGACGGCTCTACAAATCCTGAACGATGCTAGCAGACGAGGCGTGAACAGAAACAGGAATGGGAGTGAAGAAGTGGATACCAAGATTAAGCAGTTGAAAGATAAAGTTATTTTCGAAAGAATAAAGAGTGTTGGGAGATCGTACGAGGCACAGCATGTCCGTGGACATGATCAACACCATGCTGGTGGTTATAACAGCAATCTAATATATCAGTTGTCCGAAAAAAACTTTGTTAAGTCCACCCGGTGGTGTTTGGCAAGACAATGGATCCGACGACAACACCTCGAACACTAGCTCGCACGTCACTCGAATATATCAGTTGTCCGATAAAAACTTTGTTAATACATCTAATATATGGATCTTTGGTACAACAATCATGAATCAGAAGATTTATGGGGTGTTTTGGTTCACGGATCTTGTAACATTGGCCTCCTCTCCAGTTTTCATCTTTTCCTGTTCCTTGCCATCCAGCTCTACATGTTGGTCATCATCTCCTACTTCTGCTCCATGACAATCTTAGCGCCAACCATTCCTTGGGCATACGTCAACCTTTTCTTCATGGTTGTGTTTGGATTCTTATCGCTCTTGTTGTTCTTCTCGTTGCTTGTCTTCAGCAAATCTATTCGCCAGACGGTAAATGACTTGAAATAACGAGACAAATTTATATACCAGTATACACTGACATGTCAGTATCATATAGACAAATTTACTGACTTGAAAAAACCTTACACCAGTCAAAAAATAATTTTATAAAATTATATAAAATATAAAATAATTTTTTCTACTGACTTATCATTCTGTAAAGTCATTTCA
This sequence comes from Hibiscus tridactylites, assembly GCA_958450335.1. Taxonomy (NCBI): domain Eukaryota; kingdom Viridiplantae; phylum Streptophyta; class Magnoliopsida; order Malvales; family Malvaceae; genus Hibiscus; species Hibiscus tridactylites. Next base: position 71,231,470 of record OY288280.1, read on the forward strand.
AACAGTTTACCGTCAATTTTATAACAATTTTCATCTGCGAGGGGCCATTTTGACCCAAAAATAAACGTTGATTGTTGAATTACTCCAAAAAAATAAGGGTTAAAATAACTATTCAATCAAAATATTTTTTTTGGCTTTATGCCTATGGTAAATTGGAGGTTTAGTCTTAACCCAAACAAACCCAATAATGAAAGCCCATAGTTAAGGGCTTAAGGCCCAATAAAGCACAACAAAATAAACCATTTTTAATCCAATTTTCATAAAAACCCCAGTCTTCTCCTAATATTAGGGTTTCGTCTTATTTTTCGAAAGACAAGAGAATCAGCCACTGCAGAAGAACAGCAAAAGAAGCAATGGGTAACTAACTCTTCAAATACATTAAAAATGCATTTGTTTTTCTTACACTCCCTCTTTAGATTTGAAATATAATAATTAAAGATGGATGTTTCATGTTTTTGTTTGTAAATCACTAAAAAAACAGCGAGAATCAAGGTCCATGAGCTGAGACAGAAATCAAAGACTGAGCTTTTAGCCCAGTTGAAAGATCTCAAAGCTGAGCTTGCTCTTCTTCGCGTTGCTAAAGTCACCGGCGGTGCTCCCAACAAGCTTTCCAAGATGTAATTCTAATCCTCTTTCTCTCTCTCTGTATTAGTTTCTTTGTTGTTTTTGTGTTAGATGTGGTTCTTAAGTTTATGTCTAATTGAATGCATAAAAATGGAACTTGATTTCTTACTTTATTTAGGGAAATGGGTATTCATTTGTTTTGACATGATTTTCATATTTGATTGTAACTTTTGTTTATTGTTTTTCCTATCTTGTGAAATTGACTTGCTATCTCTGAAACAAATTGCTTCTTCCGATATATTTGAAAAAACTATGTTTTTATCTATAAAATGTTAAACATTACTTGTTTTGATGAAGACAAGGAAATTGATTTTTCTGAAGAAGCGGCTAAAGGATTCTACTGTTTTACATGGAACAATTATGTTTGAATTGATGTTTGTTTCAGCCCTGTGCCATTTCTTTCTCGAATTTGATCATTTGGTGACTATTTGAGATGCGGAATCTATATCATTTGATTGGCTGGTTGAGCTTTCTAAGAGCACCTTAGGATTTAATGTATATGTTAGTTTGGAATTTGTACATTTTGGAGTGCTTTCTCTCTGAGTTCCATTTATGGCCTGTGGAATATTTTAGTTAGACCTTGTTGATTTGGTTTCTTGTGAGTTGTGATGTTCTGGTTTCTGGATTAGTTGGTTTTGCTATATTTTTCTGAGTCTTATGTTTGCATGGATGCAGAAAGGTGGTGAGGTTGTCGATTGCTCAGGTGTTGACAGTGATCTCACAGAAGCAGAAGGCTGCACTGAGGGAGGCATATAAGAAGAAGAAGTTCTTGCCCCTTGATCTCCGTCCGAAGAAAACCAGAGCCATTAGGAGAAAACTTACCAAGCATCAGGTCTGGACATTCTTTTTATAATGCCCGAGTACTTATTTCTAGCTTTTGTTGAACAAGTTTGTTTTACTCAGATTCGGGGGTGGTAGTTTCAGGTAGGATATGTGTCCAACATAGGTATATTCAAACCCTTTTCAAGTTTTTGGTAGTGTTCATATTCTCATACTCATCCTAATATGTGTTAGATACGGGTGATAAACATGTGAGATGAAAGAAAAAGGAATAGCCTGAAATCGGAATAACAGATGAACAAGTTAACCCTAAAACATGCCATTTCAGATGTTTCCAAGACTAAGCAGATGTTGAAATTATAAAATTCCACATTCTTAAGGATGATTGTCCCAACTAAGATATTATTTTTTGTAAAAATTTATCCCGTTTGAACCAGTTTTTCTCTTTGGTTGTCGGATCATCTGGTAATACGCGTAACTGTTTAGTTTTCTTGTTTGTTTATATGTCTGAATGTTGGTTTTGTTGCTTGCCTCAGGCATCGTTGAAGACAGAACGGGAGAAGAAGAGGGAAATGTACTTCCCGATGAGGAAGTATGCTATTAAGGTGTAGGATAAGATATTTCAGACAAGATTCTGTTTTTGAATCCATTTATCTTTACATACTAGCATCAGATTTGTGAAACCTGACTTCTATTTTCGTTCAATTTTTAAATTTTCAAACATTTCCCATTTACTTATTTCATTGTTGATCATATGAAAATATAAGAAAATGTAAACAGGATCTCAAATGCCTAATTTAGGGGTTAGGGATTCAGTTTAGGGATTGTATTTTAAGGGTTTAAGTTTATGTGCTTAGAATTTAAGGATTGTGGTTTGAATTTAGAGTTAAGGTTAGAATTTAGGGTTATAGTTAAAAACCTAAATCCCTAACATATTGCCCTAAAATTTAAACCCTAACCTCTAAACCCATAACTTTAATTAGTTTAATTTGATTTCAGCATTAAAGTAGTTCTTTCATTATCAAAAGGAACATTTTAGTTTTCGCGAGAACATTTGTAGTTCTTGTACGTACGAAGTAAATGATTTTTTTTCCTTTTCAAAATTGTGAAGTTATGGTTATATAGTTTAAATATTTTGGTTTAAACACCCTTAAGTCTTTATTAATTTTAAAATTAAGCAAATTGGCCTCTTTCGAAAAATGATAGTAATTTTTTTGATGTGCATTTTAAAAGTGAGTAAATAAAAATAATATGCGGCGTTGAACTTTTTTGCCAATGTACAATTATGACTGAATTTTTTTAAATAAAATAAACTTAAAATTTTATATTGTTTTGCAATATTTTTTCATATATATTTTTAAAATTTGATAAAATTTTAAATATTTTTATGATATTTGTATAATTATTTTTCAATTAAACCTTTATTTTTACTCGCTCCAAATCTAAAAATTCAAAAAAAAATTGATGTATATTTTTTCCAATTGAACATTTTTTATGTTTTGGCTTGTTATTGTAAATATTATTGTAAGTGAAGACAAACAAAGTGTTACCGACTCAATTTTCAAGATCGAGTCTCCCGCACCCATAGGTGCTAAGTTCCGCGCACCACCCGCACAACCCGACCGAGGGACTCAACGTGCTTCCATTTCCACGCACCAAGGGGCCATGCACAATGCCCTTGGTGGTGTCCGCGCCCAAGAGATCCGTCCTGGGCCCATTTCTCCGCACCATGGGGCCCTTTCTAGCACCCCATGTGCTGCCCGCAAGCCTTGCACCCGAGGGGGCCCAACACACGCACCCGAGGGGCCTTTGCTACGCACCCTCTATGCCGGCCAAGGCATAGAGCCCGAGCCCGCACCCGATGTGCGCACAATGGAGACCAAGTCCGCACACGAGGGGGCCTTTCTATCCGACCCTCATGGCGCCCAAGCCATGAAGCCCAAGTCCGCACCCGACGTGCACACTAAGGGGGCCAAGTTCGCATCCGAGAGGGCTTTGTCTTTCATCCATGCCGCCCAAACCATGGTGTTCAAGCCCGCACCCGACGTGCACGCCTTTGAGGCCGAGTCCGCACCCGATGTGCATGCCAAGAGGCCTAGGGGCTGTCCATCCGCATTGCCCACACCCCTAGGGCCCGTTTTAGCACCCAATGTGCTAAAGAGGAGGTTTTGGAGCCAATATCCGGGCCACACCAAGCCCAATCCGCCCAAGCATCCAAGACCAAAGCCAAGGAATCATCTTTGGACCAACACACATGGAAAGGTATCTTCCATGGAGCCTATTCGAGGAAAGCTACCATCTTTGAAGCCACCATCAAGGAAAGTCTTCAAAGACAACCCACAAGTGATGTCATAGCAATGTATATTAGGCATCTTTGTATCTTGATTGATTATCTTTCCTTTCTTAAAGATTCTCTTTGTAAGACTCATCCATAGCCATTGGATCGAGTCAATCCTAGCCATTAGATCTAGGGGGCCAAGGCTATAAATAAGAGCCTTGCCCAACCATTGTAATCCACTCCATTTTCACCATCTTTCTCATTTCTTTACTTTCTTTAATACAAGAGGGCTCGAGTACTCTTTTCTCCCCGTCTAGGCTTAGGGGGAGTTTTTAACGAGGCTCGTTGCTTTTATAAATCCCTTGCCTCTTTATCTTTGCCTTGTTAGCCATCACCCAATACTTTTCCAAAGCTTCCGCATCCGCACCGTCTAAGCACAATCGCTTGGCTTTTTAAAGGCTTACTTAGTCCCCGACCTAAGATCGTCGACTAAGGCCGCACGGGTTAGCGAGCCAAAGTCTAGCCCCGTGACAAGTGGTATCAGAGCTAATTACGCTCCGTTCGAGACGAGATGGCGCGAGGAAGAAGAAGGGACGTTGCGACAAAGATGGACGTGGAGTCACCCAAGTTCTCGTTTGAAAGCGAGGTAAGTAAATCACATTTGAATAGTGTTTTTACTAACACATGGTTTTGTTCCCTTTGTAGGATCAATCATGATGTTGAGGATTGCCCAAAGAGCAAGCCTTCGAGATGCTGGATGTGTGAAAATTCACACTTGTATTTCCAATGCCCGCACGAGTTCAAGCAGTCCAAGTTACGAGACGAGTCCGACGAGATCGAGGCTTTGAAGCTTGACGAAAGGTGCAATGTGCTGCCATTTAGTATGGTAGAGGCGACCAAGGAGCATGTCTTGCCCGAAGAGACCGAGGCCGAAGAGCTTGCTTCCTTGTTCGGTGAATCACCAAGTTCGGTGATTGTTGGGGCGTCAAAGTTCGATAGCGCAACTTTGGTTAAGGAAAGGTTGCAAATGTGCAACGAGTCCACATATTACGTGGAGTATTCCAGCGACGATGATGATTCATCTTGTGATTCTTGGGGAGTCGAGAGTGACATCAATGAAGAGGGGCCTACGTTCGTAGACGTAGTGTTTCCCAATGCAACACTACGTGCACTAGTGGATCCGAGTGCACATTCACTTCTCGTGTCAACGCGAGTTGCGGAGACATTAAACCTTCAAGTTGAGGAGGTAAATGAACAAGTTGAGACAATCAGCTTTAGTGATGAACCAGTTGTGGGAATCGCGAGGGACGTATCCTATCAAATTGGCGAATTCCAATGCACAACAAACATCAAGGTATTACGTTGTGATTCTTTTGATGTATACCCATTTATTATTGGTTTATCTTTTCTAGAACACCTTGATGCGCTTGTCTTGTCAGAAACCGAGGAAAGGTGTGTTGCAGATCCACACCAACAAGACGTTGAGTCGTTAAGCCACGATGAAGGAGACAAGACCAAGGCATCGCCAAGCATCCATGAAGGAATGCTTGAGTCCGAGATAACGAGACGAGTCCTTGATGAGTTCGAGGACATGAAGGCATTCGAAGTCCATATCTTCGCCAATGCCAACTTCATTGAAGGAATCCTTTTAGAGAAGGGAGTTCCAATCGCCCGAATGAGTCGAGGGCTTAACGAGTCCGAGAGGAATTACACGGATCGTGACAAAGAGATTATCGCAGCCGTGCATTGCTTGCACACTTGGAGACAACGCTTAAATGGGTCGAGGTTTGATGTCTTTTCCTCAAGTTCATTAAACGATTATTTTCTAACCCATGCCAAGTTGTCTTCTAAGCAGATTCGTTGGGAGAAAATCCTTGCAAAGCATGACTTTGCTTGGAAGTGCAACCCAACTTATTCGAAGGAAGTAGCCAATGCCTCAAGCCGTGGGTATGCTACTAGTCCGCCAAAGAGTAAGGTGGATGATGAAGCGGATCAAAAACAATCCGAGTTTGATGAAGTGTTCCTTCAAGAGCCATCCGAGTTTGGTGAAGTAGATCAAGCCGATGGAGATGAGCTAGCATTTTTCCTTGAAGAAGTGCAAGCCGAGTTCGACGAGTGGTCGAATTCCATGGACGAGTGGCATGAGTCCATGGAGACAAGTCAAAGCTTTGTGACGCCCAAGCCCATTGAAGAGGGGCCAAACCATGCCAACACTTTCCTTGGGTATCGACAAGGAAAAGTGGATCGAAATGAAACGGACCTTGAGTCCGGGGTAAGTGATTCCTTTTTGTTTAAAGAATCCGATCTAACCCATTGTCCTTTGGATTTTTGTAGGGATTCTACATGTTTGAAGGAAGATCCAAATCAAGACGTGGGGCAAACGACTATCCTAGTCGAACCATACGACAAGAAGCCGAGCGACGAGGTAAGCGATCCAATTTTTCAATTGAATTCGGATCTAACTTGTTGCAATTCTGTCCGCAGGTTGCTTGCGATGCCAAGCGAGAAACCGAGTGATGAAGTAGTTTGGACAATCCGAACGAATCCAACCTTAATCCATGACGAGAGACGAGTGCTAGAGAGCACCGACAAGGGGGATATTCTTCAAGATCCCGCCATCATCACTTGTCTTGAGTATCAACAAGACGAAGTGAAGCCACCCGACAAGGACTTTATGTCCGAGGTAAGTAAGTTCAGTTATTTTGATGATTTAAGACTAACTTACTCTGGTTCTATTTTCAGGCCGCCGATGCGATCGAGCCAAGCACAAAGCAAGGTGAGACCAACCATCGAGACGAGCCAATCGACAAGGCACAAAGACCTTGTATTTTGGAGGGACAATCCCTTATTCGAGGATGATCGAGATTTTGCCAAGGAGTGGCAACCGTTGGAGATTGATCGAGGGCCAAGGCATGAAAGCCTTGCCTTTTCCACGAATCTTCCCTTATCCGAGTGGGAACAAGACGATGAGCCGGGGCCGTTCGAGATCAAGGCGACCGAGCCTCATCCTTACCAATCGACGAGGACGTCGATAGCTTCAGTGTGGGAGAATGTTACCGACTCAATTTTCAAGATCGAGTCTCCCGCACCCATAGGTGCTAAGTTCCGCGCACCACCCGCACAACCCGACCGAGGGACTCAACGTGCTTCTATTTCCACGCACCAAGGGGCCATGCACAACGCCCTTGGTGGTGTCCGCGCCCAAGAGATCCGTCCTGGGCCCATTTCTCCGCACCATGGGGCCCTTTCTAGCACCCAATGTGCTGCCCGCAAGCCTTGCACCCGAGGGGGCCCAACACACGCACCCGAGGGGCCTTTGCTACGCACCCTCTATGCCGGCCAAGGCATAGAGCTCGAGCCCGCACCCGATGTGCGCACAATGGAGACCAAGTCCGCACACGAGGGGGTCTTTCTATCCGACCCTCATGGCGCCCAAGCCATGAAGCCCAAGTCCGCACCCGACGTGCACACTAAGGGGGCCAAGTTCGCATCCGAGAGGGCTTTGTCTTTCATCCATGCCGCCCAAACCATGGTGTTCAAGCCCGCACCCGACGTGCACGCCTTTGAGGCCGAGTCCGCACCCGATGTGCATGCCAAGAGGCCTAGGGGCTGTCCATCCGCATTGCCCATACCCCTAGGGCCCGTTTTAGCACCCAATGTGCTAAAGAGGAGGTTTTGGAGCCAATATCCGGGCCACACCAAGCCCAATCCGCCCAAGCATCCAAGACCAAAGCCAAGGAATCATCTTTGGACCAACACACATGGAAAGGTATCTTCCATGGAGCCTATTCGAGGAAAGCTACCATCTTTGAAGCCACCATCAAGGAAAGTCTTCAAAGACAACCCACAAGTGATGTCATAGCAATGTATATTAGGCATCTTTGTATCTTGATTGATTATCTTTCCTTTCTTAAAGATTCTCTTTGTAAGACTCATCCATAGCCATTGGATCGAGTCAATCCTAGCCATTAGATCTAGGGGGCCAAGGCTATAAATAAGAGCCTTGCCCAACCATTGTAATCCACTCCATTTTCACCATCCTTCTCATTTCTTTACTTTCTTTAATACAAGAGGGCTGGAGTACTCTTTTCTCCCCGTCTAGGCTTAGGGGGAGTTTTTAACGAGGCTCGTTGCTTTTATAAATCCCTTGCCTCTTTATCTTTGCCTTGTTAGCCATCACCCAATACTTTTCCAAAGCTTCCGCATCCGCACCGTCTAAGCACAATCGCTTAGCTTTTTAAAGGCTTACTTAGTCCCCGACCTAAGATCGTCGACTAAGGCCGCACGGGTTAGCGAGCCAAAGTCTAGCCCCGTGACAAAAGATTGAAATTAGAATAGTAATTAATTTTTTATTTAGATTTCCATAAGTGTTTAAAATTTGATGTAAAAGTTTACAAAAAGTGTTTTAAGAGATTAATTTACTAAGTTCAAAATTAATGGTGACTTAAAGAATGTTTAAACTAAAATATTTAAGCAAAATAACAATAATTTTAATGTTTTAGACTTAAATATTAACTTTTAAAATATAGGGATCAAAATTAACTATAATCTGTAATTATTTTAGACCCTTGTCGTTATTATTGTTATTATTATTTGGGATAGAAAGAGGCCTAGGGCCATTACATCAGGATATAATTAATGCAGATAGGGAGGACTATGAATGTCCCTATGCAAGTAAGCAGCGGTCGAAGGAGGAACCAGGTAGAGACTAGGAGAACCATATGAGCTACAAGGAAGTTTCGCCAAGAAATCAGCAACCAGGGATGTGCAAAAAAAAAAAAAAATCGAATAACCGAAATCGATTTCGAAACTCAAAAAATTTAAATCGAAAAATTGGTTAATCAAACCGAAAATTTTAGTTTCGGTTCGGATTTTTATTATTTTAAAAAAAATCGGTTCAGTTACAGTTTACAGTTTTGGGACAAATCGAAAAATCGAACCGACCGGTTATATAATATATCTTATTATATTATATGCGATTTTAATATTTTATATTAAAAAATCAGATTTTATTTTAGTTTCTCATTTACTAAAAGTAAAGCCATAATTTCATTTATAAAGTTTAAGTATTTACCTTTCTAGTATTAAAAAAAGATATTTATATAATGTATCACTTTTTAAAAGTATATACTTTTTTTTTCTAACATGTTATTAAAATTTATATTTTTAATAAACAAAATAAAAATCTGTTACCCGAACTGAATTTTTCGGTTAACCGATTGAATGGTTACGATTTAGGGTCGAAAATTTGGTGACCCGAACTTACCGATTAACCGAAATAATTTACTAATGATTAACCAAACCCGATTTTGCACACCCCTATCAGCAACATAGTTGACTTCACGGTGGATTAGCCAAAATTTAATTAACCATGGTTCACTTTAAGTATTTAAAATTGTACTTTATTATGATAAGATAAAACAATATTACTATATGTCTTGTTAAAAACTTTCTAAACTTAAGTAAGAAAAAAGAGTACACATAATAATATTTTACAAATATCACATACTAGAATAAATAGCACAAGAAAGGCTAATTCCATGCACAGCAAAACCCTTAAGATGAGAAGCTAGTCGAATCGTGCTAAAAAAAACTTGTAAAATTGAGTCTGGCGGGATCGGAAACACTAAGGTGTCTAGCGTGGAATTCCTACCAAAGTACCAATCTTTACCATGGCGGCAGCAAGGTTGTTGCTCTCCCGCGCTACATGGGTAAATTTGACCAACTATTCCTGATTCAAAAGCACTTGTATGTGCTGTATAAGAGTCCAATTCACAACATGTATATTGTCGAGCTCAAATCCAACTTGCTGATGTCCCAACTGTCAAGCCTGTCGTAAGCCCTAGGGTGTTCATAATTACGAATGTAATGAATATTAGGGGTGTTCATTCTCGAGTATCATATATGTCGGCCCGCTTTAGTCGAGTACCCGTTATTCAGGTATCCGGTTCATATTTTTTTATTTATTTTAAATTTAATTTTTTTAAAAGTCACATAGTAAACGCATACAATTTAAAAGTTCATAATATGTAATTCAAACACATAAATTAGTGATTTAAAGTTAGTTTTAAGATGAATATTTGAATATATATATATATATATATTAAAGTTCATCACCAAAAAAACATTAATCTCGTTTTTTTCTTTCGAATCTTGCATTAACAAATTATTAAAAATATATTTAAATATTTTAAAACTTAAAAGTACATAATACAAACGTAGAAATAATTTAGAGATTTAAATTTAGTTTTAGGTAAAAATAATAAGAACTTAAAATAAAAAATATTATTTAAAACTAAAAGAATGAATATATTAAAAGTATCGGGTCAGGTCAAGTACCTGGTTACCAAAAAAATTCGGCCAAGACACGGCCCAACTACCCGGAAAAAATCCCGGGTTGGGGTCGGATAATTTTTTTAGTGAAATACCCATTTTTTATTTTAGGTCGTCGGATAATCGAGCCGAGTCAATCGAGTCAGATAATTTTGAACACCCCTATACTATTACAGTCCGTTACGATATATATATATACAACAAAGCGATGCACACATTCTACTTGATGAGGCATTCTCAGGATTTGTTCTATGATTTGAGTTGGGAACCAATGTAAAGGGATAATTGTATTAAGGCCTTAGCCTTCTTTATTTACTCAAAAAGAGAAAAGAAAAGTGTTGGAATCTATGGTTTTTAAGATAATGAGTCTCCAAAAAAAGGTCTAAATGCAAACTTAAAAAAATAAAAGATAAAAACCTGTTTGTCTACGCCTGGAAGATTTTCGCTTATATTTTATGCTTGATTGTCCTTCCTTTTCTTAACTTGGTTGGGTTTCAATCCAAGTTACGCATATCTCAGCGTTTTCTAATATGATTACGTAAATATCAATTAAGTTAAAGTTTTATTTTCTTTTAGGGAAAACTACTCCAGTAACCACTGAAGTAATTGAGGATACTTATTTGAACCACCGAACTATAAAAAACGTCAATCACACCACCAAATTTATTTTTTTTTGAAAGGTAATTTGATTTATAATGGTACCAACTTTACAACGAGCACAGATATGAGCCTCATAAAAAAACTTCCCTAAACCTAAATGGAGGAAAAAGAGTGCATCATATCTGGCTAATTACATACATAAGGGACAGAAAGTCCATGACATAATCGTAAACCCAAGGTCGCAACAATGTAGCTATAGAAACACACCCTCCAAACGCAAAGCACCAGTCGTCAACCTGGAGAACCTCTTCAGAAAGACACACCTCTAGTCCGACCGCCAATCCCCAAGACCCAGACGGGCCACAACGAGCTGCCTCGTACATCTGCACAAAACCTGCAACCAGCAACTAGACAAAACGGATGATCATACCATAAAGATATCAGGACCCATAATCGAAGCCTCGGACCCACGGAGCCTAAAATCCTCTAACCTATTAGCCTATACCTTTTTTGGCTAACCTATCTGCCTCAATATTACTCGACCTAGGAATCCACCGGAAGAGCATCCCTCTTGCCCGGGCTATAGCCACAAGATTCAGGACCCTTTCACGAATATGACAAGGTGGAGTCACTTTCCCAAGACACCAATCGACCACGAGCTGACAGTCGGATTCGACCACAAGTCTACTACTAAGTGACCACTGGGAAACGAGGAAGAGGTTAATGCCCCGATTCATTGCTTCAAATTCTAAGATAGCAGGGGGAGCACAGATGGTGGATTCAGAGAATTCAAGGAGAACCTCACAACTCGAATCCCTGACCAAGCCACCGATCCCACCAATCCCTCTAGACAAAACGGCGGCGTCCGTATTTAATTTTGAGAACCCAGACGGGGGGGGGGGGGGAGACCAACCGCCAGGGAGGGACAGCGAAGGGGAATGAGCGAAGGACGAAGCCACCAGGGAAAAGTCCATCAGAAGATCAGATAGTGATGGCGGAGAATCCGGGAATTTTGCCTTAAACCACGAGGCGAGCCGGAACTTTATCAGGAAGTCCAATTGAAGCCAGTCCACCTCCTTTTGCCTGAAGACAATATCATTCCGAAATAACCAAACTGACCACACCAGGGCAAATGGGACTAACTTCAACCAAGCCCTGTTGCCTTCCCTCCCTATCCCATCCCAGGCTTCGAAAAAACTAGGAATATCATAAGGAAATACGGCCAAGATCCCGGCCATGTTACAGAACCTCATCCAAACGCTCCAAACCCCAGCACACGATACAAAGAGATGCGCACACGATTCTGGAAAAGCCTTGCAGAGGGGACATAGGATGTTGTCCAAATTACGTACCCCCCGTTTGGCCAACTCTACTCTAACAGGTAAACGACCCCAAATGAGTCTCCAGAGTAGAATTTCGACTTTGGGGGGAGCAAAACCAATCCAGACTTGATTTTTCCAAATCGGGTTCGAGCTTTCGCAGGGAGCCATGATCTCTCTGAAGGACCTAGAGGAGAAGGCACCATCGCTCGAGCCCTTCCAGCACACCCAATCCCTTCCGGGGGAAGAAGATTTAAAAACCTCAAGGCAGTTCATGAATGAGTCCCAAATGGGTACCTCTCAATCCAGACAAGGGCGTCTCAAAGGGATGGACCAACACCACCCAGAGTCAACTTTGACTCCAAACTCAGAGATGGTGCCAGATTTCATGACAGAGAGAGCAAAGATACGGGGAAATTTCTCCTTCAAGGAAAAATCCCCAAGCCACCAATCGGACCAGAAAAGGATGGCATTACCCTCCCCAACCTGAAAAGAAATATTCTGCTTTATCCTGGAACTAATACCATCATTTCCCAAAGATGCATTTGCTATCCCTCGCCATAGCCAGGAAGCTTGTTGGGGCTTCGGAATAGAAGGGAGGAGCGAAGAAGACGGGTTTGGAATTTTAGCGTCTATCACCCGCTTCCATAGACTGTCCGGTTCGTTACCGAATCTGATGATCCACTTACATAACAGCCCTCTATTCAACAATTCCAGATTCGACACTCCCAAACCACCAGCCAATCTAGGCTTGCAGATCTGCGCCCAGCTTACCCAGTGAATACATGATTTGTCCTCGTTTCCCCCCAGATAAAACGGGCCATAAGACTACAAAGACGGTTGTAGACTAGGGTCGGTAAACGAAACAAGGAAAGAAAATAAGTCGGAAGGCTGCATAGTACTGACTTCACCAGCGTGAGTCGACCACCTATAGATAAGGATTTGGATTTCCAACTGTTAAGCTTAGACGTAACTCTGCTGAGGATTGGATCCTACAGCGCTGCCGAATTCCGGCCAGCCCCAAGAGGTAGGCCCAGATAATCCGTGGGAAGATTACCAAAAGAGCACCCAATATCCCTAGCCCAACTCCTGATCGTTTCCTCCCCAATATTGATCCCAAATACTCGGCTCTTCTTGAGGTTGAGCTTTAAACCCGATGCTAATTCAAAAATGCGCAGTACTCGTTTCACACTCCTAATTTGGTTTTCGACACCCTCGCAGAAGATTAGGAGGTCATCTGCAAACTGGAGGTGTGAAATTTCCAGAGGCGAGCTGCCTCTTCCCACTTTACACCCAGCAAATAGGTTAAAGCGAACAGCCTTCCTAAATAACAGGTTGAGGGCTTCACCAATGAGGTTAAAAAGGAGGGGGGAAAGAGAACAGCCTTGTCTTAAGCCACGCGAAATTTCAAAGGCCTCAGTGGGAGAACCATTGACCAAAACTGAGATTGAGACTGTGGAGATACACCTAAGTATCCAATCGCACCATCTGTCCCCAAAATTGCACTCCTTCATAACTCGGGTTAAGAAAGCCCAACTGACCGTGTCATACGCTTTTTGAAAATCAATCTTGAAAGCGATACCCTTTCTGCCTGACTTAGACATTGAGTCAATAACCTCATTTGCAATCAGCGAACAGTCAAGGATTTGCCGACCCGGAATGAAAGCGAACTGTTGCTCCCCAATGATGTCACCTAACACCGTACTAAGACGTTTGGCCAGGACTTTTGAGAGAAGTTTATACATTCCTCCTACAAGGCTTATCGGCCTGAATTCGTCAAGGGAAGTAGGGTTTTTAATCTTGGGAATGAGGGTGATGAAAGAATGATTGGTACCTTTATCCCAAGGGCGACCCCAGTAAAAGTCCTCAAAAAACTGCAGAATTTCCCCCTTAAGATTACTCCAAAACTTTTTAAAAAAGTTCAAGTTGAAGCCATCAGGTCCAGGGGCACGGTTGCCGTCAGAGGAGGATAGGACCCCCAGATTTCTTCTTCGCTGAAACTTTCCTGGAGGGAGGTGGATTGAGCATCGTTTAGTTTGCAAAAACCAAGGTTCAGGTCCTCCACCTCTAGGGCAGTGGTGGTGTTATAAGCTTCGAAGAAATACTCTCTAACCATTTTCTTCACCGACGATGGATTGCTGATTTCACCCCCTTCTCCTGTCAACAGTTTTAACTGGTTATTACGTCTTCTTTCCATAGATGTTAAGTGGAAGAAACGGGTGTTTCGATCCCCCTCAGAAAACCACCGCAGACGTGACTTTTGTAGCCACTCACTCTCTTCCTTCCGATAGGCCGCCCACAATTGGGATCTGAGAGATCTAAGAGTGGCGTGCGAGCCTGGAATCGTAAGACCACTTTGGAGTTGAGATTCCAGAGATTCGATCTCCCTTGCAATGGCCACAGAATCCTTGCTTTTGTTCCTGAGGAGATCCCCAGACCAGGCCTTCGCCACCAATTTGGTGCCTATCAGAATGCCCCCTATACCAACCGAAGGGCTTCTGTTCCTCTGATCCTCTATTGTTTTCACAACTAAGTCTTTGAAACCCTCCATCTCCAACCAGTAGTTGAAGCATTTAAAGGGTTTCGGGCCCCAGTTATACTTTTCCGACAGCAGATGAACTGCATTGTGGTCCGACAGCGATCTCGGGAGGACCTTCTGAATAAGACCCGGCAAAGACAAACTAAGATCCGCTGAGATCAAGAACCTATCAAGGCGCACAAAGGTGGGTGGATCCCGATTGTTACACCACGTAAATTTCCCACCAACCAGGGGTAGGTCCATAAGCTCAGCTTCCGAGACAAAATTCCGGAAAGCGTCGATGAGCTGTAAGTTCATGGTCAAACCCAATTTCTCCTCCTGATCTAGAAAGAGATTGAAGTCGCCTTCTACGCACCAGGGAACATCTTTCGATTTAAGGAAACCCAGCAGCTCCGCGAGGAAGGACGATTTTTCCGAGTCAACCGATGGACCATATACGTTTACCAGACCACAACGAATACCTATGCTTTTAATTACCCCAGTTAGAGCCGTAAACCTTTGAAAACTAAATTTCTCATCTATTTGAAAAAAGTCAGTATCCCAGATACAGAGAAGACCACCAGCAGAACCCGACGCAGGAGAGTAAACAAAATCTAAATCCCCTATGTTCCAAAAGGCTTTAATGTCCCTAATAGTTAACTCTTCTACCTTAGTTTCCTGAATAAAGGCTAGATTAGGCCTAATTCTACTAACAGTATCTCTAAGAGCTCTTTGTTTCTCCCTCCGTCTAATACCCCTAATATTCCAAGTTATAGCACTAAAATTCATAATAATAATAATTCAAGAATAAAACGAAAAAGAAAAACATACCTTAGCCCAACGAGTCAGACCCTGCACCTGGAGTCCATCTCCAAGCTATAGACCCTCCTGATAACAGCCTCTCTACCACCTTTGAATGATATTTCAAGAAGATTGCACAACTCCCAAACAGATTCGGCTTCGAGCCCTGCAGCCAAGTCTTCGAATTCTATATTGGCGTTCTCCTCCACATTGGATGGCGGCAAGGGAAAGTCATCAATAGAGTCTCTCACAAGACGTCTGACCAAACGCCTAGTTTTTGCCCGAAAAAAACTTCTGTGCCCAGATTTAGGGGATGAGCCTAATTGATTCTGGCCAAATGGAAAAGACGAACCGGCCAAAATTTCATTACCAACATCCAAGCTATCCGGAACAATTTCACCTGACCACGAGGGAGATTTTTGCACAACAATCGGCACAGGGGAGGGGATCAAAATGGGCCAATTAGCCGACAAGGATGAAGGATGAAAACCTCCCCTTGGAACCTCAACACGCGTCGGCCAAGAATTAAGCCCAGGGACAAGGGAATTCAATAAAGGAATGGATGGAATAGTGGCGGGCCCCACAGGAGATATTAAGGGTTGCTGCCGATCTGGGGAGTCAACCCAAGAGTCAACTGAAACCTTGTCTTCATCAACAAAATGACCAGAAACATTCCCTGGCAACGCATTGGAACATGAGCCGACATTCAAAGAGTCTCCAGCATTGATGGGCACGTCGTCCCGAGGAGGAAAGAGAATTGCCGCTTCTTGGCCAGGCCGGACGCCTACCGCCGGCGCCGCAGGCCGACCCTCCGCCTCTAAACCACCATCAGCAAAAACCATATCATCGTCAAGGAGGTTCCACTCCTCGTCGGAACCATCAACGCCTATCTCCTGATTGGAAACTTCTGATTTCACAGGGGGATCACCGATGGAGATGCCCACACGAAACGGAAAACCCATGGAAGATATTGAGATACTCGCCGGGATGATGGCTGTACTGACCACCCTTATGCAAATTATCGCAACATCCAGCCTCACCTTATTCTGGGTTTCAGAGTCAATCCCGACGAAAACCCCCCACCTGTTGCCTAATTCTTCAAAAAAATTAGGATGCCAGCAACACAGAGGAACACCGCGCAACCCCAAATTAACGAAATAGTGAGGGATGCCGCGGATCAGAAGCGGGCCAATGTGTGAAAACCAATACGAAAGTTCATCTCTTTTCCCGTTCCAGATTGCATCCATATCTTCTTTTGATTTGAATATCAGAATGTGAGATTCATTGTCGACACCCCATCTCGCAATCATAACGTCAATATCATCATTTTTCAGGGCCCTCTGAGTAAAATCTTGGTCGAAACCAGCCTTCAAAATACCTACCATACACCGGTTCAACCAATCCAAATCCTTCGCCGGAACCTGGAAGTTGACATTTGAATTACCTGAAGTATCCTTACCACTTCCGGAGGCATCATGGCCTGCTGCATTAGGCACAACGGATGGCATACCATTGGGGGCCTTCGGCTTATCGGCACCAACAGCCGCCTTGTCTCCTTTCAGCAGGGTGTCGCGGTAGGAGCGGATAGGAACATTGGCCCCTGTGGGTTGATGCCTGGTAGGCCTGATTTCCGGGGGGGAGGCACGAGGCTTGGCAACCGAAACCCGGATAAGTCTTCCGTCCACTTTGAAACCATCAAGATTATCAATGGCCCTCTGTTGTTCTACTTTCGACCCATATGCAACAAAAGCAAAGGTATGGTCCGAACCGTTTAAACTGGGATTCCTGAGAGGGATAAACAACCTCCTGACCTTGCCATGGTTTTCAAACAGTTCCTTGATCATCGAACGAGGAACCCTCTTGCTGAGGTTGCTAACGAAAACAGTCCATTCCGGCGGTTTTGGATACTCCCTCGAAGGAGGATCACGCCTTGCCGGCCGCAGTCTTTGTCTCTTCACCACCGTCCAACCATCATCATCTGACACCGGATCCTTCTCCTTACCAGTGTCACGAGCCTGTACGTTTGTTGCAGAAGAAAATCTCACCTGATTACCTGGAAAAACTCGGCTGTCTGAAGGACCAGGACGAACGGAGACGCCGTGGCCGTTGAGAGACACCATCGCTTTTTTCTAAAATGTGTTATTTTTACACCACCAAATTTATTAAATCAACCTATTTTGACCACCGCCGTTAAAAAGTTAACGGAGGGGTGACGGAAGTGCCACGTGGCAGTTAACAGGACATTTTTAAAATTACATGTTTAGTCCCTGTTATTTACTTATTAAATCAATTTGATCCTAATTTTATTTTAATTAAATAAAAATTAATAAACCAATCAAATAATGATGTTGTGGTGGTTTAAACCTAGGACCAAGGGGGTTAATCCCCAAGCTTTTACCATTAAGCCAAACTTCTCTTAGTGAAATTATTTGCACCTTTTATATACATATCTTATAGTGCAGTAAAAGTTAGGGAAAAAAAAGTAAAAATGGTTGAAATATGACTCGAACATAGATTACTTTGGATGTGTATAATCACACAAACATCTGATTTAATTTAAATATGAAAACTATTAAATATTAGATTTAAAAGAAAAGAAATTTGATTTAAAATATTTGAATATTTTTCTTTTTTTCATATTTAAATCGAATATCTAAAAATAAATTTGATTTAAAATATTCGAATATTTTTTCTTTTTCGTAATTTTTCTCTTTCATATTTAAATATTCGAATATTTTTTTCTTTTTCGTAATTTATGTTCGAATCGTATTTAAATCGAATATTTTTTAAAATCAAATATTTAATAGTTTTCAGATTTAAATTAAATCGGATGTTTGTGTGATTATACACATCCCAAGTAATATATGTTCGAGTCGTATTTCAACCATTTTTACTTCTTTTTCCCTAACTTTTACTGCACTATAAGATATGTATATAAAAGGTGCAAATAATTTTACTAAGAGAAGTTTGGCTCAATGGTAAAAATTTTGGGATTAACCCCTTTAGTCCCAAGTTTAAACCACCATAATGCTCTCTTGTTCTCTTTTATTCCCCTAACTTTTACTACACTATAAGATATGTATATAAAAGGTGCAAGTAATAGCACTAAGAGCAGTTTGGTTCAATGGTTAAAGCTTGGGGATTTATCCCCTTGGTCTCAGGTTTGAACCACCACAACGCCCTTTTTGTTTTCTTCTTTAAATTTCCTTTAACCAAAATAAATATATTAAATATTAAACAAAATAAATTAAATTAATTCAATTGGGTGATGACACGTGTCATCATTTGATTGGTTGATTAATTTTTATTTAATTAAAATAAAATTAGGATCAAATTGATTTAATAAGTAAATAACAGGGACTAAACATGTAATTTTAAAAATGTCATGTTAACTGCCACGTGCCACTTCCGTCACCCCTCCGTTAACTTTTTAACGGCGGTGGTCAAAATAGGTTGATTTAATAAGTTTGGTGGTGTGATTGATGTTTTTTATAGTTCGATGGTTCAAATAAGTATCCCCAATTACTTCGGTAGTCACTGGAATAGTTTTCCCTTTCTTTATTGTTTATGAGATTTAAATTGTGATTGAGTTCATTCTTGTAGTTAATCATGATCAATATTGGGTCAGTTTTTTTAAAAGAGGCAGACATGTAGGTTAATGGAATCAAATTCATGATTAGTTGGGCTATCTTATGATTGGTTAAAATTTAAATAATATTCAGTTTATGATTACTGCAAAACCATGGCGGCTTGTAATAATTGATAGAACTGAGATTTATTTACACTCTACAAGCAAGCTATTGGAAAATCATGGCATCTTCAACGTTGCAGAATCAAACTGTTTTTAAAGTTGATTGCATATCGTCGGTGTTCGAGATCATAGGTACCAGCAGTAAGGTCCGGTTCCATATTGTTCGAGCATCAGGTCCAACTGGTTCTGATGGAGCTCAGACACCAAGATCAGCTGGCCTAGAGTAATACGAATGGTGGACGCCAAACACAAACAAAAATCATATTCTATTTTTTGGAGTTACTGTAAACACTAAAATAATAAATTTTATAGTCTAACACTAACTTTTAAATTATAAACCTTAAAAACTAATTCCTACTTCTTAATTACTAAACAACAAACCTTAAACTCTATTTTTAAGTATTGGAACATGAATATGGGTACCAAAAAATAAAGAATTTTTAGTCTATCGGGACAAACCGATCGGATGTGAATGTTAGACATGATTAGAATAGAAGTACTCTACCTTTCAGTGTCTCTATTTATGTCACAACAATAAAAAATTAAAATTTAAAATTTTTTATTAAAATTTAGAATTAAGGTTTATAATTTAGTTTTCGGTGTTGAACCGACACGAAACCCCCTCAATCCCTCATAACCGGGTAGCATCTGAAACTAGGATAATTTGTAAAAATTATCATTGAATCCATGGTGTGTTAAATGTACTTGCTTGTTCTTATCATTGCATTATGTAATAGTTTTTAAAATCATCACGAACCGTAATCACAATTCACAATTGTAGTTTAAAAACAATATGTTTTTAAAAAACAAATTATGTCCGCAACAATTGTTATGTCTTACATAAATGTAAGATCCATAATCAAGACACCACATTTGTAACAGACGTTACAACCGCAATTTATTATTATGGGTTCAACCCAGCTTCAGTAAAAGTCTTTTTCGACGTTATCAACTGAGATTTCTTGCAATGTGCAATGGCTCCCTGAATTGGACTCTCAACCTCTACGTTCACGCTGTTACTTCGTTTCAGTAACTGCAAATTATGAACACCATTTGAGCTCCGAGATGAAGAAGAACCAGATGACGATGTAGACTTGTTCGTCGAGTGTTGTTGCTTGACAGCCAAAGAAAACGATCTCCTATGGCGAATTTGTCCGAATGGGGCTTTCTTTGTTGATTTCATCATCGTGGACCGATCCAACCTTTCTTTAGCTCTCAGAACCGAACCTTCATCTGCAACTTTTGCAGCCGAACACGACTCACTCGAACAACCCGATATACTAAACAATGATTTAAGAAAAGCCCTATAAGCCTTGAGTTTCGAACTGAGGGACGACGACTTTTTCCCGTGGTTTTCACCGTTGCATCGACCGCTTAAAGCTTCGGTTGAGTGCACAAACGAACAATCTTCAGGATTCAACTCTTGGCTAATCCGACATGACCCCGAAGGCGAAACATTGCAGGATCCAAATGGAGTGGTAGTTGCGGTGTTCGTTAACGGCGTCGTATAGAAATCTTGATAGACAGAAGTGGAATTCAGCAGGAGTTTCTCGACCATTTGTAGACGAGGAGGGAGGTGAAGTGGAAGAAGCTTGCCTTTGTAAAAGAGTTCATCAGCTGGTGAAGTTGTGGAAGACGAAGACATTTGGAACTCGAACTCCGTGGGCGAGCTTATGGAGGTGTTGCAGAAGAAGTTGGAGTAGGAACTCACCTCCATTTCAATGTATTCATCATCTTCAACATTAAGATCATTTGGTAGCAGGAGGCTGACTGCCATTTCTATTTTCCTGGTCTTTGTTTATTGGGGAGCTGAGTATTGTGAACTTGTGATAGGAGAAGGGGAGGACTGGAAACTCTTTAAATCGTTGATGCTGCCGCCTATTACTAGGATCGGGTCATCCGTTCCGTTCGGATCACTTAATTTACCTATTTGTTTAGTTTTTGTGGGTTTTAGATTCGAGTTTAAGCAGGTTGTCGGCATGATGCGTATGTTTTCAAAGGGTTAAGAGTACATAATAAATATTACTATGTAATCACACTAAAATATTTTTTAAAAAAATTATATAATTATATATTTGGTCCTCATTACTTATAAATTATATCAATTTAGTATTAATTTTAATTTAATCTAATAAATAGTGGTTAATCTCTAAAGAGATATATTACACTATCATAACCGACCTACGTCTCACAATTTTTGAAGAACAATAGCATTAGATGACATCCACACATATACATGACACAAGATATCTTTTAATTGTTCATCACATATAAGCATGCAATTCTAAGCCTTAAATGGCAGTTGTAGCATATGCACCATCAACATGCAATAACAGTTATGATATGCAATGAAGATATTTGAGGTTTTGATCAACGGAGGTTGTGAATTTTTTAAAGGCTTAACTACAAAGTAAGTGTTTAAATTATGTTTTTTACAATAAGTGCCTAAAGTATTTTTTGGTTGAAATAGATGTCTAAGTATATGCCTCAACTGACTTTAAAACAAATAAAAAATGAAACTTTAGACACCTATTTCAACCAAAAAATACTTTAAGCACTTATTTCAGCAAATAAAACTTTAAGCACATTTTTAAACCAAAAAATTACTTTAAGCACCTACCATAAAAAAGACATAATTTGAGCTCATATTTTATAGTTTAGCTTTTCTAAAAAAATAAAATTCAGGCCTGCAAGCCTACAATTTTCTCTTTGTTTTCTAGGTAATTCAATATCAATACTTAACATATATGGGAGTTGTGACTTGTGCATGAAATTTTAATTTTGTGAAAACCTTTTAAAATAAATTAATTATAAGTTATATTTTGATACACAAGCTGTATAAAAAAAATTGTACAATTTTTTTTTATAAAATTTAAAACTTAAATTCTAAACTCTAGCACCCTAAAACCTAAACCTTAAATTCTAAACTTTAAATTCTAATCATAAACTTTAAATTCTACACCCTACACATTAAACCTCTAAACCTTAAAATTAAAAGATTTATATAAATTAAAATTTACACAAACTTGTGTATCAAAGTATTTTCCATTAATTATATCCTTATCAAATCAATACATGTATTCCAAGAGCTCATTTTTAGAAAAATTATTGCATAGTCCCGGACCACCATGTCATCCATGGTCTCTCCCACTAAAAATCAGCCACATAATTTATTTTTTTCATGTCATTTTTTTCCAAAGATGAATCTTCACCTTTTTAAGTCATGTAAATAGAGAGTGAGTGGTTTACATAAAAGTTGATTATAAATAAAATAATAACATAAAAAAAAAAATTATATGACTTATTTTTAGTGAATAAAAATTACAGAGAACGTGGTGGAACCATATAATAATTTATCTCATTTTGATTACATGTTTCACTACTTTTACTGGATTCCGGGGTCTTCTTTTATTTATTTTCATTGGAAAATTCCCACCGCCAACTTTTGGCTTACTGCATCCTTAAAATGATCAACGTGATTCGGTAAACGTGTGCATTCTTTCGATTTTTTTTTCTCACCCTCTGTGCATTCTTTTTAAGTGATTAATCATAACTATGGATCAATATGTTTTCTTTAGTTTTTATCTATTCTTTAAAATAAAATAAAAGAAACTATTTTATGTATCGATGGTATGAAATAAATTAATATTTAACCATTTAGAACGTGTGAATTTAATATTATTCTTAAATCAATCTTTTTTCTTAAAATAGAAAAACAATTCATAGATATATTGAGTTAATTAGGGATGTTAATGGGGTAGATTTTGTAAGATTCTCTCTGTTTTGCACTTAATTAAATGAGGATGAGTAGATGTTTTATGAATGGTGGGCGGAATAAAGACAAAAATTAGACTCATCGTGGGTGGTAGGACAAGCGTGAATACATTATTGTACCCACCTAATCCTCACCTCGCCATGTACATAATAAGCATTTAAATAGTAATAATTTCATAAAATTTAACTCACATCCACCTTTTTTAAAATACAACACTTACGTAATTATGGTTTCTCAATCCATACCGGTTTAAAAGGTCACGACAACTTATCATTATTAAAATAGTGATAATTAAAATAATGTCACATGTGTGGTGGAAGTCTGGAAAAAATATTTCATATATTTTTTTTTTAAAAATAATTTATATTTATTTAACATACACTTATAAATACATTATATGAACTGGGTTGTTGAGGCGAGTCTGACATAGAATAGGTGAGTTTCAGGACCCATGTGGGTGAGTAGGGCAGGTTGTGAGGATGAAGATGTAAATTGTTGACGAGAATGAATGTGGAGAGCACCCTTCACACTCACCATCAGGAATGAACCAAGAGGGGGGTTGGAGGGGACAGTCTCCCCCTTAAAATTTAAAATTCATATATGAATTAGAAAATTTTAAAAAATTTCTATGTATTTTACATTGAAAATCTATCTCCGCCCCTCCTAAAATTTTATAAGTTCCTCATTCTAATATAAAATCATGCGTCAGTCTTTGCTCATCATATCCAATTGACATCCTTAAAGTTAATAGAGTTATTTTATAACGAATCTTTATAATATTTAATCTAGATTAATCAATTAATAAATAAATATATACAACTATAAAATAAAAAAAATGCGAGTTGTTGACTTTAACTATGAAAACAACAAATGATCCGACATTTGATGGTGGGGTGGGAATTGTGTGAGGATAACGTGGATGAAATGAATTTCCCTTGGAAACTCCACACTTCCTTTCTTTTCTTTACCATTTCATTGCTAGTTCTTTCCTTTTAAAACAGGTGATCAAAAATACTTGATCTGTTTTATTTGACTAATGATATACATAATTGAATTTAAAAAAATTAAATAATTTATTAAAAAATTTATCTGATTAAGTTGGGTACCCGACAATAAACACTCTTATTTTTCACTAACAACCATTAAAACGATAAGGCAAAAGGATCCTTACCCTTTCCTCCTAGGTCCTATCCATCAATAAAAAAACAAATAAAAGATTCCAATGATTCAAGCTTTATTTCAAAAGACTTATTCTTTTTTATTTCCGGAGGTTTTCTTATCTTATACTTGAGTCGCTTGGATGGGGCTGGACCATTTTTGTACATTTTGATGAGTAAAGCAAAATGTGTGTTTAAACAAGCAAGGGTGAGGATATTGCAGTGTTGATATGGAGCATAATTATAGTGTTTTTTCCTTTTTTAAGACCTTGTGTCTTCAATTTGTCTTAATTACACTACACTCCCATCATTTATATCTCTAACTCTGTTTTTTATGACTTATAATCAAGGTAAGATAACCCAAACAGCAACAGAATTGATTCTAAAACAGGTGAAAAGAAGACTATATTATCCGGCGAAATCTTAAAAGCCAAACATGATTTTGTTGAGCTCTTGGAATTCTCGAATATGGAACCAAAGAAACTTCTCCCGACAAACAACGAAAGCAGGAGCAAAAGATAGGCATAGAAGCATTAATCGAAGAGACCCACCACCCAGAAAACCAGGATATTGCCAGTGTTGTGGATTGCTTCCATTGGTGAACCAAACGATAAAAGCAGAGCCCTGTCGGAGCTCGACCGGAGGGACACCATTGCCGGGTATCCAACCAGCACCAGGAAATATGAAAAAGCGCTCTGCAACAGAGACTAATGCTGACGAAAAAGTATAAAAAGAGGGTTGTTTTGGGCCAAGTGATTTCGATGCTGCCTTTGGGAAGAGATTTTTAAAACGCCAATTATAGCTAGCCACCACGCTAGTATTGATGTAAAATCGGGTATTCGGATGAGTTTTAGGTGGGTTAAGTTCAGGTGTATAAATGAATAGGGCGTTCGAGAACTCATTTGTATAACATTCGTTTACATTTGTTTATTAAGCTAAATAAATAAGCATGAACAAATTTTTTATGTTCGTTTAATAAACGGACGAACACAAATAGAGGTGTGTTCGGTTCATTTATGTTCACGAACACACTGGTTTATAGGATCGTTTATAAGCTCGTTTATAGGCTCGTTTATAAGTTCGTTTATAAACTCGTTTATAAACTCGTTTACAAGCTCGTTTATAGGATGAAAATGTGTGTGATTGTATCTAAATACTACTTTTTGTTGTTGCTAAGGATGCTATATAAGTTCATGTTCAAATGTAAGTTTTATTTTGTTCTTGTTTTATTTATTTATGATTAATTTAGTTATATTTTTGAACATAAAAACAAACATGTTCGTGAACGAATAAACGAACACGTTCGTGAACACTAACCAAATGAACACGAACACCTTCAAAAATAAATAATTGAACACGAACACAATATTAAAAGATTAAACGAACATGAACCGAACATGAACACCTTTAAAAATTAAACGAACATGAACCGAACATGAACACCTTTAAAAATAAACAAACGAACACGAACATAGTCTTGTTCGTTCAAGCTCGGTTCATTTACACCCCTAGTTAAGTTAAGTTAATGGTTTGATTCGAGTCGAGTTCGGTAAACATCAGGTCGATCTCAACTTAAACTTGGATCGGGTTTGGGTCAAGTCAATTTCATGTCGGGTCAAAACAGATCGAGTCTAAGTCGATTAATTATCAGGTTAATTCAGGTTCGGATGGACTTCAGGTCTTGTCATTCTAGTATCGGGTTACATCTATTTTAGATCAAATTCAGGTCAGGTCACTTTGATTTCAGATCAAATTCAGTCGGGTTATATTAGTTTCGGGTGAAGTTCAAGCCGAGTCAAGTTTCAACTTTCTCAACTGACAACTCTCACAAGTCACAAGTATATATTAAAACTTTGTTTGCTTCCTTAAAATAATCACAACTCTCTCGAGTCGCAACTCCACAAATCACAACTTTCTCAAGTTTTAAGTATGTATTCAAGTAATTCAACCAATTTAGAACATAAATAAAGAATTATATTTTCAAAAAAAAAAACAATTGTCACATTGAATGGAAAGTAATGTACATGACAATTACTTTAGTAGGATTCTTGAAATAACTTTAAGAAATAAATTCAAAAAAATTGTAACAATTAATATCATGTAGTAATAGTGAAGTGAAAACGTTAATTTTTCCATTAGAGCAAATACTTTGTAAAAATTAAATAAAAATACATTAAGTTAATTAATTGCAGGTTTTGTCAATATCAATTTTGGTTAATTACAGCCGAGTTTTCATGTCGAGTTGATTGCAGTCGAGTTTTCATGTAGAGTATTCTTTTACACCCCTGCACACTAGATTGTCGAGGCTTTGTCATAAAGGGTGGAAGTTGGTTAGCTTAGTCAATTTTGGTGGTTAGATCGATTCAGTTATAAATCTTAAAAATACAAATTGAATAAATAAAAGTTTATCATATAAATTGGCACCTAACTTAGTAATTTATCTTAAATTGATACTTAATCTTGGAAAGTTTTCTTAAATTAATACTTGAGTTTGTAAAGAAATTTCAATTTAGTACCTAAGCTTGGAAAAAAATTTCTTAAATTGGTACATAGTGTTGTGGTATTTTAATCAAATAAGTTGTTAGCATGTGACATTTAATAACATCATTATTTTAATCGGTCAATGTCATGTCAACAACCTGATTATTGGTTGTTGAGATGCCAAACCAGCGCATGTACTAATTTGTGAAAATTTTCCAATTATATGTACCAATTTAAAACAAAAAAATCAGATGTCGGTGGAAAACCCAATTTTCACATACCCAATACGGCAATACCCGTGTAAAACCCAACCCAGTTAAACTCAAGATGTAAACCTAACCTAAAAATTAAAATATAAACCTAATTGAGTTAAGAAAAAACATCTCATGCACTAGTGGTGGAAACAAAAATTTTCACAATTGCTTCAGTTTTAGAGTTTTAAGATCTGATTTGAGTTTTAACCTATTAACCTTAAAATTTAATATTGAACCCTAAATTCTAACTATAATCCCTAATTCAAAACTCGTCCCCTAAAACCCCTAAATACTAAACCCTAAACAAAATTCATAAACCGTAAAATTAAAATACTTGTGCATGAAATAATTACTCATTAAATTATCCAAGTGGTTAATTTTGTTATCTAATTAATTTAATTAGGAACAAATTTTCTCCTTTTCTCTTTTAAGCAAAAGTTGTTAAAAATGATTTGACATTAATAATTTTTTATTTAAAAAATAAAAGGAAAAGGGAAAATATGTAGTTCAGTGAAAACATTTCTTCCTTTTCAACAATATTTATCCTTTAACTTGAGATTTGTGTACTTAGGGGGCGTTTAGTTCACGAAATATAACATTACCTTTGAAAATACGATTCTCAGAATGATTCATTACTTAGCATATTACTGGAAATGTTACATTACTTTGTTTGGTTTGTTTGACAGAAATGGAAAATTACAGTGTTTGGTTGATGAATTATAAGATTATCAGAATGCATATTTTACAAAATTATCTTTGTGATATATATATTTTTTAAATTGTTAAACTTCCAATACTAAAGTAAAAATATTTGCATGAAAATTTATAGGAAATATATTCTTTTATTATTTTTAATTTATATAATTTTCTTTTATAAAGTACTTACACAAATAATTGAATATAGTTTTTGATGTTATAGTACAATATTATATATTTGTAATTTATTATAACTATATATTTGAAAAATATAGAAAAAAAATCATAAGCTTCTATAATAATCATCAATTTCGCTACTAAATCAAATATACTAATAACTAATTATAAATATTATATTTATATGTTTTATTACTCAATTTATATTATTTTTAAAATTAAAAGTCATTCTTTAAAATCTAAAATTTTAAACAAAATCTGTAATGTGATTTAAAATTGAATAATACAAATTTTTACCTTATAAATAAAAAACATTATTATTTAGTGAAGAAATAAAATTAATTTTTTTAATATTTATTATTATTTTTTAATGAAGAGTTTGGTTTATATATTTTATTATGCAAGAATTTAAGTTAGATAAGAATTTTTTTTAACATTTCAAAAACAAAACAAAATTTGGAGAAATAGAAAATAATGATTTATTTGAATACAAAACATTATTTTAAGAGTATTTTAGTCTAAAGTGGTGGGAATTGTCTAATACCTAAGAATAGGGTGAGAATGACATTCCTACCATTTAGGGGAAAGAAAGCTACTATTGGGAATGTAGTATTATCCCTTGTAGGGAATTCTTCTAAATCAAACATGGATATGTGATTTCGAAAAAGATTATTCTCCTTGATAATAATATTTTCCGCGAATCAAACGCCCCCTTAAGGTCTACTTGTATAACTTTTTTATATTTGGATGATTCTAAGTAAAATATAAAATTTTGTAATATTATATAATTAATCAATAACATTTATGATAATATTAATTTTTATATTTTTATAAATAAAATATAAAGAATAATAGAAACAAAGTCAGAAATTAAAAGGTAAAGTGATTGAGAATATTAAAAGTAAAAAAAAAATAGACTAAAAATGTGGCAGTAGAAATCAATATAGTAACTTCAAGTAAAATAAGCTTGCTTTTACTATAAAAGCAAGTAAAATATATTATAATTTAAAATTGTGCAATGGTCAAATTAAAAAAAAATGAGTCGAGAGGCAGTCTTCTGCCAACCCCCTTTATCTATGTGACTATGTCCATGAAAAATAATATTTATTATAAAAATAATATCTTTTTAAAGTATTAAATAATATTATAATAATAAGTAATACTTGGTATAATATTAAATATTTTTTTATTAAAATAATAAATATAATAAGAACGTTATATCAAATTATAAATAAATATATTTTAATAATTAATATTCGACAACTATGTCCGAGTACTTTATGTTGGTCAAATTATTTTCCATGAAACAAACACTTGCACGTGTGTAATTTTTTTATGTAGGTCGTTTTCAGCTAGACAAACACGCTATCAGTTTGAAATTAAAGAAAGCAAAGTATTAGACCATGAAATTTTCCTTTCTATTCAAATTCTGTAAATCATCGTAACGAAAAACATTAGTTGACCAGAAAACGTGCTCGGTTTGGTCGGCTATAATATAAGAATTCCATTGCTCATTTCCCATAACGTTTTATGCATGGATAGTATATGAATCCCAGTCATATATTCCTTCAAACATTAAACTAACTTTTCCACTCTTAGAACCCCAAAACTAAAAAGGAAAACGCAAAAGACCAACTATAAACTCAAATTAAACGAGACATTTAACAAGGTGAAAAAAAACTTAAAAATCTTTTATGAATTTGTTTTGTATCAATTCGGACGAGACACATAACAAGGTGGAAAAAAAGTGATGAGTGAACTAAATTATCAGGCAGATTGCTCCGCTATATAGATCTGATTACTTTGGCAAATAACCATCAAGGGGAATCAAAGACCACCAATAAACTCAAATCGGATAACAAGAGTCGTGAGAATATCTGTACGAGCACTAAACGACCACAAAGATATGTGAAACCATGTCAAACAACAGAGAAAGCGTATTACAAAAACAAAAACAAAATATGTCACAAAAGCAAAGGAAAAATGTAATGAACTACAATCAACTTCCTAAATATGCTTAATAAACGCTGTATAATTTCGACCACAAATTGGTACTGATATTTTCCAAACAAGAGTTCAATACAATAACCCTGAAGAAAAGAAAAAGATGAGGTAGGAAAGAAATATTTCAGCAAGAGATACTGAATCCAAGGGAAAGAAGTAACCGTAGCCAAGTGTTTACAATATTTCATATCCCTTTCCCTAGAGGCTCACGACCTATTTATACTCAAAATATTACCATCTAATTAATCTAACAAGTAACTAATTTAATTGGTCCTAAACACATGACTATTTTCGGTTCATAACATTACCCCCGCCTCCAAATAGAACCTTGTCCTCAAGGTTCGAGATAAGATAGATATATTGAATTCCACCATAGACAGCCAAATGAAATATTGCTCCATCAACACCAAGAATAACGCAAACACTCAGTTTTAGTCGACCTGTATTAATTTCAACTTGGAGGCGCAAAAGCATTGCAGAAAGTGATAGGGAAACAAGCTTGTGAACAAAAGCATTTGCTGCCAACCTTCTAATGCGTGCAGGTATATTCCCTCCAAAAGAAACCACATGATTGCTCTCCCGAATGTTCATTTGATTGCATTTCTTCTGCACTACAAGACTAGAATCAGAATGTATGACCATTACTCCACAAACACGAGCTTGTAACACGACAATTCCCATCATACAACACCAAGTAGTAACAGCTTGTCTCCTAACCAAGTGACCATTAAGTGCTTGCAGCCTTATAATGTCGTTGAGGGCCTCGAATGCTCGGCGAGCCATGTCACGTTTAAAAGCAGTCTGAACAATGTTTGCTGTTTTTTTTTTTTTGAATCTTCTCTCGATCATATTGTGAATTTAGGAAAGTAGAGTTTGGAGAACCTATGCCTTGACTCGCTGACAGTGATATCTCATCATGGTTAGGGATAATTGCAGCTTCATTACTTTTTTGTGGTAACCAAAGTTCTCCAAGTTTGGAAGTTGGAGGTTGTGCAGAAGCTCCAAAAATAATATAGAAGACTGTCCAATATAGTATGATTGAGTGAAATCAATTGTCTTTACCCATTGACCACCATGTACATTCCTAAAACAATTAAGCAATGGATCTTCAAATACGGGTCCAGAATAGCACACTTCTTCCTTGCATATCCGTGGAGCACCAAATAACCGATTCAGAAAATACTTTAAGATTTGACTGCATATGCCGTGCAGCTCAACCTGCCCAATATTCTCATTGAAACGCTCAAGCTTGTATTCTAATCTACAGTGTGATAGTAGAAACATCAATATTTGTATTTCTGACCCAAAATTCACATTAACATCATCACCAATATCCAAAATCCACAGTGAATGACTCACAACCTCTTTCCCATTTGATGAGTGAATATTTGAGTGAAAAGACAAAGCAACATGCAACTTCAACCCTAAACCAAAAATCAATTTAAAAATCGCTTCATATAGAGACCAATCGTAGTCAAGAGGTGAAAGATGCTCCACTATTCCCCACCAGACTTCAACTCCAATTTCATGAACACCTGTCAATTTGAGTGCTTCAAGAGATACATTTAAGGCCTTGAGTTTTTTAATTCTTGGACACACAGAGGCACGGGAATTTCCAATCCCAATAATTTTGGTTATACCTTTCTCCATTAACAATAATCTATACTTGTAGGGATCATCATCCTCAACACATCTATGAGCACTAGTAAACATTATAGAATAAGCTCGGCCAAGCTTTTCATTATGCACAATCTGGACAGAACCAAACTTCATCCCATCATCATGATTAATAAATTGAAAATTACCATTATACATCATTACTAGACTCATATCTTCCTTATCCACAAGTTCAAATAAGGATTTTGACAGCGAACCTGACATTTTAATCTTATTAAAATTCACTTTTGAGTTCTCTTCATGCCATTTCATTGTTATCTCCATCACCAAAAGTCGAAACATAGAAGGATCATCCACCTTAACTACTTCCTTCTCATTAAACTCTTTCTTTAACCATCTATTTAAACAATCAATGGAAGCAAACTTACTTGGAAAGTATGTCGGCAATGATCCATGGCCACCCACATGAGCGAATTTCACAACTTCAGTGATTCCCCTCTGCTTTTGAGGTTTGACCACTGTTTTGTGTCGAAAGAGCATATGATTTGTAACGCTTTGCTCCCCATGTTTCACATAATTGAACAACGACTTATGGTCAGTGACTAAGAATGGAGGCCTCTCCTCAAAACAATCCTGCAACGTTGCTTCATCCTTTTGAGATTCAAGTCCTTCATCGTTGCCAATCGGTTGATCAGCAAGTGTACTGTCAGTGGGCGTTGGCAATTTGTCAAATAGTTGGTGGTCATCTTGTTGAATATCAAGTCCCCCAATGCTCTGACTCGGTTGCTTGTCAATCTCAGTAGCAGTGATTGTTGGAATTTCGTCGAACACTTGGTGAACATTTGTGCTCTGGCTGTCAAAACCGGAGCCGATTACAAATGAGCGATGGTGAGTGAAAAGATTGTCCCCTTACTTCATCTCAAAGAAAGCAAATCGCTTTCGGATGGCCTTAACAAAATGATCCCATCCGGCCAACTGTCGCCACTTTTGCATCCATCGAAACCATTTTTTAGCTATCCCTTCCATTCGAAAGGACTCCATGGTTACCCGTTGATGATCCTCTATCCCATAAAATTCAAAGAAATTGTGAGCTGAGGTGATCCATTCTTTTGGGTTTTCTCCCGTGAACAACGGAAGCTCCACCGTTAGCTCCATCTTCTCTCAATGAAAGCACCAATGTAATGAACTACAATCAACTTCCTAAAAATGCTTAATAAACGCTGTATAATTTCAACCACAAATTGGTACTAATATTTTCCAAACAAGAGTTCAATATAATAACCCTGAAGAAAAGAAAAAGATGAGGTAGGAAAGAAAGATTTCAGCAAGAGATACTGAATCCAAGGGAAAGAAGTAACCGCAGCCAAGTGTTTACAATATTTCATATCCCTTTCCCTAGAGGCTCACGACCTATTGGGTAGTTCTGCGGTACGGCAGCCTAATATGCGGCTAATATACGGCGTTACCGGAAACATCATTAAGAAATACCGGAAACATGGATTGATATACCGGAAACATGATAAGATATACCGGAAACATGGATTTCAAAAGTATGGATACTTTCGAAATCAACATATCCAAAAGTATGGATACTTTCGAAAGTATGGATACTTTCGAAATCAACATATCCAAAAGTATCGATACTTTCGAAATCCATGTTTCCGGTATATCTTATCATGTTTCCGGTATATCAATCCATGTTTCCGGTATTTCTTAATGATGTTTCCGGTAACGCCGTATATTAGCCGCATATTAAGCTGCCGCATGGTAGAAAAATCCCGACCTATTTATACTCAAAATATTACCATCTAATTAATCTAACAAGTAACTAATTTAATTGGTCCTAAACACATGACTATTTTCGGTTCATAACAAAAAAACGTGCCACAAGATAAATTTTTTTTTATTAAAATAAAAAAAACTAAAAAAAAACTAAAAGCATAATAAATAAAAGCAAAGGAAATAATAAACATCAGCTAAACTAAGAATGAAAAAAGAAACAGAGAACTTTTTTTTGGTTATTTTGAAAGAAAAGACTAAGTAACGGTAAGTGGGAGAAATTTTTGCTTTTGTGCACGACATTAAAATCTTATATTTATGATCACGGCATTTTAAAATAAAAATTATCATAATCGTTAATAAAGCGAAAGATATTATACATTTAAATACTTTGGACCACTTGCACTCTAATTTTACTATAATAAATAATAATAATGATGTCAATTGAAATAAGATTGAATCTAATTAAACCATCTTCTATTCAATTAAAAGTTGAAAAATCCTACTTACTATACATAGATTCCAAATGTGTATATCTAAATTTGGAAGGGATGTTTCGTGGTAGTTAAAATTTGGAAACTTCGATATTATTTTATTTGTACTAGTAGTGGATTTTTATTTTAATTTCACATTTAGATTAAAGATCTTGTACATGTATTGTATTTAAAAAATTAAGAAATAAATAAATTGGATATATTTTAATTCTTTATATAAAAACTAAAAATATTTATTCCAATTAGATAATAATAATCTTAATTAGATTATTTTTTTGAACGTATATTTTTTATTAAATAGAGATATTACGTTTTCATGCCAGGATCCGAGCACATACAAGATGTTGTAACATGAGCATTCTTAGTTATTAGGCTAATTAGTGGATCTCTTTGAACATATATTTTGATACAATGTCTATACTACCTAAACTCTATACATCCATAACTCGAAAGATATTGAACACTTAAGCAATTTTGATCTCATGTTCTCTTATATATTGTACTAATGGCATATCAATCGAAGTAAACTCAATCTACAAATCATTAATCATTTTTGTAGAACTAACGTTTTGATATAATAATTGAAAAATGTTTTTGGACTTGTTTAATTATTTTGAAAACTTATTTAAAGTCTAAACAACTTGAAAATATGTTTGAAATGGTTTCATAGGGTTTTAACATGTCTAAAACGCTTTTTAAATGGCCAAAATATCATTTTTACAAGGCCCGTACCGATACACCTTGATCCGTATCGATACCACCATTTCCAGTAAGCAAAACCTAGATGCAGGGCTAGTGGTATCGAAACCACCTTGCTGGTTTCGAAACCACCTTGCTGGTATCGAAACCAGCCTGACTTTTTTCAGCCTCCAACGGCTAGTTCTGAACAAGGGCGTTTCGAAACGGGTTCGAGAGTTTCGATACGGAGAGCTGCATTTATGGTGGGAAATTAAGGCTCCAACGGCTCCAATTCAACCCCAACAGCTAGTAACGGCTACAAACTCATTAAGGAGTATAAAAGGAACCTCCAAGCATCAAGTAATGGCTAATGCTTCAACTGTCAATCAACAAATGATCAAGAATTGTCTTTGTACTTAAATTGTCATTTCTTTGTACAGACAAACACTAGTGAGCCAAAATTGTTAAATTTGCTCAAGTGTTTTAGGTTTTGAGTGAGAGCTTAATTGTGCAAACAAAAACCTATTAGAGGAATTTGTGTTTGCTTATCTTTTCTCTTGTAAAGAGGGTTTGATCAAGGCTTTGGGTAGAAAGCTTGATCGGTGTATAAGGGTTTCCTCCTAGGTCTAGAAAAGGGGATGAATCAATAGTGGATTGATTGGAAATCCTTAGTGGGAAGATAAGGTAGTGGATGTAGACCTTGGTTAGAAGGTTGAACCACTATAAATCATTGTGTCACTTATCTTTTTAGTTTCCACACCACATCCATCCAAAATTCCACTTCTCCACCACTTGGCGAGCAAGAACGGTTGAAGGAATCGAGCACCCTAAAACTTAACAATTGGTATCAGAGCTTGGCTCAATTGAAGAGGATTAACATCCTATTGAGTAGATCCGGCAAGCTCGATCATTATTTCAAACAACCGGCTCAATGCCGCAATCCATCGGCAAATCGCCCTTCTTCTACAGAACTCACTATACCCATTGGAAGACAAAGATGAAGTTCTTCATTAAGTCAAGAGACTACAAGCTATGGGACATAGTTGAAGATGGTCCGTTCGTGCCTCAACGAAGCAAAGCAGAATGGAGTGCCGAAGATCGCAAGAAGATGGAACTAAATTGCAAAGCCTTGCACATCCTCTTTTGTGCTTTTGGCCCAACTATCTATGAGAAGATGTCTTCTTGTGAGAGTGCCAAGGAGGTATGAGACAAGCTTGAAGTCACATACGAGGGAACCAACGAAGTTAAGGAGACCAAGATTGGGCTACTCACCTTAGAGTATGAGAACTTCAAGATGGATCCGGAAGAAGACATCGAGAAGATGTTCGATAGGTTCTCCACCATCACAAATGGACTCAAAGGCTATGGAGAAGCCATTCCGGAAGAGAAGCTTGTCCGAAAGCTCATCTACTCCCTTCCCGAGTCATGGGACTAAAAAATGACTGCCATCATCAAAGCTAAGAATCTCAAGACCTTGAAGCTTGATGAAATCATGGGATCACTTCTCACTTATCAAATCATGAAGAAGAACAAGGAAGAGGAGAAGAAGAGGGAAGAAATTAGAGCTTTGGGGAAGAAGAAAATCATGGAGCTTGGCATCAATGCAAGTGCCATTGCTCTAAAATCCTCCACATGCCATCATGAAAATTCAAGTGAGGAGGAAAGTGAAGATGAAGAGATGGCGTATCTCTTCAACAAATTTACCCGGTTCATGAAGAGCGAAATTGAAAAATCCAAGCATGAATCGAGGAAGAAGATGAAGGAATCCCACAAGTCCAACAAGAGGGGATCATCTTCAAAGCAAGCATATGTGGCCACATGGAGCGATGAAGAATCCACCGATGATGAAGTAGCCCACCTATGCTTGATGGCCCTCAATGAGGGGAGGTAACTACTAACTCATCTATTTCAAATTCATATACATTTGATGAGTTGCAAGATGCCTATGATGATTTGCTTTTGGAATTCAAGGCATCATTTTCCAAGAACAAAAAGTTGATTTCAAAAATAAAAAATGAGAATGATTTGCTTTCCAAAACAAATCTTGAACTTGAAGCAAAATTGGAAGATTTTGAACAAAAATGTTTTGATTTACAAAATTTGCTTCTTAAAGTTCAAAAAGAAAAAAAAAATTGATTTCCAATGAACTTCAAAAGAAAAATGATTTTGGAAAATCAAATTTTTATGTAAGACAATCTAGTGCCCTTAGATTTGTAAAAGGTAAATATTTTAGAAGTGTTTGGGTCCCAAAAGGACTTAGTACTTCAACTAAAAAGGATGAAATTGAAAAATGGATTCCTAAGGGGACTAAATTTTGTGCTACTAACGTCTATGGATCCAAAGCAATTTGGATACCAAAAACCACTTGATTGTCTTTTTCTAGGTGTGATGGAGATGTTCAACAAGTCCAATCATTGAGGGGGAGCTCCATGCACACAAGGAAGAACACTTGAAGAAGGAAGGCTGCACATCCTCCCTTGAGTTCAAGTGTGGTAAAATCTAGTTGTTTTTGCTTTTATTTGATTTATTTCAACTAGATGATCATATATGTTGGACTAACACTTTAATGATGCTTTGAGTAAGGGGGAGCCATTTTCAAAACCAAATTCAAATTTTGTCACATTTTCAAACCTCCTAAGTTATTTTGAACTTAATGTTTTTTTTGAATTCTTTTTTATATAACAAAAAGGGGGAGAAATGGTTTGAAAAATTGAATTTTCAAATGAATAAGGGGATCTCAAATTGGTTTCAATCTTTTCATCTCTTATTCAAGTTTTTAAAGTTAAAGGGGGAGAATCCCAAACAGTTTTTCAAGTTAGTTTTATTATATCAAAAAGGGGGAAATTGTAGAACTAACGTTTTGATATAATAACTGAAAAATGTTTTTGGACTTGTTTGAATATTTTGAAAACTTATTTAAAGTCCAAACAACTTGAAAATATGTTTGAAATGGTTTCATAGGGTTTTAACATGTCTAAAATGCTTTTTAAATGTCAAAAATATCATTTTTACAAGGCCCGTATCGATACATTTTGATTCGTATCGATACCACCATTTCCAGTAAGCAAAACCCAAATGCAGGGCTAGTGGTATCGAAACCACCTTGCTGGTATTGAAACCAGCCTGACTTTTTCAGCCTTCAACGACTAGTTCTAAATAAGGGCGTTTTGAAACGAGTTTGAGCGTTTTGATACGGAGAGCTGCAGAACTGCATTTATGGTGGGAAATTAAGGCTCCAACGGCTCCAATTCAACCCCAACGACTAGTAACGACTACAAACTCATTAAGGAGTATAAAAGAGACCTCCAAGCATCAAGTAATGGTTAATGCTTCAATTGTCAATCAACAAATGATCAAGAATTGTCTTTGTACTTAAATTGTCATTTCTTTGTATAGACAAACACTAGTGAGCCAAAGTTGTTAAATTTGCTCAAGTGTTTTAGGTTTTTGGTGAGAGCTTAATTGTGCAAACAAACACCTATTAGAGGGATTTGTGTTTGCTTACCTTTTCTCTTGTAAAGAGGGTTTGATCAAGGCTTTGGGTAGAAAGCTTGATCGGTGTATAAGAGTTTCCTCCTAAGCCTAGAAAAGGGGACGAATCAATAGTGGATTGATTGGAAATCCTTAGTGGGAAGCTAAGGTAGTGGATGTAGACCTTGGTTAGAAGGTTGAACCACTATAAATCATTGTGTCACTTATCTTTTTAGCTTCCACACCACATCCACCCAAAATTCCACTTCTCCACCACTTAGCGAGCAAGAACGGTTGAAGGAATCGAGCACCCTAAAACTCAATAGTTTTTAAAACGTATACAATTTTATGATATAATATTTTAAGGGAAATTATACCATGCACTGGTGGTTCCAAAAGCGTCGTAGTTTTAAGGCTTAGAAATTTAGTTTAGGGTTAAATGTTTAGGGGTTTAAGTTTAAGTGTTTGGAATTTAAGGGGTGAGATTAAAATTTAGGGTTTAGGGTTATAATATAAGGTATATAGGTTAAAACTTAAATCTCTAACCCTAAACCTTAACTTATAAACCTTAAATTCTAACCTTAAACCCTAAATTCTAATCACAGCCCATAAATTATAAATCCATAAACTCAAAAACCCTAAACTAAATCTTTAAACTCTAAACTAAAACGCTTGTAGATTTTTTTTGTTTTCACCGTCAATACATAGAATATTTTCCATATTTAATTAGGATAATTATTCCATACACTTTTTTTCTCAGCAATGCATAATTTTTATTAGGATAAAATTGTACATTTTTTTCAAGCTGAGTGCCTCGTTAAAACCTCCCTAGACCTATTGGAGGTAAAGAGTACAACACATCTTGAGATTACATCATAGACATGAAAAAACTAGAAATACAAGGACAACCGATAGTTCACAAAACATCACCACCATGCTTAAAATAAAACCTGCCTAGACATACCCTGTTTAGCAAGAAAACCCGCCATTCTATTTTGCAAACTTGGGACATAGCGAACTGTCACCCAATTAATATCCAGTAACAACTTGTCAATTTCTTCGAACATATCCTACCACTTCCACGGCCTCAACAACTTGTCTTGAATGTAGTTTACAGCCACCCGACAATCCAACTCCACCTCCAGCCTCATCTGCCCATACCAATATGTTTGCTTAAAGATTAGAAGTGCCGATCTGATAGCAGCAACCTTAGCAACTACTGGGGATTCACACTTCGAGGGACCCGAAAAAATTTCTCTCACATCGCCCGCAATTTCGGAGAACCCCTCCACAACCGGCCGCTTCCTTACTCTAAACACCATCAACGTTGAATTTCATGCTTCCTTCTTCCAGTGATTCCCACATGGCTTGCTACACTGGCGGTGAAAACTAAAAGTTTTCACGAGTGCCTTAGTTTTTTGAGTTTAGGGTGTACAATTTAGGGGTTAAGGTGCGGGAGTTTAGAATTTAGGGGTAATGGTTAAATTTTGGGCTTATGGTTATAATTTAAGGTTTATATGCTAAAACCTAAATCCTCACCATATTATCTTAAAAAGTAAACCCCAACCTCTAAACCCTAAATTCTAACCCTAAACACTAAAATTTAACCATTATCCCTAAATTATAAACCTCTACACCTATACCCATAAACCCTACGCCCTAAACTAAACACATAAATCCTAAAACTAAGGCGCTCAGAGAAACTTGCCTGTAACACTCCGAGTTTAGGGCCAGGAGATAATAGGATTAGTTAAACCGTTTCGGGTTAGGTTAATTTCGAAACTATTTTTAAATGGATAACCTTAATTATTTTATCAAAGGGGTAAGTAAAATGGAAATTTTGCTCACAAAAAGAAATAAGGAAAGGGGGATTTTTGAAAAGCCATCATCTTCTCAAAATCCCTTTACACGTTAAAAAACCTCCCAAAAACCCTTTTCACTGTTCCATTGGTTTCAACACTTCAATCCAAGTGATTTCTTCAAGGTAAATGGCTCCTTAACTTAGTTTCATCTTCCTTGAGTCTTAAATGCTAAGATTTTTGCAAAACTCTTGGATTTAACTTGTTTTGATTTTTAAAGTTTGGTTTGAAATGAAATGAGGTTTATGGGTTTTTTCGTTTGGGTTGTCTATGGCTGAGTTGAGAGTGTTTTTAACTTGTTTTACTGCTAAAATAACATGAAAATGGTGGTGTAACCCCCTCGACCCGGCCTAGCCGCCAGACCACGCTAAACGGGTTACATGGGGAAAACCGAAGCGAAACCCGTTGAGGCTCCACTTCGATTAACAACACTAAAAGAAAATTCCTTTTTAAGTTATCTTGTCTAGATGATAATGATATCCTATGTGAGAGGACACGCAGCGAAAAACGCGTATGGATTAAAAATGAGCAAAACGGGTAATTAAGACTTCCTTTTTAACTTTTACAACAGGTCGTATCGATACACCTAGACTTGGTCAACTCCCTAAAGTCAACCTAGGGAGACCATATCGATACGCTGGAGAACAATATCGATACGCCCTCAACGGTCAAACTACAAAGACCGTATCGATACTATTGGGACCCGTACCGATACGCCAAAATCTCGTCAATTTCTCAGATTTCCAGAGAGCTTTTGGCGTATCGATACACCCCCACATATTGGTATGCATAGCCTAAAACAAGGTCCCAAGCAGAGGACCGCATCGATACAGCCCTTGAGCGTATCGATACGCCCTGCACTGCAGCACTTGTTTTAGCTACTAAAAACACAAGGACTCGACACTAAAGGCATATGATGACCACTCAAGCAACATACAAGCACTCATACAATATAAAGCATCCATGGATAATCATACGAAGCAATCTAAGCATTCAATGAAGCAACATTCACCAAGATAAGAATTCATAGAGAAAACATGCATACAAGCATTAACCAACATAGCCAAAAGATAAACTAAAACATACTTCAACATGGCATAAGGCAATACAAGCCCAAAACGACTAAACATACTTGACTAAGCAAAAGATCATGCCATCAACATCACAAAACACAAGGTCCTATCCCATTGCTTAAATACTAATTATCGAAGTCTAAACCATACTTGAGCAACTAAAATTCCCTTGGATCCTCCCTTGTTCCTCAAGCTGCTCCGAAGGTCTAAGGGCCTGCATTGTTGGAAAATAGAGCGTAAGCGTTTAAGCTTAGTGAGCGGTGCTCAAGTGTAACTACAACAATGCAGTTTTAAAACATAGCTTGCTTAAAAACCAAACAACTTCCAAATCATTTCTACATGCTTGAAACACACAAAGCCATGCTTTTACCTTCACGTGCATTTACCGAATGCAACTACAAGCCATAGGCTTACCATATGCTCATTCTCATAACACAAGCAAAAATTACCACAATGCATAACTATAAGCATAAGGAAACAACAACATGCTTAACAAGAGAATTAGAGCAATAATGGGTATATTGACATTCAACGTTTTACTCGGATATGTGGATATCTTTCTCAAACCCACTAGACACTTCTGGTGGAATCTCACATCGCCGTACTCACCCGTCTAGCAATAATACAATTTCCGGTGGAATCTCACATCACCGTACTCCTTCTTAGTGGAATCTAACATCACTTAGGCCGCGCGAATTTTTCCTCGAGTGCACTCTAATTCTATTTATCGATCAATTATATCTGGTAACAACCAAACACATGTCAATATACTCAAATACAACCGCAAGCATGACCGATGCTTGGACCACTTCCAAGTTCAATTTCCATGCAAGGCATGTACTCACAATGCAAGCATAACACAAATCTCACATCTCAACATGCATGACAAATACAATTCAACACATTACAACATAGCATGTTCATCTCGCATTCAAGAAATCGTAAAGCACAATTTAAATGCATAAACCTTTAAAACTTACTCTCGAGCTTGGATTGGCCTTTCAAGCTCAATCCAAACTCCCAAGACATTGCCTTAACCACGCTAAGGCTTTTAAAATGACCCACTCACTAGTCAAAATACAACCGATGTCCGATATGCCGAATCAAGCCTCCGAACTACCCGGATTTCCATCCAAAAAGCCCAAATCTGATTCCACTATTTTGAGCAACCTAAAATCAAAAATTAGAACACAAATACACTCACAATTACAGCGAAGACTCGGAACTCAACAACCTTGCATCAATACTCAATGATTCAAACCCAACTTCACCCAAAATATAGCCAATTCGAACCCAAACTATTAGCAACCACAACCAACGAGTTTACCATAAAAAATCTACCTTTTTACACTCCAAATCATCAACCCAACACTACCAAATCTCCAGCTGCAATTTAGAGACAAAACCCAACCAAAAACTCAAGATTTCTATCTCTTAAAATCACCCAAAATACCCATTTTGGGTTTCCATTAAAAACCCACCATTTTTATGTTATTTTAGAGTTAAAAAAAGATAAAAACACTCCAAACTCAGCATTACATCAACCCAATGAAAACCCAAAGATTGCTTCACATTTCCAACTAAACTTTAAAAATCAAAATGAGTTTAATCCATGAGCTTTTACAAAAATATCAACATATAAGGCTTAAGGAAGATGAGACCAAGTTAGGAAACTATTTACCTTGAAGAAATCACTTAGTTGAGAGCTTGAAATCCAATGGAATAGTGACTAGGGTTTAGGGAAGTTTTTAGAACGTGAATTCAAAATGAAGAAGAAGAAGAAGTCTTTTTGATAAAACCCCCTTTTTTATTTCTTTGTAGGAAAAATCTCACTTTTGCCCCTTTAGCCTTTTAAAACTCTTTTGGGTGTATTTAAAAATAGTTTATATCCAATTTAGTTTAATTGACCCGG
The DNA here is from genome assembly GCA_958450335.1 of Hibiscus tridactylites. NCBI lineage: Eukaryota > Viridiplantae > Streptophyta > Magnoliopsida > Malvales > Malvaceae > Hibiscus > Hibiscus tridactylites. Next base: position 71,273,901 of record OY288280.1, read on the forward strand.
TTGATTAACCTGATAATTCCTGGCCCTAAACTCGGGGCGTTACAACTCTCCCCCACTTAAGGAATTTCGTCCCCGAAATCACCTGGCGAAAAGAGATGAGGAAACCGTTTTCGCATGTCATCCATCCTCTCCCAAGTGGCTTCTTCCACCCCTCAGTGACGCCACTTGACCTTAACCAACTGAATGGTCCTTCCTCGCAACACTTTGCTGTTCGAAGCCAAAATCTCAACTGGTTCCTCGTTGTAGTTCAAATCCGGATTCAATTCTATCTCCTCAACTGGCATAACATGCGATAGATTCGATCTATACCTCCGAAGCATCGAGATGTGAAACACTTCATGAATCTTCTCTAGCTCGGCCGGAAGCCTCAATCTATAGGCAACGAGACCAACTCTCTCAACTATCTCAGACGGACCAATGAATCTCGGGCTCAACTTGCCTTTCTTACCAAACCTCATCACCTTCTTCCAAGGTGAGACTTTCAAGAACACTTTGTCACCCACGACATACTCTATTTCCCTTCTTTTCAAATCTGCATAAGATTTCTGTCTATCCGAAGCTGCCTTCAAACGGTCACAAATCAACTAGACTTTCTCGGTAGTACCCTTAAGCATATCGAGCAAAGGTATCAATTTCTGTCCCGCTTCGGCCCAACAGACAAGCGTTCTACATTTTCTACCATATAGAGCTTCATAAGGTGCCATCTGAATGCTTGCTTGATAACTGTTATTATATGCAAACTCTATTAACGGTAGATGTTTCTCCCATGAACCCTAAAATTCTATAATGCAACATCTCAACATGTCTTCTAACACTTGTATAACTCTCTCTGACTAACCATCGGTCCAGGGATGATATGAAGTGCTGAAATTTAGTCGAGTAACCAAAGCACTATGCAAACTCTCCCAAAATCTAGCTGTGAACCTCGGATCTCTATCTGACACTATGGATTTCGGTACACCATGCAATCTCACTATCTCACTGATATACAAATCGACCAACTTATTTAGGGTGTAAGTGGTGTGAATGGCTAAAAAGCGCACACACTTTGCAAGACGATCAACTATTACCCAAACCGAATTCTTCTTAGAAGGTGTCAACGGCAAACCCGATACGAAATCCATGGTGATTCTCTCCCACTTCCACTCGAGAATTCTCAACGGTTGTAGCAAACCTGAAGGAAACTAGTGCTCGGCTTTAACTCGCTGACAGACCATGCACTTACTCACAAACTTGGCGACATCTTTCTTCAAACCAACCCAGAAATACTCATTTTTCAAATCACGATACATTTTCGTGCTTCCTGGATGCATAGCAAACATGCTACTGTGAGCCTCAGTCAGGATGGTGCGTCTCAAGTCTACATCTTCCGGAACAACTACTCTACACTTGAGACACAAAACTCCATCACTACTAAAACAAAAATATGTCGGTTTACCTTCCGCTATGTCTTGCACATGAGATGCTAATGATCTACCTTGCAACTGCTTCTCTATAATCAACTGAAGCAAAGAAGGTCTAACTTGCAACTCGGCCACTAATCCACCATCTGGAGACAAACTCAATCTAGCAAACATAGCTCATAACTCTACCGCTACCTTTCTACTCAAAGCATCGACCACTACATTGGCTTTACCCGGATGGTACTCAATCGTGAGATCGTAGTCTTTAAGCAACTCTAGCCACCTACGCTGTGTAAGATTCAATTCTCTTTGTGTCATTATATATTTCAGACTCTTGTGATCCGTATACACTGTGCATTTCTCACCATACAAGTAATGTCTCCAAACTTTCAAAGCGAAAACCACTGCTGCCAATTCTATATCATGCGAGGGGTAATTACGCTCATGATTCTTCAACTGTCTAGACGCATAGGCCACTACTCTTCCCTCTTGCATAAGTTCATAACCCAAACCAACATACGACGCATCACTGAAGACTACAAACTCTTTCCTTGACACGGGTTGAACTAAAACATGAGCTTCGGTTAAGGCTTCTTTCAAATTCTTAAATGCTTGTTGTGTTGCATCAGTCCACTAAAACCGAACATCCTTATATAGCAATTTAGTCAAAGGAGCCGCAACCTTCGAGAAACCCTCAACAAAACGTCTATAGTAACCGGTCAAATCTAAGAAACTACGAACTTCAGTCACTATCTTCGGTGGTTTCCAATTCACAACTGCCTCAACTTTCTTAGGATCCACTCGGATTCCCTCGGCTGACATAATATGGCCTAAGAAGACTACTTCCCTAATCTAGAATTCACATTTGCTCAACTTGGCATACAACTGATTGTCTAACAATTTCTGCAACACCAAACACAAATGTCGATCATGATCTTCCTCGGTACGAGAGTACACTAGAATATCATCAATGAACACTACTACAAACTGATCTAGGCACTCATGAAACACTCTATTCATCATGTTCATAAAAGTTTCCGGTGCATTAGTCAAACCAAAGGACATCACTAAGAATTTGTAGTGCCCATAACGAGTGCGGAAAGCCGTCTTCGGTACATCTTGGTCTTTTTCCTTCAACTGATAATAACCGGATCTCAAATCTATCTTCGAGAACACTAAAGCACCTCTCAACTGGTCAAACAAGTCATCTATTCTCGACAACGGATACTTGTTTTTCACTGTCAACTTATTCAACTGTCGGTAATCGATACACATTCTCAAACTACCATCCTTCTTTTTCACAAACAACACCGGTGCACCTCAAGGTGAAGTACTCGGACGAATGAACCCTCGGTCTATAAATTCATGAAGCTGCATCTTCAACTCTTTCATTTCTTTAGAAGCCATTCGGTACGGTGCTATCGATACTGGAGCTGAATCTGAATAAGTCTCAATAACAAACTCTACATCTCTATCTGGAGGCAAACCAGACAATTCTTCTGGGAACACACTCAGAAAGTCACAAATTGTCCTAATGTCTCGCGGTAGTGCCTCATCCATATTTGGATTCATAACATAGGCTAGGTACGCCTGACCACCTACATCAACCAACTTCTGAGCCTCTAAGGCTGAAACTACATTGGTCAAGAACTTAACGTTCTCGCCCACTATCACTACCTCGTGATCCTCTGAAAGTCTCAAAGACACACGCTTTGTCTCAAAATCTACTTTAGCCCTATGCTCTACAAGCCAGTCCATGCCTAATATTACATCAAAACCATAAAACGACAATTCCATCATATCTACAGGAAAAACATGACCTGAACCATCAAAGGACATCTTCTGTACATCCTTATGACCACAACTGTTTCACTGAAGAAACTAGTGACATTCATACCCACATCAAATATCTCAACCGGAATATCTAACAATCTTGTATGCTCACTCAAAATGTACGAATACATAGAACATGAATCAATCAAGGAAAGCAAAGTCAAAGACTGTAACGAGAAATTACCTGCAATCACGTATGTGTCATTCCTGTCCTCACGGTGTGCATACACTCTAGCTGGCCCCCTCCCTCGGGCTGAACCGCTACAATTTGAGCCACATTCCTCTGACCGTCATTTCTAGGTTGAAAGTTACCTCGACCGTGCCCACGACCTCTCTGATGGTCGATAACTCGTGCAAGAGCTTGTCCATCCCTAGACAGATGTGGACAATCGCGCTTCAAATGCGCCCTAGACCCGCAGTTTCATCAAGAACCATAAGTGCCCCAACACTCACCGTAATGACGTCTACCACACTTGTTGCACTCGGGAGTACGATTCTCAGTCCCTTGGCCGTGATGGCCTCTACTCGGATTACCACCTCCGCGTCTATGGTCATGGTGAGGTTTCCTATCCTTGTGCCTCTTGGCACGATCTCTGTCCCGATCAACGTTCCTCTTTCCAGAAATGGATCCACCCTTGCGATCCGCAAGTCCCAAAGACTGCTCGATGTCCTTGGCCCTAGCGACCAACACATCAAAATCTGTATAGTCGGAAGCCAACATGTAGGTCTTCATATCCTAAACCAACCCATAGCAGAAACGCTCACAACGTTCTGCCTCAGTGGGAACTAACTCAGAAGCATATTGACTCAGCCGCACAAACTGCACCTCATAGTCGAACACAGTCAAAGCACACTGAACTAGAGCCATGAACTCTCTCTTCTTCTCATCTAGGTATCGAGGACCTAAGTACTTCTTACGGAAAGCATTTATGAAAAACTCCCAAGTAAGCTCGGCCTCGGGCATACCCGTAGTGATAGTAGTCCACCAAGTGTAGGCGTCCCCCTGAAGCAAAGAGATAATGCAACCCTACTTATGTGCCTCAGAGCATTCCATCTGACTCAAGATACGAACTGTGCTCTCAAACCATGTCTCAGAACCCTCGGGTGACAACCCACGAAACTCAACCCTGCCCAAGCTACGGAGTCGCTCTAACAGTAAACCAGAACTTGCACCCTGTGGCGGTGTTGCAACCCGAACACCCGCTAAAGCTGTCTGTATAGCCCCGGCTATAGCCTGAATCAACAGATTCACATCGATACCTACCTGTCGCTGACCAACCTGGGGTCCAACACCTTCTGCATTCGCCCCACCACCCGGAGGCAGAGAAGGAGGAGGCAAGTTCTCTCATCGCACATCCTCGACATTCTCAATCCGCTCAACCCTCGGCCTTTCCCTCGGTCTCACCATGCTAACAGATGCAAAGCTATACAACAAAAACAACAAGTGAAATGATTTGGGGTCAGCAAGGAACAAGGTCCAAGGTGCTCAAGTCCTTAAACTTAAAATCGCTTACTATAATAGTATACTAGCAATGAGTGCCTTTACTACTTCTCAACCAACACACGAATAACCACAAGCATGCTCACAATCACCGTGCTATCACAATCAACAAGCTTATACCATAAAACTTACCTCCCTTACCTTTCGGCTTGTGGAAACTCAACGAACCTAGGCGAAACCTGACTCTGATACCAACAAATGTAACCCTTTCGACCTGGCCTAGCCGCCAGACCACGCTAAACGAGTTACACGGGGAAAACCGAAGCGAAACCCGTTGAGGCTCCACTTCAATTAACAACCCTAAAAGAAAATTTCTTTTTAAGTTGTCTTTTCTAGATGATAATGATATCCCATGTGAGAGGACACGCAGCGGAAAACATGTATAGATTCAAAACGAGCGAAAAGGGCAATTAAGACTTCCTTTTTAACTTTTACAACAGGCCGTGACAATACGCTAGAGGATCGTATCGATACGTCTGGACTTGGTCAACTACCTAAAGTCAACCTAGGGAGACCGTATTGATACGCTGGAAGACAGTATCGATACGCCCTCAACGGTCAACTTTTCACGGTCAAACTACAAAGACCGTATCGATACTCTCGGGACCCGTACCGATACGCCAAAATCTCGTCAATTTCTCAGATTTCCAGAAAGCTTTTGGCGTATCGATACACCCTCGTGTATCAGTACGCATAGCCTAAAACAAAGTCCCAAGTAGAGGACCGTATCGATACAGCCCTTGAGCGTATCGATACGCCCTGCACTGCAGCACTGGTTTTCGCTACTAAAAACACAAGGACTCGACACTAAAGGCATATGACGACCATTCAAGCAACATACAAGCACTCATACAATATAAAGCATCCATGGATAATCATACAAAGCAATCTAAGCATTCAATGAAGCAACATTCATCAAGATAAAAATTCATAGAGGAAACATGCATACAAGCATTAACCAACATAGCCAAAAGATAAACTAAAACATACTTCAACATGACATAAGGCAATACAAGCCCGAAACGACTAAACATACTTGACTAAGCAAAATATCATGCCATTAACATCACAAAACACAAGGTCCTATCCCATTGCTTAAATACTAATTATCGAAGTCTAAACCATACTTGAGCAACTAAAATTCCCTTGGATCCTCCCTTGTTCCCTGAGCTGCTCCGAAGGTCTAAGGGTCTGCATTGTTGGAAAAACGAGCGTAAGCGTTTAAGCTTAGTGAGTGGTGCTCAAGTGTAACTACAACAATGCAGTTTTAAAACACAGCTTGCTTAAAAACCAGACCACTTCCAAATCATTTCTACATGCTTGAAACACATAAAGCCATGCTTTTACCTTCACGTGCATTTACCGAATGCAACTACAAGCCATAGGCTTACCATATGCTCATTCTCATAACACAAGCAAAAATAACCACAATGCATAACTATAAGCATAAGGAAACAACAACATGCTTAACAAGAGAATTAGAGCAATAATGGGTATATTGACATTCAACATTTTACACGGATATGCGGATAACTTTCTCAAACCCACTAGACACTTTCGGTGGAATCTCACATCACCGTACTCACCCATCTAGCAATAATACAATTTCTGGTGGAATCTCACATCACCGTACTCCTCCTTAGTGGAATCTAACATCACTAAGACCACGCGCGAATTTTACCTTGAGTGCACTCTAATCCTATTGATCGATCAATTATATCCGGTAACAACCAAACACATGTCAATATACTCAAACACAACCGCAAGCATTACCGATGCTTGGACCACTTACCAAGTCCAATTTCCATGCAAGGCATGTACTCACAATGCAAACATAACACAAATCTCACATCTCAACATGCATAACAAATGCAATTCAACACATTACAAAATAGCATGTTCATCTCGCATTCAAGAAATCCTAAAGCACAATTTAAATGCATAAACCTTTAAAACTTACTCTCGAGCTTGGATTGGCCTTTCAAGCTCAATCCAAACTCCCAAGACATTGCCTTAACCACGCTAAGGCTTTTAAAATCGACCCACTCACTAGTCAAAACATAACCGATGTCCGATATGTCGAATCAAGCCTCCGAACTACCCGGATTTCCGTCCAAAAAGCCTAAATCTGATTCCACTATTTTGAGCAACCTAAAATCGAAAATTAGAACACAAATACACTCACAATTACAATGAAGACTCGGAACTCAACAACCTTGCATCAATACTCAGCGATTCAAACCCAACTTCACCCAAAATATAGCCAATTCGAACCCAAACTATTAGCAACCACAACCAACGAGTTTACCATAAAAAATCTACCATTTTACACTCCAAATCATCAACCCAACACTACCAAACCTCCAGCTGCAATTTAGAGACAAAACCCAACCAAAAACTCAAGATTTCTATCTCTTAAAATCACCCAAAATACCCATTTCGGGTTTCCATTAAAAACCCACCATTTTTATGTTATTTTAGAGTTAAAAAAAGATAAAAACACTCCAAACTCAGCATTACATCAACCCAATGAAAACCCAAAGATTGCTTCACATTTCCAACCAAACTTTAAAAATCAAAATGAGTTTAATCCATGAGCTTTTACAAAAATATCAACATATAAGGCTTAAGGAAGATGAGACCAAGTTAGGAAACTATTTACCTTGAAGAAATCACTTAGTTGAGAGCTTGAAATCCAATGGAATAGTGACTAGGGTTTAGGGGAGTTTTTAGAATGTGAATTCAAAATGAAGAAGAAGAAGTCTTTTTGATAAAAAAACTCCTTTTTTATTTCTTTGTAGGAAAAATCCCCCTTTTGCCCCTTTAGCCTTTTAAAACTCTTTTGGTTGTATTTAAAAATAGTTTATATCCAATTTAGTTTAATTGACCCGGTTAACTCACCCGATAACTCCCAACCCTAAACTCGGGGCGTTACAGGTGGGTTGTTATAGGAAACCCGAAATGGGTATTGTGGGTGATTTTGGGAGTTGGAAATCTTGAGTTTTTGGATGGATTTTGGGTCTAAATGACAACTGAAGGTTTGGTAGCTTTCTGTTGATGTTTTGGAATGTTAAAAGGTAGATTTTTTATGGTAAAATTCGTTGGGTATGGCTGCAAGTAGTTTGGGACTAAAATTGTTATGTTTCGGGTGAAATATGGGCTTGAATCGATGTGTGTTGTTGCAAGATTGTTGAGTTTCGGGTTCTTGTTGTGTTTGTGAGTGTATTTGTGTTCTAACGTTCAGTTTTGGGTTGCTCAAAACAGAGGAATTGGATTCGGGCTTCGTGGATGGAAATTCGGGTAGTTCAGAGGCTTGATTCGGCATCTTGGACATCGTTTGTGTGTTGGCTAGTGAGTGGATCAATTTTAAAAGCCTTAACGTGGTTAAGGGAATGTTTTGGGAGTTTGGATTGAGCTTGAAAAGCCAATCCAAGCTCAAGTGTAAGTTTTAAAGGTTTTATGCAATTAATCCTTGTTTTATGTTTCTTGATGCAATGTGAACATGTTATGTTGGTAATGTGTTAGTTTGCATTGTTACGCATGTTGCGACTGATGACTTGTGTTTATACCTGCATTGTGAGTACATGCCTTGCATGAAATTTTGGACTTGGTAAGTGGTTCAAGCATCGATAATGTTTGTGGTTGTGAATGAGTATATTGACACATGTTGAGTTGTTACCGGATATAATTGATCGATCAATAGGATTAGAGTGCACTCGAGGTAAAAGTCGCGCGCGGTCTTAGTGATGTTAGATTCCACTGACGAGGAGTACGGTGATGTGAGATTCCACCGGAAGTTATGTCTTTGCTAGACGAGTGAGTACGATGATGTGAGATTCTACCGGAAGTGTCTAGTGGGTTTGAGAAACTATCCGCATATCCGAGTAAAAAATATGAATGTCAATATACCCATGGTGCTTCAATTCTCATGTTAAGCATGTTGTTGATTTCCTTTTATTATGCTTATACATTGTTGGTTACTTTGCTTGTGTTATGAGAATGAGCATGCGGTAAGCCTATGGCTTATGGTTGCATTCGGTAAATGCACGTGAAGGTAAATTCATGTGGTTATGTGTTCTAGCATGTGGAAATGATTTGGAGATGGTTTTGGTTTTCAAGCAAACTACGTTTTAAAACTGCATTGTTGTAGCTACCGTTTTGAGCACCGCTCACTAAGCTTAAACGCTTACGCTCTCTTTCCCAACAATGCAGACCCTTAGACCTTCGGAGCAGCTCGGGGAACAAGGGAGAATCCAAGGGAGTTTGGTTTGCTCAAGTATGGGTTTAGACTTCAATAATTAGTATTAAGAAATGGGATAGGACCTTTATGTTTAAGGTGTTGTTGGCATGTCCTTTTTGCTTAGACAAGTTTGTTTAGTTGCGTTGGGCTTGTAATGCCTTTTACCAAGATGATTTAAGCTTTTGTTTAGCTTTTAGCTATGTTAGTGAATGCTATGTATGCTTGTTTCAATTCAAAATCTTATCATGTTGGATGTTGCCTTGTTAAGTGTTTATCTTGCCATATATGTGGATCCATGGATGCCTTGTATTGTATGTGTGGTTGTATGTTGCTTAAATGGTTGTTGAATGCCTCTAGTGTTGGGTTCCTTGCGTTTTTGTAGCTAAAACATGTTTTACAGGGCACGACGTATCGATACGCTCAAGGGTGTATCGATACGGTCGATTGTTTTGGGCAAGGTGTACCGGTATGCAGGGGCGTATCGATACCCAAAATGCTCTCTGCAAATCTGAGAAATTGAGGAGATTTGGCGTATCGGTACGGTCCTCGTAGTTGACTAAGGGAAGTTAACCGTTGAGGGCGTATCGATACTCACCTTGAGGGTATCGATACATTTTCCCTAGGTTTGACTTTGGGGGTTTGACCAAGTACAGACGTATCGATATTGTCCTTTAACGTATCGATACAACATGTTGTAAAAATTAAAAAAAGTATCTTAATTGCATGTTTTGCGTGTTTTGTATCCATGCGTGTTTTCCGATGCGTGTCCTCTTACATAGGATACAATTAATTCATCTAGACAAGATAACTTTACAAGAATTTTTCTAGGGTTGCTAATCGGAGTGGAGCCTTAATAGGTTTCGCTTCAGTTTTTCCCTTGTAACCCATTCAATGTGGTCTGGCAGCTAGGCCGGGTCGAGAGGGTTACATTTGTTGGTATCAGAGCCTAGGTTTCGCCTAGGTTCGTTGAGTTTCTGCAAGCCGAAATGTAAGTAAGGTAAGTTTTATGGTGTAAGCTTGTTGATTGTGATTGTGTTGCGTGTAAAAGAGTCCTATCGCAAATAGTGCAAGTGTACACGACGCAAGTAGTAAAGTGATACTTGGAGTATCAGATATCGTCTCCACAGGGACTGGAAATAACTTTATCCTTAAATTGCTGCACAAGAGAGAGAAATAGTTTTAATTGAACGGTGAAGTAATCTTGGGAAACAAGTAAAGTAAAAGATAGGGAAATCAGATTTAAAGAATAGACTGGTATTGATTTGCTCAGTAGTGCAGGTGTTGCACTGTTAGATGAACTTCTGTTTTTTGTCGTCGTTCCTGTCGCGGTAGAGGTTTGTTGATGTCGCGACAACGATCACACAACCTTGTACTTCAAGCTTGGCAAGAGTCCCTGCTATGACATGTCCTATCCTTAGGCCCAAGTTCTGTTGATGAACACTTCTTAGATGATACCTCCCGACGTGAATCAAAGGGTGAACACCAATGTTGTTGAATTCTTCCTTAGCCACTTAACCTCGTACTTATCTCTAAGCCGAGATGGTTTAACCATAAACTGGAAAACACGTATTTATTTAGTTCGTATGCTTGACTCTCCCGATATCAAACAAATGGATAACCTCACAATGCTCTCCCCATGCTCTTGTAAGATATGGAAAACCAAAATAAATAAACTTGAAGTTTTTATTGCTTGACAGAAAATTCCTAAAACAATACAATCCTTGCAACTACTTTACAGAATCAACCCTTAGACCTAAGGGGTATTTAGAACATGATGAAGAGGGGAAAACGACAAGGTTTTTGGGGAAGACGGACAAGAAAGAGATATCCTTCCCTAGGTCGAATTACATGCCTTTATATAGGCCTTGGGTCCAAGTTTTCTAATATGGCAAGAATACAAGTTTAAACTAAAGTAAAACTCTATTAGAGATTAAATCTTCTGAGTAGTTGCCTTTAATTCGTCCTCTTTTCTTGCCTTGAGTTTCTTCATTGGACTTTGGGCTTGGCCTTCATTCTGCCTCAGGGCTCAAAAAAATATAGAAGTGATCCACGACAGAACGACTTGAAATCCTCTATCTATCGAGCTCCACTTCACTTTTCCACCTCACCATTCTGTCGTCATGGCAGCCACAATAGTAGCCACAACAGCCTTTGCTTCTCGACTCCAGTTTCTGCGATCCGCCTCTGCTCCTTTGCTGCCCTGAGTCTGCCTCAGTAGATACCTGCAAAAGTAACCAAAATCAGTAGCAACTGTGCCATTTTATCTAATTGTGATGTATATGTAGAAATCTATCCTAAATGCAATGAATTATGTTTGAATGTAGCAAAAATATGGGTAAATGAGGGGTAAAATATATAACTTTTATACACTCAACACACCCCCAAACTCAAGTTCTTGCTTGTCCTCAAGCAGATATGACCTAACTAAAAATAAAAACTTTTTGGTTTGGCTTAATTCAGTAAACTTTTCATTACCTACCACACATTCAGTATCAAGGGCAGTACCTTGTCGGGCATTTCTGGATTTATTCAGAACAATTATATAGCTCTTGTGCAGTGTGTGCAGGTTTTGTGAACAAATATGTGCCTCTAATCCTTTAGCTTACCAGAATAGTTATGTCTACAAACTTGAGTTTTATGCCAATTCATTTTTTCTAGAGGCAATTCTTAGGCTCATTTAGTTTTTTTGACTCTTGACTCAACTTCATTTTTTCTGGAGGCAATTCTTAGACTCCTTTAGTTTTTTCTGACCTTAACTTCATCTTTTATGGAGGCAATTCTTAGGCTCTTTTAGTTTTTTCTAACTTAAGCTCAAAGAAAAATCTTCCTAAAATCATTATAAGGCAGTTTTGCAAGCAAGTGAGTCTGAAATATTTTTTCTTCTTTTATTCCTTTCCTAGAGCCAGTGGTAGACACCTCTAGGGGCAGCTCAAGTGGGTAAACATTCCTATTCCAGTGCACTAAAGAAATCTAGACAACATAAGAGTCACAAAGAGTGTTCTAAAGATCAGAACTATAGCAAGGCTCTAAATAGTTCCTAAAAATATCCTAAAGGCACTGTCACGACAGAGTATGTCGCGGCAGGTAAGTTTAGTTCAAAGACTTAAGCAAAAAAAATTGTTTTTATTTTCATTTTTTGACACAAAAATAAACATAAAAATAAACTAACAATTTGACACAAATTAAGACACAACTTAACAAGTTCATTAATGGAAGGATGCCACCCCCAAACTCGAGGGTTGCATTTCCTTCAATGCATGACAATGATAAAAAAAGAAAAACAAAAAATACATCACAAAAGAGATAAAACAGAAAAGACAACAATTATATAAGTAAAAGCACTTAAGTGGATGAGCTGTCGTCGCTGCTGCTGCTGACTTGGAGTTGCCGGCGGGCAGTGACTTTGATGGCCGGGGCTGGTAGGTTGCTATGGGATGCAGAGGCCATCTTCTTCTTTGCCTCTCGAGGTGGCTGAACTCTTGTCGGTGAGATGTGTGGGGGCTGGTCCAGGACCTCGAGATCATCATCACTGGTGCTGCTGAGAGATCTATCGAGGCAGGGTTCTTCGACAGCCTCGTTCAGCTTCTTCCTTTTCATCGAAGAGAAGTCCCTAGAGATGTCTCGGGCTATGGATGTCTCGGAGTCAGAGTCCTGTCAGACGGAGGAGGAGGAGAACCCTTCAAAGTATTTGGGGTCGATCTCCGGTAGGGGGTCCTTCCTCTTCTCTCCTCTGGGAGTGGCAGACTTTTTGTCGCCTTCACCGGTCGTGGCAGTTGTGAGTGTGGAGGCGACAGAGGGAGTTCTAGGGCTCGCAGCAGGCGTGGGGGCAACAAAGAAATTTTCTGGGAAGGAGGGGAATTGCACATTGGTAAAATTTAAATCATTCTTAATAAAATTTACCGTTGCGGTAGTGAAGTCCCTCATAAAGCCCATCAGGCCGAGCTGTCGTTCCTCCATCCTTTGCAGCATCATCAGGATCTGACTGGAGGTGTCTGCCGGTGGTGCTGCTGCTGCCTGCTATGGATCTTCTGCGGCAGGTTTAGGGGAGCTAGGGTCTGCCGTTGGTTCTGTCGCGGTAGATGGGTTTAGATACGACAAAGGGGTGGCAGCCTTCAATTCCATAAGACTGTAGATATTCTGTTGTGTCCACCCCCATCCCTTGAACTTTTACATCCTCTTCGATTTCTGGCACGTTGTTGCCCCGATAGAGTGTGGTGATGAGATATGGGAAAGCTAAGGGGCCTGAAGGTCAGAGAGCACACTCGAGAATTCCGTCTCGGATATAGCGACCGACATTGATCTGCCTTTTGTTTAGAATGGAGTGGACGAATGCTAACCTCGGCCGGTCGACAGTGGTATTGTGAGAGGTAGATATGAGGCGTTTCTTGACAAAATGGTTCCACAGCTTGGCTTGTGGGGTCAGCTGGGTACTCCTCACGGTCCACCGATGCTTTGGGTCCTCGTTCCACTCTGTGCCTTCCTCTATCACTTCTTCCATGACAACGTCATAGTCTGCCGCTGACAGACTGTTCACGAACCTCCGGTGGGCATCCCCCTTCTTGCTCACGTACAACCCATATAGTGTGTTGATGTACGCCGACTCGAGAGAGATTTCTTTGCCTTGAACGGTCATTGTCGTGGCATCCTTATTGGTGTCGGTAGCGTAGAATTCACGAACGAGGGTTACATTCATTTCCTCGGGCTGAGCAGCAAATTTCTGCCACTTGAGGGCTTGTATCTTCTTAGCAATGAAACCTTCGAGCCCCAGCTCTCCCGTTTGTTGGGTATAGATGAACCCTCATTCCTCCAACATTTCCCTCTTCTGGAAAGAACTGTAGTACCTTTTGGCGGAGTCTGTGGATGCGAACCGATTGGGAATGCTGCTGTGGCTCGGGGTTGAGACTGCCGTGGCAGAGATGGAGGCAGTGCTGCGTCGGGTGTTTCTGCTGGCCATTGCAAGGAACTGTAGCAAAATGAAAGAATTTTTTTTTGAGATCTAAAACAGAGGAAACAAGTTGAGAGAATGAGATGAAAAATGAAAAGGGAGTGGGGGTTTATATAGAACGGGGTTTTTTTCTGCTCGTTGGGACTGTAACGACAGGCGCGAATAACGGGGCCAGCTGTTACGCGGTTTCTGACACGTCTGTCACACGTTTTCGTGTCTGTTGCGTATCTGTTACGCGTTTGCGTGTCTGTCGCGTCAGCTCCGTGACAGGTTGTCTTCTCCGCGTCTGTCGCGACAGCTGGTGACAGGCTGTGACGACAGGCTTGTCCGTTGGGCTTTTTGGGTTGTTGGGAATGTGGTGGGCTGGTTCAGTCCTCCTCTTTGCTTTGCTTCCTTTATTTCCTAAAAATAAATAAATAAACTGAATTAGAATCTTAGTACCTAAAATAAATAAATAAAAATCTTAATTCGTAATAAATAAATAAAATAAAATAAAACTAAGTTAAATTAGGGATGCCTTGAGATGCATCTCCTAAAGTAACTACTTCCTGCATCCTTGGGGCTTCAGCCCTCTGATAATGCTTGAGTCTCTGTCCATTGACCTTGAACTGGTGCCCATCTTTCAATGATCTGATTGTAATGGCACCATGAGGGAAAACTTGGACAAACTGGAAAGGACCAGACCACCTAGATTTAAGCTTTCCTGGGAAAAGCTTCAACCTAGAGTTGAACAACAACACCTGCTACCCTGGGCAGAACTGTCGTGGAAGCAGCTTCCTGTCGTGCCACTTCTTGGTTTTGTCCTTGTAGATTCTGGCGTTGTCGTAGGCCATTGCTCGAATTTCCTCTATCTCATTCAAGTCTAGTAGCTTTTTTTGTCTTGCCTTATCCCAGTCCATATTTACTGCCTTGATATCCCAGTAAGCTCTGTGTTCTATCTCAACAGGTAAATGACAGGTTTTCCTATAGATGAGTCGATAGGGTGACATCCCTAATGGTGTTTTGAACGTTGTTCTGTAGGCTGAGAGTGCATCATTGAGATGTAGAGACTAATCCTTTCGAGTGGGTTTAACCATCTTCTCTAGTATGTTCTTTACTTCTCTGTTGGATATCTCGGCCTGCCCATTGGTTTGAGGGTGGTATGCTGTTGCAATTCGGTGCTTTACTCCGTATTTCCTTAACGCAACATCAATTACCCTATTATCGAAATGTCAGCATACCAAGGGGTTTCAGAAGGTTTACCTGCCGCCATGGTTGTCGCGGCAGCGCTGGTGGCAGCAAACAACTGCTTATTTGGGAAGGTCTCCAATATGTTGGTCTTGTCTGTGGATTGACTCCTTCTCATTTCCAGCCTTGACAAGTGGTCTGCTACTTGGTTCTTTGTTCCCTTTTTATCCTTGATGTCAATGTCAAATTCTTGCAGTAGTAGAATCCAACGTATCAATCTAGGTTTTGCATCATTTTTCGTGAACAGATACTTCAGTGCCGAATGGTCTATATGGACCACCACCTTCGTTCCAAGTATATACAGACGAAACTTGTCCATTGAAAACACCACTGCTAATAGCTCCTTCTCTGTCGTGGTGTAGTTGATTTGGGCATCATTCAGTGTTTTGCTGGCATAGTAAATCACATGGAAGAGCTTATCCTTCCTCTGCCCTAATGCAGCCTCGACAGCAAAGTTAGTGGCATCACACGTTATTTCAAATGAAAAACTCCATTCTGGTGGTTGTACGATCGGGGCTGTTACCAGCTTCTCCTTTAGTATTCTGAATGCCTCAGTACGTTCAGCATTAAAATCAAAGGGGCGATTCTGTTCCAACAGGTGGCATAGGGGCTTTGTAATCTTCGAAAAATTGGCGATAAATCGTCGATAAAACCTTGCATGCCCTAAGAAACTTCGAATCCCTTTGACTGTGGTGGGTGGCGGCAGTTTTTCAATGACCTCTATTTTGGATTTGTCCACCTCTATACCGCGACAGCTCACCTTGTGGCCCAGTACTATTCCTTCATCCACCATGAAGTGGCATTTTTCCCAGTTTAACACCAAGTCCGCCTCTTCGCATCTCTTAAGAACCTTCTGTAAGTTGCCTAAACAACCTTCAAAACTGTCTCCAAAGACGAGAAAGTCGTCCATGAAAATTTCTAGGAAATCCTTCACCATGTCGGAGAATATTGCCATCATGCACCGTTGGAAGGTTGCTGGTGCATTGAGCCCAAATGGCATTCTCCGGAAGGCATATGTGTCGTACGAGCATGTGAAGGTGGTTTTCTCTTGGTCCTCCGGTGCGATTGCTATTTTGTTATAACCTGAGTAACCATCAAGAAAACAGTAGTAAGGTTTCCCCGCTAATCTATCAAGCATTTGATCAATAAAAGGTAAGGGAAAATGGTCTTTTCGGGTAGCTTTATTAAGCTTCCGGTAATCCATACAAACCCTCTAACCGGTCACATTCCTGGTTGGGATTAGTTCGTTTTCTTCGTTGGTTATCACGGTTATGCCTCCCTTTTTGGGCACATGTTGCGTGTAAAATAGTCTATCGCAACTGTAGTGCAAGTGTACACGATGCAAGTAGTAAGTGATACGAAGTATCAGATATCGTCTCCACAGGGATTGGGCTAATAGCTTCACCTTATTTCACTGCACGAAGTAAAGAAAATATTTAAGAGAATTGTCACGAGAATAATAAAGAAAAACGTAAATAAAAGAGTTAGAATATCAAGATAGAGAGAACGGGCTGATATTGAATTGCTTAGTAGTGCAGGTATTGTAATGCTTAGGAACTCCAGTTCTGTCGTCGTGCCCGTCGCGGCAGCACCTGTCGCGGCGGCTGTCCGTTGGCTGTCGCGACAGCAAACACACCAACTCCGTACTCCAAGTTTGGCAAGAATCCCAGATTTGCCTTGGCCTATCCCTAGGTCCAAGTCTGTCGATGATCACGTCTTTGATGATACCTCCCGGCGTGAATCGAAGGATGAACACCGATGTGTATGAATTCTTCCTTAGCCACTTAACCTTGCCCTATCCCTAGGCACAAGATAGTTCAACTATAAACTAGAGAACTTGCTCTTATTTCTTTCGTATACTTAACTCTCCCGATGCTAAGTAAATGGATAACCTCACAATGCTCTCCCGATGCTCTTGCAAGATATTAATAACCAAAATAAGAGAACTTGAAGTTTATTTTATTGAACTTGGAAAATCCTAAAACAAAACAACCCTTGCAACTACTTTACAACTCAACCCGTGGCCCTAGGGGGTTTTTAGAACATGTCGACGGCGGGTAAACGGCGGAAGGGGTTTGGTTATCGGTTATGGGGAAGATGTCTCCTAGGTTAAAATCTATGCCCTTATATAAGCTTTGGGCTCAAGTATTCTAAGGTAACAAGGATTACAACTTTAATTAAAAGTAAGATTCTAATAAAGACTTAATCTCCAAGTATCCTACTTTTCAGCCGCCCTCCTTGTTTCTTGGGATTTCTTCTCCTTGAGCTTTGGCTTGACATATCTTTTGATCCGGGGCTTGGAAAAATGTTTGGTTTTCACACGACAGACGAGCATAATTTTCTCTATCTATCGAGGTCACCTTTGCTTTTTCTCTCCGCAAAACTGCTGTCACCATGCTGTCACGGCAGATCCATGACAACATCGTCCTCTTTGTCTGCTTGTCCAGTTTAGCTCTTCTGCTTCTCTGTCCTGCGCCCGCCTTCTCCGTCTACGATGGCAGCAACCTGCAAAATAAGCCATCTTTTAGTAGAATCCGTGCCTTTAATATATTTGTGATGTTTTGCTGTAAACTAACCTAAATGTAATGCAATGATGCTTGAATG
The DNA here is from genome assembly GCA_958450335.1 of Hibiscus tridactylites. NCBI lineage: Eukaryota > Viridiplantae > Streptophyta > Magnoliopsida > Malvales > Malvaceae > Hibiscus > Hibiscus tridactylites. The sequence goes on from OY288280.1 coordinate 71,291,654, forward strand.
CAGCAGAAATATGGGTTAAAAAGGGTGTAAATAATAGAACTTTTACACACTCAACACACCCCCAAACTCAAGTTTTTGCTTGCCCTCAAGCAATTAAGACCTAAAAGAAAATGAATATTTTTGTGTTGGCTTTCAAACAGTGAACTGTCCCTTACCCGTCGTTCGTTCCCTGTGGCGGCAACAACTTGTCGGATAATTTAGGATCTGTCCGGAATCTCCCTATAGTCCTCGTGCAGTGTGTGCATGCTTGTGAACAGTTATATGCTAAGACTCTCTTAGTTTCACTAGAATATTCAACTCTTAACTCGAATTTTTATGCCAAAGTTTATCTTTTTGAAGGCACATTTTCATGCTTCTTTTCTTCTATTTTCAAGCTAAGTTTTACTAGAGCCAGTTTTAGGCACCTCTAGTTAGCTTCCTAAAGCCGGTTTCGGGCACCTCTAGGTTTTTGAGTTTCTTTTGCTAAACTTCTTTCCTAGAGCCAGTGTTAGGCACCTCTAGGGGCTATTCAAGTACTAAGCTTCCTATTCTAGTTTGGCTAAAAGAAATCTAAGCAGTATAACAGTCACAATGGTGTTTAAGTTTTCAGAACTATAGAAAGGCTCTAAACTTCTCCTTAAACTGTCCTAAAGATGCTGCCACGACAGAGCTGTCACGGCAGGTAAGTTCAATACACAGTTTTAAGCCAAAATTTTCAGTTTTTTCATTTTTTTAAGAGAACTTCAATAAAGACACAACATGTAAACAAGATGTACTACGACTCCATTAAAATGGAGGGTTGCCACCCCCAAACTCGAGGGTTGCATTGCCCTCAATGCAAATGACAGAAGAAAAAAAATGAAGGCAGGTACATCACAAAATATAGATAAAGCAGGCAGCAATAAGAAGAAAATAAAAGACTTAAATTTTAAGCACTGTCTTCACTGCTGCTGCTGACACGGATTTGGCGGCGGATTCTGGGCTGTGGGGCAGGCTGGGCTGGTTGCTCCACGAGCTGGATGTCTGAACTGCTGCCACTGTCCCAAGTGCTGCTGCTGCTGGTACTGGCCTTTGGCATAAGCTTTCTGTCGACCATCTTCTTCTGCCTTTTGACAGGCGTGAATTCCTTCTCCAAATTCCTCCGAATAGGAGGTTCTGCCTCGCTGTCAGCCCAGACAGAGGAAGAGGAGAAGCCAGCTACGTAAGCATCGAGGTCATCCGAGGGCTGTCGCTTCGTTCCTCGGGCGGAGGTGTCTGCTGGAGGACTGCCAGCTGCCGTCGGGGCAGGTGATGGGGTGGAAGCAGCAGAATGTGTGTGTGGGGATGCAGGAGGTGTAGGTGTGTGGACATGGGTGGGGATTGTGAAATAATGGGCAGGGAAGGTGGGGAAGACAACATCGGGATAATTTAAAGTATTTGTAATAAAATTTACCGTAGAGTTGGCGAAATCCCTGATGAATGTCATCAGCCCCATCTGTCTGTCTTCCACCCGCTGTATGGCAGCAAGGATCTGCGCAGATTGGTCTATCGGAGCAGCTGCTGTGGCAGGTTCAGGGGCAGGTTCCTCGGATGATTCTGCTGGGGTGGCATTAGGGTTGACGGAGGAGATGGGGGTTGCCACTGTTAGCTCCATGAGGCTGAGAATGTTCTTATCGGTCCAGCCTCGTCCCTTTACTAGTTTATCGGTGGTGGCTTCTGGTACGGCAGAGCAGCGGCAAAGAGAGGTAATCATGAATGGTAGGCAGAGGAGGGCGGTTGATCTGTTGGTGCAGTCCAAGACGCTCTCCCTCATGTAGCGTCCCACATTAATAGGCCGGTTGTTCATGATGGAATGGATCAGGGCTAGCCGCTGCTGGTCCACTGCCGTGTGGTGGGAGGACGGCAGGATGCACTTTTTGATGAAAACGTTCCACAATTTTGCTTCTGGGAGCAGCTGCCCCCTTCTGACGGTATGAGGGTGTTTCTTGCTCGTATTCCATTCAGTTCCTTCTTCTGTTACCTCTGCCATGACAGCATCGAAGGCAGCGGTGTCGAGTGTGTCCAGGAACTGCTGGTGGGCATCATCGTTGGGACCAAAGTAGAGGCCATACATATTGTTGATGCGTTCAATAGTGAATGGTACCTCTGTCCCTCGGACAGTTACTGATGTTGCCGTCCTGCTGTCAATGGCAGCATAAAATTCTCTCACCAGCGTATCATTCATCTCTGCTGGTTGCTCTGCAAATTGCTCCCACAGTAGGGCCTTTATCGCCCTTGCGATGAACGGTTTGAGTCCCATGTTTTCTGCCTTGCGGATGTAGATGAAACCTCTTTCTTCCCATAAATCCTTGGTTGCAAAGGGCGACGGGGTGGGTGCTGCTGGTGAAGAGGCTGAAGCAGCACTGTGGCGAGTACATCTGGAAGACATGTTAGTTGCAAGGGTTGTGAAAGTAAAGAAAAACAAAGAAAAATGATAGGGGAGAGCAAGTAAGAATAAGCAGAAGTGAGGAAAATGAAAATGAAACAGGGTTTTATAGAGGTAGAGTTGCTGCCCGTTTAATGCTGTAACGGCAGGCGTGAATAACGGGGCGACTATTGAGCCTTGGCGTGTCTGACGCGTCTGTTACGCGTCTGTCACACGTTTCTGCGTCTGCCGTGACAGTCTGATGACAGCTTTCTTATCCGTGTCTGCGGCGGCAGCTGGAACGCATTTATGGTGGGCTTGGGTCACTTCTCCTTTTCTTCTTGACTCCTTTATTCCCTAAAAACAGCAAATTTAAAAACATTATTCGAATAAAATAAACCTTAATTCCTAATAAATAATAAATAATAAAAATAAATAAAAATAAAGATAAAGATTAGGTTAAATTAGGGGTGCCTTGTGGGGCATCTCCTAAGGTAACCATTTCCTGTATTCCTAGGGCTTCAGTCCCCTGATAATGCTTGAGGCGCTGTCCATTGACTTTGAATTGGTGCCCGTCTTTTAATGATCGGATAGTGATGGCACCATGGGGAAAAACTTTAACCACTTGGAACGGGCCAGACCATCTAGATTTTAGCTTCCCTGGGAAGAGTTTCAACCTAGAATTGAACAACAACACAAGCTTCCCTGGGCAGAACTGTCGTGGCAGCAACTTCATATCATACCACTTCTTTGTTTTCTCCTTGTAAATTCTTGCATTGTCGTAGGCCATTGTTCGTATTTCTTCAATCTCGTTCAAATCTAACAGCCTTTTCTGGCCTGCCTTGTCCAAGTCCATATTCACTGCCTTGATCGCCCAGTATGCCTTGTGCTCTATCTCGACAGGCAGATGACAGGTTTTTCCATAAATCAATCGGTAGGGAGACATGCCCAATGGTGTCTTAAAAGCTGTCCTATATGCCCATAACGCATCATTGAGGAGTAAAGACCAATCTTTCCTAGTTGGCTTAACCATCTTCTCAAGAATGTTCTTAACTTCTCTATTGGATATCTCAGCTTGTCCATTGGTCTGCGGGTGGTATGCTGTCGCGATCCTATGCTTGACACCATATTTCTTCAAGGCGGCAGCAATAACCCTATTGTCAAAATGTCTCCCTTCATCACTGATAATCGCCTTAGGGATGCCAAACCTAGAAAAAATGTTTTTGTGCAGAAACTTTTGGACTGTCTTGGCATCATTCTTTTGAGTGGCGTTAGCTTCAACCCACTTAGAGACATAATCCACTGCTAGGAGGATGTATAGATTTCCACATGAAGATGGAAAGGGTCCCATAAAATCAATCCCCCAAACGTCGAAGATCTCGACTTCTAGAATGTTCTGCAGTGGCATCTCGTTTCTCCTCGAGATGTTACCTGTCCGCTGGCACCTGTCACAGTTCTTGTAGAAGTCCTGTGCATCTTTATACAGTGTCGGCCAGTAGAACCCTGACTGCAACACCTTGGCAGCAGTTTTGTTGCCTCCTAAGTGACCTCCATATTGTGAAGCATGGCAGTGATGGAGAATGTCTTCTTGCTCTTCTTGTGGTACACACCTCCTTATAACCTGATCTGCACACATTTTGAAAAGAAGAGGCTCGTCCCAATAATAATGCTTGACATCATTTTGGAACCTCTTCCTGGCTTGATAATTAAGATCAGAAGGAAGTATTCCACTAACTATAAAATTAACGAAATCAGCATACCAGGGTAGTTCAGAAGACTTACCTGCCGCCATGGCTGTCGCGGCAGCGATTGCGGCAGCAAAGAGCTGCTCATCTGGGAAGGTCTCCAGTATATGTGTCTCATCTATTGGCAGACTCTGTCCCGTCTCCAACCTTGACAAGTGATCTGCCACCTGATTTTCTGTCCCTTTTTTGTCCTTGATCTCAAGGTCGAATTCTTGTAATAGCAAGATCCACCGTATCAATCTAGGCTTTGCATCCTTCTTTGCGAACAGATATTTCAGGGCAGAATGGTCTGTGTGCACTATTACCTTCGTCCCAAGTATGTAAGAACGAAACTTGTCGATGGAGAACACCACAACTAACAGCTCCTTTTCTGTGGTGGTGTAGTTCACTTGGGCGTCATTCAATGTCTTGCTAGCATAGTATATAACATGAAACAGCTTATCTCTGCGCTGCCCAAGTGCTGCCCCGACAGCATAGTCACTAGCATCACACATGATCTCGAATGGCTGTGTCCAGTCTGGTGGCTGTACTATGGGGGCTGTTACTAGTTTTTCCTTCAGAACCTTGAATGCTTCAGTACATTCCTCATTAAAGTCAAAGGGTCGGTTCTGCTCCAAAAGATGGCATAGGGGCTTGGTGATTTTTGAGAAATTTGTAATAAATCTTCGATAAAAACCAGCATGCCCTAAAAAGCTTCTAATATCCTTGACTGTGGTCGGCGGCGGTAGCTTCTCGATCACTTCTATTTTAGCCCTGTCGACTTCTATCCCACGGCAGCTAATCTTATGGCCAAGGACTATCCCTTCGTCCACCATAAAGTGGCATTTTTCCCAATTCAAAACAAGGTTAGCTTTTTCACATCTTTCAAGTACCTTTTGAAGATTACCGAGGCAGCTCTCAAAGTCGTCTCCAAAGACGGAAAAATCATCCATGAATATCTCTAGGAAGTCCTCTACCATGTCGGAGAATATTGCCATCATGCACCTTTGGAAGGTGGCGGGTGCATTGCATAGTCCAAACGGCATTCTCCTAAAAGCGTATGTTCCGTAGGGGCATGTGAAAGTCGTCTTTTCTTGATCCTCCGGTGCGATAGCAATTTGGTTATAACCTGGATAACCATCAAGAAAACAATAGTAAGGTTTACCTGCTAATCTGTCAAGCATTTGATCGATAAAGGGTAAAGGAAAGTGGTCCTTTCGGGTAGCTTTGTTAAGCTTTCGATAGTCTATACAAACCCTCCAACCGGTCACAGTCCTGGTTGGGATTAACTCATTGTTCTCGTTGGTCACTACGGTCATTCCTCCTTTCTTCGGAACGCATTGCACCGGGCTCACCCATTTGCTGTCGGAGATGGCGTAAATAATACCGGCATCTAACCACTTGATTATCTCTTTACGCACTACCTCTTTCATCGCATGGTTTAACCGCCTTTGGGCATCTATAGTCGGCTTATGATCTTCCTCGAGAAGGATTTTGTGCATGCATAACGCCGGACTAATGCCTTGAATGTCTGCTATCATCCATCCAATCGCCTTTTTGTGCTGCCTTAGCATGCCGATTAGCTGCCGTTCCTGTTCCTGTGGCAGCTTAGCAGAGATGATTACGGGCAGTGTGTCATTGGAACCAAGAAAAGCATATTTTAACTGCCCTGGCAGGGGCTTAAGTTCTAAGGCAGATGGTTCAACAGTAGATGACTTTTGGATTAAATGGTTATCCGAAGTATAATTCAAAGGTTCGAATAACTTACCTGGACGATGTCCTAACCAGTTTACCTCCTCCTGACCTTCAGTATCAGATGTATCAGATTCAGAGGAGTCGCTGTCGTCGGTGCTGTCGTGACAGTCCTGTAGGTGGCTGCCGCGGCAGTGACCAAATTTAATATCGTGACAGCCCGACCTGATGCAGGGTTGATCAAGGGTAACGTCAATGATAGCCTTGCATTCCTCGTCCACATCAGCATGTTTCATCGCTTGGAGAACATTCAACTTGATCTCTTGATCGTTCACTCGCATTGTGAGTTCTCCTTTCTCCACATCAATCAGTGATCTTCCCGTGGCTAAGAAGGGTCGCCCAAGGATGACTGGTGCGTTTTCATCTGCTTCACAATCTAAGACAAGAAAGTCAGCAGGAAAAATAAACTTATCCACTCTTACCAGAATATCTTCAATTTTTCCTTCTGGGTGAACATAAGAGCGGTCTGCCAGCTGCAGAGTTACTGTCGTGGGCCGCGCCTTTCCAATACCTAATTTCTGAAAAACAGACTTTGACATTAAATTAACACTAGCACCAAGATCACAAAGTGCCTTACCCACAAATTTGTTTCCGATTACGCAAGGTATGATGAAGCTCCCCGAATCCTTCTTTTTCTGGGGTGGCTGCCGATGAAGAATACTCATGCAACCTTCTGTCATCTTTACCGTTTCAAACTCCCCAAGTTTAGATTTCTTTGACATAACATCCTTGAGAAATTTAGCATAACCGAGCATCTCCCTAACGGCATCTAACAGCGGAATATTAATATGAACCTGCTTGAAAATATCATAAATCTTTTTGAGTTGAGATTCTTGCTTAGCTTGCGGTATCCGTTGGGGAAAAGGAGGCGGGGGACGGTAATCAGCAATACGTCCTTCCCACTGCATACGAATCTGAGGACGATATTCATCATTTTTCTCCTCTGTCGCTTCTACTGTCGTGACAGGTTTGTCGGCAGCAGTCTGTTTATCACCTGTCGGGGCAGCTTCCTCGGCAGGTTTATCCAAGGCAGGTTCCTCTACTGTTTCAGCTTCTTTTTCCGGCCCTGGTAGTTTCTTCCCGCTCCTAGTAGTAATGGCCTTACACTGCTCATGTGTGGGCTGCCTAGCATTTTCAATATTACTAGGGAATCCTCCAGTCTGCCTCGGCTTAATATGTTGTGAAACCTGACCCATTTGTGTCTCCAGAGATTTCAAAGTAGCTTCATGATTTGTCATCCTCATCTCTGTTTTATCCATGAAATTCTCTGTCTTCTTGACAAACTGATTCATGTTCTCAATATAAGTACCGGTCTGAGACATAAAGGTGGCCAGAGTCTGTTCCAATATACTGCTCGTGGTAGCTGGTGGCTGCTGTTGTTGCTGCGGCGGCAGGTGCGGCGACAGTTGCTGTCGCGTCAGCAATCTAGGTCCTCCCTGATTTTGATTATGTGCTTGCGGATTCAGGGCATTATTAGGATTACTCCAAGAAACTTTGGGATCCTTCCTCCAATTGGGGTTATAATTGTTGGAATTATAATTTGGCTTGTAGTTTTCAACATATTTTCCCTCTTCTACTTGTATTGGGCACTCATCCCGACTATGATTTCCCTCACAGATGGTACAAACTTCCTCGACAGCAAATCCTTGTAATTCATCATCATTCAATAACCTTTTCATTGCTTTAGTAAGGAATGCTACCTGTGATTTCATAGTGCTGTCGGCTTCATAATCCTTGACAGCAAGTACCCGTTTACCCCCTCTTCTTGCAGTCGGAAACTGCTTCTCATTCTTAGCTAGATTTTTCAAAACTTGCAATGCCTCGTCCGGATCTTTATCCAATAATAGTCCATTTGCTGCATAATCAATCCGAATACGAGTTTGTAAGTTGGCAGCATTATAGAACTTAGTTACCTGATTCCAGACGGGGAATCCATGCATTGGGCAGTTCCGTAGAAGAGTAGTAAATCTGTCCCAGGCCTCGTGCATCGGCTCGTCATCTTCATGTTGAAAAGTAGCAATTTCATTACGTAATCGCTCAGATAAATGTGAAGGATTAAAACGAGATAAAAATTCACAAGATAAATCTGCCCAAGTTCTAATTGAACTCGGTGTAAGTTTATTCCACCAAGTTTTAGCTCTGTCCCTCAATGAATGGGGAAATAACCGAAGCCTCAGTATCTCCGGATTAACTCCTGGTAGTCTAAACGAACCACAGATCTCCTGGAACATTTTGAGATGCTCCCTAGCATCTTCTGTCACAGCACCACTAAACTGCCCGGCATTGTTGATCATACTAAACATGACAGGTTTAAGCTCGAAGTTATCAACTTCAATATCCGGCAGCGTGGTTTCCAATTCTACATGATCGTTCAGCATGTAGTCACGGCAAGACCGTCGTCCATCTGCTGCGGGCGGGTCGCCGACAGGCGGTACACCTCCACCAGCGGGCGGATTACGGGCCATCTTCTCTAGCTGTTCCTCAAGGTACTCGTTCCTATCTAAAAGGTGGCGAAGTTGTTTCTTGAGATTGAAGGAACGTTCGATTTCCGGATCTAATTTATACTCAGGATCTTCGCCTCTTTTAGATCTGCGCATAAACAAGAAAACCTCGTGAAAAGCAAGAGTTAAAAGTGCTAACGAAAAATAGAAAAAGAAAATTAAAACAAAAACAAAAACAAAAACAAAAACGAAAAGTGCAATAAAAGAAAGGTGTAGTTATGTTGCCAACCCCCGGCAACGGCGCCAAAAACTTGTTGCGTGTAAAATAGTCTATCGCAATTGTAGTGCAAGTGTACACGACGCAAGTAGTAAGTGATACGAAGTATCGGATATCGTCTCCACAGGGATTGGGCTAATAGCTTCACCTTATTTCACTGCACGAAGTAAAGAAAATATTTAAGAGAATTGTCACAAGAATAATAAAGAAAAACGTAAATAAAAGAGTTGGAATATCAAGATAGAGAGAACGGGTTGGTATTGAATTGCTTAGTAGTGCAGGTATTGTAATGCTTAGGAACTCCAGTTCTGTCGTCGTGCCCGTCGCGGCAGCACCTGTCGCGGCAGCTGTCTGTTGGCTGTCGCGACAGCAAACACACCAACTCCGTACTCCAAGTTTGGCAAAAATCCCAGATCTGCCTTGGCCTATCCCTAGGTCCAAGTCTGTCGATGATCACGTCTTTGATGATACCTCCCGACGTGAATCGAAGGATGAACACCGATGTGTATAAATTCTTCCTTAGCCACTTAACCTTGCCCTATCCCTAGGCACAAGATAGTTCAACTATAAACTAGAGAACTTGCTCTTATTTCTTTCGTATACTTAACTCTCCCGATGCTAAGTAAATGGATAACCTCACAATGCTCCCCCGATGCTCTTGCAAGATATTAATAACCAAAATAAGAGAACTTGAAGTTTATTTTATTGAACTTGGAAAATCCTAAAACAGAACAACCCTTGGAACTACTTTACAACTCAACCCATGGCCCTAGGGGGTTTTTAGAACATGTCGACGGCGGGTAAACGGCGGAAGGGGTTTGGTTATCGGTTATGGGGAAGATGTCTCCTAGGTTAAAATCTATGCCCTTATATAAGCTTTGGGCTCAAGTATTCTAAGGTAACGAGGATTAGAACTTTAATTAAAAGTAAGATTCTAATAAAGACTTAATCTCCAAGTATCCTACTTTTCAGCCGCCCTCCTTGTTTCTTGGGATTTCTTCTCCTTGAGCTTTGGCTTGACATATCTTTTGATCCGGGGCTTGGAAAAATGTTTGGTTTTCACACGACAGACGAGCATAATTTTCTCTATCTATCGAGGTCCACTTTGCTTTTTTTCTCCGCAAAACTGTTGTCACCATGCTGTCACGGCAGATCCATGACAACATCGTCCTCTTTGTCTGCTTGTCCAGTTTAGCTCTTCTGCTTCTCTGTCCTGCGCCCGCCTTCTCCGTCTACGATGGCAGCAACCTGCAAAATAAGCCATCTTTTAGTAGAATCCGTGCCTTTAATATATTTGTGATGTTTTGCTGTAAACTAACCTAAATGTAATGCAATGATGCTTGAATGCAGCAGAAATATGGGTTAAAAAGGGTGTAAATAATAGAACTTTTACACACTCAACAGCACACATTGCACCGGGCTCACCCACTTGCTATCCAAGATGGCGTATATGATTCTAGCATCGAGCCATTTGATAATCTCTTTCCACACCACTTCTCGCATAGCCTCGTTCAATCGTCTTTGGGCATCAATGGTCGGCTTATGATCATCCTCCAAGAGGATTTTGTGCATGCATAACGCCGGACTGATGCCTTGGATATCAGCTATAGTCCATCCAATGGCCTTCTTATGCTGTTGTAGCATTCCGATTAGCCGCTGCTCCTGTTCTTGCATTAACTTGGAAGAGATGATTACGAGCAACGTATCATTTAAACCAAGAAAGACATATTTAAGCTGCCCTAACAGGGGTTTAAGGTCTAGAACATGTGGCTTTTCAATGGAAGACTTCTAGATTATATGTTCATTCAAGGTATAATTTAAAGGCTCAAAGAACTTACTTGGACGTGTGCCTATCCAATTTATCTCCTCAGGACTGTGATAAGGTTTTTGAAAAACGTCTAACTACTAGGTCTGATCACTTTTTGAAAGGAAAATAGATTTATATAAAGGGGGGGGGATTCGTGTTTTGGAAAATGGTGAAAATTTGGAGTCGCCACCGGCCACTAAGGTAGGCCGGACACCACAAAACCAGATATTCGTTTTAAAACGGGTTCGGGAGTTGGTTACGTGTGGGGAATGATTAGCACCCCCATCACGCCCGGAAATCGGTACCAAATTGCTTGTTGCCTTTAATCGATAGAAATTATTTAAGATCCGAAGTGAATTTAATAAAAATGTTCTTAAATGAAAATGTGGCTTAATTTGCACGAGCTTTATTGAATTTGTGATTTTGGAATTAATTAAACATTTAATTAAAAAGGATGGCGGTACACCGGACCATAGACTAAACCGACATCATATAAGACTGACTGCCATGTTAGTTAAGGGTTCGGATCCCGTACGTCACCTTTATGCATGATGCGTGTTATTTTCATTTTTATGCTTTCGCTTACCTAGAGACGGTGAAAATTAATCCGAGTATTCGATCGACATCAATTAAGCTAGGACTGTCGTTTTTCGGATACCGGGGTTAATTAATACCTCTCTTGGGGTATATTTATAAGTCCGGTTATCATGCTTGACAATTGGGCCTCATGAATGACATATATATATATATATATATATATATATATATATATATATATATATATATATATATATGCATGTCATAAAAATACTCAAAATAAACACATAAAAAGCCCACCCAAGGCCCTAACTTAAAGGTCCAAGTTATGGAATATTAATTAGTGGTTTAATCATTTATCTCATGATTCTAATATTAGACCCTAGATCATTTATATCCTAATTAAAAGGCTTGAATCAATTATGGATTGTCTTGTATAATATTTGTCTAAGTGTCACATTAATTCTAATTTTTAGTAGTGGGTGCGATTAAACCTAATAAAGGCCATAAACCCGAACTGATCTAATCACTCGAATCATGCCCCTATAAGGTGGGTGCACAAACCGAAGTAATTAAACCGATCGAGATAACTTAACTAAGCTAACTAACCCAAGCCCATTTTAAGAAACGGTGAAGCACATAAGACACTAAACCAACTTATCTATCCTAAGGCCCACATTAAGGATACCTACACCAAAACCACTACGAGGCCCAATTTTAACACCCTAGACATATATTAATTAATTTAATCGAAAAGACATCCTACACTAGTTTTATTAATACATAAAACTCAATGAATAGGAGGACAAGTCATGGCAACACATATATTCGACACATGTAGCTACTCGAACCAAGCACGAAAACATAAAAAAGAGCACTCAACATCCTAGACCACAGAAACAAACCAAAAACATATATTCGATAAAACGGTAATCAAGCAATAAAACGAACCATGCGGGACCCACAGATTATAATAGACATACCATGCCAATATACATATTCGATTAAAAGAATAACACATGGCATTGAAACATGCATTAACAACATACTAAAAGCAATTAGACAAAAAACGTACCGAATTGACATATATGCAAAAACAATGGCAAAAATATAAAAGGAAAGAAATGGTTTTGAACTGGAAACGGGGACCAAAATGAACACGGGACGAAGGGAGGGGGACTGGACAAACAATAAGACCAATAACGGACTCGATCTGGGACGAAATTGAACACGGACCCAAAACCCTAAGGACATATGGTGTAATTTAGGAAGACGAAGACCCTTAGTACGCTAAAGACGCGACACGGAGGGACCAGACGCGAGATTAAACCAAAAAACAAAAAGACCAGACACTATAAATACCACCTTAAACACCCCGGTTACCCCTTTCGCCTGAGAATCAAAACCCTAGCCGTCACACTAAATGACTCTCTCTCGACCCCCGAACGCCGGCCGGTGATATTCACCGTCCGGCAGACCTAAAACGCACCCCGACCAGAAAAACTAACCCCAAAGATTCTAGAAACAAACCAAAGAAAAACCCTTTACCTCAGACTCTCCTTAACACCAAAACCCAACACCCCCTATTCCTTTCGAAATAAAACCCAGAAAATCAAAGCCCTAAAAAAATCTATCAGATCCCAAGAAACGAAGCGACACAGAGACGAAGGGAAACCCTTCTCGTTTCCCCTGATCGAGTCACCGTTTAGAGCCACCGGATGGCTAGGCTTATTCTCGGTAGAGGAGTGAGAAGTCGAAGAAGCCGAAAGGTAAAAAACAAAAAAAAACTTTTCTTTTTATTGTTCTATCTTTACATGCAACAATGGAAATCGATATACCTGAAACTGGTCTGAAATTAGTATTGCACTTCGCGCTTTTTTTTGCGGGAGATCACGAATCCCTTACAAATGAGTATCGACTCGGCTTTATAGCCGGATTTTCGATTGTTTTTACATTTTTGTTTATCGGATGGAAAATTTCTATTGGCTCATATATTTCATTTGGCCGGATTCATGTGTGATTTTGTCATTCCCCTGCCATTCTGTTGCCTATTTGTTCGTTTTGCTTTTCTTTTCCCTTTTTGATTTGCTGCATTTTGATATTTGCTGATCCCACTTTTTTCTGTGTGCATGGTCGTACGGCAAACTGTCGTGGCCACTGGATCGTCTGTTGGATCGGACGGGGACGACGTGGCGAGCTCTCAGGTGCACTAAAACGTTGGGCGTGTGCTACACGCGTGCACGTGGTAATCTCAAACACCGCGCGTGGACGTGCTAAGAATCGGGGGAGTCGCGTGTGGAATTCTCTTTGCATCCGAGTTGTTGGATCGTGTTTGATCCAACGATTCAGATTTGGGCGGCGCAACATCATTTGATGGATGGTAGGGTTTCTGATCGTGCGGTGCGAACCTGAGCAGACCCTTTCCTAGGGTTTCTGTCATCTTCCGTGTGGGCTGTCAGATCTGATCCAGATCTAACGGCTGGTAATTGCCTGCGCAGACAAAACTGGGTTAGGGCTTGTAATCGGAATTGGGCCAACGGGACATATAAACCTTTTAGATTTTTCCTTACATGTAAATGGACTTTAATAAACTGTTGGGCTTATTATTTTAATTGGACTTTTTCTTTATTTAATTTGGGCTTGTTTATATATATCAGTTGTTTTTTAATCTATTTTCTGAATCATTAATAATAATAATAATAATAATAATAATAATAATAATAATAATAATAATAATAATAATAATAATAATAATAATAATAATAATAATAATAATAGGATAATAATAATAGATATTGATAACAACAGACAATACCAATGGAGACAATAATATTGATATAATAAGGATAAAGCAAACGAATAATAGCGATAACAAAACTAATAATAGGTAATAATATATAGTATGTAATAGAACCGATGACACTATAAGTAATAATATTAGTAGACAACAATAATATCAATAACACGACAACAAAAGGAAACCAGATGATATAAGATCGTATAATACTTAGGTTTTTTTCTTATGAACACGGTATAATATGTATACATGGATTATTTTAGGTTAAACAAAGCCCAATATAAATAAAAGCCCGCTTTTATTTAAACATATATGAAAATCAATTACTCCGGACAAAATTAGTGATTACAATTGCCTCTCTTTGCTTGTACTTGTGAAACAAGAATAAAGCAAAGACCATAAGCACTAATTTTGTCCAACTTCCCTGTTTGGGTGATTTGATCCTCAAAAGTGGCAGAAACAATGTGGGTATCGTTGGCATGTCCTCCCGGAACGGCAAGGGACATAATGGATTCATTCCTCTGAAGCGGCAAAGAACGAACCCAAATAACTCGTTTTCCCGAAGCGGCAAAAACAAACTGAGCAGGCCTCCTGGCTTTTCTGCCCGAAAATCCTTGAGCACTTTTGCTCTTAGATCCCGATGCGGCGAGTTTGAAATTCTTTGCCTGAAGCTACGTTTGCTCCTCCGAAGCGGCAGGAACAAAGTGGGTACCATTGGTATGTCCTTCCGGAACAGCAAGGGGCACAATTGATTCATTCTTCCGAAGCGGCAAAGAATAAACCCTAAATAACTTGTTTTTCCGAAGCGGCAAAAAAAAACTGAGCAGGCCTTCTAGCTTTTATGCCCGAAAATCCTCGAGCTCTTTTGCTCTTAGATCCTGGTGCAGTGAGTCTGAAATTCTTCGCCCGAAGCTACGTCTGATCCTCCGAAGCGGCAGAAACAAAGTGGGTAGCGTTGGTATGTCCTTCCAAAACGGCAAGGGACACAATTTATTCATTCTTCCGAAGCGGCAAAGAATAAACCCTAAATAACTTGTTTTCCTGAAGCGGCAAAAACAAACTGAGCAGGCCTTCTGGCTTTTCTGCCCAAAAATCCTTGAGCTCTTTTGCTCTTAGATCCTGATGCGGCGAGTTTGAAATTCTTCGCCTGAACTTCATTCCTTTTGCGTTTTTTGCTTCTTTTTTGGTGGCAAATGCCTTCGCGTATCTGTAAAAGGAAAATATTATGATGCTACATGTTAGTATGATCCTAGCACATGTATGCCTATGATGATGCATGAATGAGTATGCCGCATATGGGCCTGGTGTCACAACTTCTTATGCGGATCTCTGTTGATCTTTTACTTTCTCTTCGATGCCGATGTTTGTCTCACACTCGGGTTTAGCCTCTAGATCTCTTGGGAAGCCCTTTTTGCGGATTCCAGCCTCTGTTTTTCCCTCTCAAAGCGCCTTTTCAGGTTTTCACTTTGGTATTTATCTTTTTATGAAGCGCCCTTCTGGGTTTTCACTCCATTTCTTTTCTTTTTCTTTCGTTCTTTTTCTTTTCTTTTCTTTTCTTTCTTCTTTTTTCTTTTTTTCCTTTTATTTTCTTTTTTTTTGTTCTTTTTCTTCTCTTTTCCTTTCCTTTTCTTTTCTTTCTTCTTTTTCTTATTTCTTTATTTCTTTTATTCTTTTTCTTTGGTCTGTGCGACACTTATCTTCTCAAAGCTTGGCTGTGGTCAGCTACTTGAAATTTTCCTTCAGGGTCCTCGTTACTTATTCGGCATTGGGCCGATTTAGCTTCTTTTATTCACATGCATTCAAGAGATCAAACCACAGAAATACCAAGAAATCTTTTGCTTTGTAAGTCTATTTCAAACTGCTTGAGTAATTCTTTGAAAAGTGATGAATGAAGACGCCATATAATATTTATTAATATATTTGAAGTTCATGAAAAGTTCACATGTCATGCATGGAGAGAACAAATGATGCAATAGCATAAGCATTTTCCTCGTGAATGATGTGGGAATCCATCGACCTAGGCAGACCCTTTGCTAGCATTATCCTTCCTGATTCTGAATCCTGAGAGATCCTACTCGCTGATCGTGTACTTATTGGTATTTTCTTACGGATACCCCTCTTCAATTCTCAACTCCCCCTTTAATCTCAAGACGCCCTTTTCAGGTTTTCGTCCTACGATTCCCCATTTTTCTTCGTTTTCTTCTTCTTTTTTTTTTTTTCTTTTTTTTCTTTTTTTTTGTTTTGTGAAGCGCCCTTTCGGGTTTTCACTCCACTCTCTCTTTTTTCTTTTCTTTTTTTTATACTTGAAGCGCCCTTTTCGGGTTTTCTCTTTAAGTATTTATTTCCCGCGATGTGCCCTTTCGGGTTTTCACCCCACTTCGTCTTTCACGCATAGTACTTCTTGACCGAATCTGAATTTACTGGATTACCCAACTCTCTCCCATCCATTTCCATCAGGATTAGTGCCCCTCCAGAATAGGCCTTTTTAACCACGTAGGGCCCTTCCCAATTAGGCATCCATTTCCCCCGAGAAATGGCCCCTCCATAATACTTTCCGCAACACCAAGTCTTCTTCCTGAAACTCTCTCGGACGAACTTTCTTGTCATAGGCTCACATCATTCTTTTCTGGTACATTTGACCATGGCAAATGGCCCTCAGTCTCTTCTCTTCAATTAGATTCAACTGATCAAACAAAGCCTGTATCCATTCAGCTTCGTCCAGTTTTACTTGATTCGGTATCCTGAGAGAAGTGATTTCTACCTCCATAGGCAATATTGCTTCTGTACCATAAACTAGAGAGTACGGTATTGCCCCGGTCGAAGTACGTATGGATGTCCGGTATGCGAAAAAGGCGAATGGAAACTTCTCATGCCAATCCTTGAACGTGTCTGTAGTCTTGGCTATAATCTTCTTGATGTTTTTATTTGCGGCCTCTACTGCCCCATTCATTTTTGGGTGATACGCCGTGGAGTTATGGTGATTTATTTTAAACCACTTGCATACTTCGTCCATCATCTTATTATTCAGGTTGGAAACATTATCAGTAATGATTCTTTCCGGCATCCCATATCGGCAAATAATCTCCCTTTTCAGGAACTTGCATACCGTTTTCCTAGTAACATTGGCATAGGAAGCAGCTTCTATCCACTTGGTGAAGTAGTCAATGGCAACAAGGATGAAGCGGTGTCCATTGGAAGACTTGGGGTGGATCTGGCCAATCACGTCCATTCCCTACATGGCGAAAGGCCAAGGGGAATTCATGGTGTGCAATGACATCTGTGGTTAATGTATTTTATCAGCATATATCTGACATTTATGACACCGCTTAGCGTAGTCAATACAGTCCCCTTCCATGGTTGACCAAAAGTAGCCATACCTCATGATCTTTCGGGCCATTGAGAAGCCGTTGGCATGAGTCCCACACAACCCATCGTGAACTTCTACCAGAATGCTTTTGGCCTCCCGAGTGTTAATGCACCTTAGAAGTACTTGGTCCTTTCCCTTTTTGTACAAGATTTCCCCGTCTAGGACATACCCGATCGCCATTCTCCTAATGGTCCTCTTATCATTCTCATTAGCTTCTGCGGGGTATGTCTGGTATCTAATGTACTGCAAGATGTTATGATACCACGAGTTACCGTCCACCTCTTCTTCTATGTTGTAATAGTGGGCTGGTACTTCCAACATTCACATCTTAATCGGTCTCATCTCTGCACCTGAGCCTGCCTTGAATGTGGCAGCTAAGGTTGCTAGGGCGTCTGCCATCTAATTATCCTCCCTGGGGTGGTGAGTAAAACCGATCTTCTCAAAATTCTTGATTAGTCCCTAGACCAAGTTGTAATACTTGACCAACTTTGGATCACTGGTCTCCCATTCACCCCTGAGCTGATATATTACCAAGGAAGAATCCCCAAACACATGGAGTTTCTTTATCCTTCTTTCAATGGCTACACGCAACCCCATGATGCACGCCTCATATTCAGCCATGTTGTTGGTACAGAAAAAGTCCAGTCTACTGGTGAAAGGGTAATGTATCTCCTCCGGAGAAACTGGCACTGCCCCGACTCTGTGGCCTAGAGTGTTGGATGCCCCATCAAAGTATAGCCTCCATGATTCTCCTTCAATGGTGTCATTCTCCTCCTTAGTTATACACATCAGATCCTCATCCGGGAAGCTGGAGTCTAATGGTTCATAATCATCTGAGGCTCGGCTTGCCAGGAAGTCTGCTATAGCGCTCCCCTTTACTACCTTCTGACTCAAATACATGATATCAAATTCAGACAACAACATTTGCCAACGGGCTAACTTTCCCGTGAGCGCTGTCATTTCCATCAGAAACTTTAGAGGGTTCAATTTGGAGATCGGCCACGTGGTGTGGTACAACATGTATTGTCTAAGCCTCTTGGTTGCCCATACTAGGGCACAACATAACTTCTGGATTTGCGGGTATCGAGTCTCACACTCGGTAAACTTCTTACTCGAGTAGTAGACTGCCTTTTCTTTCTTGCCGGTCTCATCATGCTGCCCTAGGACACATCCCATCAGATTCCCAAAAACTGTCAAGTATAGGATCAACGGCCTATCTGGTACTGGGGGTACTAAGACTGGAGCATTGGTCAAATACCCCTTGATCTTATCTAGAGCCTCTTGACACTCTTCATCCCAAACCCCGGGGTTATTCTTCCGAAGTAGTATGAAGACATGGTCGCATTTGTCGGTTAACTGGGAGATGAACCGGGATATGTAATTCAACCTCCCTAAGAACCCTCAGACTTCCTTTTGGGTCCGAGGTGGTGGGAGATTCTGGATAGCTTTTACTTTAACGGGATCAATCTCAATCCCTCTCTTGCTAACCACAAAGCCTAGAAGCTTATCGGATGTGACGACAAAAGTGCATTTCGCTGGGTTGAGTTTCAACTGATACTTCCACAACCTCTGGAATAGTTTCCTCAAGTTCTGGATATGCCATCCTTCAGTCTGGGACTTTGCTATCATGTCGTCCACATAGACCTCGATTTCTTTGTGCATCATGTCATTGAAGAGCGATACCATGGCCCTTTCATATGTTGCCCCGGCATTTTTCAAACCAAAGGGCATTACCTCATAACAAAATGTCCCCCACATTGTCACAAATATCGTCTTGGTCATGTCATCAGGATCCATTTTTATTTGGTTGTATCTTGAAAAATCGTCCATGAAGGAGAACCACGAATGACCCGCTGTGTTGTCTACTAGGGTATCGATATGGGGCAGTGGGAAGTTATCCTTTGGGCTTGCCTTGTTGAGATCTCTATAGTCCACACACATGCAAACCTTTCCATCCTTCTTGGGTACAAGCACTATGTTGGCCATCCATTTTGAATATTCGACCACCTTTAGGAACCCGGCCTGATACTGCTTTCTTACTTCATCCTAGACTTTCAGCAAGGTATCTGTTCTCATACTTCTCAATTTCTATTGGACCGGCTTGCACTCTGGCCTGATCGGTAGTTTGTGCACCACAATACTCGTGTCTAGACCTGGCATGTCTTGGTAGGTCCATGCAAAAATGTCCTTGAATTCTAACAACATGTTCATTAGCTCGACCCTAGTTTCGGACGAAAGTGTTGTGCCAATCTTGACCTCCTTTCAGTCTTAATCATCATTCCCCAAATTTAGGATCTCTATCTCCTCTTGGTGAGAGACTATCTGTCTATCTTCACTCTCCATTAGTCTGAGGAATTCTTCTGGAATTTCATATTCCTCCTCATTACCATCTTCTTTGCCAACTTCGGCCATATACAATGGTTGCTCAAAATCCACCTCGGGATTAAATTCAGCATCATTGACAAAGTTAATAATAGGGGTCCTGCAACATTTATAAAAAGAATACGTATTGGGAAAACGAATGTATATTATTTACAGAGTAGGTGGAATAATAAATAATAAACGAATAATGAATGAAATGAATGGGATGATTGCAATTTTGGAAAATCGTCTTTTTTATTGAATTAAAAACGAGCAAATTTAACATAGGTGCCCTTTACAAAAGATCCCTATTGCTCGCGGGCACAAGAAAATAGGGTGAGTTCTGAGTATTACTCTGGCTTAGACCTAAAGACTACAGGCACATCCTGAACAGTCCAGTTGTTAAGAGCATCTCGAGGAAGACAAGGGCGGATTCCTGCCAAGAAGGCCGAGCTCTCCTCATCTTTGGATATCACACTAACATCCAACTCTCCTAACGCCTCGTTGATCTTTTCTTCCTCACAGAGTTTGACATTCTCCACATTGGCCTCGTGTACCATCTGTTTGGGGTTGATGACTCCACCCGACACAAAGATGTTTCTCATATCGGTATAGACGATTGACTCCCATAACATGTCTTCTCCTCGGAGTCTAGTCATTCTTCGTTCGGCTCTCCTCTCCTCTTCCATTCCAATTTTCTTTGCTGAAATGTGGGCTTATGACCAAGCCCAAATCTGTCTTGTTTGTTGATAACACCTCTGACACGCAAACATCCTTGCAAGTTTCTGACGAGTCCTCTTCCTTTCTTTGCTCCCCATTCCAAAGTCTGCCACACTTGCATTTTGGAGCATTTAGATAATTTTGGGCACGGGATCTTGCTTCCCTCCGTCACAAATGTTGCATTGACGAATTCAAGGGCCCTAAAAGCACATTCGACCTCTTCCTCGTTAGTTTGGACATATGAAGCGTCGGTAGCCACAAACGCTATAATGTCATGTTCGGCAGACACACTCACTAACTTCCCCTCAATGACGAACTTCAGCTTCTGGTGCAATGACGAGGGCACAACTCCCACTGAATGGATCCAGGGCTTCCCTAATAGGCAGTTATAGGTTGGCTTGATATCCATCACCACAAAATCAACCACATACTTGGTAGGTCCGATTAACAATGGTACCTCGATCTTCCCCACAACTTCCCTTTGGGTCCCATCAAAAGCTCTGACTGAATTGTGACAAGGCTTCATATGTGAGCTGTCTATGGGCAGCCTTTGCAAAGTTGCCATCGGCATCACATTCAAAGCTGAACCGTTATCAACAAGCATTCTCAGTAGGACATACCCTTTGTAGTGCGTAGTTATATTCAAAGCCTTCGTTGACCCCATTCCTCCGTCTGGGATCTCATCATCACTGAAGGAGATGAAATTATCTGCAACGATGTGACCTACAATCCGGTCTAGCTTGTTGACCGAAATGTCGTCCGGGACAAACGTTTGGTTTAGTACCTTTAGGAATGCATCACAGTGTTTCTCGGAATTTAACAACAGTTCTAAACACTGAAATCCGGGCCTACTGCTTCCGGAGCTGATCGACAATGCTATACTCGTTGTGCTTCAAGAATCTCAAAAACTCCTGAGCTTGTGCTTCCGTCATTGGTTCATTAATTTTGGGAGGAGGGTCCTCCCCAAACAACTTTTCAGTCTCTGGCTCGGACGACTTCTCTTTTCCCTTTGGATCTTGTAACGCCCCGGTTTTGGGCTCGGAAGTTTTGGGCGTTGACCGGTTCGGTCAAAGTGCTGATCGAATATATAAGAGTGAATTTAGGAAAGCCTAGTTCGGGTTGCATTAAAAATATGGAAAAATGTTCTAAAATCATCTTTTAATATAATTAAGTGAACTGTGAAATCAATTTTGGAAAATGAGGTTCGGAAGGTTGACATTTTGGCTAGTGACCAAAATGTAATTTTTGAAAGTTGCGTGACTGTTTTATAAAGGATTGAAACTTTGAATCTTTAAGGAGCTATTATTCCAAAAAGAGTTTCTCCAGATTTTTCTAAGATATTTTAAGGCTTTATTCTGATTTTAAAGTTTATGAAATGTGGAGGGAAATTATTTTACCATTTCTTAACTAACTTTTCATTTTCTCTCAATTTTCCTTTTCTCTCATTTTCTCTCAACACAAACACATTTCTCCAGATTTCCTTCTCTGATTTTGTCAATCTAAATCACTCATTTCAACTCTCTTTTGATTCCTAATCATCTTATCAACAAAACCTCTCAATTTGCAAGTTGTTTCATCAAGCTTTTTGGCTCTAAAAAGGAGAATCTCAAGTTTGGAGGTAAGAACGTCCTTCTCCTCTAAACTATCAGTTCTTTACTGAAATTCCTAAGTTCTCAATCCTTGATTTGTGTTTTGTTAATGGCTTTTCAATTGAAATCTTGATTTTGGCTTAAAATGCAAGATTTGGTGATTTTTGGTGAAATTTTCGTGTGATCTGTTTGGGCAGTGTTTTGAAGTGTCAAAATGATGTTAAATGAATGTTAAATTGATTAGAAGTTGAGGTTTAATTAATGCAATCCCGGATAGGTTGAATTTCCTAAGTTTTGCTTGTGTTTTTGGTTGTTTTTGGAGTGTTTTTGGTGATCTGTTATACCTGGAGGTATAAGGACGTGTTTGTGATCATTTTGGATGTTAATTGATGTTTAAAAATGGTTAGAAGTGATGGATCTTGGCTGGGTTAAGTTTTGGAAGTGTTTGGAGGTGATTTCGGTTGTGTTTGGTAGCCGAAATGTTGGATTTGTGATGAGCAGCGAGTTGAGTCTTGTTGCTGGTGTTCTTAATGCATAATGATGCATTAATGCTCTGTTTTTGTGTGCTTGAAACAGGGAAGTTTGATCCGTGAGCTTTAGAGGTGTTGCGGGAGGTTTTCGGATGCTTGGAAGGCTTGTTGGCTAGCCTTGTTTTGTGTATCAGTGAGTGAAGTTGGGTTTTCAGCTTTTAAACCAAGGTTTGAAGGTTTTGGGAGCTTAGTTTAAGTCTAAACAACTTTGCTAAGCTCAAGAGTAAGTAAATGGATTTCTTTCTTGGTTTGTGTTATGAATTGGCTTTTTAAGCAATTGTGGTTGATGTTTGAAATGCAAGGGTTTTGCATGATTTAAATTCTGTTTTGAAAGCATATTTTAGCATGGTTTAATGCTGGTTTTGAAAGCCATATGTGAAGGATGCTCAAGGTAAGAGATCCTTGGATTTTATACATTGAAAATGTGGTTTTGATGCATGGTGTTGCATGATGTTTAATGGCTATGTGTAATGCTTTAAAACAGTGAATTGATATTGGTAAATGATGTTTTTTGCATATTGGTTATGCATGTGAATCATTGGACTAATGTGGTAAGATGGTTATATTGGCAAGTGATGTAAGTGGTTCTTGGTTCGTTGATCGGATATAGTTAGCCGGCTATAGGATTGGGTGCACCGTGAATTAAGTCGCCTTGGAGGTGGAGTGGTCAAGAGTGGACCGGTAAACTCCCTTCAAGTATCCTAACGAGATGGTTAAGGTTATAATGGAGGATGAATGCCCATTCGAGGACCTTGGTTGAGCAAAGGTTATATGGTGTTTAAAAGTCCATATATGGGAACCTTGTGCTTGTTGAGATCACAATGGCGGGGTTAAGTCCATGTGTGGATCTTGTGTAGGGTGTCCCGGATCTCATTAGTGATGTTATACAACTACCAATCGGTGAATGCAAAGGTTGTATGGTGTTTAAAAGTCCATACATGGGAACCTTGTGCATGTCAAGGTTGTATGGTGTTTGAAAGTCCATACATGGGAACCTTGGGAAAAGTCAAGGTTGTATGGTGTTTAAAAGTCCATACATGGGAACCTTGGGAAAAGTGGAGGTTGTATGGTGTTTGAAAGTCCATACATGGGAACCTCGGGAAAGCTAAGGTTGTATGGTGTTTAAAAGTCCATACAAGGGAACCTTAGGATGGTGAGGTCAAATGGTGTTTAAAAGTCCATTGGGGACCTTGGATTGGTAGTGTGTATGAAGCGTGGGGGACAACGCTTGTGATCCGCGTATCCGATTGGATGTTGAGTTGAAAAGTAAATGTGGTTGATCACTCGAAAGCCAATATGATGTTTTTGATTATAAAGAAGCATGAAATGCTTGAAATGATACATAATTGCATGAGAAGCATGAGATGCTTGAAAAGATGCATGGTTGCATGAAAGTGTATAATGCTAGTGAATGCATGTTACTTGTTAAGTTGAACAAGTGTTGATTATCATTTGGTAGATGATGCATGTGAGCATGAAATCTCTTTAATGCATTGGAGTCTTGTTAAGACTTGTTTTTAAAGGCATGTGATGATGATGTTGTGGTTCATATAAGTTGCCTTTGTTTTAATGCATATGTTGGTTTGTTTGAGCAATGGTTTTTAAAAGGTTTCTTGCTTGAAATGGCTTTCAAGTTTAAGAAAGGTATGTTGTGAAATGGGAGTGTTTTCCAAGGTTTTGATTTAACTTTGCATATGATGTTTATGCATGGAATGGTTAAATGGATGATTTTGTAAGTTGTGCTTTGAAAAGGTTTTCTTAGCTTGCTAAGCTAAGGGTTGGTTTTCATGTATGTGCAATGCATGGTTTTGAGCTTGATGTTGAAAAGGGTTTTCAAACATGGCTTTGGTAAACAAATCGGGTTTGTTTTAAAAGTGTTTTATGACCCGCTGCATTGATGGTGTTTTGGTTTTGAGCATTCCTCACTAAGCATTATGTGCTTACGCTCCTTTTTGTCCATCAATGCAGATTCTTGAAGTTTGGACAGCAAGGAGCAAGGGATTCAAGGTGGACTCCAATTGAGATGTATGTCTCGGTGAATAGCTATAGTTGATAAAGGCAATGGGGGTAGAATCTCTCGGGTTAATGTGTATGTGTTCGTATATGTTCGGACAAGGATGTTTTTATGTTGATGATGTTGCTGAATCATGATTTGGCTTAAATGAGATTGATTTGGAAAGGTTGTGCTTAAATGGTTGCTTGTGTAGGAAGCATGCCTATAGATTTGGGGCTTTTTGCATATGAAGTTAATTTGTTGTTTTGATGATGCTTACAAGTCTTATATATGTTGAATCGCATGCTGGTAAAGTTTGGTGGCAATTGGAGCATGTTTGAATGGTCAATTGCATGTTTAAGTGTGCATTTTGCTGCAATCTGTGCAGGGCGTTTCGGAACAGTGTGCACCGTTTCGGAACGGGTGCCTTGCATGAACCCAGGCGTCCGAAACGGTAGGCACCATTTCGGAACGGTTTGGCTACTGCCAGTCCCCCGTTGCGGTACGCGTTGCGGAACGGCCCTGTGTTTCGAAACGGGCTCTGCCTGTTTCGGAACGAGTGACCGTTGGGGGCTGACATGGGCGGTTAAATGTTTCAGAATGTTTGCATTTTGGTCCTGAAACTTGTTTGTGCAATTGTATGAGTTTGGAGTGTCCGTTTGAGCTGAAACTTGGCAGAGAAGCATGAAACCTGATTAATTTTAAGTTGGTAACTTAAAATCCGGTTAAGTCCTTGAAGTTTTCAGAATTTACAATTTGGTCCCTAAAGTTGTAAATTGTTCATTTGGGTCCCTGTTTGATCTCTGATGTTTGTAATCCTTGAGTATGCTGTTTGCATGATCACATCTAAGGTTAATGTGCATCTAGACAAGATTAAAAAGAAAAAAAAGGGTCGTTAATCAAGGTTGACTTTCGGGTTGACTTTGGTTTTCCCCGTGTGACTTTCTTAATTCGGGTCAATCGTCTAGGCCGGGTTAAGGGGGTTACATTTGGTGGTATCAGAGCTGAGTTGCGAATGCTTGGGGAAAACGGTAAGTTGTTGTAATGTGTGCTTGTTGTTTACCTTGATGTGTGGTTGAAAGTTGGTTGAAACGCGTGTTTCTGAGCAAATTGTTGATGTTTCTGAGCATGTTGCTGATGTTTTCAAGCATGTTTTATGGTTATGAATCTTGGTTGAGTTTATGTGGAAATGTGCTGATGCTGTGAGCTGGTGTTATGCTTGATGAATGTGTAATGAGCATGTTATGTTGCTATTATGCTGTTGCAAGTGGATGTTGTTTGATGTAAGCATGATCAAAGTATGTTGTTTGATATGCTTGATGTTGTGATATACATGTTTGTGATGACTGTTATGTCATGTAAAGGGGAGGATTTGGGATACCCATTGCCTTATTAATATAGCTATTGTGTTATTTTGGAGTTGGAGTTTGAATCCTTGCTTAAAGCTGGTCTAACTGGTTTGTTTGCTTGTTGTGATTGTTTGTTGTTGTTAGTAGTATGGCAAAGTCGATGGAAGAGTGGCAGTTGGGTGAGATGGTTGCTGCCTTGGGGCAGGTTGTTAAGGCATGGAATTCACCCTTTTGTAGAGGTGTTTCGTCTCAGTCTTCTGTGCCTGGAGTTGAGGTGGTAAGGCAAGGGAAAGAAGCTGGTTCTGTGGTGAAGAGTTCATCACCTGTTGTTCAGGAGGTGTTGGGAACATCTCAGGCTGTGGTAACGGTAAAGTCAGTGGATATGCTGGCTATGGGATGTGTGGGTTTGCCGAAGCAGCGTTTGTTGGATTTGGGTGCTGTGGAATATCATGGTTCGTCACCTGAGACATTTGAGGCCTGGTTGGCCAGTGTGGTTCTGATCTTGGATCAGGAAGGCTGTGATTATGCCTGTAAGTTGCGGAGTGTTGTTTCTCTGATGTTGGAGGATGCGTGTGCCTGGTGGACATCTGTGGCGGTGGCGTCACATATCCATGATATTGATTGGGATTTCTTTGTATCTGCCTTTTATGAAAGGTATCTTGGAGAGAAGTTTCCAAGGGTTAAGCAAGGTGAAGGTGGTGCTGTTGTGGAGCAAGTGTTGTTTGAGCAAGGAGTGGAGGTTCAGCTACCTGTGTGTGATCGTTGTGAAAGGCGCCATGTTGGAGGTTGTTGGGGCGCGGGTACTTGTTGGAATTGTGGTTCCAAAATGCATGTTAAGCGTGATTGTCCTCATGGAGTGAAGTCAGCTTTGGTGTTAGCCAAAGGGTCTCTGAAAGGTCGTGGGCACGGCCGAGGCAAGGTTCAGAAGTGGCAGAAAGAGCAGAAGGTTGTGAAGAATTTGGGAAATGAGAAGTGCTGGAAATGTGGGTCTGCTGGTCATATGAGACGTGATTGTTTGATGTTGGCTCGAAGCAGCCAAGGTTCCTTACCGCAAGGAGTTGATGGTGACCCTGGTGTGTTAGCTGGTGCTGCAGTTGTGCCGCAGGAGGTTGAAGGTTCCGCAAGGAAGAGAGCTTGTCTGATGAATCTTCAGGGAGGTGTTGTGTTTTCAGGTAACCTTGTTAAGTAATCTTTGCTCTAGTTACCTTAGTTTGGTTTCTGTTGGTTTTCCTTGCGTGGTAAGTTTAGTCTTGTTGCTAGCTTGTTGAGGGTAATAGTTGTAGTTTGGAATCATCTTTGTTGTGAAGAAGGCTTAGTGGGAATCTTGTGGTTAATGGTTGTTGGTATGATGGAGTTAGATAAGCTAGAAGTGAGGTAGGAGGTTGTTCTTAGACGGATTTGAGGATGTTATTGGAGGGTGTGAACTGGCATTCATGCACAGTTAAAATCATTGTTATATGCTATATTATATATGTTGGTCCATGCATACATGTGGCATGACATTAGAGGTTTTGCATACATGTACATCAGGCATTGATAGGGCATGTTGGTGATCATGCATACGATGTTCACACTCGCTAATAACTAATCGAATCTGTTAGTGTGGTGGTTGGGTTAGGTTGGATGATGGGTTTTTAGAGGTTGTTTTGGGTACTGGGTGAAGGCTAAGAGTATTGGAGTTTGTTAAGCTAGTTGCTAGTGATAGTGAGAGTGGTATAGCATGTTGGTGGAAGGATAGTGCTTGATGCTTAAAGAGTTTAGTGGTTTGAATAGCTGAGTGGAAGTGGCATTTCCTTGGTGCTAAGGATGTTGCAGTTTAGAGGTTGTGTTCCCAAGTGCTGAAGTAGCCTAGTATTTAAGTTGTTATGGAAGGGTTGTGTTTGTAAGTGTTGGTTCTTAGCAACCTTTGAGGAGTTGAAGTGCTGTTATGTGTGTTTTGGTTAAGCGATGTTCTGGTAAGGCAAGTGTTGTGGCCAAGCTTGTGATGGTTTGGCAATGAAAGGTCGAAGGCCAGTGTTGTTTGAAAGGATTCTTGTGAAAAGTGGTTGGCTGGTTGTGAGTATGTGAATTTCTTATGTAGTCAGCTGGTGGTGTATGAAACGGCTGGCGGAGTTGAGTTGGGGTTGTGATGTAATTCTTGGAGTCTGGGTGAGTGGTCCTGGTGAGTTGTTATGGTGATGTTAGCGGCAGATGTAAAAGATTATCAGCATTCGTTGAGGAGTTTGGGTAAGCAGTTGATGCTTAAAGATTTTTGCTTGTTGGAAAATCCTTGGTAGAGGTTTGGGAGTTGCAAGAGTTTTAGAAGCAGAAAGGTTTGCATAATGGTTGTTTTGGATTGGTTGTTGTCACTGTGTAAACAAGTCTTGGAAATTGGGTGTTACAGTGTGGTGTGCTGTAAAGTTGAAGTTGTTCGGGTTCATGTTGGGGCTGTGTACAGTCCAGAAATGTGAAAGGTCAAGTTGTGGTTATCTTTGGATGTTCTGGGTTTTTGTGAACAGTGTGTGGAGGTGCTAAGTTTAGTGGAGGTTTTGTGTGGATGGTAATCAGTGGTAGTTGAGGCTGATGTGTTGCCTTGTGTGTTGGTTTGAGAAGGTTGTTGTTCTCTTTTCGCCGGTTGAAATTTCGAGGACGAAATTTCCTAAGGGGGGGAGAGTTGTAACGCCCCGGTTTTGGGCTCGGAAGTTTTGGGCGTTGACCGGTTCGGTCAAAGTGCTGATCGAATATATAAGAGTGAATTTAGGAAAGCCTAGTTCGGGTTGCATTAACAATATGGAAAAATGTTCTAAAATCATCTTTTAATATAATTAAGTGAACTGTGAAATCAATTTTGGAAAATGAGGTTCAGAAGGTTGACATTTTGGCTAGTGACCAAAATGTAATTTTTTAAAGTTGCGTGACTGTTTTATAAAGGATTGAAACTTTGAATCTTTAAGGAGCTATTATTCCAAAAAGAGTTTCTCCAGATTTTTCTAAGATATTTTAAGGCTTTATTCTGATTTTAAAGTTTATGAAATGTGGAGGGAAATTATTTTACCATTTCTTAACTAACTTTTCATTTTCTCTCAATTTTCCTTTTCTCTCATTTTCTCTCAACCCAAACACATTTCTCCAGATTTCCTTCTCTGATTTTGTCAATCTAAATCACTCATTTCAACTCTCTTTTGATTCCTAATCATCTTATCAACAAAACCTCTCAATTTGCAAGTTGTTTCATCAAGCTTTTTGGCTCTAAAAAGGAGAAACTCAAGTTTGGAGGTAAGAACGTCCTTCTCCTCTAAACTATCAGTTCTATACTGAAATTCATAAGTTCTCAATCCTTGATTTGTGTTTTGTTAATGGCTTTTCAATTGAAATCTTGATTTTGGCTTAAAATGCAAGATTTGGTGATTTTTGGTGAAATTTTTGTGTGATCTGTTTGGGAAGTGTTTTGAAGTGTCAAAATGATGTTAAATGAATGTTAAATTGATTAGAAGTTGAGGTTTAATTAATGCAATACCGGATAGGTTGAATTTCCTAAGTTTTGCTTGAGTTTTTGGTTGTTTTTGGAGTGTTTTTGGTGATCTGTTATACCTGGAGGTATAAGGACGTGTTTGTGATCATTTTGGATGTTAATTGATGTTTAAAAATGGTTAGAAGTGATGGATCTTGGCTGGGTTAAGTTTTGGAAGTGTTTGGAGGTGATTTCGGTTGTGTTTGGTAGCCGAAATGTTGGATTTGTGATGAGCAGCAAGTTGAGTCTTGTTGTTGGTGTTCTTAATGCATAATGATGCATTAATGCTCTATTTTTGTGTGCTTGAAACAGGGGAGTTTGATCCGTGAGCTTTAGAGGTGTTGCGGGAGGTTTTCGGATGCTTGGAAGGCTTGTTGGCTAGCCTTGTTTTGTGTATCGGTGAGTGAAGTTGGGTTTTCAGCTTTTATTCCAAGGTTCGAAGGTTTTGGGAGCTTAGTTTAAGTCTAAACAACTTTGCTAAGCTCAAGAGTAAGTAAATGGATTTCTTTCTTGGTTTGTGTTATGAATTGGCTTTTTAAGCAATTGTGGTTGATGTTTGAAATGCAAGGGTTTTGCATGATTTAAATTCTGTTTTGAAAGCATATTTTAGCATGGTTTAATGCTGGTTTTGAAAGCCATATGTGAAGGATGCTCAAGGTAAGAGATCCTTTGATTTTATACATTGAAAATGTGGTTTTGATGCATGGTGTTGCATGATGTTTAATGGCTATGTGTAATGCTTTAAAACAGTGAATTGATATTGGTAAATGATGTTTTTTGCATATTGGTTATGCATGTGAATCATTGGACTAATGTGGTAAGATGGTTATATTGGCAAGTGATGTAAGTGGTTCTTGGTTCGTTGATCGGATATAGTTAGCCGGCTATAGGATTGGGTGCACCGTGAATTAAGTCGCCTTGGAGGTGGAGTGGTCAAGAGTGGACCGGTAAACTCCCTTCAAGTATCCTAACGAGATGGTTAAGGTTATAATGGAGGATGAATGCCCATTCGAGGACCTTGGTTGAGCAAAGGTTATATGGTGTTTAAAAGTCCATATATGGGAACCTTGTGCTTGTTGAGATCACAATGGCGGGGTTAAGTCCATGTGTGGATCTTGTGTAGGGTGTCCCGGATCTCGTTAGTGATGTTATACAACTACCAATCGGTGAATGCAAAGGTTGTATGGTGTTTAAAAGTCCATACATGGGAACCTTGTGCATGTCAAGGTTGTATGGTGTTTGAAAGTCCATACATGGGAACCTTGGGAAAAGTCAAGGTTGTATGGTGTTTAAAAGTCCATACATGGGAACCTTGGGAAAAGTGGAGGTTGTATGGTGTTTGAAAGTCCATACATGGGAACCTCGGGAAAGCTAAGGTTGTATGGTGTTTAAAAGTCCATACATGGGAACCTTAGGATGGTGAGGTCAAATGGTGTTTAAAAGTCCATTGGGGACCTTGGATTGGTAGTGTGTATGAAGCGTGGGGGACAACGCTTGTGATCCGCGTATCCGATTGGATGTTGAGTTGAAAAGTAAATGTGGTTGATCACTCGAAAGCCAATATGATGTTTTTGATTATAAAGAAGCATGAAATGCTTGAAATGATACATAATTGCATGAGAAGCATGAGATGCTTGAAAAGATGCATGGTTGCATGAAAGTGTATAATGCTAGTGAATGCATGTTACTTGTTAAGTTGAACAAGTGTTGATTATCATTTGGTAGATGATGCATGTGAGCATGAAATCTCTTTAATGCATTGGAGTCTTGTTAAGACTTGTTTTTAAAGGCATGTGATGATGATGTTGTGGTTCATATAAGTTGCCTTTGTTTTAATGCATATGTTGGTTTGTTTGAGTAATGGTTTTTAAAAGGTTTCTTGCTTGAAATGGCTTTCAAGTTTAAGAAAAGTATGTTGTGAAATGGGAGTGTTTTCCAAGGTTTTGATTTAACTTTGCATATGATGTTTATGCATGGAATGGTTAAATGGATGATTTTGTAAGTTGTGCTTTGAAAAGGTTTTCTTAGCTTGCTAAGCTAAGGGTTGGTTTTCATGTATGTGCAATGCATGGTTTTGAGCTTGATGTTGAAAAGGGTTTTCAAACATGGCTTTGGTAAACAAATCGGGTTTGTTTTAAAAGTGTTTTATGACCCGCTGCATTGATGGTGTTTTGGTTTTGAGCATTCCTCACTAAGCATTATGTGCTTACGCTCCTTTTTGTCCATCAATGCAGATTCTTGAAGTTTGGACAGCAAGGAGCAAGGGATTCAAGGTGGACTCCAATTGAGATGTATGTCTCGGTGAATAGCTATAGTTGATAAAGGCAATGGGGGTAGAATCTCTCGGGTTAATGTGTATGTGTTCGTATACGTTCGGACAAGGATGTTTTTATGTTGATGATGTTGCTGAATCATGATTTGGCTTAAATGAGATTGATTTGGAAAGGTTGTGCTTAAATGGTTGCTTGTGTAGGAAGCATGCCTATAGATTTGGGGCTTTTTGCATATGAAGTTAATTTGTTGTTTTGATGATGCTTACAAGTCTTATATATGTTGAATCGCATGCTGGTAAAGTTTGGTGGCAATTGGAGCATGTTTGAATGGTCAATTGCATGTTTAAGTGTGCATTTTTCTGCAATCTGTGCAGGGCGTTTCGGAACAGTGTGCACCGTTTCGGAACGGGTGCCTTGCATGAACCCAGGCGTCCGAAACAGTAGGCACCGTTTCGGAACGGTTTGGCTACTGCCAGTCCCCCGTTGCGGTACGCGTTGCGGAACGGCCCTGTGTTTCGAAACGGGCTCTGCCTGTTTCGGAACGAGTGACCGTTGGGGGCTGACATGGGCGGTTAAATGTTTCAGAATGTTTGCATTTTGGTCCTGAAACTTGTTTGTGCAATTGTATGAGTTTGGAGTGTCCGTTTGAGCTGAAATTTGGCAGAGAAGCATGAAACCTGATTAATTTTAAGTTGGTAACTTAAAATCCGGTTAAGTCCTTGAAGTTTTCAGAATTTACAATTTGGTCCCTGAAGTTGTAAATTGTTCATTTGGGTCCCTGTTTGATCTCTGATGTTTGTAATCCTTGAGTATGCTGTTTGCATGATCACATCTAAGGTTAATGTGCATCTAGACAAGATTAAAAAGAAAAAAAGGGTCGTTAATCAAGGTTGACTTTCGGGTTGACTTTGGTTTTCCCCGTGTGACTTTCTTAATTCGGGTCAATCGTCTAGGCCGGGTTAAGGGGGTTACAGATCTACTTCTTTGGGAGTGTCTGGTGAGTAACACCTCCCACTTCTTGTGAGTTTCCCCACCTCATTTACTACTTCAATTTCCGACTCCTTCGGACCACCCTCCTTCTTGGATTCACATTCTCTGGCACCGAGACATGGGCAACATAGTTCCATGGAATCTTCCTTTTGTCCTTAAAAGGGAAGGACGTCGGGCGAGATATTCTCAGTTTCGGGGCCAGTTTGGGGCTTTCTCCCTCGGACATGCTACCCTCCTTTTCCTTGCAAGGTATAACAAAGGGTTGGTCCAAGCCAAACTTGACTTTGGCGTCATCAGACGCGCACACCTCTGGGTCCCCACTTTCTTCATCCTTCTCGAAAAACTCAATTTCTTTATCGTCCATCATTCCTTGGACCACTTGCTTGAACTCCCCACAACACTGAATGTCATGCCCCTCGTGCTGGTGGTATTCGCAGTAGGGTCCACCCCCTTCAACACAATCTCCATCCCTCGGTCAATTAAGCGGGCCATGCATAGCTGCTGAAACACCCATTGTAACGGGGATCTGACCTCAGACACACTGGCTTTAGCCCTTCTGGTGTACACTTCCTCGATCGCATTCACTCCCCGACCCGCATGATTCGACAACGGGTTAGTGGTAGTATTTGGCTCATCTAGCTATAATACCACGGTTTTAATCAAATGCTGCACAAATTTCTTAAAAGCTATGCAATTCTCAATTGTATGCCCCAGAACACCGCCATGATACTCGCAGTTGGCTTTCTCATCATACCAAGCCGGGAATGGCGGCTTGAATGGGGTGACATGGTAGGGCCAAACCAATTCTACCTCGTACAAGTGAGTGTACAAGTCAGCGTAGGATA
The DNA here is from genome assembly GCA_958450335.1 of Hibiscus tridactylites. Taxonomy (NCBI): domain Eukaryota; kingdom Viridiplantae; phylum Streptophyta; class Magnoliopsida; order Malvales; family Malvaceae; genus Hibiscus; species Hibiscus tridactylites. The sequence goes on from OY288280.1 coordinate 71,324,858, forward strand.
TTGGGATTGGGGTGAAATGCATCCTTTCATTCTCTTTCTTGGGAGCCCTAGTCTCCTTCTTATTCGAGCTCTGTCCCCCGCCTGATATAGCATGCAGTGCCGAAAGGGTAAAACTTTTCAGGGCCGTATAGGTGTTCACAGTATTCACCTCGTTTTCCTTCTTCATATAGCTCTTGCAATGACTTTCTCCACTGTCAATCCTCCCAATTTTGATGGCCACTTCAATGGACTCCCCTGTCTTTACCATGTCTGCAAAGTTCTGAGTAGTATTGTTTATCAACCGGTCAAATAATGTCCCCTTCAATGCGTTAATGAACATTGGGGTGATCTCGTGTTCTGGAATCGAGGGTTGGATCTGAGCAGCCACATCCCGCCACCTCTGGGCGTATTGGCGCAAACTCTCATTGACTCTTTGCTCTATTCCCTCCAACATAACCCGGTTCGGGGTCATATCTGTCACATGTTTATAATGATCTATGAAGGCCCTTGAGAGGTCCTTCCAAGTCTTGACATTTACTCGACTGAGCGTAGTATACCACCTGATAGTGGAGCCGGTCAAACTATCCTGGAAACATTGGATAAACAGCTTCTCATCCCTGATAAAAGCGGCCGTCTTTCGACAGTACATAGCGATGTGTGCTGATGGGCAGGCGGTGCCATCATATTTATCAAAGTCGGTGACCTTGAACTTGGGTGAAAGTACTAAATCTGCCACCAGACTCAAATCACTGGCACTGTTTCCTTGTTCATCCACCTCTTGGATATTTCTGAGCTTCTCCTCGAATGCCCGAAATTTCTCCTCGTATTTCTTCTCTATCTTGGCTCTGACCCTTTCTACCTCTTCTAACATGCTCAAATCTGGCACCTCAGTCTCATGGTCGCCTTCTATATCAACAGGCTGACTTGCTGCCACTTATCCGGGGTGACTAGCAGATGCCCCCATGAGGTTAATGAAGACCTTCTTCCCTGACTCTGGCACTTCCTGGTTAACCCTCATGTGAGACGTAGTACCTTCGTGTTCTTCCACATGTGAGCTGTCAACAGAAACTCCTTCCTTTCCCTTCATCTTGGCTAACAAGCTAGTCATCTGAGCAATGTTGGAAACCTGCGACTGTGCTATCTAGTCGCTGATATTCCTGTTAACCCAATCTAAACGGTTCTCCAAATCCTTCTGGCCTTGTTCCACTTTAGCCAACCTTTCCTCCATGACCCGATACTGAGATCGTGTACCGTACGAATGTGGAATGGTTGATAATTTTAATGAACCAAAAATGCAATTGTTATCTGAAATGCAAAATCTTTTAGTTAACTTCAAAATAGGTGCAAATAAATGTTCAAATAAATGTATGATGTATGAATAAATATAAATGTATAACGTATGTATATTGTATGAATATTCAAATATAATGTATGAATGTATGAATAAATGTATAATGTATGAATGAATAAATAAATGTATAATGTGTGAATGTTCAAATAAATGTATAATGTGAGAATGTTCACGTAAATGTATAATGTGTGAACGTATAATGTATGAATACGAAGAGAAACACTGGGTTTGGCGAATATCATCCTCAAATAGCTCATCTTAAGTGGAATATGTTTGATTACAAATTTTGGGGAAGCTGATTACATCAAAAGTCCTACATTAACAACCACTAAAAACCTAGTCATCCTAATGCTACTTCTTCTTTCTTCCAACCCTTCTTCTTCATACATATTGGTCTAGCCTGGCGCTCAAATCCATAACCTCCCTGAGAATCCATACGACCGTCTCTTCTGCATTGTTCGAGTCGTCCACCTGATCATGAAGCTCGGCGGCGTCTTCGGCTAAAAATTGCAACTTCGCGGCAACATAGCGCACACGGGCGTCCCACTGTGCCAGTTCCTGTTCTTGCCTCCAAATAGTAAATGTGGCGAAGTGTAATTGCTCCAAAGTGGCGTAGGGCATACTTGGATTGCCCCCTGATGCTCTCAATGCGATCCTTAAGCTCTTGTACCTTGGTTTCTAGCTCGTCGATGCGATCCCTCAAGACATGGTTTTCTGACTCACCCGCTTTGAGTTTGCTAGTTGACCCCTTATGCCTGAAAAGAGACTTTTCCAGATTCTTCACTTGGTCTTTCAAGGTCCCATTTTGATTCACCTCTCTCTCGAGCTGCCCTGAATACTCGGTGCGTAGGCTCTTCAATTCTTGAGTCAAAGTAAGTACATGGTCTTTGAACTCATGGTACCCTCTCTTGTAGTTTTCAGCCCTTGCCTTTTCTTCCCTGAGACAGAGTTCAGCCCCCTGACTCGCCCCACCTTCGCTAGCTCTCTTACCCTTGTTCATCCTTTGCAACTTTTGTATTTCCTCTTTCTCCATCCTTAGCTCAAACTGTAACTCGTCATTCTTCTTTTGTAATCCCTTAATGATCCCTTCATATCGCACTCTTTCTAGTTCGAAATCGAACTTCTCTCTATTTGCCTTCTCTTCAAGTTGTGTGTTGAGTGTGTAAAAGTTCTATTATTTACACCCTTTTTAACCCATATTTCTGCTGTATTCAAGCATTATTCATTGCATTAAGGTTAGTTTACAGCAAAACATCACAAATACATTAGAAGGCACAATTTCTACTAAGAATGGCTGTTTTTCAGGTTGCTGCCGTAGCAGACGGAAAGGGCAGGCGCTGGACAATGAAGCATAGAATCTGAACTGGACAAGCAGACAAAGAGGACGATGCTGCCATGGTAGCTGCCGTGACAGCAGAGGACGACAACAATTTTGAGGAGAAGAAGCAAAGTGGACCTCGACAAATAGAAAAAATTCAGCCCGTCTGTCGTGTGAAAACCTCATATTTTTCCAAGCCCCAGATCAAAAGGAATGTCAAGCCCAAAGTTCAAGGAGAGAAAATCCCAAGCAAGAAGATGACGGCTGGAAAGTAGATTCCTTGAAGATTTAGTCTTTATTAGAATCATACTTTTATTTAAAGTTGTATTCTTGCTAATTTAGATAACTCGAGCCCAAAGCTTATATAAGGGCATGTATTTTAACCTAGAGGGACATAACCGATAACCTATTACCCTAGCTTACTTCCCAAACTCTAGTCGTTTTCCTTCCCACAACATGTTCTAAATTCCCCCTAGGGCCACGGGTTGATTTGTAAAGTAGTTGCAAGGGTTGTTTTGTTTTAGGAATTTTCAGTTCAATAAAATAAACTTCAAGTTCTCTTATTTTGGTTATTAATATCTTGCAAGAGCATCGGGAGAGCATTGTGAGGTTATCCATTTACTTAGCATCAGGAGAGTTAAGTATACGAAAGAAATAAGAGCAAGTTCTCTAGCTTATAGTTGAACTATCTTGAACCTAGGGATAGGACGAGGTTAAGTGGCTAAAGAAGAATTCATACACATCGGTGTTCATCCTTCGATTCACGCCGGGAGGTATCATCAAAGACGTGATCATCGACAGACTTGGACCTAGGGATAGGCCAAGGCACATATGGGATTCTTGCCAAACTTGAAGTACTGAGTTGAGTGTTTGCTGCCGCGACAATCAACGGACTGCTGCCGCGACAGGTGCTGCCGCGACGGGCGCGACGACAGAATTGGATTTCCTAAACTCTGCAATACTTGCACTACTGAGCAATTCAATACCAGCCCATTCTCTCTATCTTGGTTCTTCTACTCTTTTATTTATGTTTACTTTATTATTTTCGTGACAACTTTCTCAAATATTTTTCTTTACTTTCGTGCAGTGAATTTAGGTGAAGCTATTAGCCCAATCCATGTGGAGATGATATCCGATACTTCGTATCACTTTACTACTTCCGTCGTGTATACTTGCACTACCATTGCGATAGACTATTTTATACGCAACAAGTTTTTGGCGCCGTCGCCGGGGACTGGCAACATAACTCTACCTTTTCTTTTACTGCACTTTTTGTTTTTGTTTTTGTTTTTATTTTTATTTTTCTGTTTTTCTTTGGTGCATTCAACTCTTGCTTTTCACAAGGTTTCTTGTTTATGCGCAGATCGAACCGAGGTAAAGATCCTGAGTATCCATTAGATCCAGAAATCGATCGTTCATTCAATCTCAAGAAACAACTTCATCACTTACTAGCCATGAACGAGTACCTTGAGGAACAGCTAGAGAAGATGGCCCACAATGGAAACGACCTGCCTGTTGGAGAGATTATACCTCCTGCCGGCAACCCTGCTGCCGCTGCCGGACGACGGTCCTGTCGTGACTACATGTTGAATGATCATGTAGAACTGGAAACCACGCTGCCGGACATAGATGTTGACAAATTCGAGCTGAAACCTGTTATGTTTAGCATGATCAACAATGCCGGTCAATTCAGTGGTGCTGTTACAGAGGATGCTAGGGAGCATATAAAAACGTTCCAGGAAATCTGTGGTTCGTTTAGACTGCCAGGAGTTAATCCGAAGATACTGAGGCTTCAGTTATTTCCCCATTCATTAAGGGACAGAGCAAAAACTTGGTGGAATAAACTTACGCCGGGTTCAATTAGAACTTGGGCAAATTTATCTCGTGAATTTTTATCTCGTTTTAATCCTTCGCATTTATCTGAGCGATTACGTAATGAAATTGCTACTTTTCAACAGGAAGATGACGAGCCGATGCACGAGGCCTGGGACAGATTTACTACTCTTCTACGGAACTGCCCAATGCATGGATTCCCCGTCTGGAATCAGGTAACAAAGTTTTATAATGCTGCCAACTTACAAACTCGTATTTGTATTGATTCAGCAGCAAATGGACTATTATTGGATAAAGACCCAGAGGAGGCAATGCAAGTATTAAAAAATCTGGCCAAGAATGAGGAGCAGTTTCCGACAGCAAGAAGAGGGGGTAAACGGGTACTAGCTGTCAAGGATTATGAGGCCGACAGCACGATGAAATCACAGGTAGCATTCCTTACTAAAGCAATGAAAAAGTTATTGAATGATGATGCACAACATGGATTTGCTGTTGAGGAGGTATGTGAAATCTGTGAGGGAAATCATAGTTCGGATGAGTGTCCTATACAGTTAGAAGAGGGAAAGTATGTTGGAAACTACAAGCCGAATTATAATTCCAACAACTATAATCCCAATTGGAGGAAGGATCCCAAGTTTTCTTGGAGCAATCCTAATAATGCCCTGAATCTCCAAGCACACAATCAGAATCAGGGAGGACCTAGATTGCTGACGCGACAGCAACTGCCTCCGCAACTACCGCCGCAGCAACAACAGCAGCCACCAGCTGCCACAAACAGTATACTGGAACAGACTCTGGCCACTTTTATGTCTCAGACAGGTACTTATATTGAGAATATGAATCAGTTTGTTAAGAAAACAGAGACATTCATGGATAAAACAGAGATGCGGATGACGAATCATGAAGCTACTCTGAAATCTTTGGAGACACAAATGGGTCAGGTTTCCCAGCATATCAAGCCAAGGCAGACTGGAGGATTTCCTAGCAATACTAAAAATGCTAGGCAACTCACACATGAGCAGTGTAAGGCCATTACTACTAGGAGTGGGAAGAAATTACCAGGGCCGGAAAAGGAAGCTGAAACAGTAAGGAAACCAGCCTTGGATAGATCTGCTGAGGAAGCTGCCCCGACAGGTAATAAACAAACTACTGCCGATGAGCCTGTCACGACAGCAGAAGCGACAGAGGAGAAAAATGATGAACCCAAACCTCCTCAGATTCGTATGTAGTGGGAAGGACGTATTGCTGATTATCGTCCCCCACCTCCTTTTCCTCAACGGTTACAACAAGCTAAGCAAGAATCTCAGCTCAAAAAGATTTATGATATTTTTAAGCAGGTTCATATTAATATTCCGCTGTTAGATGCCGTTAGGGAGATGCCCGGTTATGCCAAATTTCTCAAGGATGCCATGTCAAAGAAATCTAAACTTGGGGAATTTGAAATGGTCAAGATGACAGAAGGTTGCATGAGTATTCTTCATCGGCAGCCACCCCAGAAAAAAGAAGGATCCGGGGAGCTTCATCATACCTTGTGTAATCGGAGATAAATATGTGGGTAAGGCACTTTGTGATCTTGGTGCTAGTATAAATTTAATGCCAAAATCTGTTTTTTTTCAGAAATTAGGTATTGGAAAGGCGCGGCCCACGAAAGTAATTCTGCAGCTGGCAGACCGCTCTTATGTTCATCCAGAAGGAAAAATCGAAGATATTCTGGTAAGAGTGGATAAATTTATTTTTCCTGCTGACTTTCTTGTTTTAGATTGTGAAGCAGACGAAAACGCACCAATCATCCTCGGGCGACCCTTCTTAGCCACGGGAAGATCACTGATTGATGTGGAGAAAGGAGAACTCACCATGAGAGTGAATGACCAAGAAATTAAGTTGAATGTTCTCCAAGCTATGAAGCATGCTGATGCAGACGAGGAATGTAAGGTTATCACTGAAGTTACCTTTGATCAACCCTGCATCAGGTCGGGCTGTCACGACATAAAAATTGGTCACTGCCGCGACAGCCACCTACAGGGCTGTCACGACAGCACCGACGACAGCAACTCCTCTGAATCCGATACATCTGATACTGAAGATCAGGAGGAGGTAAACTGGATAGGCGATCGTCCAAGTAAGTTATTCGAACCTTTAAATTATACGTCGGATAACCATGCAATCCAAAAGCCATCTACTGTTGAGCTACCTGCCTTAGAACTGAAGCCCCTGCCAGGGCAGCTAAAATATGCTTTTCTTGGTTCAAATGATACGTTGCCCGTAATCATCTCTTCTAAGTTGCTGCAGGAACAGGAACGACAGCTAATAGGGATGCTGCGGCAGCACAAAAAGGCAATTGGATGGACGATAGCCGATATTCAAGGCATTAGTCCGGCGCTATGCATGCATAAAATCCTTTTAGAGGAAGATCATAAGCCAACTATAGATGCTCAAAGGCGGCTAAATCATGCGATGAAAGAGGTGGTGCGTAAAGAGATAATCAAATGGTTAGATGTTGGTATTATTTACGCCATCTCCGACAGCAAATGGGTGAGCCCGGTGCAATGCGTTCCAAAGAAAGGATGAATGACCGTAGTGACCAATGAAAACAATGAGCTAATCCCAACTAGGACTGTGACCGGTTGGAGGGTTTGTATGGACTATCGGAAGCTTAACAAAGCTACCCGAAAGGACCACTTTCCTTTACCCTTTATTGATCAAATGCTTGATAGATTGGCGGGTAAACCTTACTATTGTTTTCTTAATGGTTATTCAGGTTATAATCAAATCGCTATCGCACCGGACGATCAAGAAAAGACGACTTCCACATGCCCCTACGGAACATATGCTTTTAGGAGAATGCCGTTTGGATTATCCAATGCACCCGCCACCTTCCAAAGGTGCATGATGCCCATATTCTCCGATATGGTAGAGGACTTCCTTGAAATATTTATGGATGATTTTTCGGTCTTTGGGGACGATTTTGAGAGCTGCCTAGGCAATCTACAAAAGGTACTCGAAAGATGTGAAAAAGCAAACTTAGTCTTAAATTGGGAAAAATGCCACTTTATGGTGGATGAAGGGATAGTCCTTGGACATAAGATTAGCTGCCGTGGCATAGAAGTCGACAGGGCTAAAATAGAAGTGATCGAAAAGCTGCCGCCGCTGACAACAGTTAAGGGTATTAGAAGTTTCTTGGGACATGTTGGTTTTTATCGGAGATTCATTGCAAATTTCTAAAAAATCACCAAGCCTCTATGTCATCTCTTAGAGCAGAACCGACCCTTTGACTTTAATGATGAATGTACTGAAGCATTCAAGGTTCTGAAGGAAAAACTGGTAACAACCCCAATAGTACAGCCACCAGACTGGACACAGCCATTTGAGATTATGTGTGATGCTAGTGACTATGCTGTCGGGGCAGCACTTGGGCAGCGGAGAGACAAGTTATTTCATGTCATATATTATGCCAGCAAGACACTGAATGATGCCCAAGTGAACTACACCACCACAGAAAAGGAGTTATTAGATGTGGTGTTCTCCGTTGACAAGTTTCGTTCTTACATACTTGGGACGAAGGTAATAGTGCACACGGACCATTCTGCCCTGAAATATTTGTTCGCGAAAAAGGATGCAAAGCATAGATTGATATTGTGGATCCAGCTATTGCAAGAATTCGACCTTGAAATCAAGGACAAAAAAGGGACAGAAAATCATGTGGCAGATCACTTGTCAAGGTTGGAGAAGGGACAGAGTCTACCAACAGATGAGACAAACATACTGGAGACCTTCCCAGATGAGCAGCTCTTTGCTGCCGCAATCACTGCCGCAACAGCCATGGCGGCAGGTAAGTCTTCTGAACTCCCATGGTATGCTGATTTCGTTAATTTCTTAGTTAGCGGAATAATTCCTTCTGATCTTAATTATCAAGCCAGGAAGAAGTTCCAAAATGATGTTAAGCATTATTATTGGGACGAACCTCTTCTTTTCAAAATTTGTGCAGATCAGGTTATAAGGAGGTGTGTACCACAAGAAGAGCAAGAAGACATTCTTCATCACTGCCATGCTTCACAGTATGGAGGTCACTTAGGAGGCAACAAAACTGCTTCCAAGGTGCTGCAGTCAGGGTTTTATTGGCCGTCACTGTATAAAGATGCACAAATCTTCTACAAGAGCTGTGACAGGTGCCAAAGGACAGGAAACATCTCAAGGAGAAACGAGATGCCACTGCAGAACATTCTAGAAGTCGAAATCTTCGACGTTTGGGGGATTGATTTTGTGGGACCTTTTCCATCTTCATATGGGAATCTATACATCCTCCTAGCAGTGGATTATGTCTCTAAGTGGGTTGAAGCTATCGCCACTCAAAAGAATGATGCCAAGACAGTCCAAAAGTTTCTACACAAAAACATTTTTTCTAGGTTTGGCATCCCTAAGGCGATTATCAGTGATGAAGGGAGACATTTTGACAATAGGGTTATTGCTGCCGCCTTGAAGAAATATGGTGTCAAACATCAGATCGCGACAGCATATCACCCACAGACCAATGGACAAGCTGAAATATCTAATAGGGAAGTTAAGAACATTCTTGAGAAGATGGTTAAGCCAACTAGGAAAGATTGGTCTTTACTCCACAATGATGCATTATGGGCATATAGGACAGCTTTTAAGACTCCATTGGGCATGTCTCCGTACCGATTGATTTATGGGAAAACATGTCATCTGTCTGTCGAGATAGAGCACAAAGCATACTGGACAATCAAGGCAGTAAATATGGACTTGGACAGGGCAGGACAGAAAAGGTTGTTAGATCTGAACGAGATTGAAGAAATACGGACAATGGCCTACGACAATGCAAGAATCTACAAGGAGAAAATTAAGAAGTGGCATGACAGGAAGTTGCTGCCACGACAGTTCTGCCCAGGGCAGCTTGTATTGTTGTTCAATTCTAGACTGAAACTTTTCCCAGGAAAACTGAAATCTAGATGGTCTGGCCCATTCCAAGTCGTACAAGTTTTTCCCCATGGTGCCATCACAATCCGATCATTAAAAGACGGGCACCAATTCAAAGTCAACGGACAGCGCCTCAAGCATTATCAGGGGACTGAAGCCCCAGGAATGCAGGAAGTGGTTACCTTAGGAGATGCCCCACCTGGCATCCCTAATTTAACCTAAATTTTATTTTTATTTATTTTTATTATTTATTAATTATTAGGAAATAAGGTTTATTTTATTTGAATAATGTTTTTATGTTTATTGTTTTTAGGAAATAAAGGAGTCAAGAAGAACAGGAGAAGTGAACTCAGCCCACCATCCATCCATCAGCCCAACAAAGCCCAATATTGAAGCATGTCGTTACGGTTACCGTGACCGACGCGGAAAAGACAGGTTGTCACCATGATGTCACGACAGACGCGGAAACGTGTGACAGACGCGTAACAGACGCAAAAACGTGTGTCAGACGCGTCAGACACGCTAAAGCTCAACAGCTGCCCCGTTATTCGCGCCTGCCGTTACAACTTCAACGGGCAACAATTCCTCTTCTATAAAACCCTGTTTCATTTTCATTTTCACTCACCTCTGCCTTTCTTACTTGCTCTCCATCTTTAGTTTTCATTTGCTTTCATTTACTTTTCACAACCCTTGCACTAACATGTCTTCCAGAAAAACCCGCCGCAATGCTGCCTCTACTTCCTCACCGGCAGCAACTCCCCCATAGTCCTTTGCAACCAGAGACCTGTGGGAAGAACGGGGCTTTATCTATACACCAAAGGCAAAGAATCTGGGCCTCAAGCCTTTCATCGCTCGGAAGATTAGAGCTCTATTATGGCAAACATTTGCGGAGCAACCGGAGGAGATGAACGTGACGCTGGTGAGAGAATTTTATGCTGCCATCAACAGCAAAACGGCAACAGCAGTGAGTGTTAGAGGGAAAGAAGTACCGTTTAAAGCCGAACACATCAACTCCTTATATGGCCTCTACATAGGCCACAATGATGATGCACACCAGCAGTCCTCAACACCTTGTACGATGCTGCATATGACGTTGTCATGGCAGAACTGACGGAAGAGGGAACCAAATGGAATACCAGTCGGAAATATCCACACACGGTAAAGCGGAGTCAGCTGCTGCCGGAGGCAAAACTATAGAATTCCTTCATCAAAAAGAGGATCATGCCGTCATCCCACCATACCACCGTCGACCAGCAAAGGTTAGCCTTAATACACTCTATTTTAAATGAACGGCCCATTAATGTGGGCAGTTATATTCGAGAGAGTATTTTGGAAAGTGCACATCGACCGACGGGCCTCCTTTTCCTCCCCTACCTCATCACGTCACTATGCCGCGGCCATAACGTGTCGGAAGCCCACACCGATTTAATAGTCAAAGGACGAGGTTGGACGGAAAAGAATATCCTCAGCCTCATGGAGCTGACCGTGGCCACCCCTCTATCATCATTCAACCCCGCTGCCACTACAGCTGAATCATCAGAGTAGCAACATCCTGAACCTGCCGTCGCAGCAGCTGCTCCGACAGACTCCTCCAATCAGATCCTAGCTGCCATTCAAAAGATGGAGGAAAGACAGTTGGGCCTCATGACATTCATCAGGGACTTCACCGCATCTACGGTAAATTTTATTCAAAATACTTTAAATTTCCCTGATGCTGTTTTCCCCACATTCCCTGCCCATTACTTCACTGTCACCACCCATGTCCATACACCTACACCTGCTGCTACCCCACAAACACCATCTGCCGCCTCCATACCATCGCCTGCCCCGACAGCAGCCGGCAGCACTCATGTCGAACCATCTGCTCGAGGAACAAAGCGACCAGTGCCATCGGATGACCTTGCTGCCTTTGTTGTTGGGTTCTCCTCCTCCTCTATTTGGGCAGACAGTGATGATGAACCCTCTATTCAGAGGAACCTGTCGAAGGAATTTACACCGGTAAAGAGGCAGAAAAGAAGACTCTGCCAAAGGCCAGCAGCAGCAGTGACAGCAGCGGCAGCAGCTCTGATATTCAGGTTGTTCAGCAACCACCCCAGCCCGCCCGGAGAGCCAGAGCCCACCATCAAATCAGACTTAGTAGCAGCAGCGAAGACAGCGATTAAAATTTAAGTTTCTTATCTTCTTATTGCTGCCTGCCATATATTTTGTGATGTACTGCCTTTCTCTGTTTTTATTTTTATTTTTATTTTGTCATTTGCATTGAGGGCAATGCAACCCTCGAGTTTGGGGGTGGCAACCCTCCATATTAATGGAGTACATCTTAGTTAAAATTTATGTCTTTTACTTAGTTTATTTTTCTTTAAAAAAATGATGAAAATATTGAAAATTTTGGCTGAAAATTGTGAACTGAACTTACCTGTCGTGACAGCTCTGTCGTGGCAGTGACTTTAGGATAGTTTGTAGGAGAAATTTAGAGCCTTTCTATAGTTCTGAAAAACTTAAACACCATTGTGACTGTTATACTGCTTAGACTTCTTTTAGCCAAACTAGAATAGGAAGCTTAGCACTTGAATAGCCCCTAGAGGTGCCTAACACTGGCTCTAGGAAAGAAGTTTAGCAAAAGAGACTCAACAGCCCTAGAGGTGCCCGAAACTGGCTCTAGAAAGTTAACTAGAGGTGCCCGAAACTGGCTCTAAGAAGTTAACTAGAGGTGCCCAAAACTGGCTCTAGTGAAACTTCAGCTTAAAAAAATAGAGAAATCGAGTCAAAACAAAAAAAAAAAATCAAAGGAGCATGAAAAAGTGCCTTCAAAAGATAAACTTTGGCATAAAAATTCGAGTTAAAAGTTGAATATTCTAGTGAAACTAAAGGAGTCTTGGCATATAACTGTTCACAAGCATGCACACACTGCACGAGGACTATAGTGAGATTCCGGACAGATCCTAATTTATCCGACAGGTTGCTGCCGTCACAGGGAACGAACGACGGGTAAGGGAAAGTTCACTGTTTGAAAGCCAAAACAAAAATATTTCTTTTTTTCTTTTGAGTCTTAGTTGCTTGAGGGCAAGCAAAAGCTTGAGTTTGGGGGTGTGTTGAGTGTGTAAAAGTTCTATTATTTACACCCTTTTTAACCCATATTTCTGCTGCATTCAAGCATTATTCATTGCATTTAGGTTAGTTTACAGCAAAACATCACAAATATATTAGAAGGCACAATTTCTACTAAAAATGGCTTTTTTGCAGGTTGCTGCCGTAGCAGACGGAAAGGGCAGGCGCTGGGCAGTGAAGTAGAGAAGCTGAACTGGACAAGTAGACAAAGAGGACGATGCTGCCATGGTTGCTGCCATGACAGCAGAGGACGATAGCAGTTTTGAGGAGAAGAAGCAAAGTGGACCTCGACAGATAGAAAAAATTCAGCTCGACTGTCGTGTGAAAACCTCATATTTTTCCAAGCCCCAAATCAAAAGGAATGTCAAGCCCAAAGTTCAAGGAGAGAAAATCCCAAGCAAGAAGATGACGGCTGAAAAGTAGATTCCTTGAAGATTTAGTCTTTATTAGAATCATACTTTTATTTAAAGTTGTATTCTTGCTAATTTAGATAACTTGAGCCCAAAGCTTATATAAGGGCATGTATTTTAACCTAGAGGGACATAACCGATAACCGATTACCCTAGCTTCCTTCCCAAACCCTAGTCGTTTTCCTTCCCACAACATGTTCTAAATTCCCCCTAGGGCCACGGGTTGATTTGTAAAGTAGTTGCAAGGGTTGTTTTGTTTTAGGAATTTTCAGTTCAATAAAATAAACTTCAAGTTCTCTTATTTTGGTTATTAATATCTTGCAAGAGCATCGGGAGAGCATTGTGAGGTTATCCATTTACTTAGCATCGGGAGAGTTAAGTATACGAAAGAAATAAGAGCAAGTTCTCTAGCTTATAGTTGAACTATCCCGGGCCTAGGGATAGGACGAGGTTAAGTGGCTAAAGAAGAATTCATACACATCGGTGTTCATCCTTCGATTCACGCCGGGAGGTATCATCAAAGACGTGATCATCGACAGACTTGGACCTAGGGATAGGCCAAGGCACATCTGGGATTCTTGCCAAACTTGAAGTACTGAGTTGAGTGTTTGCTGCCGCGACAATCAACGGACTGCTGCCGCGACGGGTGCGACGACAGAATTGGATTTCCTAAACTCTGCAATACCTGCACTACTGAGCAATTCAATACCAGCACATTCTCTCTATCTTGATTCTTCTACTCTTTTATTTACGTTTACTTTATTATTTTCGTGACAACTTTCTCAAATATTTTTCTTTACTTTCGTGCAGTGAATTTAGGTGAAGCTATTAGCCCAATCCCTGTGGAGACGATATCTGATACTTCGTATCACTTTACTACTTGCGTCGTGTATACTTGCACTACCATTGCGATAGACTATTTTACACGCAACATTGTGCATACTTCTTTTGTTCCTTCTCTAGTTGTTCCCTCATTAAGTCCGCTTCGGTAGGAAGTGAAGCCAACCTTTCCCTCATGGTCCTCCTCTTGTCTGGGTTCAACTGGGGAACGTTATTATCGACGTGGTTAAACCTCCACACTTCGTATTCTGGGGTGACCATGTAAGGAGCATTCAGGATCCTTATCCGCCTTGCATTATTCCATGTTGAAGAACTGATAAACACCTTTCCTTTGTAGCCTTTTTCTTTCTGGTAGTCGACGTCGAAATCATTTAAATCCTTCGTAGCTGGCACAAACTGCTTTGACCCATACTGTCTTAAAACTAACAAAGGTGTGTAGGCCGTGTGTCCCTAAATTCCCAACAAAGGTACCCACGAGTACATTCCGCACATGTAGAGAATACTTCTTGCTGATAACCAATAGACTCTCCAAACTACATCGTCGGCATTCAAATTCTGAAGCACATCAAGCCAAACCTCCTCGGTTCGCTTTGTAGGCCAATTCCCTTTGTTCAAAAATTCTTCCAAAGCTGAAAACTTACTATCATAAACCGGCCTTGAAAAACTGGCATCTGTCCAAAAGTGGCTATAAAACCACACCGTTAAGAGTTGAGGACATCCCAAGAAGCGACCACCTCCGTGCTTTCGACAAAATCTTAAAGACTAGAAGGTTTCTGACAAAATGACCGGAACTGGATTACCTCACTCGGCCAATTTATCGAACAAATCTAACACCGCCGGATGGACGAAGCCTAAGGCTTTAGAAAAGAGGACCAACCCATAAATCAACAGTGCGAATAAATTCCGCTGAACCCTACCCGCTGAAAGTACCGAAGCTAAGGCCAAAATCCCGTCAACCTTTAGGTACTCCTTGTTGTTCCATGTCCCAACATGTTGGTCTACCCACGATGCTAAAGTATCTTAAAGCTTCAGAAGTTTTGCTCGAAAAGGCTTGTTGTAACACCCCAATTTTGGGCTTGGAAGTTTAGGGTCTGAACCGGACCGGTCTAATTTTTGGTTCGAATATAAAAGGTGGTTTTAGGGAAAACCTAGTTCGAGATGCATTAAAAATATGGAAAAATATCTAAAATCCTCTTTTAATATACATAAGAGAGTGGTGAAATCAATTTTACAAAATAAGGTTTGGAAGGGTGACATTTCGAAATAGTGACTAAAATGTAATTTTTTGAAAAGTTCGTGACTGTTTTGTAAGGATTGAAACTTTGAATCTTTAAGGAGCTAATTTACCCAAGGAAAGATTTCTCCAGATTTTTCTTAATTTTAATGACTCATTTAATGTTTAATTAAATTAAAAGAAAAGAGGGAAACCATATTTTAGTTTTCATAACCAACTTTTGCTAAAATTTTCTCATCTCATTTTCTCTCAAAATTTCCTCAGCCAAACACATTTCCACAGCAGCATTTCATTTGATTTTCACACCAAATGATGGGATTTCAATCCTCAAATGAATCCTAATCATTTCTACATCAAATCCTCTTCATTTGCTTATTGATTTTTCAAAGATTTTGGCTCTAATCAAGGAAAAATCCACATTTAGAGGTAAGGATGTCCTTCTCCTCTAAATACTCAGTTCTTTACTGAAATTCTCAAGTTCTCAATCCTTAAATTGAGTTTTATTAAAGGTTTTAATGTTGTGATCTTGATTTTGGCTTAAAATTCAAGATTTGGATTTAATTTTGAAGAAATTCGTATTGGATGTTTGGGCTCTGTTTTGAGATGTCTTTTTAATGTATTTTGGATTTTTTAAATGATGTGAAATGGAGGTTTAATCAATGCAATCCCGAATAGGTTGATTTTCCTAAGTTTTTACTTGTGAAAATGGTGGTTTTTGGGGTGATCTTGGTGTTCTGTTATAGCTGGAGGTATAAGGACGAGTTTAGGTTCTTTTTGGATGTTAATTGATGTCTAAGAATGTTTAGAAGTGATGGATCTTGGCTGGGTAATGTTGTGGGAGTGTTTGGATGTGATTTCGGTTGGGCTTGGTAGCCGAAATGTGAGATTTGATGAGAGCAGCGAGTTTAGGTGTAATGGCTGAAGATTTTAATGCATGATGATGCATTAATCCTCTGCTTTGATGTGTTTAAAACATGGGAGAAATCTTCGGATCCTTGTGGTGTTGATCCGGAGGCTTGATCGACGTTTCGGCAAGCTTGCGAAATGAAATTTGGTGAGTGAAGTTTGGTTTTCAGCTTTGAAACCAATGTTGAAGGTTTGGGAGCTTAGTTTAAGTCTAAGCAACTTATTTAAGCTCAAGAGTAAGTTTTCGGAGAAACTCTCTTTTTGATGAACCATGAGATGGTTGGATGTAATGAGTTTAATTTGCATGTTTAAATTCTATTTTGAAAACATGTTTTAGCATGATTAATGCTGGTTTTGAAAGCCATGTGTTGAGGGATGCTCAAGGTAAGAGATCCTTGATTTGCTATTGATAATTGTGGCTTGATGCATAGTGATGCATGATGGTTTAATGGCTTTGATTCAGATGCTTTAAAACAATGGATTAATGATGATAATTGATGTATATTGGCAAGTGATGTGTTGGTTTTAAAGTACTTGAATCGGATATAGTTAGCCGGCTATAGGATTGGGTGCACCGTGAATAAAGTCGCCTTGGATGTTGAGGGGTTGTAATGGTACCGTAAACTCCATCCAAGTACACTAACGAGATGTCTAAGATCATAATGGTGGTTAAAATGCCATATGAGGATCTTGTGTTGTTTGTCCCGTGTTCTCGTTAGTGATGTTATACAACTACCAATGAGTGATGTGGAGGGGTTGTGATTGTACCGTTAAACTCCATCATAGGTGTTGAGGGGTTGTGATTGTACTGGTAAACTCCACCTTGTGTGTTTGGTAGTGTGTATGAAGCGTATGGGACAACGCTTGTAATCCGCGTATCCGATTGTGTTTTGTGTTGAAAAATGGTTATGGATTATCACTTGTAAGCCAATATGACATGTTGATGTTATTGAAGCATGAGATGCTTGTTGTGAATGCATTGTTGCATGAGAAATGTTGTTTAAGGATTTAAAGGCCTTTGAAAGGTGTTTTATAAAATGCATTATTGTGTTGTTTCTTTAGAGCATGCCTCACTAAGCATATGTGCTTACGCTCTCTTTCTTGAACCAATAATGAAGAGAATTGAAGTGCTTTAAGGGCAGCAAGGAGGCTAAGAATCCAAGGGGAAGGCTAAGCTCATGTATGGTGACTATTTTTACAACATTATTAGTTTTTGGTATTTGGCAATGGGGACCTAGGTTGTGTATTTGGGAGATGCTTTGGACTCCCTAAGTGTGGCATGATGCCTATAATGTCTTGGTCTTGTAAATGGCCATTTGGTGTTTGCTTTGATGATTTGATGAATGGTTGGTTTCAATACTAGGATGCATGCCTATAGTCTTGTGGTTTTTCCTAATTGATGCCATGATCGTGTTTTGATGATGCTAATATGTTCCTTAAATGTATGTTGACTTGTTGGCATGATTAGGAGGTCATAGGGATATGTTTTATTGGGTAAATGTATGTTAAACTAGAAAAATCTGCACTTTCTGGGCAGTCCGTATCGGAACGGGCACTACCGTTTCGAAATAGGGGCCTGTATTGGCCTTTGTGTATCGAAACGGGTGGAGGTCGTTCCGAAACACTTTTGCTACTGCCAAGCCCTGTTTCGGAACAGGTTTTGGAACGAGCCCGCGTTTCGGAACGGTCAACCCCCGTTCTGAAACACTTGACCGTTGGGCACTGATTTGAATGGTGTATGGTTTGCATGCTTTACGTTTTGGTCCTGAATTTTGTATGTACAATTGCTTGAGTTCGGAATGTCTGTTTAGGGTGAAATTTGACAGGGAAGCATGTAATATGATTAATTTGATATTGGTAACCTTGAAATTTGTTAACTCTCTCATCTTTCCAGAATTTACATTTTAGTCCCTAAATTTGTATGTTGAGCAATTGAGTCCCTTGTTGCGTTCCGATTGCTGTGGTTCTCAAGTATGCTTTTCTCAAGAGTGGGCATAGGGTTAATGAGCATTTAGACAAGATTAAAAAGGAAAAAAAGGGTTGTTAATCAAGGTTGACTTTCGGGTTGACTTTGGTTTTCCCCGTGTAATCTTCGTAGTTCGGGTCAACCGTCTAGGCCGGGCTAAGGGGGTTACACTTGTACTTGTTTGTCTTTGAGAAAACACGATCCTCCTATATTTTCTTGCAATTCACAAGATCTTGGTACTCTTCGATAGTTGGTGTTAAGTCTAAATCCCCAATCGTAAAGCAACTATAGGCTGGGTTCCAAAACCCGGCTAAGGCTCGAAGTAATGCTTGATCAACTGGGACGAACAACAGATACGCTATGTCACCAAACTCACCTTTGAAAGTGGTCCTCGCTTCGGAATCCCAACTATTCCATACTTGCTTCAACCCTGACACATCATTGATTGATGTGTTCATGAAAGTCTTGTTCGCCATCACCGACCTGAACCCAACGGTAACGCTATCTCCTTCGTGTTGTTGCTCTCCTTCTGATCACACTTGTATCTCTAAATTCTTTTCATCCATACTCCTCACTATTTCCCCATATTTCTCGCCTTTAATTTAGGCTATTCCCAAACCAATGTGCTCTTTATGACATGATGATATATGCAACATAAGAGAAAAGAGGAAGAAAAGCAAAGGTGTTAGTCACATGATAAACATAAATCATAAGGCAAGCAATGATATTCAAGCATTAATGAAAAAAAAGAAGCGTAGAAACAAGCAATTAGCAAGAAAAACCTAGACACTCTAAACTCTAGGGTTATCCGCATGGCTCTAAATGGGGTAGGTTTCTTATATTCTCATGCATGAGTTCAGTTCTAATAAAGGGTACCCGAACCTATCTTATCACCTACTAAGGCAATAAGAACACCAATTCTGGCCCATTACAGGTGTAACCCCCTTAACCCGACCCAGACGGTTGACCCGAATTAAGAAAGTCACACGGGGAAAACCAAAGTCAACCCGAAAGTCAACCTTGATTAACGACCCTTTTTTTTCTTTTTAATCTTGTCTAGATGCACATTAACCCTAGATATGATCACACAACAACATACTCGAAGATCATAAACATCAGAGATCAAACAGGGACCTAATTGAACAATTTACAACTTTAGGGACCAAATTGTAAATTCTGAAAACTTTAAGGACTTAACCAGATTTTAAGTTACCAACTTAAAATTAATCATGTTTCATGCTTCTCTGCCAAATTTCAGCTTAAACGGACATCCCAAACTCATACAATTGCAAAAACAAGATTCAGGACCAAAACGCAAACATTTCAAAACATATAACTGCCACTGTCAGTCCCCAACGGTCACCTGTTCCGAAACAGGCAGAGCCCGTTTCGAAACGCGGGGCCGTTCCGCAACGCGTACCGCAACGGGGGACTGGCAGAATGCTTTCCGTTTCGAAACGGTGTCTACCGTTTCGGACGCCTGGGCTGATTCAGGGCATCCGTTCCGAAATGGTAGTCCCTGTTCCGAAACGCCCTGCACAAAATGCAGAAAAAGACATGCTTAAACACACAATTGACCATCCAATCATGCTCCAAAAGCCACCAAACTTAACCAACATGCAATTCAACTTAAAGGAGACATACTTGCATCAACCATTCATCAATATAACAACATATATGAAAAGCCCCAATTCTATAAGCATGCTTCCTACACAAGCAACCATTTAAACACAAAATCTCCAAATCAATCTCATAATGGTCAAAACATGTTCAAACAACATCAACAACATAAAACCATACTTGTCCGAACATATACGAACACATAAACATCAACCCAAGAGATTCTACCCCATTGCCTTTATTAACTATAGCTATTCACCGAGACATACATCTCAAATGGAGTCCTCCTTGAATCCCTTGCTTCTCGCTGTCCAAACTTCAAGAATCTGCATTGATGGACAAAAGGAGCGTAAGCACATAATGCTTAGTGAGGAATGCTCAAAACCAAAACACCATCAATGCAGCGGGTCATAAAATCACTTTTAAAACAAACCCGATTTGATAACCAAGCAAAGTTTGAAAACCCTTTTTCAACATCATGCTTAAAACCATGCATTGCACATACATGAAAACCAACCCTTAGCTTAGCAAGCTAAGAAAACCTTTTCAAAGCACAACTTGCAAAATCATCCATTTAACCATTCCATGCATAAACACCATATGCAAAGCTAAATTCAAAACCTTGGAAAACACTTCCATTTCGCAACATACCTTTCTTATACTTGAAAACCATTCAAGCAAGAAACCCTTTAAAAACATTTACTCAAACAATCCAACACATGCATTAACCAAAGGCAACTCATGAACCACAACATCATCATCACATGCCTTTTAAAACAAGTCTTAACAAGACTTTAATGCATTTAAGAGATTTCATGCACACATGCATCATTTACCAAATGATAATCAACACTTGTTCAACTTAACAAGTAAACATGCATTCACAAGCATTTAACACATTTCATGCAACCATGCATCTTTTCAAGCATCTCTCGCTTCTTTATAATCAAGAACGTTATATTGGCTTCCAAGAGATCAACCACATCCACTTTTCAACTCAACACCCAATCGGATACGCGGATCACAAGCGTTGTCCCTCACGCTTCATACACACTACCAATCCAAGGTCTCCAAATGGACTTTTAAACACCATTTGACCTCACCATCCTAAGGTTCCCATGTATGGACTTTTAAACACCATACAACCTTAGCTTTTTACAAGGTTCCCATGTATGGACTTTCAAACACCATACAACCTTAACTTTTCCCAAGGTTCCCATGTATGGACTTTCAAACACCATACAACCTTAACTTTTCCCAAGGTTCCCATGTATGGACTTTCAAACACCATACAACCTTGACATGCACAAGGTTCCCATGTATGGACTTTTAACCACCATACAACCTTTGCATTCACCAATTGGTAGTTGTATAACATCACTAACGAGATCCGGGACACCCTACACAAGATCCACACATGGACTTTACACCACCATTGTGATCTTAACAAGCACAAGGTTCCCATATATGGACTTTTAACCACCATATAACCTTTGCTTAACCAAGGTCCTCGAATGGGCATTCAACCTCCATTATGACCTTAACCATCTCGTTAGGATACTTGAAGGGAGTTTACCGGTTCACTCTTAACCACTCCACCTCCAAGGCGACTTTATTCACGGTGCACCCAATCCTATAGCCGGCTAACTATATCCGATCAAAGAAACCAAGAACCATTTACATCACTTGCCAATATAACCAACTTACCACATTAGTCCAATGATTCACTTGCATAACCATAATGCAAAAACCATCATTTACCATCATCAATCCACTGTTTTAAAGCATTACACAAAGCCATTGAACAACATGCAATACAATGCATCAAAACCACAATTTTCGTGTACAGAACCAAGGATCTCTTACCTTGAGCATCCTTCACATATGGCTTTCAAAACCAACATTAAACCATGCTAAAATATGCTTTCAAAACAGAATTAAAACCATGCAAAACACATGCATTTCAACCATCAAACACAATTGCTTTTAAAGCCAATTCATAACACAAACCAAGAGCGAAAATCCATTTACTTACACTTGAGATTAGCAAAGTTGTTTAGACTTAAACTAAGCTCCCAAAACCTTCAAACCTTGGTTTAAAACCTGAAATCCCAACTTCACTCACCGATACACAAAACAAGACTAGCCAACAAGCCTTCCAAGCATCCGAAACCTTCCGCACCACCTCTAAAGCTCACGGATCAAACTCCCCTGTTTCAAGCACATAACAACAGAGGATTAATGCATCATTATGCATTAAAAACACCAGCAACACTACACAACTCGCTGCTCATCACAAATCCAACATTTCGGCTACCAAACACAACCGAAATCACCTCCAAACACTTCCAAAACTTAACCCAGCCAAGATCCATCACTTCTAACCATTTTTAAACATCAATTAACATCCAAAATGATCACAAACACGTCCTTATACCTCCAGGTATAACAGATCGTCAAAAACACTCCAAAAACAACCAAAAACTCAAGCCAAACTTAGGAAATTCAACCTATCCGGGATTGCATTAATTAAACCTCAACTTCTAATCAATTTAGCATTCATTTAACATCAATTTGACACCTCAAAACACTGCCCAAACAGATCACACGAAAATTCCACCAAAATCAAGCAAATCTTGCATTTTAAGCCAAAATCAAGATTTCAATTGAAAAGCCTTTAACAAATCACAAATCAAGGATTGAGAACTTAGGAATTTCAGTAAAGAACTGATAGTTTAGAGGAGAAGGACGTTTTTACCTCCAAACTTGAGTTTCTCCTTTTTAGAACCAAAAAGCTTGATGAAACAACTTGCAAATTGAGAGGTTTTGTTGTAGAGATGATTAGGAATCCAAGGAGAATTGAAAAGGAAGATTTGAGTGACAAAATCAGAGGAGAAAATCTGGAGAGAAAGTGTTTGGGTTGAGAGAAAATGAGAGAAAAGGAAAATTGGAAGAAAATGGAAAGTTAGTTATAAAATAGCAAAAAATGACTTTCCCTCCTCTTTCATAGGTTTTAAAATCAGAATAAAACCTTAAAATATCTTAGAAAAATCTGGAGAAACTCCTTTTGGAATAATAGCTCCTTAAAGATTCAAAGTTTCAATCCTTTATAAAACAGCCACGCAACTTTCAAAAAATTACATTTTGGTCACTAGCCAAAATGTCACCCTTCCAAACCTCATTTTTCAAAATTGATTTCACAGTTCACTTTTATATATTAAAAGATGATTTTAGAACATTTTTCCATATTTTTAATGCAACCCGAACTAGGCTTTCCTAAATTCACTCTTATATATTCGATCAGCACTTTGACCGAACTGGTCAACGCCCAAAACTTCTAAGCCCAAAACCGGGGCGTTACAACTCTCCCCCCCTTAGGAAATTTCGTCCTCGAAATTTCAACCGGCGAAAAGAGAACCACAACCTTCTCAAAGCACACACAAGGTAACACAAAAGCCTCAACCACCACTGCACACTTTCCACACAAAACTCCACCCAACTCAACACCACCACATACTGTTCACAAAATCCAGAACACTCAAAGATAACCACAACTTGACCTTTCACACTTCCGGACTGTACACAGCCCCAACATCAACCTGAAGAACTTCAACTTTTACAGCACACATCACTGTAACACACAACTCCCAAGACTTGTTTACACAGTGACATTAACCAAACCCATTCAGCCACTATGCAAACTTCTCTACTTCTAAAACTCTTGCAAACTCCCAAACCTCTTCCAAGGATTTTCCCAACAAGCAAAAATTCTTAAACATCAACTGTTTACTCAAACTCCTCAACGAATGCTGATAATCCTTCACATCTGCCACTAACATTACCATAACAACTCACCAGGATTACCCACCCAGAATCCAAGAATTACATCACAACCCCAACTCAACTCCATCAGCCACTTCATACACCACCAGCTGACTACAAAAGAAATTCGCATACTCACAACCAGCCAACCACTTCTCACAAGAATCCTTTCACAACACTGGCCCTCGATCCTTCATTACCTATCCACCACAAGCTTCGACCACAACACTTGCCTCACCAGAACATCGCCCAGCTTAAACATACATAACATCTTCTCAACCCCTCAAAGGTTTCTAAGAACCAACACTTACAAACACAACCCTTCCACAACAACTTAAATACTAAGCTACCCCAGCACTTGGAAACACAACCACTAAACTGCAACATCACTTAGCACCAAGGAACTACCCCTTCCACTTAGCTTATTCAAACCACTTGACCGATTCTAACCTCAACCGGTACTCTTCACCACCAAACCACTAAACTCTTTAAGCACCAAACACCATCCTTCTACCAACAGGCTATACCACTCTCACTAATACTAGCAACTAGCTTAATATACACCATTACTTCTAACTTCCACTCAGCACCAACACAACCTCTAAAAACCCATCATCTAACCCAACCACCACACTAACAGATTCGATTAGTTATTAGCGAGTGTGAACGTCGTATGCATGATCACCAACATGCCCTACCAATGCCTGATGTACATGTATGCAAAACCTCTAATGTCATGCCACATGTATGCATGGACCAACACATATATAATATAGCATATAACAATGATTTTAACTGTGCATGAATGCCAGTTCACACCCTCCAATAACATCCTCAGAATCCGTCTAAGAACAACCTCCTACCTCATTTCTGACTTATCCAACTCCATCACACCAACAACCATTAACCACAAGATACTCACTAAAGCCTTCTTCACAAAAGATGTTCCCAAATTACAACTATTACCCCCAACATGCTAGCAATAAGACTAGACTTACCACGCAAGGAAAACCAACAGAAACCAAACTAAGGTAACTAGAGCAAAGATTACTTAACAAGGTTACCTGAAAACACAACACCTCCCTGAAGCTTCATCAGACGAGCTCTCTTCCTCGCGGAACCATCATCCTCCTGCTGCACCGCTGCAGCACCAGCTAACACACTAAGGTCACCACCGACCTCTTGCGGTAAGGAACCTTGGCTGTTCCGAGCCAAAATCAAACAATCACGTCTCATATGTCCAGCAGACCCACATTTCCAGCAAACTTCATCTCTCGAACTCTTCACAACCTTCCGCTCTTTCTGCCACCTCTGAGCCTTGCCTCGGCCGTGCCCACGACCTTTCAGAGACCCTTTGGCTATCACCAAAGCTGTCTTCACCCCAAGAGGACAATCACGCTTAACATGCATTTTAGAACCACAATTCCAACAAGCACTCGCGCCCCAACAACCTCCAACATGGCGCCTTTCACAACGATCACACAGGTAGCTGAGCTTCCACTCCTTGCTCAAGCAACACTTGCTCCACAACAGCACTACCTTCACATTGCTTAACCCTTGGAAATTTCTCTCCAAGATACCTTTCACAAAAGGCAGATACAAAGAAATCCCAGTCAATATCAGGGATATATGACGCCACCGCCACCGATGTCCACCAGGCACACACATCCTCCAACATCAGAGAAACAACACTTCCCAGCTTACAAGCATATTCACAACCTTCCTGATCCAAAATCAGAATCACACTGGCCAACCAGGCCTCAAATGCCTCAGGTGACGATCCATGATACTCCACAGCACCCAAATCTAACAAACGCTGCTTCGGCAAACCCACACATCCCACAGCCAGCACATCCACTGACTTTACCTTTACCACAGCCTGAGATGTTCCCAACACCTACTGAACAACAGATGATGAACTCTTCATCACAGAACCAGCTTCTTCTTCCTGTCCTATCACCTCAACTCCAGGCACAGAAGACTGAGACAAAACACCTTTACAGAAAGGTGAATTCCATGCCTTAACAACCTGCCCTAAGGCAGCAACCATCTCACCCAACTGCCACTCTTCCATCGACTTTGCCATACTACTAACAACAACAAACATTCACAACAGAACAAACAAACCAGTTAGAGCAGCTTTAAGCAAGGATTCAACTCCAACTCCAAAATAACCCAATAGCTATATTAATAAGGCAATGGGTATCCCGAATCCTCCCCTTTTACATGACATAACAGTCATCACAACATGGATATCACAACATCAAGCATATCAAACAACATATTCGATCATGCTTCCACCAAACAACATCCACTTGCAACATCATATTATCAACATAACATACTCATAGCACTTTCATCATGCATTAAACTAGCTCACAACATCAGCATATATCCACATAAGCTCAACCAAGATTCATAACCACAAAGCATGCTTGAAAACATCAATAACTTGCTCAGAAACACGTGTTTCAACCAAATTTCAACCGCACAACAAGGTAAACATCAACACACATCACAACAACTTACCGTTTTCCCCAAGCATTCGCAACTTAGCTCTGATACCACCAAATGTAACCCCCTTAACCCGGCCCAGACGGTTGACCCGAATTAAGAAAGTCACACGGGGAAAACTAAAGTCAACCCGAAAGTCAACCTTGATTAACGACCCTTTTTTTTCTTTTTAATCTTGTCTAGATGCACATTAACCCTAGATATGATCACACAACAACATACTCGAAGATCATAAACATCAGAGATCAAACAGGGACCTAATTGAACAATTTACAACTTTAGGGACCAAATTGTAAATTCTGAAAACTTTAAGGACTTAACCAAATTTTAAGTTACCAACTTAAAATTAATCATGTTTCATGCTTCTCTGCCAAATTTCAGCTTAAACGGACATCCCAAACTCATACAATTGCACAAACAAGATTCAGGACCAAAACGCAAACATTTCAAAACATATAACTGCCACTGTCAGTCCCCAACGGTCACCTGTTCCGAAACGGGCAGAGCCCGTTTCGAAACGCGGGGCCGTTCCGCAACGCGTACCGCAACGGGGGACTGGCAGAATGCTTTCCGTTTCGAAACGGTGTCTACCGTTTTGGACGCCTGGGCTGATTCAGGGCATCCGTTCCGAAATGGTAGTCCCTGTTCCGAAACGCCCTGCACAAAATGCAGAAAAAGACATGCTTAAACACACAATTGACCATCCAATCATGCTCCAAAAGCCACCAAACTTAACCAACATGCAATTCAACTTAAAGGAGACATACTTGCATCAACCATTCATCAATATAACAACATATATGAAAAGCCCCAATTCTATAAGCATACTTCCTACACAAGCAACCATTTAAACACAAAATCTCCAAATCAATCTCATAATGGTCAAAACATGTTCCAACAACATCAACAACATAAAACCATACTTGTCCGAACATATATGAACACATAAACATCAACCCAAGAGATTCTACCCCATTGCCTTTATTAACTATAGCTATTCACCGAGACATACATCTCAAATGGAGTCCTCCTTGAATCCCTTGCTTCTCGCTGTCCAAACTTCAAGAATCTGCATTGATGGACAAAAGGAGCGTAAGCACATAATGCTTAGTGAGGAATGCTCAAAACCAAAACACCATCAATGCAGCGGGTCATAAAATCACTTTTAAAACAAACCCGATTTGATAACCAAGCAAAGTTTGAAAACCCTTTTTCAACATCATGCTTAAAACCATGCATTGCACATACATGAAAACCAACCCTTAGCTTAGCAAGCTAAGAAAACCTTTTCAAAGCACAACTTGCAAAATCATCCATTTAACCATTCCATGCATAAACACCATATGCAAAGCTAAATTCAAAACCTTGGAAAACACTTCCATTTCGCAACATACCTTTCTTATACTTGAAAACCATTCAAGCAAGAAACCCTTTAAAAACATTTACTCAAACAATCCAACACATGCATTAACCAAAGGCAACTCATGAACCACAACATCATCATCACATGCCTTTTAAAACAAGTCTTAACAAGACTTCAATGCATTTAAGAGATTTCATGCACACATGCATCATTTACCAAATGATAATCAACACTTGTTCAACTTAACAAGTAAACATGCATTCACAAGCATTTAACACATTTCATGCAACCATGCATCTTTTCAAACATCTCTCGCTTCTTTATAATCAAGAACGTTATATTGGCTTCCAAGAGATCAACCACATCCACTTTTCAACTCAACACCCAATCGGATACGCGGATCACAAGCGTTGTCCCTCACGCTTCATACACACTACCAATCCAAGGTCTCCAAATGGACTTTTAAACACCATTTGACCTCACCATCCTAAGGTTCCCATGTATGGACTTTTAAACACCATACAACCTTAGCTTTTTACAAGGTTCCCATGTATGGACTTTCAAACACCATACAACCTTAACTTTTCCCAAGGTTCCCATGTATGGACTTTCAAACACCATACAACCTTAACTTTTCCCAAGGTTCCCATGTATGGACTTTCAAACACCATACAACCTTGTCATGCACAAGGTTCCCATGTATGGACTTTTAACCACCATACAACCTTTGCATTCACCAATTGGTAGGTTTATAACATCACTAACGAGATCCGGGACACCCTACACAAGATCCACACATGGACTTTACACCACCATTGTGATCTTAACAAGAACAAGGTTCCCATATATGGACTTTTAACCACCATATAACCTTTGCTTAACCAAGGTCCTCGAATGGGCATTCAACCTCCATTATGACCTTAACCATCTCGTTAGGATACTTGAAGGGAGTTTACCGGTTCACTCTTAACCACTCCACCTCCAAGGCGACTTTATTCACGGTGCACCCAATCCTATAGCCGGCTAACTATATCCGATCAAAGAAACCAAGAACCATTTACATCACTTGCCAATATAACCAACTTACCACATTAGTCCAATGATTCACTTGCATAACCATAATGCAAAAACCATCATTTACCATCATCAATCCACTGTTTTAAAGCATTACACAAAGCCATTGAACAACATGCAATACCATGCATCAAAACCACAATTTCCGTGTACAAAACCAAGGATCTCTTACCTTGAGCATCCTTCACATATGGCTTTCAAAACCAACATTAAACCATGCTAAAATATGCTTTCAAAACAGAATTAAAACCATGCAAAACACATGCATTTCAACCATCAAACACAATTGCTTTTAAAGCCAATTCATAACACAAACCAAGAGCGAAAATCCATTTACTTACACTTGAGCTTAGCAAAGTTGTTTAGACTTAAACTAAGCTCCCAAAACCTTCAAACCTTGGTTTAAAACCTGAAATCCCAACTTCACTCACCGATACACAAAACAAGACTAGCCAACAAGCCTTCCAAGCATCCGAAACCTTCCGCACCACCTCTAAAGCTCACGGATCAAACTCCCCTGTTTCAAGCACATAACAACAGAGGATTAATGCATCATTATGCATTAAAAGCACCAGCAACACTACACAACTCGCTGCTCATCACAAATCCAACATTTCGGCTACCAAACACAACCGAAATCACCTCCAAACACTTCCAAAACTTAACCCAGCCAAGATCCATCACTTCTAACCATTTTTAAACATCAATTAACATCCAAAATGATCACAAACACGTCCTTATACCTCCAGGTATAACAGATCATCAAAAACACTCCAAAAACAACCAAAAACTCAAGCCAAACTTAGGAAATTCAACCTATCCGGGATTGCATTAATTAAACCTCAACTTCTAATCAATTTAGCATTCATTTAACATCAATTTGACACCTCAAAACACTGCCCAAACAGATCACACGAAAATTCCACCAAAATCAAGCAAATCTTGCATTTTAAGCCAAAATCAAGATTTCAATTGAAAAGCCTTTAACAAATCACAAATCAAGGATTGAGAACTTAGGAATTTCAGTAAAGAACTGATAGTTTAGAGGAGAAGGACGTTCTTACCTCCAAACTTGAGTTTCTCCTTTTTAGAACCAAAAAGCTTGATGAAACAACTTGCAAATTGAGAGGTTTTGTTGTAGAGATGATTAGGAATCCAAGGAGAATTGAAAAGGAAGATTTGAGTGAAAAAATCAGAGGAGAAAATCTGGAGAGAAAGTGTTTGGGTTGAGAGAAAATGAGAGAAAAGGAAAATTGGAAGAAAATGGAAAGTTAGTTATAAAATAGCAAAAAATGACTTTCCCTCCTCTTTCATAGGTTTTAAAATCAGAATAAAACCTTAAAATATCTTAGAAAAATCTGGAGAAACTCCTTTTGGAATAATATCTCATTAAAGATTCAAAGTTTCAATCCTTTATAAAACAGCCACGCAACTTTCAAAAAATTACATTTTGGTCACTAGCCAAAATGTCACCCTTCCAAACCTCATTTTTCAAAATTGATTTCACAGTTCACTTTTATATATTAAAAGATGATTTTAGAACATTTTTCCATATTTTTAATGCAACCCGAACTAGGCTTTCCTAAATTCACTCTTATATATTCGATCAGCACTTTGACCGAACTGGTCAACGCCCAAAACTTCTAAGCCCAAAACCGGGGCGTTACAACAGGCTTGCGAATTGGATTCCTGAAGTGAATTACCGACCCGTGGAGGGATACTCACGTGGGTATCGGCGTTTCATTCCCACTTAAGGGTATAGCTCGGGTATAGAGCTTGATGATCATGATGCAACACATGTCGGTGACTCCTTTGAAATTAAATGAGGAATTAATTTGAATGCCACAAATTTTCAAAGCCCGTTTAATTTAAGTCATATTTGCTTGGAAGAACAAACTTATTAAATTCACTTTAAATTTTAAATAGTTTCCATCGGTTAAAGGCAACAAGTGTTTTATTGGCTTAACTCTCCTTTTTGTTTTGTAGAAACAAAAATTTGTCCTCAGCGGAGTCGCCAAACTGTGATAAAGTTTTTTGAGAAACACTAACTACTAGGTCTTATCACTTTTTGAAAGGAAAAAAGATTTATATAAAAAGGGGGGAATTCGTGTTTTGGAAAATGGTGAAAATTTGGAGTCGCCATCGGCCACTAAGGTAGGCCGGACACCACAAAACCAGAGATTCGTTTTAAAACGAGTTCGGGAGTTGGTTACGTGTGGGGAAGAATTAGCACCCCAATCACGCCCGGAAATCGTTACCAAATTGCTTGTTGCCTTTAATCGATAGAAATTATTTAAGATCCGAAGTGAATTTAATAAAAATGTTCTTAAATGAAAATGTGGCTTAATTTGCACGGGCTTTATTGAATTTATGATTTTGGAATTAATTAAACATTTAATTAAAAAGGATGGCGGTACACCGAACATAGACTAAACCGACATCATATAAGACCGACTGCCGTGTTAGTTGAGGGTTCGGATCCCGTACATCACCTTTATGCATGATGCAGGCAAATAAAGGATGCTGCGTGTTATTTTAATTTTTATGCTTTCGCTTACCTAGAGACGGTGAAAATTAATCTGAGTATTCGATCGACATCCATTAAGCTAGGACTATCGTTTTTCGGATACCGGGGTTAATTAATACCTCTCTTGGGGTATATTTATAAGTCCGGTTATCATGCTTGACAATTGGGCCTCCTGAATGACAAATATATATATGCATGTCATAAAAGTACTCAAAATAAACACATAAAAAGCCCACCCAAGGCCCTAACTTAAAGGTCCAAGTTATGGAATATTAATTAGTGGTTTAATCATTTATCTCATTAATTTTAATTTTTAGTAGTGGGTGCGATTAAACCTGATAAAGGCCTTAAACACGAACTGATCTAATCACTCGAATCATGCCGCTATAAGGCGGGCGCACAAACCGAAGTAATTAAACCGATCGAGATAACTTAACTAAGCTAACTAACCCAAGCCCATTTTAAGAAAGGGTGAAGCCCATAAGACACTAAAACCAACTTATCTATCCTAAGGCCCAAAAGGCCCACATTAAGGATACCTACACCAAAACCATTACGAGGCCCAATTTTAACACCCTAGACATATATTAATTAATTTAATTGAAAAGACATCCTACACTAGTTTTATTAATACATAAAACTCAATGAATATGAGGACAAGTAATGGCAACACATATATTCGACACATGTAGCTACTCGAACCAAGCACGAAAACATAAAAAAGTGCACTCAACATCCTAGACCATAGAAACAAACCAAAAACATATATTCGATAAAACGGTAATCAAGCAATAAAACGAACCATGCATGACCCACAAGATTATAATAGACATACCATGCCAACATACATATTCGATTAAAAGAATTACACATGGCATTAAAACATGCATTAACAACATACTAAAAGCAATTAGACAAAAAACGTACCAAATTGACATATATGCAAAAACAATGGCAAAAATGTAAAAGGAAAGAAAAGGTTTTGAACTGGACACGGGGACCAAAATGAACATGGGACGAAGGGAGGGGGACTGGACAAACAATAAGACAAAAAACAGACTCGATCTGGGACGAAATTGAACACAGACCCAAAACCCTAAGGACATAGGGTGTAATTTAGGAAGACGAAGACCCTTAGTACGCTAAAGACGCGACACGGAGAGACCAGACGCGAGATTAAACCAAAAAAAGACCATACACTATAAATACCACCTTAAACACCCCGGTTACCCCTTTCGCCCGAGAATCAAAACCTTAGCCGTCACAATAAACGACTCTCTCTCGACCCCCAAACGCCGCCCAGTGATATTCACCGTCCGACAGACCTAAAACGCACCCCGACCAGAAAAACTAACCCCAAATATCCCAGAAACAAACCAAATAAAAACCTTTTACCTCAGACTCTCCTTAACACCAAAACCCGACACCCCTTATTCCTTTCGAAACAAAACCCAGAAAACCAAAGCCCTAAAAAAACCTATTAGACCCCAAGAAACGAAGCGACACAGAGACGAATGGGAAACCCTTCTCGTTTCCCCTGATCGAGTCACCGTTTAGAGCCACCGGATGGCTAGGCTTATTCTCGGCAGAGGAGTGAGAAGTCGGAGAAGACGAAAGGTAAAAAACAAAAAAAAAATTCTTTTTATTGTTCTATCTTTACTTGCAACAATAGAAATCGATATACCTGAAACTGGTCTGGAATTAGTATTGCTCTTCGTGTTTTTTTTGTGGGAGATCATGAATCCCTTACAAATGAGTATCGATTCGGCTTTCTAGCCGGATTTTCGATTGTTTTTACACTTTTGTTTATCGGATGGAAAATTTCTATTTGCTCATATATTTCATTTGGCCGGATTCATGTGTGATTCTGTCATTCCCCTGCCATTATGTTGCCTTTTTGTTCGTTTTGCTTTTCTTTGTCCTTTTTGTTTTGCTGCATTTTGATATTTGTTGATCCCCCTTTTTTTTCTGCGTGCATGGGTCGTACGGCGGACTGTCGTGGCCACTGGATCGTTCGTTGGATCATACGAGGACGATGTGGCAAGCTCTTGGGTGGACTGAAACGTCGGGCGTGTGCTACACACGTGCGCGTGGTGATCTCAAACGCCGCGCGTGGACGTGCTGAGAATCGGGGGAGTCGCGCGTGGAATTCTCTTTGCATCCGAGCCGTTGGATCGTGTTTGATCCAACAGTTCAGATTCGGGCGGCGCAGCATCATTTGATGGATGCTAGGGTTTCTGTGAAGGGGCATTCTGGAGCGTTGGATCTCTGTCTGATCCAACGGCTTTGATCGTGCGGCGCGAACCTGGGCGGACCTTTCCTAGGGTTTCTATCATCTACCGTGTGGGCCGTTAGATCTGATCCAGATCTGACGGCTGGTAATTGCCTGCGCATACAACACTGTGTTAGGGCTTGTAATCGGAATTAGGCCAACAGGCCATGTAAACCTTTTAGATTTTTCCTTACTTGTAAATGGACTTTAATAAACTGTTGGGCTTATTATTTTAATTGGACTTTTTCTTTATTTAATTCGGGCTTGTTTATATATATCAATTGTTTTTTTATTATCTATTTTCTGAATCATTAATAAAAATGGTAATAATAATAATAATAATAATAATAATAATAATAATAATAATAATAATAATAATAGATATTGATAACAACAGACAATACTAATGGAGACAATAATATTGATATAATAAGGATAAAGCAAACAAATAATAGCGATAACAAAACTAATAATAGGTAATAATATATAGTATGTAATAGAACCGAGGACACTATAAGTAATAATATTAGTAGACAACAATAATATCAATAACACGACAACAAAAGGAAACCGGATGATATAAGATCGTATAATACTTAGGTTTTTTCTTATGAACACGGTATAATATGTATACATGGATTATTTTAGGTTAAACAAAGCCAGTATAAATAAAAGCCCGCTTTTATTTAAACATATATGAAAATCAATTAGCCCGGACTAAATTAGTGATTACAAGGACCTTCAGTTCCGGATGTTTCGGAGTGGAGGAGTCACTATCGTCGTTGCTTCCGTGATAGTTGTCCGGGTGACTGCGGTGGCAGTGACCAAATTGTGTGTCATGGAAGCTCGACCTGATGCAGGGTTGGTCAAGGACTACTTCATAGATTGCCTTGCACTATTCTTCTGCATCAGCATGTTTTATTGTGTGGAGAACAATTAGTTTGATTTGCTGATCATTCACTCTCATGGTCAGTTCTCCTTTCTCAACATCGATCACAATTCTGCATATGGCTAGGAAGGGTCGCCCCAGGATGATCGGTGCGTTTTCATCTGCTTCACAGTCTAAAACAAGAAAGTCAGCAGGGAAAATAAATTTATCCACTCTTACTAGAATATCTTCGATCTTCCCTTCTGGTTGTACGTAAAAGCGGTCTGCCAGCTGCAGCATGACTGTCGTGGGCCTTGCTTGTCCAATACCTAATTTCTGAAACAAAGATTTGGGCATTAGATTTATGCTAGCACCAAGATCACAAAGTGCCTTACCCACAAACTTATAGCCAATTATGCACGGTATGATGAAGCTCCCAGGATCCTTCTTCTTTTGGGGTGGATGCTTATGCAAGATGGTCATGCATCCTTCTGTCATCTTGACTGTCTCGAATTCCCCAAATCTAGACCTTTTAGACATTGTGTCCTTGAGAAACTTAGCATATCCGGGCATCTGCTTGATGGCCTCTAGCAGCGGTATGTTAATGTGTACCTGTTTAAAAATATCATAAATCTTTTTAAGTTGGTACTCCTGTTTTTGTTTCTGTAACTGCTATGGAAAAGAAGGTGGAGGACGGTAATCTTCAAGGCGTCCTTCACATGGTATTCGGATCTGAGAAGGCTTGAGTTCTTCAGCAACCTCTGTTTGCTCCTCTGTCCCTTCTGCTATCGCGGAAGGTGTGTCGACAGCAGGTTGTTTCTCCTCTGCCGGGGCAGTGTTCACGGCATGTGTTTTTGGGGTCAGATCCTCACTTGGTATGCTCTTCATCTTCGGCCCTTGTAATTGTTTCCCACTCCTAGTTTTAATTGCTTTACACTGCTCATGTGTGGGTTTTCTAGTGACCTCAGTATCACTAGGGAATCCCCCGTTCTGCCTCGGCTTGATATGTTGGGAAACTTGGCCCATCTGTGTCTCTAGAGATTTCAGGGTAGCCTTATGGTTTGTCATACTCATCTCTGTCTTGTCCATGAATGATTCAGTTTTCTTGACAAAGTGATCCATGTTCGCCATGTATGCTCCTTTCTGTGACATAAATGTTGCCAAGGTTTGTTCCAGTATACTAGGTGTGGCTGCCAGCTGCTATTACTGCAACTGTTGTGGCTGTTGTCGCGACAAAATTCTGGGTACCCCTTGGTTTTGGTTGTTCTGTATTGGAGGATTCAGTGTGTTGTTCGGATTGCTCTAGGAAAACTTGGGATCTTTCCTCCAATTGGGATTGTAATTGTTGGAGTCATAGTTTCTCGGCTTGTTATAATTCCCAACATACATCTCTTCTTCCAACTATAAAGGACAATCTTCTGAACTGTGGTTCCCACTACAAGTCTCGCATACCTCTTCTGCAGAATATACGGCTTTAGAATCTTTCTGCTGCAGATTTTACACTATCTTTGTGAGGTATGCAACATGTGATTTCATTGAATTATCAGCTTCATAATCCTTTACAGATATCCCTCGTTTGCCCCCTCTCATAGCTGTAGGAAATTGCTCATTGTTCTTTTCTAGCTTTTTCAACACTATCATTGCCTCGTCTGGTTCCATATCCAATTGTAGCCCATTCGCTGCTAAATCTATTCTCAGTCGAGTGTGTGCATTGGCAGCATTGTAGAATTTGACAACCTGATTCCACACGGGGAATCCATACATCGGGCAGTTCCGTAATAGAGTTGTAAATCTATCACATGACTCATGCATTGGGTCGTCATCTTCCTGTTGAAAAGTAGCAATCTCGTTACACAATCTTTCAGATAAATGAGAAGGATTAAAATGAGATAGGAATTCACGAGAGAAATCTGCCCAAGTTCTTATTGAACCCGGCGTTAATTTATTCCACCAAGTTTTAGCTCTGTCTATCAATGAATGGGGAAATAACCGGAGCCTCGGTACTTCCGGATTTATTCCTGGTAGTCTGAACGATCCACAGATTTCTTGAAACGTTTTCAGATGTTCTCGGGCATCCTCAGTTGCAGAACCACTAAATTGGCCAGCAGAATTTATCATGCTGAACATGACAGGTTTCAGCTCGAATTTTTCAGCTTCCACATCTGGCAAGGTGGTTTCCAGTTCAACATGGTCATTATCCATGTTGTCGCGGCAGGACTGCCGTGCGGCAACGACAGTAGGCCGTTCATTCCGGGCATCTTGGGGAGGATCAATAATAACTCTTTGGTTATTGTTGTTTGGGTCATCTACCCTGTCGTTTTGCCTTCCGTTCACCATTGCTTCTAGTTGCTCCTCAAGATAGTTGTTTCTTGCTATCAAGAGTCGGGCTTGGTTCCTGAGTTGGTACGTGCGTTCGATTTCCGGGTCTAGTTCGTACTCAGGTTCTTTGCTTCGTCTAGATCTGCGCATAAGCAAACAACAAACCTTATGAAAAGCACAAGGTAAATAACACCAATAAAAATAAAAAGAAAAAGAAAAGTGCAGTAATAAAAAGGGTAAAGATATGTTGCCAGTCCCCGGCAACGGCACCAAAAACTTGTTGCGTGTAAAAGAGTCCTATCGCAAATAGTGCAAGTGTACACGACGCAAGTAGTAAAGTGATACTTGGAGTATCGGATATCGTCTCCACAGGGACTGGAAATAACTCTATCCTTGAAATGCTGCACAAGAGAGAGAAATAGTTTTAATTGAATGGTGAAGTAATCTTGAGAAACAAGTAAAGTAAAAGATATGGAAATCAGATTTAAAGAATAGGCTGGTATTGATTTACTCAGTACTGTATGTGTTGCACTGTTAGATGAACTTCCGTTTTTTGTCGTCGTTCCTGTCGCGACAGTGGTCTGTTGATGTCGCGGCAGCGATCACACAACTATGTACTTCAAGCTTGGCAAGAATCCCTGCTATGACCTGTCATATCCCTAGGCCCAAGTTTTGTTGATGAACACTTCTTAGATGATACCTCCCGGCGTGAATCGAAGGGTGAACACCAATGTTGTTGAATTCTTCCTTAGCCACTTAACCTCGTACTTATCCCTAAGTCGAGATGATTTAACCATAAACTGGAAAACACGTATTTATTCTGTTCGTATGCTTGACTCTCCCAATATCAAACAAATGGATAACTTCACAATGCTCTCCTGATGCTCTTGTAAGATATGAAAAACCAGAATAAATAAACTTGAAGTTTTTATTGCTTGATAGAAAATTCCTAAAACAATACAATCCTTGCAACTACTTTACAGAATCAACCCTTAGCCCTAGGGGGAGCTTAGAACATGATTGATGTGAGCACGTTTATGCCACCCAACGAATACAACTTCAAACTTTCAGGGAAGTTTGCTTTTTCATTTGTTACATACTGATGTGTAACATTTCTTATACTTATACTACTTATTAGTGTGTTCGAGTATGTATATAATATGCTATGTGTATTTTAACTTAGTTTGATATTACTTATGGTGTATTTACGACTTGTATTATTGTTTCCATTATGTTTATAATGCTTTGATGGAAGCTTGTTGCCTTTTGACGTAGGTACGTAGGAGGACACTAGCTCAAGTGAGCATATGCAGCTCAACTCGAGCTCAAGTGAGTGTGTGCAGCTCATCTCCAGCTCACCAGAGTGTATGTAGCTCGGTCTCAGCTCAAGAGAGTGTAACCAGCTCACTTTCAGCTCATCACACTTTCAGCTAGTTCATTTCAGCTCAGCTCATTTCCAGTCAGCTCAACTTTAGCTCCACTAGCTCAACTTCAGCTGACAAGTCTAGAAGTAGCTGAATTGCGTCCTACAATTCAAGGATTGTACTAGTGCACGTGTGGCAGCCTAGGTGGCATCCGAGCATGTGACCAGCGTCTATTTGCATGTGCCATGCAAGAAGCGGCCTAAGTATACGTGACCAGCTTTGCTTGAGAAAGGGGTGCGGTATTTCCTTTGAAATTAAAAAAACAACAAACCAAGTTGCAGCCGAGAGACATTTGGCTTGGAGCATATTACACATATGCGGCATTTGGAGTATGGAATTCAATTCCAAAGCACAACACGTGGAAATGCACATCACAATTGGTTTTGATTCTCCACACATGCGTTTTAATTTTCAATTAGAGTGTGGAATTAAAAGCACGTGGATTAAAAAAAACACAAAGCATGCAGCCGGTGCAAATTGTTCTCTTCGCCAAT
Organism: Hibiscus tridactylites; assembly: GCA_958450335.1. Lineage (NCBI taxonomy): Eukaryota > Viridiplantae > Streptophyta > Magnoliopsida > Malvales > Malvaceae > Hibiscus > Hibiscus tridactylites. The sequence continues at coordinate 71,363,035 of OY288280.1, forward strand.
TCTCCACGTGATTTCACCATGTGCAAAATTCAATTATATGCGAAAGAGAATGAGATAAGGACATAGGGAGTTGCTACTTTGAATTTCAAAGTTCCAAGCACAATTAACATGTGCTTATTATCAAATTAGCACACATCAATTCAAAATACATGGCCATGGTGCATTCCGCCCTAATTGGTGGTTTCTTCTTTTAATTTTGTTTGAATTTTAATTTTAAAAAGAAACAATAGCAGCCACTAATTCAATTCGGCAGCCCCTTCCCATACCCTTATATATATGTAGCCGAAACACTTTGTAAAGGTTAGACATTTTGGAAATAAAATTTGTTTGAGAGAGTTTCTCTTATTCAGTTCTTTTTAGAACTATCTTTTGACATTTCAGACTTTGTTTTGATTTGTCAAGTTTACTTGATACTTCGGCTTCCTAGATCGCTATCTAGTGGGTCCAAGTCCTCCGACGTGAAGCATATTTGATTCGGGTTTGCTCAGTAGATTGTGCAGGTTCTTTCGAGCTTTCCATCTTTGACGTTAGACAAATTCGATTCAGGTTTGCTCAGTAGATTGTGCAGGTTCTTTCGAGTTTAACGTTATCAAATTTCCACTTAAATTCTAGCAACGTTTCTTTCATTTTTAGGACACTGAAACAGCCGTGAACGCCCTTTGAAGCATTAATCTTCTTCGTCGTCCAAATATGTCCAGAAATTCCTACACCCTTTTTCTTTGTTTCTTTTTACGTCCTTTTTATTTTCTTGTTATTTTGATCCTTAAACAATGTCCATTTTTGTTTTTCTTGCAGAGATATGCTTGCTACTATCCTAGATCCGTTACAGACAAGGAATGTTGTTTCTGAAGCAATGTACCCCTTTTATCAATGATGAAGAGGAGAAAACAACAAGGGTTTTGGGGAAGACAGCTAGGAATGAGATATCCTTCCCTAGGTCGAATTACATGCCTTTATATAGGCCTTGGGTCCAAGTTTTCTAATATGGCAAGAATACAAGTTTAAACTAAAGTACAACTCTATTAGAGATTAAATCTTCTGAGTAGATGCCTTTAATTCGTCCTCTTTTCTTGCCTTGAGTTTCTTCCTTGGACTTTGGGCTTGGCCTTCATTCTGCCTCAGGGCTCAAAAAAATATAGGAGTGATCCACGACAGACCGGCTTGAAATCCTCTATCTATCGAGCCCCACTTCACTTTTCCACCTCACCATTCTATCGTCATGGCTACCACGGCAGTAGCCACGACAGCCTTTGCTTCTCGACTCCAGTTTTTGCGATCCGCCTCTGCTCCTTTGCTGCCCTGAGTCTGCCTCAGTAGATACCTGCAAAAGTAACCAAAATCAGTAGCAACTGTGCCATTTTATCTAATTGTGATGTATATGTAGAAATCTATCCTAAATGTAATGAATTGTGCTTGAATGCAGCAAAAATATGGGTAAATGAGGGGCAAAATATAGAGATTTTATACACTCAACACATTGCATGGTGATTGTAAGCATGCTTGTGGCTATCTTTGTGTCGGTTGAGAAATAGTTAAAGGCACCCATTGCTAGTATACTATTATTGTAAGTAATTTTAAGTTTAAGGACTTGAGCACCTTGGACCTTGTTCCTTGCTGACCCCAAATCATTTCACTTGTTGTGTTTGTTGTTTAGCTTTGCATTTGTTAGCATGGTGAGACCGAGGGGAAGGCCAAGAATGGATAATCCGAGGGTTGGGCGGATTGAGAATGTTGAGGATGTGCGAGGAGAGAACTTGCCTCCTCCTCCTCCTCTAGGGGGTGGAGTGAATGTTGAGGGTGTCGGACCCTAGGCAGGTCAGGGACAGACAGGTATTGATGTGAATCCGTTGATTTAGGCTATAGCCGGAGTTATTCAGACAGTTTTAGCGGGTGTTCGGGTTGCAGCACCGCCTCAGGGTGCAAGTTCTGGTTTACCATTAGAGCGACTCCGTAGCTTGGGCGGGGTTGAGTTCTGTGGGTTGTCACCCGAGGGTTCAAAGGCATGGTTTGAGAGCACAGTTTGTATTTTGAGTCATATGGAGTGCTTTGAAGCACATAAGTTGGGTTGCATTGTCTCTTTGCTTCAAGGAGATGCCTACACTTGGTGGACTACTATTACTATGAGTATGCCAGAGGCCGAGGTTACTTGGAAGTTCTTCAGGACTGCTTTCAGTAAGAAGTACCTAGGTCATCGATACCTTGATAAGAAGAAGAGATAGTTCATGCTCTAGTTCAGGGTAGCTTGACCGTGTCCGACTATGAGGTGCAGTTTGTACGTCTGAGTCAATATGCTTCTGAGTTAGTTCCCACTGAGAGGGAAAGATGCGAGCGTTTCTGTTATGGGTTGGTTCAGTAGGTGAAGACCTACATGTTGGCTTCCGACTATATAGATTTTGATGTGTTGGTCGTTAGGGCCAAGGACATCAAACAGTCTTTGGGACTTGCAGATCGCAAGGGTGGATCTAGTTCAGGAAAGAGGACTGCTGAATGGGACAGAGATCATGCCAAGAGGCACAAGGATAGGAAACCTCATCATGATCATAAACACGGAGGTGGTTGTAGCGACTAATTTTTTTTTAAAAACACTTATAGGTATATGTATGGTGAGAAGAATATTTTGGAAATTAGGGAAGGGTATTTTAGAAAACGGAAATAAAAGAGAAAAGAAAGAATTAAGGGTTAAAAAGGGAGAATTTTCGGGAATTGAGGGTTCATTTAAATATAGATAAAAAAAGGGGTTTAGAAAAATATTTGAAAATGGAAGGATTTGAAAAAGAAAGAGATTTTTTATGAAAGAAAATAGAAGGAGTCACCATCGGCCACTTTGAAATGGTAGACCGGACACCGAAAATGGAAACCAGAGATTCGAAAAGGGTTCGGGAGTCGGTTACACGCGAGGAAAGGTTAGCACCCTCGACATGCCCAAAATTGGTACCAAAACTTTACCGCTTAATTAAAATCGAATTTTGCGAATTAAATTGACGATTTTAACTTGATTATGTACGCGAGTAAATTTCGAAAATCCTAATATCCGGGAACGAATGTTCGAACCACCACCACTACGACTAGTACTTGCCTCGTTTGTTTCCGGATAAAAGGACATCGCACTTTAAAAATAATTTTAGATTTTTAAAAGTAAAATAACTAAATGCATGAATACAAGATTAAATCTAATCTAAAGTCCTACGGCGTCAAAGGAGTCGATATCCGAGTATTCCGAATACCGTTCCCACGCGGAAACCGGGACCGAGAAACTAATAAAAAAAGAAGAAGAAGCGTGTGACATTTTACTCTAAATGCAACTTAACATGCTATATGAGGATAAACACAATACGAATAAATGAGCAAAAATATAACCACGGAAAAAGATATAAAAAAAACATGGTATGTAACGGCATAAATGGCCCTAACTAACATAATAATATAAATAGGGTAACGAACATAACACCTGAAGAAATGAGACTTTCCCGATTACCTATTAACGTGTACTACTCAATGCATAAAATAATAATTGAACTCCAAATATTGCACAAAGAAAACGTGGAACAGACTTAATTTCCATGCATTTAGATCCAAAGTGTTCACCTTACATACTTATGTCCACGTGCATGTGTGTATGGATATGTAATTATGCGCAATCTTAATGTAAACATATATGCATGTATATACCCCCTGCGAACATACATCATATATTTTGTATCCTTTTTTTATTTTTTTATTTTTATTTTCTTATAGAATATATGATATATAATCACCGTGTAGCATACACATGTGACACCCATATATCCTCCTACATATAAGATATACGTTATACACATATTCAACCAAAATAGAGCAAGAAAACAAACATGAAAAAAAATTGAAAATTTATGGGCACGGGGTTGTTTTTCTTTTTATTTTAAAAAACGATCAACTTCTAAAGAGATGAAATTAAAGGGAATTGAAAAGATGAGGGATGAAAAGGGTCATTTTCTAAACAAATTTTCCACTTATTAAGGGTCTAATTTAAACGAAAACAAAATTCAAGGGACCAAAACGGGGATTATGCCCCTTTAAAACAGATTTAATATAAAAAAGGATGAAATTGCAAATGTTTGTGAAGTTTGAGGGACCAAGGGGTGATTTGAAAACGCGGAGACCCTTCTCAGGCAATAAGAGAGACACAAAGGGACTGTTAAGGGATTAGCCCATTTTTAAAATGTTAAAACTCTATAAAAGAGACCCCTTAGCCTATTTTCACCTCTTTTGGCCATTTTGAGACAAAACCAGAAGAAAAAAAAAACAAATCCCCCTTTTTTACTCGTGTTCCTGAAATGTTTACCCTAGAAAAGAGGTTTCACGATTTTCCCTGAGAAGAGGAGACGTATGGCCGGCCGACGAAGATGAAACCCTTACCCAAACCTAACTTTGCTAAAAGAGCCAAAACCATCCTCTCGATTCACCCGAGTCAGCCGCGAAGGCCAAGGGTTTGTTACCGGGAAAGATCGGAGCGACAGAGGGGAGGCGAATTGTTGAAGGGACCCACAGTCGTCGACAGTAAAACCCCCTTTCTGTTTGGTTTTTATTATGTGTTTGATGCATGCAAAATAAAAAAAGCGGATGAGATACCTTTTGGGAAATTTTGTATTATATTGATTTTTTTATAATTGCTGAGAATTTTATAATGTTTTTTGTTCGGTTTTTATAACCGGGATTACAACGATTGAAGGAAAAAAGGACAAAGGTGGTTGACTTTGTTGCTCTGAATTGCTCTGAGATTTGTTTCTGCGTCCTTGCTCTTAATTGATTTCTGTTGTTGTTTTTTGTTTTTATTTTTTTATTTTTTTCTTTGTTGCTATTTTAAGACTTCTGATATCTTGTTTTCTGTTGTTGCTTGTTTGTATTGCCAGAAATGGGAGGGACAAGGTGGGCAGACGGCATGGAGAGCTCGGGCGTACGATGGCAGGAAAGACAGTCTGGTCGGGGAACACGAAGGGTCGGCACGCGCGCGTGGGCAGCTGGGTGCGTGTTGGGGGCATTGAACGGTCGCGCGTGGGCACTTGGCGTCTCTGGATCCTTCTGAGCATTGCTATGTGTAACACCCCAATTTTGGGCTTAGAAGTTTTGGGTTTGGACCGGACCGGTCGGGTTGCGGTTCGAATATAAAAGGGTAAGTTTAGGAAAGCCTAGTTCGGGTTGCATTAAAAATATGGAAAAATGTCTTAAAATCCTCTTTTATTATATATAAGAGAAAGGTGAAATCAATTTTACAAAATGAGGTTTGGAAGTGTGATATTTTGGTTTAGTGACTAAAATGTAATTTTCGGAAACTTGGTGACTATTTTAAAAAGGATTGAAACTTTGAATCTTTAAGGAGCTATTTACCCAAAAAGAGTTTCTCCAGATTTTTCTGAACATTTATCAATTAATTAATGGTTTTAAAATAAAGGTAAAAGGGAGGGAAAGATATTTTGGCATTTTAACTAACTTTTCCCAAATTTTCCATTTTCTTTTCTCTCAACTTTTCTCTCCACCCAAACACATTTCTCCAGCAAAATTTCCTCTGATTTTGACCTCTAAAGATTAGATTTCAACCTTCAATTGAACTCTAATCATTTCAACATCAAAACCTTGGCATTTGCTTATTGGATTTTCAAGAATTTTGGTTCCAAAAAGGGAGAAACTCAAGTTTAGAGGTATGAACGTCCTTCTCCTCTAAATTCTCAGTTCTTTACTGAAATTCCCAAGTTCTCAATCCTTGATTTGTGTTTTATTAAAGGTTTTACAATTGTGTTCTTAATCTTGGCTTTAAAATGCAAGATTTGCTTAAGTTTTGATGAAATTCGTATGATCCGATTGGGCATTGTTTTGAGATGAGTTTTTGATGTAAAATGGATGTATAATTGATGAGAAATTGAGGTTTAAACAATGAAATCCCGAATAGGTTGATTTTCCTAAGTTTTGCTTGAGTTTTTTGTTGTTTTTGGAGTGATCTTGATGATATGTTATAGCTGGAGGTATAAGGACGTGTTTAGATCCATTTTGGATGTTAGTTGATGTTTAAGAATGTTTGGAATTGATGGATCTTGGCTGGGAAGTGTTGTGGAGTTTTTTGGATGTGTTTTCGGTTGTGTTTGGTAGCCGAAAATGGAGTGTGGATGAGAGCAGCGAGTTTAGGTGCTTTCATTGAAGATATTAATGCATGATGATGCATTAATCCTCTGCTTTGATGTGTTTAAAACAGGGGAGACATCTTCGGATCTTTGTGGTGATGATCCGGAAGCTTGATCGGTGTTTCGGCAAGTTACGAAACGGAATCGGTGAGTGGATTTTGGTTTTCAGCTTTGAAACCAATGTTTTGAAGGTTTGGGAGCTTAGTTTAAGTCTAAGCAACTTAGCTAAGCTCAAGAGTAAGTTTTCGGAAGAACTCACTTTATGTTGAACCATGGAATGGTTGTATGCAATGTGATTTGTTTGCATGTTTAAAATTCTATTTTGAAAGCATATTTTAGCATGCTTATTTGTTGATTTTATAAGCCATGTGTTGAAGGATGCTCAAGGTAAGAGATCCTTGTTTTGAACTTTGCTAAATGTGGTTTTGATGCTTAATGATGCATGATGATTATGGCTTTGTTAAATGCTTTAAAACAGTGGATTATTGTTGTTAAATGATGCATATTGGCAAGTGATGTCTTGAGAATGGTTAAGAACACTATGGTGGTTAAAAGTCCATAGGTGGTTCTTGTGTTAAGAACAACATGGTGGTTAAAAGTTCATGGTTGGTTCTTGTGCTAAGGTCACAAAGGTGGTTAAAAGTCCTTGTGTGGACCTTGTGTATTTTAAGAATACCATGGTGGTTAAAAGTTCATGGGAGACTCTTGTGTTAAGGTCACAAAGGTGGTTAAAAGTCCTTGTGTGGACCTTGTGTATTTTAAGAATACCATGGTGGTTAAAAGTCCATGGGTAATTCTTGTGTTAAGGTCACAAATGTGGTTAAAAGTCCTTGTGTGAACCTTGTGTATTGTAAGAACACCATGGTGGTTAAAAGTCCATGGGAGATTCTTGTGCTAAGGACACAATGGTGGTTAAAAGTCCATGTGTGGTCCTTGTGAATTGTAAGATCACAATGGTGGTTAAAAGTCCATGTGTGGATCTTATGTTGATCGTACTTTGAAATGGAAAGATTATGATTTTCACTTGTGGCCAATATGACATGTTAATAATTTGAAGCATGAAATACTTGTTTTAAATGCTTATGTGCATGTATAAATGTTGTTTTGAACTAAGGTTTATAAAAGTGTTTTATAAAAGCATTATTGAGTTGTTTTAAAAGAGCATTCCTCACTAAGCTATTTGCTTACGCTCTCTCTTTTCTTGAATCAATAATGCAGAGCATTGAAGTGCTTATAAGGGCAGCAAGAGGTCAAGAATCCAAGTGAAGAACTAAGCTCATGTATGGTGAAAGTTTCTTAACACTATTAGCTTTTGGCATTTGGCAATAGGGAACCTATGTTGTTGTTTTGGGAGATGTTTTGGACTCCCTAAGTTGGTTTTATGTGGTGGTTGATGATGGAACATGTAATTGGCCTTTGTGAAGTTGGTTTGGTATTATGATGCTTGAATGGATTTCTAAATAGGATGCATGCCTATAGAATTGGGGATTTGCTTAATTGATGCCAAGTTTGAGTATGGTTGATGCAATTATGTTCCTTATGCGTGTAATGTCTTGCTGGTACGTTTTGGTTGCCTTTGGAGCATGTTTGATGAGTCAATTATGTGTTAAACCAGCAAATTTCTGCAAATCTGGGCAGGCCGTATCGGAACGGGTGCTACCGTTTCGGAACGGGGGCCTGAAATGGCCTAGGCGTTTCGAAACGGGAGGAACCGTTTCGAAACGAAAATGCTACTGTCAAGCCCTGTATCGAAATGTGTTTCGGAACGGTCCCGCGTTTCGGAACGGATCATCCCTGTTCCGAAACACTTGACCGTTGGGCACTGAAATTGTTGGTTAAATGTTTTGAAAACCCTGCGTTTTGGTCCTGAATTTTGTATATGCAATTGAATGAGTTTGAGATGTCCGTTTGAGTTGAAATTTGGCAGAGAAGCATGAAACATGACTAATTTCATAATGGTAACACAAAAATGGGTTAAGTCCTTATAATTTTCAAAATTTACAATTTGGTCCCTAAATACATGTTTTGTGCAATTGAGTCCCTAAATGTGTTCTGATTGCTGTGATCTTTGAACATGCTGTTGTTATGAACATATCTAGGGTTAATGTGCATTTAGATAAGATTAAAAAGAAAAAAAGGGTCGTTAATCAAGGTTGACTTTCGGGTTGACTTTGGTTTTCCCCGTGTAAACTTCTTAATTCGGTTCAACCGTCTGTGCCGGGTTAAGGGGGTTACATTTGGTGGTATCAGAGCTGAGTTCTCGAGTAATTGGGAACTGATGAATCGGTGTTAAATGCTTGAATGCTTTGTATGCTTGTTGAGTGAAAGCATGATGTGTGAATTGTAAGCATGATACAATTGTGGTGTATGCTGTGGTGAAGCATGATAGAGGGACCCATTGCCAAATCAAAGCTAATGTAATGATGTTGTTTTTAATTGGAAATGAGCTTGAGTACTTGGATTGCTTACCTTGCTGGGCCTGACTTTGTTTATTTACATTGTGATTGCATTGTTAGTGAATGGCACCTCGTAGAGAATTGAGGGTTAATACGCGAGCTATGGCTCAGAATGAAAATGAAGAGAACACTGAAAATGTGGTGGATTTACCTCCTCCGCCTGGTGGTGGTGGTGTTGGGGGTGAAGGAGCTGCTGCTGGTGCTGGTGCTGGGGGCGCTGGACCTGAAGCTGGTCAGGGGCAAGCTGTTCCTGACATGACAATGCTGGTACAAGCCATTGCTGGAGCTTTTCGAGCAGCGGTATCTGGAGCTCAAGGAGCTGGGCATCAGGGAGATGCTAGTGCTAGACTACCTTTGGAACGTTTACGCAGTCTGGGAGGGACTGAGTTCAGGGGTTTGTCTGCTGAAGGTTCGGAGTCTTGGTTGGAAAGTACCAAGAGAATCTTGGGGCAAATGAGTTGCACTGATGTGCAGAAGCTGGGTTGTGTGGTATCGTTATTGCAGGACGATGCTTACACTTGGTGGACAACCACTATCTCTGAGGTGGCGGATGCTGATGTGACTTGGACGTTCTTCCAGAGCGCATTCAAGAGAAGGTACCTGGGTGTGAGGTACTTGGATGAAATGAAAATAGAATTCATGTCTCTTACCCAAGGGAACATGTCTGTAGCTGAGTACGAAGTTCAGTTTGTCCGACTCAGTCAGTATGCACCTGAGCTTGTTCCGGATGAGCGGGAGAGGTGTGAAAGGTTCCGTTATGGTTTGGTGACGGAGGTAAAGACGTATATGTTGGCTGCTGAGTATAATAATTTTGATGTGCTGGTTGGGAGAGCAAAGGACATTGAGATGAATTTGGGTTTATCTTCTAGAAGTGCTGTTTCTAGTGCTGGTAAGCGAGTTGCTGAGTATAGTTCCGGTGGTGGACGGAACAAGAGGGGACGTGATCAGAAGTATCAGTCTTCGGCTAAGCGGGGTGGTGGTGCGCCTGCTCAGGGAGGCAAGGCAAGAGCTGATCCGAACACATGTTGGACATGTGGTTCGCGTGGCCATATGAAGCGTGATTGTTCTCGAGCTGTGAGGGAGGTGCAAGCTCCTGTTGTGGCGGCTGGTAATTCGTGCTGGAACTGTGGATCTACGGATCACATGAGGAGAGAGTGTCCTCTGTTGGCCGGTGGTGGCCAGGGACGTGCTCCTGGAGTTGTTGCACCACAGAGAGGTCGTGGGCGCGGCCGTGGTAACTTCCAGCGGAGAGAAGAGGGTGGACGGAATGTGGCTCATGTTGTAGCTGTTCAGCCTGAGGGTGGCGGCCAGGCTAGAGTGTATGCTCAGAGGGAGGGGAGGAATGACACGGATGTGATCGCAGGTACTTTTACTTTGCAATCCTTGTCATTACTTTCCTTGATTGATTCTGGATCTACACACTCATACATTTTGCGTGAGCATGCTGAATTGCTTGGTTTGCCTGTTAAGTCTCTAGATGTTGGTATACGTGTCACTAGTTCTTTTGGTGAGACTGTTGTGACTCGAAAGCTCTATAGAAGATGTCCCTTGGTTGTGCAAGATCATGTTTTTCCTGTTGATCTTATGGATTTGCCTTTCTATGGTTTTGATGTAATCCTTGGCATGGATTGGCTTGTTGAGCATCGTGCTATAGTGGATTGTGAGAATAAGCGAGTTTCGTTGAAGCTTGCGGATGATTATGAGGTAGTTGTGGTTGGTGAGAATGTGAAGTTTCTTGCCAATGTGGTGTCTACATTGGAGGCGAGCCGGATGCTGAGGCAAGGTTGTGAAGCTTACCTAGCTTTTGTGATGAATCCTAGTTCTAAGGAGTTGCGTGTGCAAGATATCAGGACTGTGCGAGAGTTCCTTGGTGTGTTCCCTGAGGAGTTGCCTGGATTGCCTCCTAATCGTGAAGTCGAGTTTGGGATTGAGTTGTATGAAAACACAACTCCAGTGTCCATTACTCCTTATCGAATGGCACCTAAGGAGTTGAAGGAGCTGAAGACGCAATTGCAAGAGTTGCTTGATCGTGGTTTCATTCGGCCGAGTGTGTCACCTTGGGGTGCACCGGTCTTGTTTGTGAAGAAGAAGGATGGCACTATGAGGATATGCATTGATTACCGTCAGCTTAACAAGTTGACTATCAAGAATCGGTATCCATTGCCGAGAATTGATTATCTTTTTGATCAATTTCGGGGAGCAGCTGTGTTCTCTAAGATTGACTTAAGGTCAGGGTATTACCAGTTGAAGGTGAAGGATGTGGATGTACCAAAGACAGCTTTCAGGACAAGGTATGGGCATTATGAGTTCCTTGTGATGCCGTTTGGTTTGACAAATGCTCCTGCAGCTTTCATGGACATGATGAATCGTGTATTTCATGAATACCTGGATAAGTTTGTTGTGGTGTTCATTGATGATATCCTCGTGTACTCGCGTACTGAGGAGGAGTATGAAGAGCATTTGAGAATTGTGTTGCAAGCTTTGTTGGAGAATCAGCTTTATGCTAAGCTGAGCAAGTGTGAGTTCTGGCTTAGAGAGGTGGTGTTTCTCGGTCATGTGGTTTCTGCTGAAGGGATTCGTGTTGATCCTCAAAAGATTGAGGCGGTGATGAATTGGAAGGTTCCTAAGTCTGTTCATGAAGTTCGTAGTTTCCTTGGTTTGGCGGGATACTACCGGAGGTTTGTGGATGGGTTTTCAAAGATTGCTGCACCTTTGACAAAGTTGTTGCAGAAGGATGTTAAGTATGAGTGGACGGAAGCGAGACATCAAGCTTTTGAGAAGCTTAAGGCAGCTTTGACGCAAGCTCCTATCTTGGTTCAATCTGAATCAGGGAAAGAGTTTGTGGTGTATAGTGATGCGTCCTATGTTGGTTTGGGATGTGTGTTGATGCAAGAGGGTAAAGTGGTGGCTTATGCTTCACGACAGTTGAAGGTGCATGAGCGCAATTATCCTACGCATGACATCGAGTTGGCTGCAGTGGTTTTTGCTTTGAAGATCTGGAGACATTACCTGTATGGTGAGAAGTGTACTATCTACACGGATCACAAGAGTTTGAAGTATCTGATGTCTCAGAAAGAGTTGAATCTTAGACAGCGACGTTGGGTGGAGTTGCTCAAGGATTATGATTTGACGATTGAGTATCACCCGGGTAAAGCTAATGTTGTAGCGGATGCCTTGAGTAGGAAAGTAGCTGTTGAGTTGAGGGCTATGTTTGCTAGTTTGAGTATTTCGCGTGATGGTGGTCTTGTGGCTGAGTTGCAAGTGAAACCATCTTTGGTTCAGTTGATTAAGGAAAAGCAGTTGTTGGATGATTCCTTGGTACCTCATGTTCAGGATATTGCGGAGGATAGGCCTTCGGATTTCTGTTTTAATGATGATGGAGTGTTGTGTTTTGGGAGTCGGATAGTAGTGCCCAATGATGCTGAGTTGAGGCGTGCTATTCTGACTGAAGGTCATAGTAGTCCTTTTGCTATGCACCCTGGTAGTACTAAGATGTATCGTGATCTTCGTGATGAGTACTATTGGGTGGGTTTAAAGAAGGATGTTGCTGAGTTTGTGAGCAAGTGCATGGTGTGTCAGCGAGTTAAGGCTGAGCATCAGTTTCCTTCTGGTTTTTGCAACCGTTGAAAATTCCTGAATGGAAGTGGGAAAGGATTACCATGGATTTTGTATTTGGTTTGCCTTTGTCGCCATCGAAGAAGAATTCGGTGTGGGTGATTGTGGATCGCCTGACGAAGTGTGCGCATTTCTTGCCTGTGCATACTACGTATACCTTGGATAAGCTTGCGGAACTGTACATTGCTGAGATTGTGCGGCTGCATGGTATGCCTAAGTCAATTGTGTCGGATAGGGATCCGAGGTTTACATCGCGTTTCTGGCAGTGTTTGCATCAGGCTTTGGGTACGCGGTTGAATTTCAGTACATCTTATCATCCTCAGTCGGATGGTCAGTCCGAGCGTGTTATCCAGGTTTTGGAGGATATGTTGAGGTGCTGCGTGATTGAGTTTCAGGGCTCTTGGGAGAAACATTTGCCTTTGGTGGAGTTTGCCTATAATAATAGTTATCAGGCAAGTATTCAAATGGCACCTTATGAGGCTTTGTACGGGAGGAAGTGTAGGACTCCTCTTTGTTGGGCTGAAACGGGTCAGAAGTTGGTTTCGATGCCAGCTTTGTTGAAAGGAACCACCGAGAAGGTGAAGCTCATTTGTGAGCGCTTGAAGGCAGCTTCTGATCGGCAAAAGTCTTACGCGGATCTGAAGCGTAAGGAGATTGAGTATGCGGTGGGTGACCGTGTGTTTTTGAAAGTTTCGCCTTGGAAAAAGGTGATGAGGTTTGGCCGGAAGGGTAAGTTGAGCCCTAGGTACATTGGACCATACGAGGTGATTGAGTGTGTGGGTCCTGTTGCGTACAAGTTGAGGTTACCGCAAGAGTTGGAGAAGATTCATGATGTGTTCCATGTTTCTATGCTTCGGAAGTATAGATCGGATCCTTCACATGTGATGCCTGTGGAAGAAGTGGAATTGAATCCGGATTTGACCTATGATGAGGAACCGGTGAAGATTCTGGATTCGGATAGTAAGGTTCTTCGAGGCAAGACCATTGAGTTGGTAAAGGTGTTGTGGAAGCATCGTGGTGTTGAAGAAGCCACGTGGGAACGGAAGGATGACATGCTGAAGCAGTTTCCGTACCTCTTTCTTTCAGGTAAATTTCGAGGACGAAATTTCTTAAGGGGGGAGAGTTGTAACACCCCAATTTTGGGCTTAGAAGTTTTGGGTTTGGACCGGACCGGTCGGGTTGCGGTTCGAATATAAAAGGGTGAGTTTAGGAAAGCCTAGTTCGGGTTGCATTAAAAATATGGAAAAATGTCTTAAAATCCTCTTTTATTATATATAAGAGAAATGTGAAATCAATTTTACAAAATGAGGTTTGGAAGTGTGATATTTTGGTTTAGTGACTAAAATTTAATTTTCGAAAACTTGGTGACTGTTTTAAAAAGGATTGAAACTTTAAATCTTTAAGGAGCTATTTACCCAAAAAGAGTTTCTCCAGATTTTTCTGAACATTTATCAATTAATTAATGGTTTTAAAATAAAGGTAAAAGGGAGGGAAAGATATTTTGGCATTTTAACTAACTTTTCCCAAATTTTCCATTTTCTTTTCTCTCAACTTTTCTCTCCACCCAAACACATTTCTCCAGCAAAATTTCCTCTGATTTTGACCTCCAAAGATTAGATTTCAACCTTCAATTGAACTCTAATCATTTCAACATCAAAACCTTGGCATTTGCTTATTGGATTTTCAAGAATTTTGGTTCCAAAAAGGGAGAAACTCAAGTTTAGAGGTATGAACGTCCTTCTCCTCTAAATTCTCAGTTCTTTACTGAAATTCCCAAGTTCTCAATCCTTGATTTGTGTTTTATTAAAGGTTTTACAATTGTGTTCTTAATCTTGGCTTTAAAATGCAAGATTTGCTTAAGTTTTGATGAAATTCGTATGATCTGATTGGGCATTGTTTTGAGATGAGTTTTTGATGTAAAATGGATGTATAATTGATGAGAAATTGAGGTTTAAACAATGCAATCCCGAATAGGTTGATTTTCCTAAGTTTTGCTTGAGTTTTTGGTTGTTTTTGGAGTGATCTTGATGATCTGTTATAGCTGGAGGTATAAGGACGTGTTTAGATCCATTTTGGATGTTAGTTGATGTTTAAGAATGTTTGGAATTGATGGATCTTGGCTGGGAAGTGTTGTGGAGTTGTTTGGATGTGTTTTCGGTTGTGTTTGGTAGCCGAAAATGGAGTGTGGATGAGAGCAGCGAGTTTAGGTGCTTTCATTGAAGATATTAATGCATGATGATGCATTAATCCTCTGCTTTGATGTGTTTAAAACAGGGGAGACATCTTCGGATCTTTGTGGTGGTGATCCGGAAGCTTGATCGGTGTTTCAGCAAGTTGCGAAATGGAATCGGTGAGTGGATTTTGGTTTTCAGCTTTGAGACCAATGTTTTGAAGGTTTGGGAGCTTAGTTTAAGTCTAAGCAACTTAGCTAAGCTCAAGAGTAAGTTTTCGGAAGAACTCACTTTATGTTGAACCATGGAATGGTTGTATGCAATGTGATTTGTTTGCATGTTTAAAATTCTGTTTTGAAAGCATATTTTAGCATGCTTATTTGCTGATTTTATAAGCCATGTGTTGAAGGATGCTCAAGGTAAGAGATCCTTGTTTTGAACTTTGCTAAATGTGGTTTTGATGCTTAATGATGCATGATGATTATGGCTTTGTTAAATGCTTTAAAACAGTGGATTATTGTTGTTAAATGATGCATATTGGCAAGTGATGTCTTGAGAATGGTTAAGAACACTATGGTGGTTAAAAGTCCATAGGTGGTTCTTGTGTTAAGAACAACATGGTGGTTAAAAGTCCATGGTTGGTTCTTGTGCTAAGGTCACAAAGGTGGTTAAAAGTCCTTGTGTGGACCTTGTGTATTTTAAGAATATCATGGTGGTTAAAAGTCCATGGGAGACTCTTGTGTTAAGGTCACAAAGGTGGTTAAAAGTCCTTGTGTGGACCTTGTGTATTTTAAGAATACCATGGTGGTTAAAAGTCCATGGGTGATTCTTGTGTTAAGGTCACAAAGATGGTTAAAAGTCCTTGTGTGAACCTTGTGTATTGTAAGAACACCATGGTGGTTAAAAGTCCATGGGAGATTCTTGTGCTAAGGACACAATGGTGGTTAAAAGTCCATGTGTGGTCCTTGTGAATTGTAAGATCACAATGGTGGTTAAAAGTCCATGTGTGGATCTTATGTTGATCGTACTTTGAAATGAAAAGATTATGATTTTCACTTGTGGCCAATATGACATGTTAATAATTTGAAGCATGAAATACTTGTTTTAAATGCTTATGTGCATGTATAAATGTTGTTTTGAACTAAGGTTTATAAAAGTGTTTTATAAAAGCATTATTGAGTTGTTTTAAAAGAGCATTCCTCACTAAGCTATTTGCTTACGCTCTCTCTTTTCTTGAATCAATAATGCAGAGCATTGAAGTGCTTATAAGGGCAGCATGAGGTCAAGAATCTAAGTGAAGAACTAAGCTCATGTATGGTGAAAGTTTCTTAACACTTTTAGCTTTTGGCATTTGGCAATGCGGAACCTATGTTGTTGTTTTGGGAGATGTTTTGGACTCCCTAAGTTGGTTTTATGTGGTGGTTGATGATGGAACATGTAATTGGCCTTTGTGAAGTTGGTTTGGTATTATGATGCTTGAATGGATTTCTAAATAGGATGCATGCCTATAGAATTGGGGATTTGCTTAATTGATGCCAAGTTTGAGTATGGTTGATGCAATTATGTTCCTTATGCGTGTAATGTCTTGCTGGTACGTTTTGGTTGCCTTTGGAGCATGTTTGATGAGTCAATTGTGTGTTAAACCAGCAAATTTCTGCAAATCTGGGCAGGCCGTATCGGAACGGGGGCCTGAAATGGCCTAGGCGTTTCGAAACGGGAGGAACCGTTCCGAAACGAAAATGCTACTGCCGAGCCCTGTATCGAAACGTGTTTCGGAACGGTCCCGCGTTTCGGAACGGATCATCCCTGTTCCGAAACACTTGACCGTTGGGCACTGAAATTGTTGGTTAAATGTTTTGAAAACCCTGCGTTTTGGTCCTAAATTTTGTATATGCAATTGAATGAGTTTGAGATGTCCGTTTGAGTTGAAATTTGGCAGAGAAGCATGAAACATGACTAATTTCATAATGGTAACACAAAAATGGGTTAAGTCCTTATAATTTTCAAAATTTACAATTTGGTCCCTAAATACATGTTTTGTGCAATTGAGTCCCTAAATGTGTTCTGATTGCTGTGATCTTTGAACATGCTGTTGTTATGAACATATCTAGGGTTAATGTGCATTTAGATAAGATTAAAAAGAAAAAAAAGGGTCGTTAATCAAGGTTGACTTTCGGGTTGACTTTGGTTTTCCCCGTGTAAACTTCTTAATTCGGTTCAACCGTCTGGGCCGGGTTAAGGGGGTTACACTATGAACCGTTAGATCGAGATTCAATCTAACAGTTGAGACCTTGTGCGGCGCGAGACGAGGGGGGAACCCTTAGGGTTTCTGGTCTGGGGAGATCTGGACCGTGTGATGCTCTGAGATCCAATGGCTCCAGATGGTGCGGCGCGAAGCTGAAGGAGAGCTTCGCTAGAGTTTCTTCGGTCCGAGGCAATCTGAGTCGTTGATCACACCTTCAATCTGACGGCTAGGGTTTGGCTGCGCGAAGACAAAAGATGGCATTTAGGGTTTTCTTAAATATTTGGGCTTATAGGTTGTTTGGGCTTATTGGTTCAACTTGTATTATATTTTGATTTGTAAGGGACTGACTTAAATAAATTGGGCTCCTTATTAGTTTTTTTATATTGAGTTTATTTATTTTATTTGATGTGTAAATAACAACAACAACAATAATAATAATAATAAATTATTAATGATAATAATGATGACAAGTCACATAATAATAATAATGATAATGGTATCCCAATAATGATAACAAATAATAATAATAATAATAATAATAATAATAATAATAATAATGACAACAAAAAAAAAACAAAAGCCAACAATAATCACATGGTAGTAACATATCATATTAATAAAAACAATAATGCTGCATAATAACAGGAACTAATAGTAATAATGAAACTTACATAATTATATAAGTAGTATTTTTCTTGTAACACCCGAGTTTGGGGTCAGGTGAAATTAAAATATTAAAATATTATTTTGGGTCTCGTGTTTTCAAAACAAATAAAATTTATGTTGGGTTTGTTTTGATTTAAAACCCAAATTCCATGGATTTTAAAAATTTGAAGATAGCCATTTCTCATTAATGGCAATTTTGTAAATACTTGGACTTGTAAAATAAAAACCCTTTTATTTCAAAATACCCAAAACTTTCATCATCTTCATCCTCCCAAAAACAAACCAACGTGAAAACCCATCCCACCATTGAAGTTACTATTACATCTCCTCCCTACATCATCCTTGGTGATTTTTAAAAGGTAATAACACTTTTGAGTTGTCCTCACCTTCCTCTTTCTCCCCATGTATTTAGTTTTCCATGAAACCAATTGTTTTGTGTTTTGAGTTTTTGAGCTTTTAAGTTAAAAATCCAAACTTTGTTTTCCAATGTTGAAGCTTTTGATTTCTTGTCATTATTTATGTTATTAGCAACCCAAATGGTCTAACATATGTGATTTTTACTTGGTTTTAAGTTGATTTCCGGATTTGGATTTTGTTGGGGGGTTTTAGAAGGGTTTAAGGTTGGTTTTGGGGCTATTTTGGGTGAGAACTTGTTGGCTGATGGTTGGTTGACAGTTAGGGGTTGTTTTGGAAGCTTTTAGGTGTGATAAAAGTGTTGGAATCGTTGGGTTTTAGTTGTGCTATTGGGCTGCTCGAAATTGAGAGTTTTGTGGGTGTTATTGAATTGATTTGATGCTTAATTGGTGTTATAAGTTACAGAAGTGGTTTGTGGTTGTTTTGGTGATTAATAGAGTGTGTTTGATTGTTTAGAGACAATGAACTTTGTTAGTGAAGCCTCGGGAACGAATCTGGATAGCTTGGTGGATTGATCGGGTAGAGTTGTTGAGCTTGAAATAGTCGGTGAGTGGTTAATGATTTCAACTTGGTTTAAATTCGTTTTCAAACGTTGGTTCAAGCATGTGGACCTAGGTTGGTCTTGGTAAACCCACCTAGTGTTGGGATTAGATTAGTAGTCTAATCTCAAGCTTAGTTTAGGAGACCTTTGGTTGAACTTTTAAATGTTGATATGCCTCTTGATTCATTATTAATTGTGATAAATGTTGTAGTGTACATTGTGATATACATGTGTGTTGAGGCATGATGTGTGATACATTGCGATATGCATGTGGTTGTGGAATGTGGTTGTGCATGATGGTAAATCATGGTGAGTACGTGCTAAGCACGGAATTTGGTAAAAAGGTTTTGAGGTTGATTAATGAAATGAGTAGTATTGGCACTAGTTGTTGAGTGTGTAAAAGTTCTATTATTTACCCCCTATTTAACCCATATTTCTGCTGCATTCAAGCATAATTCATTGCATTTAGGCTAGATTATAGTTAGACATCACAAATATATTAAAAGGCACAGTTTCTACTGAAATTGGTTATTTTTGCAGGTTGCTGCTGTAGCAGATGGAGAAGCAGGTGCTGGGCAGTGATGCAGCAGAGCTGGAACTGGATGAGCAGTCGAGGAGGACGATGCTGCCATGGTCGCCGCCGTGGCAGCAAAGGACGACAGCAGTTTTGAGGAGAAGAAGCAAAGTGGGCCACGACAGAAAGAGAAAATTAAGCCCGTCTGTCGTGGAATACCCTTATATTTTTCCAAGCCCTAGATCAGAATGAAGGCCAAGCCCAAAGTTCAAGGAAGAAAACTCCAAGCAAGAAGGAATGACGAATTAAAGATATATTCTCTGAAGATTTAGTCTTTATTAGAGTTGTACTTTAATTTAAACTTTTATTCTTGCTATATTAGAAAACTTGAACCCAAAGCCTATATAAAGGCATGTAATTCGACCTAGGAGGGGACATCACCTATCTCTAGCCTTCTTCCCAAAACCCTAGCCGTTTTCCCCTTCTCAACATGTTCTAAATTCCCCTTAGGGCCACGGGTTGATTTGTAAAGTAGTTTCAAGGGTTGCTTTTGTTTTAGGAATTTTCTGTTCAATAAAATAAACTTCAAGTTCTCTTATTCTGGTTATTAATATCTTGCAAGAGTATCGGGAGAGCGTTGCAAGGTTATCTATTTACTTAATATTGGGAGAGTTAAGTATACGAAAGGAATAAGTGCGAGTTATCTAGTTTATAGTTCAACTATCTCGGACCTAGGGATAGGACGAGGTTAAGTGGCTAAAGAAGAATTCAACAACATCGGTGTTCATCCTTCGATTCACGCCGGGAGGTATCATCAAAGACGTGTTCATCGACAGATTTGGACCTAGGGATAGGCCAAGGCATGGCAGGGATTCTTGCTAAGCTTGAAGTACAGAGTTGTGTGATCGCTACCGCGACAAACAACAGACTGCCGCCGCAACGGGTGCTGCCGCGATGGGGACATCGACAGAGCAGATTTTCCTAAACTTAGCAATACCTACACTACTGAGAAATTCAATACCAGCCCATTCTCTCTATCTTGATTATTTTAATCTTATTTTCCAGTATTCTTCTTATTCTCGTGACAAACAACTTAAATCATTCTCTTTACTTTCGTGCAGTAATTCAAGGTGAAGCTATTAGCCCAGTCTCTGTGGAGACGATATCCGATACTTCCGTATCACTTTACTACTTGCGTCGTGTACACTTGCACTACATTGCGATAGACACTTTTACACGCAACAAGTTTTTGGCGCCGTTGCCGGGGACTGGCAACATAACTTTACCCTACTTTTTACTGCATTTGTTTTATCTTTCTATTTTACTTGGATTGTCCAACCTATACCTTTCACAAGGTCTTTTGTTTGTGTATGCGCAGGTCTCAACGGGGGAAGGAACCTGAGTACCAGTTAGATCCTGAACCCGAACGAACGTTCAATCTCAAGAAGAGAGTCTGTTACCTCGTTGAAAGGAACGAATATCTAGAGGAACAACTTGAAGCAATGGTGAACAAAAGACGTGACGAAAGAA
This sequence comes from Hibiscus tridactylites, assembly GCA_958450335.1. Taxonomy (NCBI): domain Eukaryota; kingdom Viridiplantae; phylum Streptophyta; class Magnoliopsida; order Malvales; family Malvaceae; genus Hibiscus; species Hibiscus tridactylites. The sequence goes on from OY288280.1 coordinate 71,383,339, forward strand.
GGGACAACCCAGGGAATCTCCAGGATAACAACAATCCTGTCGGAGATGGAGGGATCGATCAACATGTCGTCGACCCTCCTGTCGCTGCCGCACGCCGGTCATGCCGAGACTACATGCTCAATGATCATGTAGAACTAGAAACCACCCTGTCGGATGTAGATGTTGACAACTTTGAGCAAAAACATGTTATCTTCAGCATGATCAACAACGCCGATCAATTTAGTGGTGCTGCTATAGAGGATGCTAGGGAGCATCTGAAAACGTTCCAGGAAATCTGTTGTTCGTTTAGACTACCAAGAGTTAATCCGGAGATACTGAGGCTTCGGTTATTTCCTCATTCATTGAGGGACATGGCAAAAACTTGGTGGAATAAACTTACGCCGGGTTCAATTAGAACTTGGGCATATTTAACTTGTGGATTCTTATCTCGTTTTAATCCTTCACACTTATCTGAGCGATTACGTAATGAAATTGCTACTTTTCAATAGGAAGATGACGAGCCAATGCACGAGGCCTGGGACAGATTTACCACTCTTCTATGGAACTACCCGATGCATGGATTTCCCCTTTGGAACCAGGTAACAAAGTTTTATAATGCTGCCAATTTACAAACTCGAATTAGAATTGATTCAGCAGCAAACAGATTACTGCTGGACAAAGACCCAGATGAGGCAAAGGCAGTATTGAAAAATCTGGCGAAGAATGGGGAGCAGTTTCTGACAGCAAGAAGAGGGGGTCAACGGGTCCTAGCTGTAAAGGATTATGAGGCCGACAACACAATGAAATCACATGTGGCATATCTCACTAAGGCAATCAAAAAGCTCTTGAACAAAGATTCACAGCTTGTATACACTGCTGAAGAGGTATGCGAAATTTGTAAAGGAAATCACAGTTCGAAGGAATGTCCAATACAATTAGAAGAGGGAAAGTATGTTGGAAACTACAATAAGCAGAATTATAACTCCAACAACTACAATCCCAACTGGAGAAAGGATCCCAAGTTCTCTTGGAGCAATCCTAATAATGCTCTGAATCCTCGAGCACAGAACAATCAGAACCAGGGAGGACCTAGATTGTTGACTCAGCAGCAACCGCAGCAGCAGCAGCAACAGCCACCAGCTGCCACAAATAGTATACTGGAACAGACTCTGGCTACGTTTATGTCTCAAACAGGAACCTACATTGAGAACATGAAACACTTTGTCAAGAAGACGGAGACATTCATGGATAAAACAGAGATGCGGATGACAAATCATGAAGCTACTCTGAAATCGTTGGAGACACAGATGGGTCAGGTTTCCCAGCATATCAAACCAAGGCAGAATGCTGGATTTCCTAGCGATACTGAAAACGCTAGACAGCCCACACATGAGCAGTGTAAAGCCATCACTACTAGGAGTGGGAAGAAACTACTAGGGCCAGAAAAGGAAGTTGAATCAGTTAAACCAGCCTTGGAGTCACCTGTCGCAGAAGCTGCCTTGACAGGTAACAAACAGCCTGCTGCTGAAGAGCCTGTCACGACAGTAGAAGGGATAGAGGAGAAAGATGATGAACCCAAACCTCCTCAAATCCGTATGCAGTGGGAAGGACGTATTGCTGATTATCGTCCCCCACCTCCTTTTCCTTAACGGTTACAGAAATTGAAACAAGAATCACAGCTTAAAAAGATTTATGATATTTTTAAGCAGGTTCATATCAACATTCCGTTGTTAGATGCCGTTAGGGAAATGCCCGGTTATGCCAAATTTCTCAAGGATGCCATGTCAAAGAAATCCAGACTTGGGGAATTTGAAACAGTTAAGATGACAGAAGGATGCATGAGTATTCTGCACAAGCATCCACCCCAGAAGAAGAAGGATCCTGGGAGCTTCATCATACCATGTCTAATCGGAGACAAATATGTGGGTAAGGCACTTTGTGATCTTGGTGCTAGTATAAATTTAATGCCCAAATCTGTTTTTCAGAAATTAGGTATTGGAAAAGCTCGGCCCACAACAGTAATTCTGCAGCTGGCAGACCGCTCTTACGTTCATCCAGAAGGAAAAATTGAAGATATTCTATTAAGGGTGGATAAGTTTATTTTTCCTGCTGACTTTCTTATCTTAGATTGTGAAGCAGATGAAAACGCACCAATCATCCTGGGGCGACTCTTCTTAGCCACGGGAAGATCACTGATTGTTGTGGAAAAAGGAGAACTCACCATGAGAGTGAACGATCAAGAAATAAAGTTGAATGTTCTCCAAGCAATGAAGCATGCTGATGTAGAAGAAAAATGCAAGGTTATCACTGAAGTTACCCTTGACCAACCCTGCATTAGGTTGGGCTACCACGACATCAAAATTGGTCACTGCCTCGGCAGCCACTTAGAAGACTGTCATGACAGCACCGACGACAGCAACTCCTCAGAATATGATACATATGATACTGAAGATCCAGAGGAGGTAAATTGGATAGGCAATCGTCCGGGTAAGTTATTCGAGCCTTTAAATTATACCTCGAATAACCATGTAATTCAAAAGCCATCAACTGTTGAGCCCCTGTTCTAGATCTTAAGCCCCTGCCAAGGCAGCTAAAATATGTTTTCCTTGGTTTAAATGATACGTTGCCCGTAATCATCTCTTCCAAGTTGATGCAGGAACAGGAACATCAGTTAATAGTGATGCTGCAACAGCACAAAAAGGCTATTGGATGGACGATAGTTGATATTCAAGGAATTAGTCTGGCATTATGTATGCATAAAATTCTTCTAGAGGATGATCATAAGCCGACTATTGATGCACAAAGGCGTCTGAACCATGCTATGAAAGAGGTGGTGCGAAAAGAGATAATCAAATGGCTAGATGCTAGAATAATCTACGCCATCTCGAACAGCAAAAGGGTAAGCCCGGTGCAATACGTTCCCAAGAAAGGAGGAATGATCGTGGTAACCAATGAAGACAATGAGCTAATCCCAGCTAGGACTGTGACCGGTTGGAGGGTGTGTATGGACTACCGGAAGCTTAACAAAGCTACCCGGAAGGACCACTTTCCTTTACCCTTTATTGATCAAATGCTTGATAGATTAGCGGGTAAACCTTACTATTGTTTTCTTGATGGTTACTCAGGTTAAAATCAAATAGCCATCGCACCAGAAGATCAAGAAAAGACGACATTCACATGCCCTTACAGAACTTACACTTTTAGGAGAATTCCTTTTGGACTTTGCAATGCACCAACCACCTTTCAAAGGTGCATGATGGCAATATTCTCCGATATGGTGGAGGATTTCCTAGAGATCTTTATGGATGATTTTTCAGTCTTTGGAGACAACTTTGAAAGCTGCCTAGGCAACCTACAAAAGGTGCTCGAGAGATGTGAAAAAGCAAACTTGGTTTTGAACTGGGAAAAGTGTCACTTCATGGTGGATGAAGGGATAGTCCTTGGCCATAAGATTAGCTGTCGTGGCATAGAAGTCGACAGAGCTAAGATAGAAGTGATCGAAAAGCTGCCGCCACCCACCACAGTCAAGGGAATCAGAAGTTTCTTAGGACATGCTGGTTTTTATCAGAGGTTCATTGCGAACTTTTCAAAAATCACCAAGCCCCTATGCCATCTTCTGGAGCAGAACCGACCCTTCGACTTTAACGATGAATGTACTGAAGCATTCAAGGTTCTGAAAGAAAAGCTGGTAACAGCCCCAATAGTACAGCCACCAGATTGGACACTGCCGTTTGAGATCATGTGTGATGCTAGTGACTATGCTGTCGGGGCAGCACTTGGGCAGCAGAGAGACAAACTCTTTCATGTCATATACTATGCCAGCAAAACATTGAACGACGCCCAAGTGAACTACACCACCACAGAGAAGGAATTATTAGCTGTGGTATTCTCCATTGACAAGTTTCGTTCTTATATAATTGGAACGAAGGTCATAGTGCACAGAGACCACTCTGCATTGAAATATCTGTTCACGAAAAAGGATGCAAAGCCTCGACTGATACGTTGGATCCTGCTATTGCAAGAATTTGACCTTGAAATCAAGGACAAAAAGGGGACAGAGAATCAAGTGGCAGATCACTTGTCAAGGTTGGAGAAGGGAAAGAGTTTACCGACAGATGAGACAAACATACTAGAAACCTTCCCTGATGAGCAGCTATTTGCTGCCACAGTCACTGCCGCGACAGCCATGGCGGCAGGTAAGTCCTTTGAACTCCCCTGGTATGTTGATTTCATTAATTTTTTAGTTAGCAGAATAATTCCTCCTGACCTTAATTATCAAGCCAGGAAGAGGTTCCAAAATGATGTTAAGCATTATTATTGGGACGAACCTCTTCTTTTCAAAATCTGTGAAGATCAGGTTATAAGGAGATGCGTACCACAGGATGAACAGGAAGATATATTTCGTCATTGTCATGATTCATAGTATGGAGGACACTTAGGAGGCAACAAAACTGCTGCCAAGGTTTTGCAGTCCAGATTCTATTGGTCGTCACTGTATAAAGATGCTCAAATCTCCTACAAGAGCTGTGACAAGTGTCAACGGACGGGAAACATCTCAAGGAGACATGAGATGCCGCTGCAAAACATTCTTGAAGTCGAGATCTTCGACGTTTGAGGGATAGATTTTATGGGACCTTTCCCGTCATCATGTGGGAATTTATATATCCTCCTGGCAGTAGATTATGTGTCTAAGTGGGTTGAAGCAATCTCCACTCAAAAGAATGATGCCAAGATGGTTCAAAGGTTTTTACATAAAAACATTTTTTCTAGATTTGGCATCCCTAAGGCGATCATCAGTGACGAAGGGAGGCATTTTGACAATAGGGTTATAGCTGCTGCCTTGAAAAAAGTATGGTGTCAAGCATCGGATTGCAACAGCATACCACCCTCAGACCAATGGACAAGCTGAAATATCCAAAAGAGATGTCAAGAACATTCTTGAAAATATGGTTAAGCCAACTCGGAAAGACTAGTCTCTACACCTCAATGATGCATTATGGGCTTACAGGACAGCGTTCAAAACTCCATTGGGAATGTCTCCTTATCGGCTGATTTATGGAAAACGTGTCATTTATCTCTCGAGATAGAGCACAGAGCATACTGGGCAATCAAGGCAGTTAATATGGACTTGGAAAAGGCAAGGCAGAAAAGGCTACTTGATCTAAATGAAATTGAAGAAATTCGGACAATGGTCTATGACAACGCAAGAATCTACAAGGATAAAACCAAGAAGTAGCATGACAAGAAGTTGCTGCCACGACAGTTCTGCCCAGGACAGCTTGTGTTGCTTTTTAACTCTAGGTTGAAACTCTTCCCAGGGAAGCTGAAATCTAGATGGTACGGCCCATTCCAAGTAGTGCAGGTTTTTCCCCATGGTGCCATCACGATCAGTTCTTTAACGGACGGGCACCAGTTCAAAGTCAATGGACAGCGAGTGAAGCATTATCAAGGGACCGAAGCCCCAAGAATGCAGGAAGTGGTTACTTTAGGAGATGCCCCACCTGGCATCCCTAATTTAACCTAAATTTTATTTCTAATTATTTTTATTATTTATTATTTATATATTAGGAAATTAGATTTATTTTATTTTTAAGAAATAATGTTTTTATTTTTATTGTTTTTTAGGAAATAAAGGAGACAAGAAGAAAAGGAGAAGTGAATTCAGCCCAACATCCTTCCATCAGCCCAAAAACCCCAAATTTTGGAGCCTGTCGTTACAGCTGCCGCGACAGATGCGGAAAATACAGGCTGTCGACACGATGTCGCAACAGACACGCAAACGCGTAACAGACGCGCAGCAGACACGGAAACGCGTGACAGATGCGTCAGAAACCGCGTAACAGCTGGCACCGTTATTCGCGCCTGTCGTTACAGCTCCAACGGACAGCAAACTCTTCTCTATATAAACCCCATTTTGCTATTCATTTTTCACTCACTTCTACTCTTCTTACTTGCTTCCTCTCGTAATATTTACTTGCTTTCATTTTTCTTTTTACAACCCTTGCAACCATGTCTTCTAGAAACACCTGCAGGAGTGCTGCCTCAGGCTCCACCCTAACAGCATCAACCCCACGATCTTTCCAAATACGAGACATGTGGGAGGAAAGGGGATTCATCTACACTTCCAAGGAAGGGAATTTGGGCCTGCAGCCGTTCATTGCTAGAAAAATCAAGGCCCTACAGTGGCAGATCTTTGCAGAACAACCAGAGGAGATGAACGTATCTCTGGTCTGAGATTTCTATGCTGCCATCAACAGCAGAACCACGACAGTAGTCACCGTGAGAGGGAGAAAGGTGCCCTTCGAGCCAGAATACATCAACACTCTCTACGGATTTTACGTGGGCAGCAATAAGGATGGTCACCAGCAATTTCTGAACAGCTTAGATCCTGTTCCTTACGATGCTATCATGGCAGAGCTCACGGATGAAGGTACTCAGTGGAACACAAATCCGAAGAACCCGGGGACGGTGAAGAGAACTCAACTTCTCCTGGAAGCTAAACTATGGAACGCTTTCATCAAAAAGCGAATCATGCCATCCTCGCACAATACCACTGTTAATCAACCCAGGTTAGCCCTCATTCATTCTATTTTGCATGAAAGGCCTATTAATGTGGGCAGCTTCATCCGGGAAAGCATTTTGGAGTGTGCACACCGGCCGACAGGACCACTCTACCTCCCCTACCTCATCACAGCCCTTTGCCACGGCCATCATGTACCTGAAGCTGCCACCGATCTAAGAGTCCAAGGGAAGGGATGGACCGACAAAAATATACTCAGCTTGATGGAGCTGACTGCTGCCACCCCGCTGTCATCTTTCGACCCCGCTGCCATGGCAGCAGAGACGACATAACTGACAGAAACTGAACTTGCTACCACGGAAGCCAGGCAGCAAACAGCAGCAGCAGCCCCGACCGACTCCTCCTCCCAGATCCTTGCTGCCATACAGAAGATGGATGAACGACAGCTAGGTCTTATGAGCTTCATCAGAGATTTCACCACAGCTACGGTACAATTCATTCAAACTTCTTTAAATTTCCCTGATGTTGTATTTCCAGCCTTCCCATCCCATTATTTTGCTGCACCCACCCTTGCCCATACCCCTACACCTGCTGCCACACCCAAGACACCGTCTGCAGCATCCACGCCGACCCCTGCCACGACAGCTGCCGGCAGCAACCGCGCAGCTGATACCTCTGCCCGTGGAACTAAGAGAAGAATGCCCTCAGAAGAACTTGATGCATTCATCGCCGGTTTCTCCTCTTCCTCCATTTGGGAGGAAAGCGACAACGAACCCTCTGTTAAGAGGAATCTATCCAAAAAGTTCACACCGGTAAAATGGCAGAAGATAATGGCAGGCAAGAACAAAAAGGATAGCGGCAGCATCAGCCGCAGCAGCTCAGATATACAGGTAGTGGAGAAACCCCCTCACATATCTCCTACCAGAATTCAACCTCCAAGGGAGGCCAAATCGAAGAACACATCTGCCTCCCCCATCCGCCAGCCAGTTAAGAAGACCCCTGCCCGCCGACAGATCCGAGTCAGCAGCAGCAGTGACGACAGCGCATAAAATTTGAGTTTCTTAACTTATTTTGATGTTTGCCTTTATATATTTTGTGATGTACTTTTCTTTTCTTTTATTTTGTCATTTGCATTGAGGGCAATGCAACCCTTGAGTTTGGGGGTGGCATCCCTCCATTAATGGAGTTTTATTTAGTTTTAAAAATTGTGTCTTTTAATTAGTTTATTTTTGCTATAAAAAAATAAAAAATGAAATATTGAAAACTTTGGCTTAAGTCTTTAAACTGAACTTACCTGCCGTGACAGCTCTGTCGTGGCAGTTCCTTTAGGATAGTTTTAGGAGCAGTTTAGAGCCTTTCTATAGTTCTGAAACTTAAACACTATTTGTGACTGTTATACTGCCTAGAACTCTACTAGTTAACTAGAATACGAAGCTTAGCACTTGAATAGCCCCTAGAGGTGCCTAACACTGGCTCTAGGAAAGAAGTTTAGCAAAATAGACTCAATAGCCCTAGAGGTGCCCGAAACCGGCTCTAGGAAGTTAGCTCGAGGTGCCCAAAACCGGCTCTAGTGAAACTTAAGCTTAAAAAATAATAAAATCGAGTCAAAAAAATCAAAGGAACATAAGAAATGCCTTCAAAAAAATAAACTTTGGCATAAAAATTCAAGTTAGAGGCTGAAATATTCTAGTGAAACTAAGGGAGTCTTGGCATATAATTGTTCACAAGCATGCACACACTGCACGAGGACTATAGCAAGATTCCGGGAGAATCCTAAATTATCCGACAAGGTGTTGCTGTCAATAGAGAACGAATGGGGGGTAAGGGAAAGTTCACTGTTTTAAGCCAAAACAAAAATATTTATTTAGGTCTGAATTGCTTGAGGGCAAGCAAAAACTTGAGTTTGGGGGGTGTGTTGAGTGTGTAAAAGTTCTATTATTTACCCCCTATTTAACCCATATTTCTGCTGCATTCAAGCATAATTTATTGCATTTAGGCTAGATTACAGTTAGACATCACAAATATATTAAAAGGCACAGTTTCTACTGAAATTGGTTATTTTTGCAAGTTGCTGCTGTAGCAGATGGAGAAGCAGGTGCTGAGCAGTGATGTAGCAGAGCTGGAACTGGATGAGCAGTCGAGGAGGACGATGCTGCCATGGTCGCCGCCGTGGCAGCAAAGGACGACAACAGTTTTGAGGAGAAGAAGCAAAGTGGGCCACGACAGAAAGAGAAAATTAAGCCTGTCTGTCGTGGAATACCCTTATATTTTTCCAAGCCCTAGATCAGAATGAAGGCCAAGCCCAAAGTTCAAGGAAGAAAACTCCAAGCAAGAAGAAAGGACGAATTAAAGATATATTCTCTGAAGATTTAGTCTTTATTAGAGTTGTACTTTAATTTAAACTTGTATTCTTACTATATTAGAAAACTTGAAACCAAAGCCTATATAAAGGCATGTAATTCGACCTAGGAGGGGACATCACCTATCTCTAGCCTTCTTCCCAAAACCCTAGACGTTTTCCCCTTCTCAACATGTTCTAAATTCCTCTTAGGGCCACGGGTTGATTTGTAAAGTAGTTGCAAGGGTTGCTTTTGTTTTAGGAATTTTCTGTTCAATAAAATAAACTTCAAGTTCTCTTATTCTGGTTATTAACATCTTGCAAGAGTATCGGGAGAGCATTGGGAGGTTATCTATTTACTTAATATCGAGAGAGTTAAGTATACGAAAGGAATAAGTGCGAGTTCTCTAGTTTATAGTTGAACTATCTCGGACCTAGGGATAGGACGAGGTTAAGTGGCTAAAGAAGAATTCAACAATATCGGTGTTCATCCTTCGATTCACGCCGGGAGGTATCATCAAAGACGTGTTCATCGACAGACTTTGACCTAGGGATAGGCCAAGGCACAACAAGGATTCTTGCCAAGCTTGAAGTAAAAAGTTGTGTGATCGCTGCCGCGACAAACAACAGACTGCCGCCGCGACGGGTGCTGCCGCGACGGGGACATCGACAGAGCAGATTTTCCTAAACTTAGCAATACCTACACTACTGAGCAATTCAATACCATCCCATTCTCTCTATCTTGATTATTTTTATCTTATTTTCCAGTATTCTTCTTATTCTCGTGACAAACAACTTAAATCATTCTCTTTACTTTCGTGCAGTAATTCAAGGTGAAGCTATTAGCCCAGTCTCTATGGAGACGATATCCGATACTTCCGTATCACTTTACTACTTGCGTCGTGTACACTTGCACTACATTGCGATAGACACTTTTACACGCAACACTAGTATGCTTGGGTACAATGATCGATCATTAGGATGTTTAGTGTGCACACGAGAGTCGAAATGCGTGCGTAGTCTTGATGATGGTAGTCATCAAGATGGAGTACGGATACGCCCAAAAATCTTCTCTTATATGTTAGTCGGTGATGAGTGGAATCCCGTCGACGGGGCGTGAGGATGAGTGGAATCCCCTCCGCATGTAACGGTGATGAGTGTAATCTCATCGTAAGATAATGGTTGTGATGTTGGATGTGAGTTCCAACGGTTGTAATCCGCGTATTCGGGTCATAGCTAGGTGCCAATATGTTTGATATATGTGTTTCCATATGGTTGTGTTTATGGACTTGTTGAGCATGGCATGATAATGATATTATGTTCATGCATCATCTATACTTTGACTCGTGTGGCTTCGAAGGTAAGAAATCATGCATTCTTCCTTGGTTTGTTGTTCGTGCTTGGGCCCTGCATTGTCGAGGTTTGTTTTATGAGCTTACGCTCACTAAGCTTTATACGTACGCTCTCTTTTGTTCGACAATGCAGATCCGTAGTTCGTGGGTTGCTTGTGCAAGGAGAGGGCCTCCAAGTGTGCTTGTTGTACTTTTGTTCGTCAAGTATGAATTTTTAAGTTATGGATGTAATAGATGAGCAATGGGATTTGTGTGGTTATTTTGTGTTAGGATCTTGTTTAGACTCCTTTAAAATGTTGATGTTATGGTGTGGCATGTTGATGCCTTGTTTTGGTTTGTAAACCATGTTTAAGTTGCATGTCATGAATGCTTATGTATTTTGTTTCTAAGGCATGAAATCTTATATGCAATGTATGTCTCTTTATGGTAAATGTATGATTCCTTTGATCATATGCTCCTTGTTCATTTTAAATGCCTCGTATGTTGAAATCTTGGTTGTTATATGTTGTATGTATGCTTTCTTGTGTCTAGGTGAGTCTTAAATTGCATCTAGAGTTGTGTTTTGGAGTCTTTGGCTGCAAATTTGAGTATTGCAGTGCAGGGCGTATCGGTACGCCCAAGGGCCGTATCAATACGATCCTACACTTTGGGACTCAAGTTTGGCCTAGCGTACTGATACACGGGAGTGTATCGATACGCCAAAACCTCTTTTGAAATCTGAGATATTGACGAGATTTTGGCGTATTGGTACGGGTCTAGGGTGTATCGGTGCGGTCTTGTATCGTTGACCGTGAGAAGTTGACCAAGTGAGGGAGTATCGGTATGGTCAACCAGTGTACCGATACGTTCTCCCTGGGTTGACCTTGGATTGTTGACCTAGTCAAGACGTATTGATACCCTCTTCTAGTGTATCGATACGGCTGTTGTTTAATCTAAAATGGGTTGTTTTAAGTTGTTGGTTCGTCTGTTTCGCCTCGCTTGTTACTTCCGTTGTTGTTGATTCACATAGGATATATTAAAGCATCTAGACAAGATAATAAATGAAAAAGTTTTCTCGGGTTGTTAACTGGAGTGGAGCCTTAACGTGTTTCGCCTCGGTTATCCCCGTGTGACCCGCTCGAACCGGTTAGTCGCTCGGACCAGGACGAGGGGGTTACCCTTGTTAGTATCAGAGCCTGAGGTTTCCGAGACCTCAGGCAAATAAGTGAGGTAAGTTAAATCCGTGTATTGCAATTGCACGGTGTTTGCTTGCCATGTAAGCATGTTTGCTTGTTTCTCAAGTATGCTTTGATGTTTTCTTGATTGATCGTTTGAGTATGTTGTTTGAAGCATGTTGAGTAGAATCTCATTGTTTCTATTATATCGGAAAAAGGATTTTTAAGTGAGGGAAACATACTTGAGCCACTTGGACCCTTGCCCTTGCTAACCCTATTTTGTATGTTGTTGTTGTTGTAGTTGTTATCTATGAGCAGTTATGTCGAGGCCTACAGGTAGATCGAGGTTGGTTCGCCAGGAACCCCGTGTTGCGGCTCCTGTTAATGAGCTGGTGGTTGGAGTAGAGGCTCCTGTGGAAGAGCCTGATGTTGGAGTCGGAGCTCCACCACCACCACCTCCTCAGCCTGAAGTGGGACGCGAGGCTGGAGCTGAGGGAGCGGGACCTTATGTTGGTCAGGGTGGCCAAGGTCCTGCGGGGATAGATATGGCTCCGCTAGTTCAAGCTATAGCGGGAGCGTTTCAAGCTGCAGTTGCCGGAGCTCAGGCTGCAGCTCAGCCGAGAGGTGATGATGCTATCTTACCTTTAGAGAAGATTCGTAGCCTAGGAGCTGATGAGTTCAGATGATCTATGCCTAAGAGATCGGAGTTGTGGTTGGAGAAGACAGTCCGTATTTTAGCTCAGATGGGATGTGTTGGAGCTCGTAAGTTGGGCTGTGTAGTTTCGTTGCTTCAGGGTGATGCCTACACCTGGTAGGTCACCATTACTACCGACGTGCCTGATGCCGAGATCAGTTGGAATTTCTTTGAGACTTCTTTCAGAAAGAGGTATTTGGGCCCGAGATACTTAGATGAGAAGAAGCGGGAGTTCATGGCTCTTGTTCAAGGAGATGCATTAGTGACAGATTATGAGATCCGCTTTTTCCGACTGAGTCAGTATGCTTCGAAGTTGGTTCCTACTGAGAGGGACCGTTGTGATCGGTTCAGGTATGGGATTCATGAGGATGTCTGTAACCCCCGTAGCCCGGCCTAGACGGTTGTCCCGAACTACGAAGATTACACGGGGAAAACCAAAGTCAACCCGAAAGTCAACCTTGATTAACGACCTTTTTTTTCTTTTTAAACTTGTCTAGATGCACATTAAACCTAGGCATACTCTTGAGATAAGCATACTCAAAAATCACAGCAATCGGAAAACGATAAGGGACCCAATTGCACAAAATACGAATTTAGGGACCAATTTGTAAATTCTGACAATTAAGAGGACTTTACCAATTTTTAAGTTACCATTATGAAATTAGTCATGTTTCATGCCTCTCTGCCAAATTTCATCTCAAACGGACATCTCAAACTCAAGCAATTGCACATACAAGAATCGGGACTAAAACGTAAAGCTTGCAAACCTCAAAACCATTCAAATTTTATGCCCAACGGTCAAGTGTTCCGAAACGGGTCTAGGCCATTCAGGAACACCCCTTGGCAGTAGCCAAAGTGTTCAGAAACGGTTCTAGGCCGTTCAGGAACACCCAGGCCAAAACAAGGGCCTGTTTCGAAACAGGCAAGGGTGTTTCGAAACACCCTGCCCAGAAACAGCAGATAGGCCTATTTTAACACCTTTAAACCCCATCAAACATGCTCCAAACCATTCCACAATAAATCAACAACATGCCAAGCATCATACCTACCAATTTGCATCAAAATCTAGATACAAAACCACCCCTAGGTGCACCAACTCATTCAACACATCCAACACTCAATCATGCTTTTAAAACAAGAAACATAGCATAACGACTTAAGTATAAAAAGATTCAAACGTTGCAAGCGTTAAACCACATAGTTCAAAATCATAAACCAAACTTGTCCAACATACACAATCTCATTAAACATCAACATAAGAGATTCTCCCACCATTGCCTTTATTATCTATAGCTATTAACCGAGACATACATCTCAAGTGGAGCTCTCCTTGAATCCCTTGCTTCTCGCTGTTCCAACTTCAAATATCTGCATTGATGGACAAAAAGGAACGTAAGCACATAATGCTTAGTGAGGAATGCTCAAAACCAAAACACCATCAATGCAGCGAGTCATAAAACCTCTTTTAAAAGTAAACACAATTCGATAAACCAAAGCAATGTTTGAAAACCCTTTTTAACAACATGCTTTAAATCATGCATTGCTCAAACATGAAAACCAACCCTTAGCTTAGAAAAGCTAAGTAATTCACTTCAAAGCACAACCTTGCAAAACCATCAATTTAACCATTCCATGCATGAACATCATATGCAAAGTTAAATACAAGATCCTTGGAAAACACTTCCACTTCACATCATACTTTTCTCATACTTGAAAATCATTTCAAAGCAAGAAACCTTTAAAAACCACTTACACCCTCAATTCTATCTCATGCATTAAACAAATGCAATACATGAACCACAAAATCAACATTTGCATTACATGCCTTTTTTAAAACAAGCCTTCACAAGACTTCAATGCACCAAAGAGATTCCATGCACACAATGCAACATTCTCAATAGAAGATAAACACTTGTTCAAGCTAACAAGTAAAACATGCATTCATAGAACATTACACACTTCTCATGCAACCATGCATCATTTCAAGCATCTCATGCTTCATCATATTCAAGAACATTATATTGGCTTCCAAGTGATAATTCACAAACCATCATAACGCAAGACACAATCGGATACGCGGATTACAAGCGTTGTCCCACACGCTTCATACACACTTCCGAACAACACAAGGTGGAGTTTACCGGTACAATCACAACCCCTCAACACCCGTGATGGAATTTAACGGTACAATCACAACCCCTCAACATCACTCATCGGAAGTTGTATAATACACTAGCGAGAGCCAGGACACATCACAAGGCTTACACATGGAAGCTACCACAACCATTGTAATCACCTTAACCAAGCTCACACACGGGAGCAAACCTCCACTGTTGTGACGCTTAACAAAGTCCACCCATGAGAGCCAACCTCCATCATGGTGACTTTAACAAGGTTCACCCACGAGAGCCATCCTCCATCGTGGTGGCACTAAACCAAGCCCACCCACGAGAGCCAACCTCCATCGTAGTGGCACTAAACCAAGCCCACTCACGAGAGCCAACCTCCATCGTGGTGACACCAATTTCCTCAATCGCTAGGATTCTTGGATGGAGTTTACGGTACAATCACAACCCCCTCGACATCCAAGGCGACTCAATTCACGGTGCACCCAATCCTATAGCCGGCTAACTATATCCGATTAAAGTAACCAAGAACCACTTCCATCACTTGCCAATATAACCATTTTACCACATTAATCCATTGTTTTACAAGCATAACCAAAATGCCAAAACCACCAATTACCATCATCAATCCACTATTTTTGAAGCATTACACAAAGCCATTAAACAACATGGAACACTATGCATCAATTCCACAATTCCAATGTACAAAACCAAGGATCTCTTACCTTGAGCATCCTTCACACATGGCTTTCAAAACCAGCATTAAACCATGCTAAAATATGCTTTCAAAACAGAATTTAAAACATGCAAATCACATGCATTGCATCCAACAATCACAAGTGCTTTAAAAACCAATTCATAACACAAACCAAGAGAGAAATTCCATTTACTTACTCTTGAGCTTAGCTAAGTTGTTTAGACTTAAACTAAGCTCCCAAAACCTTCAAACCTTGGTTTTAAAGCTGAAAACCCAACTTCACTCACCGATACACAAAACAAGGCTAGCCAACAAGCCTTCCAAGCATCCAAAACCTTCAACGCCACCTCTATTGCTCACGGATCATTCTCCCCTGTTTCAAGCACATAACAACAGAGGATTAATGCATCATAATGCATTAAAAACACCAGCAACACACCT
The DNA here is from genome assembly GCA_958450335.1 of Hibiscus tridactylites. Lineage (NCBI taxonomy): Eukaryota > Viridiplantae > Streptophyta > Magnoliopsida > Malvales > Malvaceae > Hibiscus > Hibiscus tridactylites. The sequence goes on from OY288280.1 coordinate 71,398,640, forward strand.
AAACTCGATGCTCTTTGCAAATCCAACATTTCGGCTACCAAACACAACCGAAATCACCTCCAAACACTTCCAAGACTTAACCCAGCCAAGATCCATCACTTCTAACCATTTTTAAACATCAATTAACATCCAAAATGATCCCAAACACGTCCTTATACCTCCAGCATTAACGAAACACCAAGATCACCCCAAAAACCACCATTTTCACAAGTAAAAACTTAGGAAAATCAACATATTCGGGATTGCATTGATCAAACCTCAATTATACAGCATTTAGACATCCAAATTACATCAAAAAGACGTCTCAAAACAGAGCCCAATCAATTATTACGAATTTCTTCAAAATTAAATCCAAATCTTGCATTTTAAGCCAAAATCAAGATCACAACATCAAAACCTTTAATAAAACTCAAATCAAGGATTGAGAACTTGAGAATTTCAGTAAAGAACTGAGTATTTAGAGGAGAAGGACGTTCATACCTCTAAATGTGAGTTTCTCCTTGTTTAGAGCCAAAATTCTTGAAAATTCAATAAGCAAATGATGAGAATTTGGTGTAGGAATGATTAGAGATCAAATAGAGATTAAAATCTCATCTTTAGATGTAAAAATCAGAGGAAAAGTGGCTGGGGAAATGTGTTTGGCTGAGAGAAAAATGAGAGAAAAAGAAATGGGAAAGTTTTGACAAAAGTTAGTTATGAAGTCAAAAATATATATTTCCCCTTTTTTTCCTTTTATTAAAAATCATTAATTAAATCTTTAATATTAAGAAAAATCTGGAGAAAACTCTTCTTGGGTAAATTAGCTCCTTAAAGATTCAAAGTTTCAATCCTTTTAAAACAGTCACCAACTTTTCAAAAATTACATTTTAGTCACTAACTCGAAATGTCTTATTTCCAAACCTCATTTCGCAAAATTGATTTCACCACTCTCTTATATATAATAAAATAGGATTTTTAGATATTTTTCCATATTTTTAATGCATCCCGAACTAGGCTTTCCTTAAAACCACCTTTTATATTCAAACCGAAAATCTGACCGGTCCAGTTCAAACCCAAAACTTCTAACCCCAAAATTGGGGTGTTACAAAGTCAAGAGGTACACCTTAGCTTCGGATTATTCTGATTTTGATGTCTTGGTCGCTAAGGTCAAGGACATCGAGCATAGCTTGGGGCTGACCAAGCGTTCGGGAGGATCCAGTTTAGGGAAGAGGCACAACAACTTTGATCGTGGTGATGCTAAGAGGCATCGGGGCAGTGGACATCAGTTTGATCATAGCGTGGCGGTGGCCACCATGGTAGAGGCCATCAGAGCCAGAGAGCTGGAGGGCGTTTGCCCGAGTGTGCCCGATGTGGGAGACAACATTCAGGAGAGTGTTGGGGAAATTATCATGCTTGCTAGAACTGTGGATCAAGAGACCACTTCAGTAGAGAGTGTCCGCATCAGGCGGCACAGGCATCGGTTCAAGCACATGCTCCTACGAGAGTAATCGATTATCAGAGAGGCCGTGGGCGCGGTCGTGGTTACTTCCAGTCGAGGGCTGATGCACCTAGGATAGAGGCACCGAGGAATCTTGTTCATGTTGTGACCGTCCAGCCAGAGGCCGGTGGACCAACTAGAGTCTATGCACAGAGAGAGGCAGGGAATGACACATATGTGATAGCAGGTAGTTTTGAGTTACAGTCCATGTCTTTGCTTTCCTTAGTTGATTCGGGTTCCACGCATTCTTACATTTTGAGTGATCATGCAAAGAAGTTAGAAATACCTGTTGAGATTTTAGACATAGGGATGCATGTGACTAGTTCCTTCGGTGAGACATTCGTAGTTAGACGGATGTATAGAAGGTGTTCATTGAAGATTCGGGGTCATGTGTTTCCTGTTGATATGATGGAACTTCCGTTTTACGGTTTTGATATTATTTTTGGTATGAATTGGTTGGTTGAGCACAGAGCAAGTGTAGATTTTAAGACAAAGAGAATTTCGTTGAAGCTTTCCGATGACTACGAGGTAGTGGTGGTAGGCGAGAACGTTAAGTTCTTGTCAAACGTTGTGTCGGCTTTAGAGGCTCATAGGTTGATGGACTCCGGTTTTGAGGCTTATTTAGCGTATGTGATGAATCCGAATATGAGCGAGGTTAGACCGAAAGATATCAGAACAGTTTGTGATTATCCGAATGTGTTTCCAGAAGAGTTACCAGGTTTGCCTCCTAATAGAGATGTAGAGTTTGTGATTGAGACTATTTTAGGGTCTACTCCAGTTTCTATTGCTCCGTACCGTATAGCTCCGAAAGAGTTGAAAGAGTTGAAAAGTCAGCTTTAGGAGTTATTAGGCCTAGTAGTTCGCCTTGGGGTGCTCCCGTGTTGTTTGTGAAGAAGAAGGATAGCAGTATGAGAATGTGTATCGACTACAGGCAGTTGAACCAGTTGACGGTAAAGAACAAGTATTTGTTTCCTCGTATAGATGACTTGTTTGATCAGTTGAGGGATGCCTCAGTGTTTTCGAAGATAGATTTGAGATCAGGGTACTACCAGTTGAAGGTAAAAGAGTGTGATGTTCCGAAGACAACTTTTAGGACTAGATATGGTCATTATGAGTTCCTTGTGATGTCGTTTGGGCTCACGAATACACCAGTAGCTTTCATGGATATGATGAACAGAGTTTTCCGAGACTATCTAGACCGATTTGTAGTTGTTTTCATAGACGACATCCTTGTGTACTCGAGATCAGAAGAAGAACATGATGAGCATTTGAGACTTGTTTTGCATAGATTGATGAGTAATTAGTTGTATGCTAAGTTGAGCAAATGCGAGTTCTGGATTAGAGAGGTTATGTTTCTTAGCCGCGTTGTGTCAGCTGAAGGTATCCGTGTTGATCCGATGAAGATTGAAGCCATTGTTGAGTGGAAACAACCTAAGTCAGTGACAGAGATTAGGAGCTTCCTAGGATTAGCTGGTTACTATAGGAGGTTCGTTGATGATTTCTCTAGAGTAGATGCTCCGTTGATTAAATTGTTGCAGAAAGGAGTTACGTTTGAGTGGTCAGATGCGAGACAAAAAGCATTTGAGAAATTTAAAGAAGCTTTGACGAATGCTCCATTGTTAGTACATCCACTCTCAGGGAAAGAGTTCGTGATCTATAACGATGCTTCCTACATAGGTTTAGGTTGTGTTCTGATGCAAGAAAAGAGAGTTGTTGCCTATGCTTCGAGACAGTTGAATGTGCACGAGAAGAACTACCCTACGCACGACATTGAGTTAGCAGCAGTTGTCTTTGCGTTGAAGATTTGGCGTCACTACTTGTATGGTGAGAAGTGCATGGTTTACACTGATCATAAGAGCTTGAAGTATTTGATGACTCAGAGAGAGCTGAACTTGAGATAGAGAATATGGCTTGAATTGTTGAAAGATTATGATTTGACTATTTAGTACCATCCAGGTAAGGCAAATGTAGTAGCCGATGCGTTGAGCAGAAAAGTTACAGTTGAGTTGCGAGCTATGTTTGCGAGACTGAGTGTATCAGGGGATGGTGGTTTGATTACAGAGTTGCAAGTGAAGCCTTCATTGATTCAGATGATCAGAGAGAAACAGTTGCAAGACGTGTCATTAGCTTCACATGTTTAGGATATTGCAGAAGATAGACCGACAGAGTATAATTTCAGTGGTGAGAATGTGTTGTGTTTCAAAGACAGAGTTGTAGTACCTGAAGATGTTGAGTTGAGACGTATGATTCTGAGCGAAGCACATTCGAGTCCTTTTTCTAAGCATTCGGGCAGTACTAAGATGTACCGAGATCTAAAGAATGATTATTTCTGGGTTGGTTTGAAGAAGGATGTAGCCGAGTATGTGAATCGTTGCATGGTTTGTCAGAGAGTAAAGGCAGAACATCAGGTTCCTTCATGTTTGTTACAGCCTTTGAAGATTCCGGAATGGAAAAGGGAGAGAATCACTATGGACTTTGTGTCAGGGTTGTCGTTGTCTCCTTCGAAGAAGAATTCTGTTTGGGTGATAGTTGATAGATTCACTAAGTGTGCTCATTTCTTAGCAGTGAACACCACAGATTCTTTAGACAAGTTGGCAGATTTGTACATCCGCGAGATTGCGAGACTTCATGGAGTTCCGAAGTCTATTGTATCAGATAGAGATTCGAGATTCACAGCAAGGTTCTGGAGTTGTTTGCATAGTGCCCTAGGTAGCCATTTTCATTTCAGTACTTCTTAACATTCGCAGTCTGATGGTCAGTCAGAGCGAGTGATACATGTATTAGAGGATATGCTCCGTTGTTGTGTGATTGACTTCCAGGGCTCGTGGGAGAAGCATTTGCCCTTAGTCGAGTTTGCTTACAACAACAGTTACTAGGCTAGTATCCAGATGGCTCCTTATGAGGCGTTGTATGGTAGACGATGTAGGACTCCGATCTGTTGGGCCGAAACGGGTCAGAAATTGTTACCTATGCCAGGTTTGCTTAAGGTGACTACCGAAAAAATGAAGTTGATTTGTGACCGTCTAAAAGCAGCTTCCGATCGTCAGAAATCTTATGCTGATTTGAAGAGAAAAGAGATTGAGTTTTCATTGGGTGAGAAGGTGTTTCTGAAAGTATCTCCGTGGAAGAAGGTAATGCGATTTGGCCGGAAAGGCAAGTTGAGTCCGAGGTTTATTGGTTCGTATGAGATAGTTGAGCGGATTGGGCCAGTAGCTTACCGTTTGAGATTTCCTTCAGAGTTAAAGAAGATACACGATGTCTTCCATGTGTCGATGATCAGGAGATATAGATCAAATCCATCTCATGTTATGCTCGTTGAGGAGATAGAACTGAATCCGGATTTGTCTTACAATGAAGAACCTGTCAAGATACTTGCTTTTGATAGCAAGGTGTTGCGTGGTAAGACCATAGAGTTGGTCAAGGTGTTGTGGAGACATAGAGGTGTGGAAGAGGCCACATGGGAGAGGAAAGCGGATATGCTTGAGCAGTTTCCGTACTTGTTTCCGTCAGGTAATTTTGGGGACGAAATTCCTTAAGTGGGAGAGAGTTGTAACACCCGGGTTTGGGGTCGGGTGAAATTAAAATATTATTTTGGGTTTCGTATTTTCAAAACAAATAAAATTTATGTTGGGCTTGTTTTGATTTAAAACCCAAATTCCATGGATTTTAGAAATTTGAAGATAGCCTTTTCTCATAAATGGAAATTTTGTAAATACTTGGACTTGTAAAATAAAAACCCTTTTATTTCAAAATACCCAAAACTTTCGTCATCTTCATCCTCCCAAAAACAAACCAACGTGAAAACCACTCCCACCATTGAAGTTACTATTCCATCTCCACCCTCCATCATCCTTGGTGATTTTTAAAAGGTAATAACACTTTCGAGTTGTCCTCACCTTCCTCTTTCTCCCCATGTATTTAGTTTTCCATGAAACCAAATGTTTTGTGTTTTGAGTTTTTGAGCTTTTAAGTTAAAAATCCAAACTTTGTTGTCTAATATTGAAGCTTTTGATTTCTTATCATTATTTATGTTATTAGCAACCCAAATGGTCCAACATATGTGATTTTTACTTGGTTTTATGTTGATTTCCGGATTTGGGTTTTGTTAGGGGTTTTAGAAAGGTTTAAGGTTGGTTTTGGGGCTGTTTTGGGTGAGAACTTGTTGGTTGATGGTTGGTTGACATTTAAGGGTTATTTTGGAAGCTTTTAGGTGTGATAAAAGTGTTGGAATCGTTGGGTTTTGGCTGTGCTATTGGGGTTCTCGAAAATGAGAGTTTTGTGGGTGTTCTTGGCTTGATTTGATGCTTAATTGGTGTTATGAGTTACAGCAGTGGTTTGTGGTTGTTTTGGTGATTAATAGAGTGTGTTTGATTGTTTAGAGACAAGGAATTTTGTTGGTGAAGCCTCAGGAACGAATCCTGATAGCTTGGTGGATTGATCGGCTAGAGTTGTTGAGCTTGGAATAGTCGGTGAGTGGTTAATGATTTCAACTTGGTTTAAATTGGTTTTCAAACGTTGGTTCAAGCATGTGGACCTAGGTTGGGCTTGGTAAACCCACCTAGAGTTGGGATTAGATTGGTAGTCTAATCTCAAGCTTAGTTTAGGAGACCTTTGGTTGAACTCCTAAATGTTAATATGCCTCGTGATTCATTATTAATTGCGATAAATGTTGTAGTGTATATTGTGATATACATGTGTGTTGAGGCTTGATGTGTGATGCATTGCGATATGCATGTGGTTGTGGAATGTGGTTGTGCATGATGGTAAATCATGGTGAGTACGTGCTAAGCACGAAATTTGGTAAAAAGGTTGTGAGGTTGATTAATGAAATGAGTAGTATTGGCACTAGTATGCTTGGGTAGAATGATCGATCATTAGGATGTTTAGTGTGCACACGAGAGTCGACATGCACGCGTGGTCTTGATGATGGTAGTCATCAAGATGGAGTACAGGTACACCCGAAAATCTTCTCTTATATGTTAGTCGGTGATGAGTGGAATCCCATCGACGGGGCGTGAGGATGAGTGGAATCCCCTCCGCGTGTAACGATGATGAGTGTAATCCCACCGTAAGGTAATGGTTGTGATGTTGGATGTGAGTTCCAACGGTTGTAATCCGCGTATTCGGGTCATAGCTAGATGCATATACGTTTGATATATGTGTTTACATACGGTTGTGTTTGTGGACTTTTTGAGCATGGCATGATAATGATATTATGTTCATGCATCATCTATACTTTGACTCATGTGGCTTCAAAGGTAAGAAATCATGCATTCTTCCTTGGTTTGTTGTTCGTGCTTGGACCCTGCATTGTCGAGGTTTGTTTTATGAGCTAGTTGTGATTTTGTTCATCAAGTATGAATTTTTAAGTTATGGATGTAATAGATGAGCAATGGGATTTGTGTGGTTATTTTGTGTTAGGAGCTTGTTTAGACTCCTTTAATATGTTGATGTTATGGTGTGGCTTATTGATGCCTTGTTTTGATTTGTAAACCATGTTTAAGTTGCATGTCATGAATGCTTATGTGTTTTGTTTCTAAGGCATGAAATCTTATATGCAATGTATGTCTCTTTATGGTAAATGTATGATTCCTTTGATCGTATGCTCCTTGTTCGTTTTAAATGCCTCCTATGCAGAAATATTGGTTGCTATATGTTGTATGTGTGCTTTCTTGTGTCTAGGCGAGTCTTAAATTGCATCTAGAGTTGTGTTTTTGGAGTCTTTGGCTGCAAATTTGAGTATTGCAGTGTAGGGCGTATTGGTACGCTCAAGGGCCGTATCGATACGGTCCTACACTTTAGGACTCAAGTTTGGCGTAGCGTACCGATACACGAGGGTGTATCGGTACGCCAAAACCTCTATGTAAATCTGAGATATTGACGAGATTTTGGCGTATCGGTACAGGTCTAGGGTGTATCGGTACGATCTTGTATCGTTGACCGTGAGAAGTTGACCAAGTGAGGGCGTATCGGTATGGTCAACCAGTGTACCAATACGGTCTCCCTAGGTTGACCTTGGGTTGTTGACCTAGTCAAGGCATATCGATACCCTCTTCTAGTGTATTGATACGACCTGCTGTTTAATCTAAAATGGGCTTTTTAAGTTGTTGGTTCGTCTGTTTCGCCTCGCGTGTTGCTTTCGATGTCGTTGATTCACATAGGATATATTAAAGCATCTAGACAAGATAATGAATGAAAAAGTTTTCTCGGGTTGTTAACCGGAGTGGATCCTTAACGGGTTTCGCCTCGGTTATCCCCATGTGACCCGCTCGAACCGGTCAGTCGCCCAGACCGGGACGAGGGGGTTACATTTCTTTTTCTTCTTTTTTTTCTTTTTTCTTTTTTCATTGATTTTTATTTTTAATTTATTTTTAATTATTATTATTTTAGCTCAATACAAGCCCAAAATGCGAACAAAAAGAGTTTAAGTTTCGGGACAAAATTAGTGATTACAATGGTAATCTGGGGCGAGGCCATCACGGCCAAGGGACTGAGAATCGTACTCCCGAGTGCAACAAGTGTGGTAGACGTCATTACGGTGAGTGTTGAGGCATTTATGGCTCTTGTTGGAACTGCGGGTCTAGGGCGCATTTGAAGCACGATTGTCCACATCCGTCTAGGGATGGACAGGCTCCTGCACGAGCTGTCGAGCATCAGAGTGGTCGTGGGCACGGTCGAGGTAACTTTCAGCCTAGGAATGACGGTCAGAGAAATGTATCTCATGTTGTAGTAGTTCAGTCCGAGGGAGGTGGGCCAACTAGGGTGTATGCACACCGTGAGGACAGGAATGACACAAATGTGATTGCAGGTAATTTCTCGTTACAGTCTTTGACTTTGCTTTCCTTGATTGATTCCGGTTCTACGCATTCGTACATATTGAGTGAGCATGCAAGATTGTTAGATATTCCGGTTGAGATATTAGATGTGGGTATGAATGTCACTAGTTCCTTTGGTGAGACAGATGTGGTCAGAAAGATGTACAAAAGATGTTCTTCGATGGTTCAGGGTCATGTTTTCCCGTGGATATGATGGAATTGCCATTTTATGGTTTTGATGTAATATTAGGCATGGACTGGCTTGTAAAGCATAGGGCTAGGGTAGACTTTGAGACAAAGTGGGTGTCCTTGAGACTTTCAGAGGATCACGAGGTAGTAATAGTGGACGAGAACGTTAAGTTTTTTTCCAATATAGTTTCAGCCTTAGAGGCTCAGAAGTTATTGGATGTGGGTTCTCAGGCATACCTTGCCTATGTTATGAATCCGAATATGGATGAGGCACGACCGCGAGACATTAGAACAATTTGTGACTTTCCGAGTGTATTCCCAGAAGAATATGTAGAGTTTGTTATTGAGACTTATTCAGATTCAGCTCTAGTATCGATTGCACCATACCGAATGGCTCCTAAAGAAATGAAAGAGTTGAAGACACAACTTAAGGAATTGATAGACCGAGGGTTAATTAGTCCGAGTACTTCACCTTGGGGTGCACTAGTGTTGTTTGTGAAGAAGAAATATGGCAGTTTAAGAATGTGTATCGATTACCGACAGTTGAATAAGTTGACAGTGAAGAACAAATATCTGTTGTCGAGGATTGATGACTTGTTTGATCAATTGAGAGGTGCTTCAGTGTTCTTGAAGATAGATTTGAGATCCGGTTATTATCAGCTGAAAGTAAGAGATCAAGATGTACCAAAGACAACTTTCCGCACTCGTTATGGGCACTACGAATTCTTAGTTATGCCCTTTGGTTTGACTAATGCACCGACAACTTTTATGGACATGATGAATAGAGTGTTTCACGAGTACTTGGATCAGTTTGTGGTAGTGTTCATTGATGATATTTTAGTGTACTCTCGTACCGAGGAAGATCATGATCGGCATTTGCGTTTGGTGTTGCAGAAATTCTTAGGCAATCAGTTGTAGGCCAAGTTGAGCAAGTGTGAATTCTGGATTAGGGAAGTAGTCTTCTTAGGTCATATTGTATCGGCCGAGGGAATCCGAGTGGGTCCTAAAAAGGTTGAGGCAGTTGTGAATCGGAAACAACCAAAGACAGTGACCGAAGTTTATAGTTTCTTAGGTTTGGTCGGTTACTATAAACGTTTTGTTGAGGGTTTCTCAAAGGTTGCAGCTTCTTTGACTAAATTGCTACACAAGGATGTTCGGTTTGAGTGGACTGATGCAAGACATCAAGCATTTGAGAAATTGAAAGAAGCCTTAACCAAAGCTCGTGTTTTAATTCAGCCAGTGTCAGGGAAAGCGTTTGTACTCTTCAGTGATGTGTCGTATGTTGGCTTAGGTTGTGTGCTTATGCATGAGGGAAGAGTAGTGGCCAATGCATCTAGACAGTTGAAGACTCATGAGCGTAATTACCCTACGCATGACATAGAATTGGCTGCAGAGGTTTTCGCTTTGAAAGTTTGGAAACATTACTTGTATGGTGAGAAATGCACAATGTATACGAATCACAAGAGTCTGGAGTATATAATGACACAAAGAGAGTTGAATCTTAGACAACGTAGGTGGCTAGAGTTACTTAAGGACTATGACCTCATGATTGAGTACCATCCGGGTAAAGCCAATGTAGTGGCCGACGCTTTGAGTAGGAAGGTAGCAGTGGAAGTACGAGTTATGTTTGCTATATTGAGTTTGTCTAAAGATGATGGTTTAGTGGCTGAGTTGCAAGTTAAACCTTCGTTGCTTCAGTTGATTAGAGAGAATCAATTGCAAGATAGATCTTTAGCATCTCATGTACAAGACATAGCGAAGGGTAAACAGACAGATTTCTATTTTAGTAGTAATGGAGTCTTGCGTTTCAAGAGTAGGGTAGTTGTTCCGGAAGATGTAGACTTGAGACGCACCATCCTAACTGAAGCTCACAGTAGTTCGTTTGATATGCATCCAGGAAGTACGAAAATGTATCGTGATTTGAAAAATGAGTATTTTTAGGTTGGTTTGAAGAAAGATGTTGCCGAGTTTGTGAGTAAGTGCATGGTCTGTCAGCGAGTTAAAGTCGAGCACCAGTTTCCTTCAAGTTTGTTACAACCGTTGAGAATTCCCGAGTGGAAGTGGGAGAGAATTGCCATAAATTTCGTGTCGGATTTGCCGTTGACACCTTCTAAGAAGAATTCGGTTTGGGTAATTGTTGATCGTCTTACGAAGTGTGCGCACTTTTTGGCCGTTCACACTACTTATACTCTAGACAAGTTGGCCGATTTATATATCAATGAGATTGCATGGTGTACCGAAATCTATAGTGTCAGACAGAGATCCGAGGTTCACGGCTAGATTTTAGGAGAGTTTCCATAGTACTTTAGATACTCGACTGAATTTCAGCACTTCTTATCATCCTCATACCGATGGTCGGTCGGAGAGAGTCATACAGGTGTTGGAAGACATGTTGAGATGTTGCATTATTGAATTTCAGGGTTCGTGGGAGAAGCATCTACCGTTAGTAGAGTTTGCATATAATAACAGTTATCAAGCGAGCATTCAGATGGCACCTTATGAAGCTCTGTATGGTAGAAAATATAGAACACCTGTTTTTTGGGCCGAAGTGGGACAGAAATTGATACCTTTGCCTGATATGCTTAAGGGTACTACCGAGAAAGTACAGTTGATTTCTGACCGTTTGAAGGCACCTTCCGATAGACAGAAATCTTACGCAGATTTGAAAAGAAGAGAAATAAAGTATGTCGTGGGCGACAAAGTGTTCTTGAAAGTCTTACCTTGGAAGAAGGTGATGGGGTTTGGTAGGAAAGGTAAGTTGAGCCCAAGATTCATTGGTCCGTATGAGATAGTTGAGAGAGTGGGTCATGTTGCCTATAGATTGAGACTGCCGGCTGAACTAGAGAAGATTCACGATGTGTTTCATGTTTCGATGCTTCGGAGGTATAGATCAGATCTGTCACATGTTGAGGAGATAGAATTGAATCCGGATTTGACCTATGATTAAGAACCAATTGAGATTTTGGCTTCGGACAGCAAAGTGTTGCGAAGAAGGACCATTGAGTTGGTTAAGGTTATGTGGCGACACCGAGGAGTCGAAAAAGCCACTTGGGAGAGGAAGGATGACATGAGAAAGCAGTTTCTGCATCTCTTTCCGCCAAGTAAATTTCGAGGACGAAATTCCTTAAGTGGGGGAGAGTTGTACACCCCGAGTTTAGGGCTGGGAGATAATCGGATTAGTTAAATTGTTTCAGGTTAGATTAATTTCAAAACTATTTTTAAATGGATAACCTTGATTTTTTTATCAAAGGGGTAAAATGGGAATTTTGCTCACAAAAAGAAATAAGGAAAAGGGGATTTTTGAAAAGCCATCATCTTCTCAAAATCCCTTTTCACGTTCAAAAACCTCCAAAAAAACCCTTTTCACTATTCCATTGGTTTCAACACTTCAATCCAAGTGATTTCTTCAAGGTAAATGGCTCTTTAACTTAGTTTCATCTTCCTTGAGTCTTAAATGCTAAGATTTTTGCAAAACTCATGGATTTAACTTGTTTTGATTTTTTAAAGTTTGGTTTGAAATGAAAGGAGGTTTATAGCTTTTTCGTTTGGGTTGTCTATGGCTGAGTTGAGAGTGTTTTTAACTTGTTTTATTGCTAAAATAACATGAAAATGGTGAGTTGTTATAGGAAACCCGAAATTGGTATTGTGGGTGATTTTGAGAGTTGAAAATCTTGAGTTTTTCGATGGGTTTTGGGTCTAAATGACAGCTGAAGGTTCGATAGCTTTGGGTTGATTTTTTGGAATGTTAAAAGGTAGATTTTTTATTGTAAAATTCGTTGGGTATGGCTGCAAGTAGTTTGGGACTAAAATTGTTATGTTTCGGGTGAAATTTGGGCTTGAATCGATGTGTGTTGTTGCAAGATTGTTGAGTTCCAGGTTCTTGCTGTGTTTGTGAGTGTATTCGTGTTCTAACATTCAGTTTTGGGTTGCTCAAAATAGAGGAATTGGATTCGGGCTTCGTGGACGGAAATTTAGGTAGTTCGGAGGCTTGATTCGGCATCTTGGACATCGTTTATGTGTTGGCTGGTGAGTGGATCGATTTTAAAAGCCTTAACGTGGTTAAGGGAATGTTTTGGGAGTTTGGATTGAGCTTGAAAAGCCAATCCAAGCTCAAGAGTAAGTTTTAAAGGTTTTATGCAATTATTTCGTGTTTTATGTTTCGTGATGCAATGTGAACATGTTATGTTGGTAATGTGTTAGTTTGTATTGTTACGCATGTTGAGACTTAAGACTTGTGTTTATACTTGCATTGTGAGTACATGCCTTGCATTGAAGTTTGGACTTGGTAAGTGGTTCAAGCATCGGTAATGCTTTTGGTTGTTAATGAGTATATTGACACGTGTTGAGTTGTTACCGGATATAATTGATCGATCAATAGGATTAGAGTGCACTCGAGGTAAAAGTCGCACGCAGCCTAAGTGATGTTAGATTCAACTGAGGAGGAGTACGGTGATGTGAGATTCTACCGGAACTTATGTTTTTGATAGACGAGTGAGTACGGTGATGTGAGATTTCACCAGAAGTGTCTAGTGGGTTTGAGAAACTATCTGCATATCCGAGTAAAAACGATGAATCTCAATATACCCATGATGCTTTAATTCTCATGTTAAGCATGTTGTTGATTTCCTTTTATTATGCTTATGCATTGTTGGTTACTTTGCTTGCGTTATGAGAATGAGCATGTGGTAAGCCTATGGCTTGTGGTTGCATTCGGTAAATGCACGTGAAGGTAAATGCATGTGGTTATGTGTTCTAGCATGTGGAAATGATTTGGAGATGGTTTTGGTTTTCAAGCTAAGTTTTAAAATTGCATTGTTGTAGCTACCGTTTTGAGCACCGCTCAATAAGCTTATACACTTACGCTCTCTTTTCCAACAATGCAGTCCCTTAGACCTTCGGAGCAGCATGGGGAACAAGGGAGAATCCAAGGGAGTTTGGTTTGCTCAAGTATGATTTTAGACTTCAATAATTAGTATTAAGCAATGGGATAGGGCCTTTATGTTTGAGGTGTTGTTGGCATGTCCTTTTTGCTTAGACAAGTTTGTTGGGTTTTAAGGTGCTCGATTCCTTCAACCGTTCTTCCTCGCCAAGTGGTGGAGAAGTGGAATTTTGGGTGGATGTGGTGTGGAAGCTTAAAAGATAATCGACACAATGATTTATAGTGGTTCAACCTTCTAACCAAGGTCTACTTCCACTACCTTAGCTTCCCACTAAGGATTTCCAATCAATCCACTATTGATTCGTCCCCTTTTCTAGGCTTAGGAGGAAACCCTTGTACATCGGTCAAGCTTTCTACCCAAAGCCTTGATCAAACCCTCTTTACAAGATAAAACATTATCAAACATAAATCCCTATAATAGGTGTTTGTTTGCACAATTAAGCTCTCACCCAAAACATAAAACACTTGAGCAAATTTGACAATTTTGGCTCACTAGTGTTTGACTATACAAAGAAATGAAAATTTAAGTACAAAGACAATTCTTGATCATTTGTTGATTGACAATTGAAGCATTAACCATTAATTGATTCTTGGAGGTCCCTTTTATACTCCTTAATGAGTTTGTAGCCGTTACTAGCCGTTGGGGTTGAATTAGAGCCATTGGAGACATAATTTCCCACCATAAATGCAGTTCTACAGCTACCCGTATCAAAACGCTCGAACCAGTTTCGATACGCTCTTCAAGTAGAAAGAGTCGTTGCAGTCTGATGCAGCACCCGTATCGAAACGCCTAGCCCCGTATCGAAACGATCTACATTTAAATGTTAGTTGGGAAATAGCCGTTGGGGTTTATAACCATTGGGGTCGATGCCACGTAGGCATATCGAAATAGCATAGCCCGTATCAAAACGCTTGGCAAAATCCTCATTCAGAAAAGACCCGTTTCGAAACCCGTATCTAAACATTTTGACACTGGAAGACCCCGTATCGAAACACCTAGGGGTGTTTCGAAACGCCTAGAAGGTTTTGTTTAGTTTGGCTTTGAAAGCATGTAAAAACCTTTGAAAACATCCCCTAAACTTAGTTTCAAGTAGTTTGGACTTTGGAAATAGTTTTGAATTCTTTTTAACTTAGTCCAAAACATTTTTCAATTATTATATCAAAACATTAGTTCTACAATCTCACCCTTTTTTATATAATAAAACCAACTTGAAAAATTGTTTGGGATCTCCCCTTTAAAGTTTAAAAATGTGAATAAGAGATCAAAAATTTGAAATCAATTTGAGCTCCCCCTTATTCATTTGAAAATTCAATTTTTTCAAACAATTTCTCCCCCCATTTTGTTATATCAAAAAGAATTCAAAAAACTTTTAAGTTCAAAATAACAATAGAGGTAAAAAAATTGACAAAATTAAGAATTTGGTTTTAAAATGGCTCCCCCTTACTCAAAGCATTATAAGAATGTTAGTCCAACATATATGATCATCTAGTTGAATTAAATGAAAAATAAAACAAATAAGAGCAAAAACAACTAGATTTTACCACACTTGAATCCAAGGGAGGATGTGAAGCCTTCATTCTTCAAGTGTTCTTCCTTGTGTGCATGGAGCTCCCCCTCAAAGTTTGACTTGTTGATCACTCTCCATCACACCTAGCAAAAGACAATCAAGTGATTTTTGGTATCCAAATTGCTTTGGATCCATATACGTTAGTAGCACAAAATCTTGTCTCCTTAGGAATCTATTTTTCAATTTCATCCTTTTTAGTTGAAGTGATTAGACCTTTTGGGACCCAAACACTTCTAAAAAATTTTCCTTTTATAAATCTAGGGGCACTAGATTGTCTTACATAAAACTTTGATTTTCCAAAATTATTTTTCTTTTCAAGCTCTTTGGAAATCAATTTTTTTTCTTCTTGAACTTTATGAAGCAGACTTTGTAAATCAAAACATTTTTGCTCAAACTCTTCGAGTTTTGCTTCAAGTTCAAGTTTGGTTTTAGAAATCAAATCATTTTGAATTTTCAACTTTGAAATCATTTTATTGTTTTTCAAAATGTGATTCTTAAACTCTAAAACCAAATCGTCATAGGCATCTTATAATTCATCAAAACAATATGAACATGAAGTAGATGAATTAGAAGTTACCCTTGAATCTTCTTCGATGGCCATAAGGAAAAGGTTGACTTGTTCATTGTCGGTGGAGTCTTCATCACTCCAGGTAGCCACATATGCCTTCTTCTTATGGCTTGAAGTGCTTGCCCTCATCTTTTTCATGGATTCTCGTTCAAGCTCTCTCAAGGCTTTCTTCATGAACGGGGCACACTTCTTGAAGAGATGAATTATCTCTTCTTCTTCATCCTTCTCTTCACTTGAATCTACATAGTGGCAAGTGGAGGATTTGAGAGCAATGACATTGGTGTTGATGCCAAGCCCTTTGAGCTTCTTCTCCCCCATAGCTCTAATTTCTTCTTTCTTCCTCTCATCTTCTTTGTTTTTCTTCATGATTTGGTGAGTGAGAAGAGACCCCATGAGCTCATCAAGCTTCAAACTTTTCAAGTTTTTAGCTTCGATGATGGTGGTCCTCTTTGAGTCTCATGACTCGGGAAGGGAGTAGATGAGCTTTCGGACAAGCTTCTCTTCCGGAATGGCTTCTCCATAGCTTTTGAGTCCATTTGTGATGGTGGAGAACCTATCGAACATCTTCTCGATGTCTTCTTCCAGATCCATCTTGAAGTTCTCATACTCTAAGGTGAGGAGTCCAATCTTGGTCTCCTTAACTTCGTTGGTTCCCTCGTATGTGACTTCAAGCTTGTCACATACCTCCTTGGCACTCTCACAAGAAGACATATTCTCATAGATGGTTGGGCCAAAAGAACAAAATAGGATGTGCAAGGCTTTGCAATTTAGCTTCATCTTCTTGCAATCTTCGGAAATACATTCCGCTTTGCTTCGTTGAGGCACGAACGGACCATCTTCAACTATGTCCCATAGCTTGTAGTCTCTTGACTTAATGAAGAACTTCATCTTTGTCTTCCAATGGGCATAGTGAGTTTCGTCAAAGAAGGGCGGTTTGTCGATGGATTGCGCCATTGAGTTGGTTGTGTGAAATGATGATCGAGCTTGCCGGATCTTTTCAATAGGATGTTAATCCTCTTCGATTGAGCCAAGTTTTGATACCAGTTGTTGGGTTTTAAGGTGCTCGATTCCTTCAACCGTTCTTGCTTGCCAAGTGGTGGAGAAGTGGAATTTTGGGTGGATGTGGTGTGGAAGCTTAAAAGATAATTGACACAATGATTAATAGTGGTTCAACCTTCTAACCAATGTCTACATCCACTACCTTAGCTTCCCACTAAGGATTTCCAATCAATCCACTATTGATTCGTCCCCTTTTCAAGGCTTAGAAGGAAACCCTTATACACCGATCAAGCTTTCTACCCAAAGCCTTTATCAAACCCTCTTTACAAGAGAAAAGATTAGCAAACACAAATCCTTCTAATAGGTGTTTGTTTGCACAATTTAGCTCTCACCCAAAACCTAAAACACTTGAGCAAATTTGACAATTTTGGCTCACTAGTGTTTTTCTATACAAACAAATGACAATTTAAGTACAAAGACATTATTGATCATTTGTTGATTGACAATTGAAGCATTAACCATTACATGATGCTTGAAGGTCCCTTTTGTACTCCTTAATGAGTTTGTAGCCGTTGGGGTTGAATTGGAGCCGTTGGAGACATAATTTCCCACCATAAATGCAGTTCTGCAGCTACCCATATCGAAACGCTCGAACCTGTTTTGATACGTCCTTCAAGTAGAAGGAGTCGTTGCAGTCTGATGCAGCACTCGTATCGAAACGTTGTTGGTCGTATTGAAACGCCTAGCCCCATATCGAAACGATCTGCATTTAAATGTTAGTTGGGAAATAGTCGTTGGGGTTTATGACCGTTGTGGTCGATGCCACGTAGGCGTATCGAAACGGCATAGCCCGTATCGAAACGCTTGGCAAAATCCTCATCCAGAAAAGACTCGTTTCGAAACCCGTATCGAAACGTTTTGACACTGGAAGACCCCGTATCGAAACACCTAGGGGTGTTTCGAAACGCCTAGAAGGTTTTGTTTAGTTTGGCTTTGAAAACATGTAAAAACCTTTGAAAACATCCCCTAAACTTAGTTTCAAGTAGTTTGGACTTTGGAAATAGTTTTGAATTCTTTTTAACTTAGTCCAAAACATTTTTCAATTATTATATCAAAATATTAGTTCTACAATCTCCCCTTTTTGATATAATAAAACCAACTTGAAAAAATTGTTTGGGATCTCCCCTTTAAAGTTTAAAAATGTGAATAAGAGATCAAAAATTTGAAATCAATTTGAGCTCCCCCTTATTCATTTGAAAATTCAATTTTTCAAACAATTTCTCCCCCTTTTTGTTATATCAAAAAGAATTCAAAATACTTTTAAGTTCAAAATAACAATAGAGGTAAAAAAATTGACAAAATTAAGAATTTGGTTTTAAAATGGCTCCCCCTTACTCAAAGCATTATAAGAATGTTAGTCCAACATATATGATCATCTAGTTGAAATAAATGAAAAATAAAACAAATAAGAGCAAAAACAACTAGATTTTACCACACTTGAATCCAAGGGAGGATGTGAAGCTTTCATTCTTCAAGTGTTCTTCCTTGTGTGCATGGAGCTCCCCCTAAAAGTTTGACTTGTTGATCACTCTCCATCACACCTAGCAAAAGACAATCAAGTGATTTTTGGTATCCAAATTGCTTTGGATCCATATACGTTAGTAGCACAAAATCTTGTCCCCTTAGGAATCTATTTTTCAATTTCATCCTTTTTAGTTGAAGTGGTTAGACCTTTTGGGACCCAAACACTTCTAAAACATTTTCCTTTTATAAATCTAGGGGCACTAGATTGTCTTACATAAAACTTTGATTTTCCAAAATTATTTTTCTTTTCAAGCTCTTTGGAAATCAAATTTTTTTCTTCTTGAACTTTATGAAGCAGATTTTGTAAATCAAAACATTTTTGCTCAAACTCTTCGAGTTTTGCTTCAAGTTCAAGTTTGGTTTTAGAAATCAAATCATTTTGCATTTTCAACTTTGAAATCATTTTATTGTTTTTCAAAATGTGATTCTTAAACTCTAAAACCAAATCGTCATAGGCATCTTGTAATTCATCAAAAGAATATGAACATGAAGAAGATGAATTAGAAGTTACCCTTGAATCTTCTTCGATGGCCATAAGGCAAAGGTTGGCTTGTTCATTGTCGGTGGAGTCTTCATCACTCCAAGTAGCCACATATGCCTTCTTCTTATGGCTTGAAGTGCTTGCCCTCATCTTTTTCATGGATTCTCGTTCAAGATCTATCAAGGCTTTCTTCATGAACGGGGCACACTTCTTGAAGAGATGAATTATCTCTTCTTCTTCATCCTTCTCTTCACTTGAATATACATAGTGGAAAGTGGAGGATTTGAGAGTAACGACATTGGTGTTGATGCCAAGCCCTTTGAGCTTCTTCTCCCCCATAGCTCTAATTTCTTCCTTCTTCCTCTCATCTTCTTTGTTTTTCTTCATGATTTGGTGAGTGAGAAGAGACCCCATGAGCTCATCAATTTTCAAACTTTTCAAGTTTTTAGCTTCTATGATGGCGGTCCTCTTTGAGTCCCATGACTTGGGAAGGGAGTAGATGAGCTTTCGGACAAGCTTCTCTTCTGGAATAGCTTCTCCATAGCCTTTGAGTCCATTTGTGATGGTGGAGAACCTATCGAACATCTTCTCGATGTCTTCTTCCGGATCCATCTTGAAGTTCTCATACTCTAAGGTGAGGAGTCCAATCTTGGTCTTCTTAACTTCGTTGGTTCCCTCGTATGTGACTTCAAGCTTGTCCTATACCTCCTTGGCACTCTCACAAGAAGACATCTTCTCATAGATGGTTGGGCCAAAAGCACAAAATAGGATGTGCAAGGCTTTGCAATTTAGGTCCATCTTCTTGCAATCTTCGGCATTATATTCCGCTTTGCTTCGTTGAGGCACGAACGGACCATCTTCAACTATGTCTCATAGCTTGTAGTCTATTGACTTAATGAAGAACTTCATCTTTGTCTTCCAATGGGCATAGTGAGTTTCGTCAAAGAAGGGCGGTTTGTCGATGGATTGCGCCATTGAGCCGGTTGTGTGAAATGATTATCGAGATTGCCGGATCTTCTCAATAGGATGATAATCCTCTTCGATTGAGCCAAGTTTTGATACCAATTGTTGGGTTTTAAGGTGCTCGATTCCTTCAACCGTTCTTGCTCGCCAAGTGGTGGAGAAGTGGAATTTTGGGTGGATGTGGTGTGGAAGCTTAAAAGATAATTAACACAATGATTAATAGTGGTTCAACCTTCTAACCAATATCTACATCCACTACCTTAGCTTTCCACTAAGGATTTCCAATCAATCCACTATTGATTCGTCCCCTTTTCTAGGCTTAGAAGGAAACCCTTATACACTGATCAAGCTTTCTACCCAAAGCCTTGATCAAACCCTCTTTACAAGAGAAAAGATTAGCAAACACAAATCCCTCTAATAAGTGTTTGTTTGCACAATTTAGCTCTCACCCAAAACCTAAAACACTTGAGCAAATTTGACAATTTTGGCTCACTAGTGTTTTTCTATACAAACATATGACAATTTAAGTACAAAGACATTCTCGATCATTTATTGATTGACAATTGAAGCATTAACCATTACTTGATGCTTGGAGGTCCCTTTTATACTCCTTAATGAGTTTGTAGCCGTTACTAGCCGTTGGGGTTGAATTGGAGCCGTTGCAGACATAATTTCCCACCATAAATGCAGTTCTGCAGTTACCCGTATCGAAACGCTCGAACTCGTTTCGATACGCTCTTCAAGTAGAAGGACTCGTTGCAGTCTGATGCAGCACTCGTATCGAAACGTTGTTGGCCGTATTGAAACGCCTAGCCCCGTATCGAAACGATCTGCATTTAAATGTTAGTTGGGAAATAGCCGTTGGGGTTTATGACCGTTGTGGTCGATGCCACGTAGGCGTATTGAAACAACATAGCCCGTATCGAAACCCTTGGCAAAATCCTCATCCAGAAAAGACTCGTTTCGAAACCCGTATCGAAACGTTTTGACACTGGAAGACCCCGTATCGAAACACCTAGGGGTGTTTCGAAACGCCTAGAAGGTTTTGTTTAGTTTGGCTTTGAAAACATGTAAAAACCTTTGAAAACATCCCCTAAACTTAGTTTCAAGTAGTTTGGACTTTGGAAATAGTTTTGAATTCTTTTTAACTTAGTCCAAAACATTTTTCAATTATTATATCAAAACATTAGTTCTACAACTCCCCCTTTTTGATATAATAAAACCAACTTGAAAAATTGTTTGGGATCTCCACTTTAAAGTTTAAAAATGTGAATAAGAGCTCAAAAATTTGAAATCAATTTGAGCTCTCCCTTATTCATTTGAAAATTCAATTTTTCAAACAATTTCTCCCCCTTTTTGTTATATCAAAAAGAATTCAAAATACTTTTAAGTTCAAAATAACAATAGAGGTAAAAAAAATTGACAAAATTAAGAATTTGGTTTTAAAATGGCTCCCCTTACTCAAAGCATTATAAGAATGTTAGTCCAACATATATGATCATCTAGTTGAATTAAATGAAAAATAAAACAAATAAGAGCAAAAACAACTAGATTTTACCACACTTGAATCCAAGGGAGGATGTGAAGCCTTCATTCTTCAAGTGTTCTTCCTTGTGTGCATGGAGCTCCCCCTCAAAGTTTGACTTGTTGATCACTCTCCATCACACCTAGCAAAAGACAATCAAGTGATTTTTGGTATCCAAATTGCTTTGGATCCATATACGTTAGTAGCACAAAATCTTGTCCCCTTAGGAATCTATTTTTCAATTTCATCCTTTTTAGTTGAAGTGGTTAGACCTTTTGGGACCTAAACACTTCTAAAACATTTTCCTTTTATAAATCTAGAGGCACTAGATTGTCTTACATAAAACTTTGATTTTCCAAAATTATTTTTCTTTTCAAGCTCTTTGGAAATCAAATTTTTTTCTTCTTGAACTTTATGAAGCAAATTTTGTAAAACAAAACATTTTTGCTCAAACTCTTCGAGTTTTGCTTCAAGTTTGGTTTTAGAAATCAAATCATTTTGAATTTTCAACTTTGAAATCATTTTATTGTTTTTCAAAATGTGATTCTTAAACTCTAAAACCAAATCGTCATAGGCATCTTGTAATTCATCAAAAGAATATGAACATGAAGTAGATGAATTAGAAGTTACCTTTGAATCTTCTTCGATGGCCATAAGGCAAAGGTTGGCTTGTTCATTGTCGGTGGAGTCTTCATCACTCCAAGTAGCCACATATGTCTTCTTCTTATGGCTTGAAGTGCTTGCCCTCATCTTTTTCATGGATTCTCGTTCAAGATCTATCAAGGCTTTCTTCATGAACGGGGCACACTTCTTGAAGAGATGAATTATCTCTTCTTCTTCATCCTTCTCATCACTTGAATCTACACAGTGGCAAGTGGAGGATTTGAGAGCAATGACATTGGTGTTGATGCCAAGCCCTTTGAGCTTCTTCTCCCTCATAGCTCTAATTTCTTCCTTCTTCCTCTCATCTTCTTTGTTTTTCTTCATGATTTGGTGAGTTTGAAGAGACCCCGTGAGCTCATCAAGATTCAAACTTTTCAAGTTTTTAGCTTCGATGATGGCGGTCCTCTTTGAGTCCCATGACTCAGGAAGGGAGTAGATGAGCTTTCGGACAAGCTTCTCTTTCGGAATGGCTTCTTCATAGCCTATGAGTCCATTTGTGATGGTGGAGAACCTATCGAACATCTTCTCGATGTCTTCTTCCGGATCCATCTTGAAGTTCTCATACTCTAATGTGAGGAGTCCAATCTTGGTCTCCTTAACTTCGTTGGTTCCCTCGTATGTGACTTCAAGCTTGTCTCATACCTCCTTGGCACTCTCACAAGAAGACATCTTCTCATAGATGGTTGTGCTAAAAGCACAAAATAGGATGTGCAAGACTTTGCAGTTTAGCTCCATCTTCTTGCAATCTTCGGCATTACATTCCGCTTTGCTTCATTGAGGCACGAACGGACCATCTTCAACTATGTCCCATAGCTTGTAGTCTCTTGACTTAATGAAGAACTTCATCTTTGTCTTCCAATGGGCATAGTGAGTTTCGTCAAAGAATGGCGGTTTGTCGATGGATTGCACCATTGAGCCGGTTGTGTGAAATGATGATCGAGCTTGCCGTATCTTCTCAATAGGATGTTAATCCTCTTCGATTGAGCCAAGTTTTGATACCAATTGTTGGGTTTTAAGGTGCCCAATTCCTTCAACCGTTCTTGCTCGCCAAGTGGTGGAGAAGTGGAATTTTGGGTGGATGTGGTGTGGAAGCTTAAAAGATAATTGACACAATGATTAATAGTGGTTTAACCTTCTAACCAATGTCTACATCCACTACCTTAGCTTCCCACTAAGGATTTCCAATCAATCCACTATTGATTCGTCCCCTTTTCTAGGCTTAGAAGGAAACCCTTATACACCGATCAAGCTTTCTACCCAAAGCCTTGATCAAACCCTCTTTACAAGAGAAAAGATTAGCAAACACAAATCCCTCTAATAGGTGTTTGTTTGCACAATTTAGCTCTCACCCAAAAGCTAAAACACTTGAGCATATTTGACAATTTTGGCTCACTAGTGTTTTTCTATACAAACAAATGACAATTTAAGTACAAAGACATTCTTGATCATTTGTTGATTGACAATTGAAGCATTAACCATTACTTGATGCTTGGAGGTCCCTTTTATACTCCTTAATGAGTTTGTAGCCGTTACTAGCTGTTGGGGTTGAATTGGAGCCGTTGGAGACATAATTTCCCACCATAAATGCAGTTCTGCAGTTACCCGTATCGAAACGCTCGAACCCGTTTCGATACGCTCTTCAAGTAGAAGGAGTCGCTGCAGTCTGATGCAGCACTCGTATCGAAACGTTGTTGGCCGTATTGAAACGCCTAGCCCCGTATCGAAACGATCTGCATTTAAATGTTAGTTGGGAAATAGCCGTTGGGGTTTATGACCGTTGTGGTCGATGCCACGTAGGCGTATCGAAACGACATAGCCCGTATCGAAACCCTTGGCAAAATCTTCATCCAGAAAAGACCCGTTTCCAAACCCGTATCGAAACGTTTTGACACTGGAAGACCCCGTATCGAAACACCTAGGGGTGTTTCGAAACGCCTGAAAAGTTTTGTTTAGTTTGGCTTTGAAAACATGTAAAAACCTTTGAAAACATCCCTTAAACTTAGTTTCAAGTAGTTTGGACTTTGAGAATAGTTTTGAATTCTTTTTAACTTAGTCCAAAACATTTTTCAATTATTATATCAAAACATTAGTTCTACAAAGTTTGTTTAGTTGCTTTGGGCTTGTAATGTCTTTTACCATGATGATATAAGCTTTTAGCTATGTTGGTGAATGCTATGTATGCTTGTTTCCTTTCAAAATCTTATCATATTGGATGTTGCCTTGTTAAGTGTTTATCTTACCAAATATGTGGATTCATGGATGCCTTGCATTGTATGTGTGATTGTTTGTTGCTTAAAGGTTGGTGATTGCCTCTAGTGTTGGGTTCCTTGCGTTTTTGCAACTAAAACTTGTTTTGTAGGGCAGGGCACATCGATACGCTCAAGGGTGTATCGATACGGTCCCTTGTTTTGTCTCTTGTTTTGGGCAAGGCGTACCGGTACGCGGGGGAGTATCGATACCCAAAATGCTCTCTGCAAATCTAGAAAATTGATGAGATTTTGGCGTATCAGTACGGGTCCTGGGTGTATCGGTACGGTCATCGTAGTTGACTAAGGGAAGTTGACTGTTGAGGGTGTATCGATACTCACTTTGAAGGTATCGATACAGTTTCCGTAGGTTTGACTTTGGGGGTTTAACCAAGTACATGCGTATCGATACGGTCCTTTAGCGTATCGATACGGCATGTTGTAAAAATTAAAAAAGGTATCTTAATTGCACGTTTTGCGTGTTTTGTATTCATGCGTGTTTTTCGTTGCGTGTCCTTCCACATAAGATACAATTAATGCATCTAGATAAGATAACTTTAAAAGAAATTTTATAGGGTTGCTAATCGGAGTGGAGCCTTAACGAGTTTAAATTAGATTTTTTCCGTGTAACCCATTCGACGTTGTCTGGCGGCTAGGCCTCGTCGAGGGGTTACATTACCCATATTTCCCCTACCTTTATAAAAAATATGTCTTGACCAATCAAAACGCGTCACGTCATTTTTTATTTATTTTTAAATTTTAAAATAAAATATATATATATTAAAATACCAAAAACACCCTCAGCTTCATCCTCTACCATCTTCTTCACCACACCGACCCTTAATTGTTAAACAACCCCTATCACCACCAAATTCAAAACACTTCCAATGAAAGTGATTACCCAAATGGGGGAAAATTCTATTCCAGATTCCAAAATTTAAAAGCCACAAAATAAAAATCATGTTAAACACAAATTTTTAGTAAAATTTTCTTTCCCCGTATGAATCCAACACTACAATACAATAAAGAAGAAATCAAAATCATATTTTAATAGCAGAGAGATCCCAAAATACCCTCATCTCCCCCTTATCGTTTTCTTCCCCATCCCCAATTTCAGAGCATACACGGCTCAATCTACAGAACCACCACCCATCGTTTTCTTCTCCATCCCCAATTTCAGAGCTTTACCAGATTTAAGAACCAAGAGTGGCATTGTTTAACCTCTCCAAAACCAAAATCAAAGCTTGGGTACCCAAATTTCCTTCCACATAAGCCTTGAGCGACAAATGAAATTGTGGAGCCAAAGCCAAACCGGGTAAAGCAAGCCTTATGCTTTAACGAAATGGTTCACAAAGAAACCTGGTTCGAAATTTCTCTTCAGGATACTGCTCCCGTACAATCCCAACGAGTTTGAGCTGGCGTTGATTAGAAACCCTCATGTCAATGAGTGGTTGAGCTTTGGAAAAGGGTCTGGTTGAAGATGGTGAGAGTGTAGCCGACGTTGATTAGATGAGTTCACATGGATCGACCCATTACGCTAGTTCTAAAAGGGGTGACTACAATGGTGAGCGATGGAGATATGAAAGGGGTGACTACAATACACTAAAATCCTAACTCCTAAACATAAACTCTAACTCGTAAATTATAACCAAGAACCCTAAAATCTAAACCCTTCAATATAAACCTCTAACCTCTAAACCCTGACTAAAACTCTAAACTATTAAATAATTTCTCGTTTAAAAACTTCAGTTCTTATTTATCATTGAAGGGATTAAAAACTTCAGTTTCTCGTTTGTTTTGGGAAAGAAGATAATGAGATGAAGATGAGGTGTTTTAGATATTTTGAAAAATGTAATTAAATTAATAAATATTTTAATATATTTATTTTATTTTAAAATTTAAAAATAAAGAAAGAAAATGGCGTGGCGCGTTCTGATTGGTCAAGACAGAATTTTTTTAACGGTGTTAATTTTTTGGGTGAAATGGGTAACGTCGAAAATGTTATGGGGCAAAAGTGGTCAAATAAACTTTAAAGAGCAAGTTGGAAAACCATGTAAAGTTTAGGGGGAAAGTGTATTAAGCCTAATAAAAATTCTAATAATTTATGGATAATTATTTAATAGTTTGGTGGTGAATTTTTTTCTCAAAGCAGCTTTAATCTACCACCTTATTTATTTTAATATTAAGGTACTTGAAGCCCTTAAATTTTTCCAAAAAAAGTAATTAAACCCTTGAATTATTTTTGCACTCAATTAAGCCTCTGAACTAATAAATTTAATCAATTAAGCTTTTAAACTTTTCCAAAAAATAATTAAACTCCATCTTTAGTGTATTAAATAATTATTTATAATTTAATTTAAGCAAAATATGCTCCAAATCCTTGTACTATATGTTCGTTTAGAATTTAGTCCTCATAATTTTATTTCTAAGAACTTACTCCATCTGCTTTTCAAAAATAAGAATTCTTTGTTAAATTTGCCGATGTAACATTTTGAAATAAAATATATTTAACTTGGTAGGAATGTAACAAAAAAATTACGTTGTAATGGACTTGAATTTAATAGAAAATTTTAACGGCTTTGACAATTGGAGTGGAATTTTTAAATTTAAAAAATAGAGGAACTAAATTCCATATTTACAAAGAGAATAAGGACTAGGAGCACAATTAAACCTTGAATTCAATTCATTACAATATTTTTTTAAGAAAAAGGAATAATGTAATGTCACTATTTATTAAAAGTGTGTGTATTAATTGTTTCTCGTACAAGAGGCAGATAGTCAAAGAGACATCAATTCATGATGCTGTGGAGGAAGCCAACATCAAATTTTGCTAACTCTTCTCCAGCTAGTTTAATTAACTTTGCACTTATGTTTACAAAAATTAATATTCATGATGAAAAATATGAAAATTCGTGAAATATTTAGTTTGGTTGTGCAAATGTATAAGAAAATTTCCTTCCACATAAGCCTTGAGCGACAAATGAAATTGTGGAGCCAAAGCCAAACCGGGTAAAGCAAGCCTTATGCTTTAACGAAATGGTTCACAAAGAAACTCGGTTCGAAATTTCTCTTCAGGATACTGCTCCCGTACAATCCCAACGAGTTTGAGCTGGCGTTGATTAGAAACCCTCATGTCAACGAGTGGTTGAGCTTTGGAAAAGGGTCTGGTTGAAGATGGTGAGAGTGTAGCCGACGCTGATTAGATGAGTTCACATGGATCGACCCATTACGCTAGTTCTAAAAGGGGTGACTACAATGGTGAGCGATGGAGATATGAAAGGGGTGTGGGATTGAGAAAGGATAGTGTAACCCCCTCGTCCCGGTCTGGCCGGATGGCCGGTCCGAGTGAGCTACACGGGGAAAACCGAGTGAAAACTCCCTAAGGAACTCTCCCTCGGTTAGCAACCCTATTTTTTTTTCATTTTAATCTTGTCTAGATGAGAATTACATCCTAAGTGATCATACAGCGGAACAATATTTTCGAAGCAATCAATCGAACCCAAACTAACACTTAAAAGCCCATTTTTAAAGTTAAACTGCAGGCGGTATCGATACCCTTAAGAGGGGTATCGATACCCCTGTGACTAGGTCAACAAGGTTTGGTCAACCTGAGGAGACGGTATCGATACCCCAAATGAGGGTATCGATACCCTCCCCTAGAGTTGACTTCCCACGGTCAAAGCCAAGACAACGGTATCGATGCCCTAGTGGTCGGTATTGATACCCAAATCGACAGTGGCTCCAGTGGCCAAAAAGGTATCGATACTCCTCCTCGAGTATCGATACACGAGGCCTGAAACCACAGGGCAGTATCGATACCAGATCAACGGTATCGATACCCCATCTACGAATCTGCAGGTTTGAACTGATTTAGAGCACAAGGAGGCCCCTAAATCCCTCCAACACTTAAACCAACCCACTAACATCAATCCCTAAGGCAAACCAACCATAAAGCATGCTTCCACAAGGCTTAAACATGTATAAATACAAAGGCAACAATCCACATCATGCATTCATTCATACCATATTCAAACACATGTAAAACTCTTAAGGCAATGGCTAACAATTCAAGCAAGTAAATAGGCATGAGTTAACACACATCATGGCAACACAACTATGCAAAAGCAATACATAAAAAGGAGTCTACACATGCTCCTATCAATCAACAACCACCACAAAACATTCATATCCCATTGCTCAACTATTACATGTCTAGCATTTTTAAATCCATACTTGGGGGAAACTTAAGTCACAAACACACTTGGAGACCCTCCTCTTGCCCGAGCAACCCACGAACTAAGGATCTGCAATGTTGAACAAAGAGAGCGTAAGCGAATAATGCTTAGTGAGGGCAAGCTCTAAAAACAAACCTCAACATTGCAGGGTCCGAGCACGATCTAGCCAAAGCAACACACGTATACCAAAGTCCACAAGATATAGATGCATGAGCAATTATCTCACATATATGTCATGATCAAATGCTTAACACAACCATACATGTAATCACATTTAACATCCAACAGTTCATATATCTCACCACATTGATGCATATATCATTCAACATTGGCACCTAGATATGACCCAAATACGCGGATTGACTCGTTGGAAACTCATATCCAACAACCACATTACCTCGGTGGGATTCCACTCATCACCGGTCTCGCGGAGGGGATTCCACTCATCCTCACGCCCCGTCGATGGGATTCCACTCATCACCGACTATATTTAAATACCATTTCCGGGCGTACCCGTACTCCTCCTTGGTGACTCAACGCCACCAAGGCCACGCGCGACTTTAGACTCATGTGTACACACTAACATCCTAATGATCGATCATTTGTATTTAAGTATACTAGTGCCAATATTTTACTCAATCCACAACACACATTTCAATCGTTTTCGTGCTTAGCACGTACTCACCATGGACACAACCATGAACCATCACCATGCATGCTTTAAGCAATACAAGCCATGCCACAACTCACATGTATAAAACATTATACATAAACATTCATATCACATGGCATACGAGGCATATACATTCACACAATTGAGTTCATCCAAAGGCTTAGATCAAGCTTAGGATTAGGCTACCACCCTAATCCTAACTCTAGGTGGGTCTACCAAACCCAACCTAGTCCGTATACTCGAACCAACTAATTTAAAATCATTCAAAGAAATCAACCACTCACCTAAACTTTCTAGCTCCAAGACCACGCAAGCGACCGTTCTTCAAATTCTCGGATTCTCTTCCAAAGCTTCACCGACGCCCAAACTCGGTTCTAATCATCCTCAAACACAAACAAAACATTCATAATCAATATCTCATCAACGGAAACAACCCGGAACAATACTTCAAGCACTCAATACCCAAACCAAGTCCCAAAAACAGAATTCCCGAGCTGCCCTTAAAGCCCACCAATATCTTCCATTTCAAGCATCCAAATAACCATCAAGCACACCCAAAGCAACCCTCATATATCCTACTAACATCAGCCCTCAAAAACCGACATTGAAACACCCGAAAAACCATTTTAAAACCCTCCCAAAACCCCCTTGGTACCCAATTCCGAAAATTGGTTAAAATCACTTGAAATTCATATATAGCATACCATTTGACTTCTACATAACTTATCTAAACATATTAAATCAACACATTTACTTTAACAACATAAAGACACCATTTTTAATCAAAACATTCAAAACCCTTACTTCCCAAAAACTTCATGAAAATGAAAAAGAAGAGTACTTTTGAGAAGAGGGAGGTGAGGGGAGTTCAAAATTACCTTCACCTTCAAATTCGGAGTTGAAATGAAGAAGCTTTGGGAATGGAATAGTAGCTTCAATGGCTTGGGGAGGTTGTCTGATTCTTTGGAAGAGAGGGGGAAGATAGGTAATAAAAATTGGGTTTTTATTTGTTTTGTTTTGAATTAAGGTCCAATGACCCATTTGCCCTTAATGAAATAGATTATTCACAAGAACATATTTTCCATGGTCATTTGGGTTTTTTTTTTTTTTTTTAATTTCCAAAACTTAGTCTATCATAAGTTTAATTAATTTGAAAGCCAAACCCGGACCATTACTTAAATCATAGAACCGAACCTAAAATAATATTAAAATATTATTTTCACCTAACCCCTAAACCCGGGTGTTACAACTCTCCCCCACTTAAGGAAATTCCGTCCCCGAAATTACCTGGCGGAAACAGATACGGAAACTGCTCAACCATATCCGCTTTCCTCTCCCACGTGGCCTCTTCCACACCTCTATGTCTCCACAACACCTTGACCAACTCTATGGTCTTGCCACGCAACACCTTGCTATCAGAAGCAAGTATCTCAACGGGCTCTTCATTATAGGACAAATCCGGATTCAACTCTATCTCCTCAACAGGCATCACATGCGAAGGATCTGATCTATATCTCCTAAGCATAGATACATGATAGACATCATGGATCTTTTCTAACTCAGAAGGTAACCTCAAACGATAAGCTACGGGCCCAATCCGCTCAACTATCTCATACGGACCAATGAACCTCGGACTCAACTTGCCCTTTCGGCCAAATCTCATTACCTTCTTCCACGGAGATACTTTCAGAAACACTTTCTCACCCACTGTGTACTCAATCTCTTTCCTCTTCAAGTCTGCATAAGACTTCTGGCGATCCGAAGCCGCTTTCAAACGGCCACAAATCAACTTCACCTTTTCTGTGGTTCCCTTAAGCAAGTCTGGCATAGGTAACAACCTCTGACCTGTCTCAGCCCAACAAATCGGAGTTCTACACCGTCTACCATACAAAGCCTCATAAGGTGCCATCTGAATACTAGACTGATAACTGTTGTTGTAAGCAAACTCAACCAACGGTAAGTGCTTCTCCCAAGAACCTTGGAAATCAATCACACAACAACGAAGCATATCCTCTAGAATCTGTATCACTCGCTCTGACTGCCCATCGGACTGTGGATGATAAGATGTGCTGAAATGCAGACGGCTACCCAAAGCACTATGCAAGCAACTCCAGAACCTC
This sequence comes from Hibiscus tridactylites, assembly GCA_958450335.1. NCBI lineage: Eukaryota > Viridiplantae > Streptophyta > Magnoliopsida > Malvales > Malvaceae > Hibiscus > Hibiscus tridactylites. The sequence goes on from OY288280.1 coordinate 71,429,685, forward strand.
GAAGTAAATCTAGGATCCCTATCTGAAACTATAGACTTCGGAACTCCATGAAGTCTCACAATCTCACGAATGTACAAGTTTGCCAACTTGTCTAAGGAATCCGTAGTGTTCACTGCTAAGAAGTGAGCACACTTAGTGAACCTATCAACAATCACCCAAACTGAATTCTTCTTCGAAGGAGACAAAGGCAACCCCGATACAAAATCCATGGTGATTCTCTCCCATTTCCATTCCGGAATCTTCAAAGGCTGTAGCAAACCTGAAGGAACCTGATGTTCCGCCTTCACTCTCTGACAAACCATGCAACGGCTCACATATTCGGCTACATCTCTCTTCAAACCAACCCAGAAATAATCATTCTTCAAATCTCGGTACATCTTGGTACTACCCGGATGCATAGAAAAGGGACTCGAATGTGCTTCGCTCAAAATCTGACGTCTCAGCTCAACATCTTCCGGTACCACAATTCTATCTCTAAAGCACAACAAGCTCTCACCACTGAAACTATACTCAGTCGGTCTTCCTTCGGCTATGTCTTGAACATGAGAAACTAAGCTTGCATCTTGTAACTGCTTCTCTCTAATCAACTGAATCAAAGGAGGCTTCACTTGCAACTCGGTGATCAACCCACCATCATCGGACACACTCAATCTAGCAAACATAGCTCTCAGCTCAACGACCACTTTTCTACTCAAAGCATCGGCTACTACGTTTGCCTTACTCGGATGGTACTCAATAGTCAAATCATAATCTTTTAACAACTCTAGCCATCTCCTCTGCCTCAAATTCAACTCCTTCTGTGTCATCAAGTACTTCAAGCTCTTGTGGTCGGTGTAAACTATACACTTCTCACCATACAAATAGTGACGCCAAATCTTCAGTGCAAACACAACTGCGGCTAGTTCTATGTCATGAGTAGGATAGTTCTTCTCATGAATCTTCAACTGTCTAGAAGCATAAGCAACAACTCTCCTATCTTGCATTAAAACACACCCTAGGCCTACGTAGGAAGCATCACTGTAAATCACAAACTCCTTACCTGAAACAGGTTGTACTAACACTGGAGCATTTGTCAAAGCTTCTTTCAATTTCTCAAAGGCCTTTTGTCTTGCATCTGACCATTCAAACTTGACCCCCTTTTGCAACAACTTAGTCAAGGGAGCGGCTACTCTAGAGAAGCCATCAACGAACCTCCTATAGTAACCAGCTAATCCTAGGAAACTCCTAATCTCGGTCACGGACTTAGGTTGTTTCCACTCAACAATAGCCTCAATCTTCGACGGATCAACACGGATGCCTTCGGCCGAAACAACATGGCCAAGAAATACAACCTCTCGAATCCAAAACTCACACTTACTAAGCTTCGCATACAATTGATTGCTCAACAATCTCTGTAGGACAAATCTCAAGTGCTCATCATGCTCTTCTTCTGTCTTCGAGTACACAAGGATATCATCAATGAAGACAACTACAAAACGATCTAGATAGTCTCTGAAAATTCTGTTCATCATGTCCATGAATGCTGCTGGTGCATTCGTGAGCCCAAATGGCATCACAAGAAACTCATAGTGACCATATCTAGTCCTAAAAGCTGTCTTCGGAACATCACACTCCTTCACTTTCAACTGGTAGTACCCGGACCTCAAATCTATCTTCGAGAACACTGAAGCACCTCTCAACTGATCAAACAAATCATCTATACGCGGCAACGGATATTTGTTCTTCACAGTCAACTGATTCAGCTGCCTATAGTCAATACACATGCGCATGCTACCATCTTTCTTTTTCACAAACAACACTGGAGCACCCCACGGAGAACTACTAGGCCTAATGAAACCACGGTCTAATAATTCTTGCAACTGACTCTTTAATTCTTTCAGCTCTTTCGGAGCCATACGATACGGAGCTATCGAAACTGGACTGGACCCTGAAACTGTCTCAATCACAAACTCAACATCTCTGTCAGGAGGCAAACCAGGCAACTCTTCAGGAAACACATCCGGAAAGTCACACACTGTCCTGATATCTTTTGGTCTAGCTTCACTCATATCCGGATTCATAACATAAGCCAAATAGGCCCCACATCCAGAGTCCATCAACCTGTGTGCCTCTAAAGCTGACACCACATTAGACAAGAACTTAATGTTCTCGCCCACTACCACTACCTCGTAGTCATCGGAAAGCTTCAAAGAAATTCTCTTTGTCTCAAAGTCCACGCTAGCCCGATGCTCAACCAACCAATCCATACCCAAAATAATATCAAAACCGTAGAAAGGAAGTTCCATCATATCAACTGAGAACACATGACCCTGAATCTTCAGTGGACACCTCCTATACATACGTCTAACTACAACTGTCTCACCAAAGGAGCTAGTAACATGCATACCTACATCTAAGATCTCAACAGGAATATCTAACTTCTGTGCATGCTCACTCAGAATGTAGGAATGCGTAGAACCCGAATCAACCAAAGAAAGCAAAGACATAGACTGTAACTCAAAATTACCTGCTATCACATCGGTGTCGTTCCCGGCCCCTCTCTGAGCATAGACCCTCGCTGGTCCTCCCGCCTCTGGCTGCACCGCCACAACATGAGCAAGGTTCCTCTGAGCATCTACCCTAGGTGCATCAGCCCTCGGCTGGAAGTAGCCACGACCGCGCCCACGGCCTCTCTGAAAATCATTACCTCTCGCAGGAGCCTGAGCAATGTTCGGTGCCTGAGCTGCCTGACGCGGACAGTCCCTCCTAAAGTGGTCCCTCGAACCACAGTTCCAACAAGCATGAAAGTTACCCCAGCACTCTCCAGTGTGCTGTCTCCCACACTGTGCACACTCGGGCAAGCGTCTTCCTCCTCGATGGCCCTGATGGCCCCTACCATGGTGGCCACCGCCACGTCTCTGATCAAACTGATGTCCGCTACCCTTGTGTCTCTTAGCATCTCTACCATCAAAGTGGTTATGCCTCTTCCCAGAACCAGAACCACCAGCTCGCTTGGCTGAACCCAAACTATGCTCCAAATCCTTGGCCCTCGCGACCAACACATCAAAGTCTGAGTAGTCAGAAGCCAATGTGTACCTCTTGACCTCTTCACTCAATCCATATCGGAATCGGTTGCAGCGTTCCATTTCAGTAGGAATCAACTCTAGGGCATACTGACTCAGGCGAACAAAGCGGATCTCATAATCAGTCACTGAAGCATCTCCCTGAGTGAGAGCCATGAACTCTCTCTTCTTCTCATCTAAGTACCTCGGTCCCAAGTACCTCTTTCTGAAAGCAAACTCAAAGAACTCCCAATCCATCTCGGCTTCTGGAACCCCGGTAGTGATGGTGACCCACCAGGTGTAGGCATCACCCTGAAGCAATGAAATCACACAGCCCAATCTACGTGCGCCCGCACAACCCATCTGAGCCAAGATACGAACTGTCTTCTCTAACCATAACTCCGACCTCTCTGGAGTGGATCCTCTAAACTCCTCGGCCCCTAAGCTACGGAGCCTCTCCAAAGGTAAGCTAGCATCATCACACCTAGGCTGAACTGCAGCCTGAGCTCCCGCAACTGCGGCCTGGAACGCTCCCGCTATCGCTTGCACTAGCGGAGTCATATCAATTCCAGCTGGACCTTGGCCACCTTGGCCACCTTGAGGTCCTTCTCCCCCGGCTCCATCCTCGCCCACAACTCCCGGTGGAGGAGGTGGTGGTGGTGGAGGTGGTGGAGGGGCGCCAACTCTCGCGGCTCCCGGTCCCTCTATGTGAACCCTCGCACCAGCCATCGGCTCAACCGGAGCTACAACTCGCAGTTCTTGACGAACCAACCTCGGTCTACCTCTCAGTCTAGACATTGCTCTCTCAGATATTAACTACAACCACAATAACAACACGCAAAATGGGTTAGCAAGGTGAGGCTCCCAAGTGTCCAAGTATGTTTCCTCACTTAAAAATCATTTTTCCAATGTAATAGTAGCAATGGGACCCACACACACATGCTTAAAAGTAAAACAATCAGCATACTTGTCACATAAGCAACCATTCTTGCAGAACAAGCAAACACCGTGCAATTCAACTTAAAACTTAAACTTACCTCACTTACCTGCCCAAGGTCTCGGTAACCTTAGGCTCTGATACCAACAAGTGTAACCCCCTCGTCCCGGTCTGGCCGGATGGCCGGTCCGAGTGAGCTACACGGGGAAAACCGAGTGAAAACTCCCTAAGGAACTCTCCCTCGGTTAGCAACCCTATTTTTTTTTTCATTTTAATCTTGTCTAGATGAGAATTACATCCTAAGTGATCATACAGCGGAACAATATTTTCGAAGCAATCAATCGAACCCAAACCAACACTTAAAAGCCCATTTTTAAAGTTAAACTGCAGGCGGTATCGATACCCTTAAGAGGGGTATCGATACCCCTGTGACTAGGTCAACAAGGTTTGGTCAACCTGAGGAGACGGTATCGATACCCCAAATGAGGGTATCGATACCCTCCCCTAGAGTTGACTTCCCACGGTCAAAGCCAAGACAACGGTATCGATGCCCTAGTGGTCGGTATTGATACCCAAATCGACAGTGGCTCCAGTGGCCAAAAAGGTATCGATACTCCTCCTCGAGTATCGATACACGAGGCCTGAAACCACAGGGCAGTATCGATACCAGATCAACGGTATCGATACCCCATCTACGAATCTGCAGGTTTGAACTGATTTAGAGCACAAGGAGGCCCCTAAATCCCTCCAACACTTAAACCAACCCACTAACATCAATCCCTAAGGCAAACCAACCATAAAGCATGCTTCCACAAGGCTTAAACATGTATAAATACAAAGGCAACAATCCACATCATGCATTCATTCATACCATATTCAAACACATGTAAAACTCTTAAGGCAATGGCTAACAATTCAAGCAAGTAAATAGGCATGAGTTAACACACATCATGGCAACACAACCATGCAAAAGCAATACATAAAAAGGAGTCTACACATGCTCCTATCAATCAACAACCACCACAAAACATTCATATCCCATTGCTCAACTATTACATGTCTAGCATTTTTAAATCCATACTTGGGGGAAACTTAAGTCACAAACACACTTGGAGACCCTCCTCTTGCCCGAGCAACCCACGAACTAAGGATCTGCAATGTTGAACAAAGAGAGCGTAAGCGAATAATGCTTAGTGAGGGCAAGCTCTAAAAACAAACCTCAACATTGCAGGGTCCGAGCACGATCTAGCCAAAGCAACACACGTATACCAAAGTCCACAAGATATAGATGCATGAGCAATTATCTCACATATATGTCATGATCAAATGCTTAACACAACCATACATGTAATCACATTTAACATCCAACAGTTCATATATCTCACCACATTGATGCATATATCATTCAACATTGGCACCTAGATATGACCCAAATACGCGGATTGACTCGTTGGAAACTCATATCCAACAACCACATTACCTCGGTGGGATTCCACTCATCACCGGTCTCGCGGAGGGGATTCCACTCATCCTCACGCCCCGTCGATGGGATTCCACTCATCACCGACTATATTTAAATACCATTTCCGGGCGTACCCGTACTCCTCCTTGGTGACTCAACGCCACCAAGGCCACGCGCGACTTTAGACTCATGTGTACACACTAACATCCTAATGATCGATCATTTGTATTTAAGTATACTAGTGCCAATATTTTACTCAATCCACAACACACATTTCAATCGTTTCCGTGCTTAGCACGTACTCACCATGGACACAACCATGAACCATCACCATGCATGCTTTAAGCAATACAATCCATGCCACAACTCACATGTATAAAACATTATACATAAACATTCATATCACATGGCATACGAGGCATATACATTCACACAATTGAGTTCATCCAAAGGCTTAGATCAAGCTTAGGATTAGGCTACCACCCTAATCCTAACTCTAGGTGGGTCTACCAAACCCAACCTAGTCCGTATACTCGAACCAACTAATTTAAAATCATTCAAAGAAATCAACCACTCACCTAAACTTTCTAGCTCCAAGACCACGCAAGCGACCGTTCTTCAAATTCTCGGATTCTCTTCCAAAGCTTCACCGACGCCCAAACTCGGTTCTAATCATCCTCAAACACAAACAAAACATTCATAATCAATATCTCATCAACGGAAACAACCCGGAACAATACTTCAAGCACTCAATACCCAAACCAAGTCCCAAAAACAGAATTCCCGAGCTGCCCTTAAAGCCCACCAATATCTTCCATTTCAAGCATCCAAATAACCATCAAGCACACCCAAAGCAACCCTCATATATCCTACTAACATCAGCCCTCAAAAACCGACATTGAAACACCCGAAAAACCATTTTAAAACCCTCCCAAAACCCCCTTGGTACCCAATTCCGAAAATTGGTTAAAATCACTTGAAATTCATATATAGCATACCATTTGACTTCTACATAACTTATCTAAACATATTAAATCAACACATTTACTTTAACAACATAAAGACACCATTTTTAATCAAAACATTCAAAACCCTTACTTCCCAAAAACTTCATGAAAATGAAAAAGAAGAGTACTTTTGAGAAGAGGGAGGTGAGGGGAGTTCAAAATTACCTTCACCTTCAAATTCGGAGTTGAAATGAAGAAGCTTTGGGAATGGAATAGTAGCTTCAATGGCTTGGGGAGGTTGTCTGATTCTTTGGAAGAGAGGGGGAAGATAGGTAATAAAAATTGGGTTTTTATTTGTTTTGTTTTGAATTAAGGTCCAATGACCCATTTGCCCTTAATGAAATAGATTATTCACAAGAACATATTTTCCATGGTCATTTGGGTTTTTTTTTTTTTTTAATTTCCAAAACTTAGTCTATCATAAGTTTAATTAATTTGAAAGCCAAACCCGGACCATTACTTAAATCATAGAACCGAACCTAAAATAATATTAAAATATTATTTTCACCTAACCCCTAAACCCGGGTGTTACAGATAGTTTTGGGAAATAAGCTAAACGATGGGTGGGGAGACTAGGATATTTTGGGAATGTAATTAATTAATAAATATTTTAATATATTAATTTTAATTTTAATTTATTTTAAAATTTAAAAATAAAGAAAAAAATGACGTGGAACGTTCCGATTGGTCAAGATAATTTTTTAACGGTGTTAATTTTTTGGGGCGAAATGAGTAATGACGAAAAGTTTAGGCGGTAAAAATGTACAAAACATAGTTTAAGGAGCAAATTGAGATAACAATTAAACTTTAAGGGAAGTGTATTAAGCCAAAAATAAAAGTAAACATCAAAAGGCAATTTTGGGTGAAAAACCCCTTTTAAAATATTATTGGGAAAAATGGCTCCCAAAAACTACTATTTGGCAAAATGACCCCCCAAACTTGCCAGGTCGGCAGACCTCACGTTGTGTAGGACGCGAGGTACGACATCGCGTTCTGCACAACGCGATTTTAGTCGACGTGGCATTGCTGTCCGTGTTAACGATTTTACAGTATCTCGCGTTCTGCAGAACGCGAGGTCCCCGAGAAATTGAAACGGCGGCTGGAATATATCGCACTGACCTCGCGTTCTGTAGGACGCGAGGTCTGTGCAAATCTGGCCTGAACAACAAGGGAAAACAAGTGTGGGTAGGCCTGTTCGAGCCCAATTTCGAGCGTGTAAATTGTATATTTTTAGCGATCATCGAGTTTGGGGTTGTAGTAGTGAAAATTGTCCATCGTACGATATCAACATGGTTAATTTCCGTCAATTATACAATGATTTAAAATGGCTTCGAAAACCCTATGCCATCATCTTTTTTTATTGAAGTTGCATTTCAACTAATGTCGATTTTCGGTTTAGTAATCTCATTAAATTTATTAAAAACAAAAATTAAATAAACATTATAAAGTTTAATTATAATATGTAAACAAAATTATAATACGTAAACAAAATTATAATACGACATTATAAAATTCAAAAGTGTTTTACATAAATATTAAAAACATAAGTAGAAAACAGTAAAAAAAAAAGACTAAAAATGCCTATGTCCACCCGTTCCGCAGTCGGGTGGATGACGCTCACGATCCGGATACCTCCTGTTTCCATCGTGTGGTGGTCCCTGGTCCCTATCATCCTGACCATCGTGCGCGATATGCGGATCTGTGCTGGGCCCAGGCGGGGAGTAAAACAAGCTACCTATCGGCGTACTCTCCACAATCGGAAACTCATACTGAGGGTGCAGCTGTGGATAATCGATAAGCATAAGGTCAGTTGTGGGCGTATGGGGACGATAGGCATCAGTGGAGCCGTACTGGGGTGGAGGCATCGTCTGCTGGAAAGTCGATGGACCGCTATGCAATGGTGGGGCAGAAGATGATGCCCCTGGAGTGTCATATCGTGGTCTCGGACCGCGCTGCGTCAACTGCCTCTGGCTCTGTCTCTGGCTCTGCCTCTGGCTCTGGGTCTGGCTCGCTCGCCGGCTCCCGCGTGGGCGGTTTTGGGGTTACTGGGGAAGCCCTGCTTCGCGCTCGGCCTGAGTAAGGATATGTGGCATCCCATTGTTCCTATACCACTGGTCATAATTGAAAGCGACCGAATGACCCCCTACCATAATTTGTTGGAGAAACTCTGGGCGTCTGTGAAATCGTTGAGCCCAAAGCGCTATCCAGCTAGCGTGGTGCTCGGCCCAGTCAACCTCCGTCTTCCCCTGACGCGTAAGATTGTGGAAGGAGTCCATATTTTGCGGAGGGGGTAAAACATTTTGGACGTACCCGAACTGTCGGAGTACCCTATCCGTAGAATGCCACACGCAAATTTCGTAGTTCAACAGCGGCACGACGGAAATCCAGAGGTCTTGCTCTTGCACAATATCTGGTGGAGTAATCTGGCGAATCTCCTCTGAATCGTAGGGCGTCCACACGAACTAAAAAGAATGAAAAAGTTTGTAACGGTTATATGAAATATTATTGGAAAAATAGTATGGAAAAAATCAAAATAATCGTTGAATTACCTTTTTGCAACCTTGGGCAGGCAAGCAACTGAGTACATGGCAGGTGAACACAAAGTCCATCCAGATTTCCGCACAAGACTGCATATTCAATTGGGCCAATCAAGACAGATGCAAGCAACTCTCTTCTCGCGAGAAAGACACTTGTTTCGTGTTGCGGAATTTTCCAGGCGGTTGGAAGGCATTCAGGACAACGCTTACGTGGTAGATCTGAGGGAAAGAACCTGCGAGTGCGGAATTTTCCAAACTTTCAAATACCCGTGCGCACACGCCATTGCTGCTTGCACTAACCAACGAATAGAATACATGCATATGGTTGATGCAGTATACTTACTCAAAACGGTGCTTAAGGTTTACGAAAAAGAGTTTCCTCCAATCGGAAATGAGGTTGATCCGAATGCTGTGGACACTGAACCGATCATACGCCCAGATCCAGCACTACTACGAGCCAAAGGACGTCCACCTTCTACAAGAATATACTGTGCCAAGGATTTGGTCGAACATCGAGAGAAAACCGGACAAAAGAAGCATTGTTCTATATGTCGAAATCCTGGGCACACAGCTCCTAAGTGTCCTAATCACTCAGCCCCTCGTATTAATTAATTATTTTTAATTTGTATATGTGAGTTCGCACATGACAATCTAATCAATAAAGTCAGTCCACTTCGATTTATACAATTCGTCATCTTATATTTTCAATCATTCAAAAAAATATGTTATGATAGTATTTTCGAATCAACTTTAAATCAGCGTACAATGGACGAAAATTGACCGTGTCAATGTCATACGATAGAGAATTTCCAGTACTACAACCCCAAACTCGATGTTACCTAAAAATTTAAATTTTCTACGTATGAAATTCTGCTCGAACATGCCTATCGACATTTGTTGAAATGCAACTTCATTCAAAAAAGGATGATAGCATAGGGTTTTCGAAGCCATTTTAAACCATTGTAGAATGGACGGAAATTAACCATGTTGGTATCATACGATACACAATTTCCAGTACTACGACCCCAAACTCGATGATCGCTAAAAATATACGATTTACACGCTCGAAATTGGGCTCGAACAGGCCTACCCACGCTTGTTTTCGTATGTGGTTCATACAGACCTCGCGTCCTACAGAACGCGAGGTCAGTGCGATATATTCCAGTCGCCGTTTCAATTTCTCGGGGACCTCGCGTTCTGCAGAACGCGAGGTACTGTAAAACCGTTAACACGGACAACAATGCCACGTCGACTAAAATCGCGTTGTGCAGAACGCGATGTCGTACCTCGCGTCCTACACAACACGAGGTCTGCCGACCTGGCAAGTTTAGGGGTCATTTTACCAAATAATAATTTTTGGGAGCCATTTTCCCAATAATAATTTAAAAGGGGTTTTTCACCAAAAATGCCACATCAAAATCTGACTTCGGGCAGGAAAATAGAAGAGTATAAATAGAAATGAAGCAATTTGTCGGTCATTAATGACAACTATTTCGGGGGTCAAACGTTCCAAAAACAGGGTGTGAACCCGCCGTTTACCTATTTTAACACACCGGCTTCTGAAATTATTTTCCCTCATTTTTAACACGTGTAGTATAATTTAAAATGTGGTCCCTCCAGTTTAGAGTTTTACGTAAATCATTGTCACATACAGTGAAATATTTTTACACTCGGTCCTAATATTATAGTTGTCGTTAATTCTCAAAAGTCAAAACATCATAGTACAATAAATCTCGAATTTAATTTGGAACTAAAGCAAAAGTGGTATAGTCTGCATATAGTTAGAAATATTCGTTACAAAGTTTGATCACTAGCGGATCCAAAAATCTATTTGAGGGTGAGCACAAGTCAAAATATTTTTGAGGGTGGACACAAATAAAAAAAATTCAAAATTTCAAGGTGGACACTTATCGTAAAATTTAAGGACTAATTCGTAAAAATTGAAGTTAAATATGTAAACTTTGAAAAGTTTAAGGTAGGCATGTAGCTGTGCCCACCCAATTAATTATACATGTGGCTCCGCCACTGAGTATAATCGAATTGATAATCGAAATATAATTAGACTCAAATAAGAAAATAAAAATTAAAAAGAGAGTACATATAATATTTACGCATGTGGGAATCAAAACTAAAATTTCAATGTTCCTAAAGTCTGAACATAATATATATAAGGAGACTTGGAATATAAAAGAAATTTTAGTTTTTGTATGTCATGTTAAATAATAATAATAATAAAGTGTACGAGTCTAACTATATTGAGATTTGAATTTTTAAATTTCCCTAATTTAAATTTAACGTCTTATTTGATTATTAAAAAATATTTTTACATTGTTAAAAATGAAATTGAGATGGAGATTAATGATTCATCTTGTTAGATCAAAACGGACTTAGAAAAGATGTATAACCAGTCTAAAGTAAGTGGGTCTTGGGTGAGAAGAAGGGGAACACCATTTGTCTTTCTTCAATTTAGTCCTCATATAGCTCGAATTTGTATTTTAAGGTGTCACATAATAAAAGAAGATTGGATAAGTCCGTGTTCAATTCATTTCTTAAACCATACAGAAAATTATTTAGAATTGTTTATTTAATTGTATAAATAGAAGAAAAAAACCACAAATAGAACCATCAATCTCTCCCGTTCATTTACATGACATCTTTATCTTCTACTACTAACAATAAAACGTCAAGCATAAATAAATTGACATTTTTTTAACCAATATCAAGTACAGTAAATTTTTGTCAAAAAAATACAGTGAAAAGCTTATTTTGACACATTCTAACAAAATGGCGAGTTTTATTTGTAATTTTTTGGTAGGGGATAATTTTTCATCCACAAAAAGAAAAATATTCTTTTTTAAAATCAGAACTACATTCTAATTATACGTAAAGAAATACAATGAAATGAATTTTATTATATCGTCAATGTTGTGAAATGCAGTCGTCGGATTAGAACAAAATTGTAATCGATAATTTAAAAAAAATAAAAATGATCATAAAGAAGACACATATTTTACGTGAAAATTTCTTAAATAATATAGGATAAAAATCACGACAAATGTAGAAAATTTTCACTATGAGAAAATAGAAATTACAATTTCTCTCAATCTAACAAGGAGAAAACAATGACAATTCTCTCTTGAATCTCAGGGAAGAGAATTGGGTGGGGAATATCCGAAAACTGTGGGGATCCGAACCAACGATGATGAGGAATAACCAAAACCTTCACCCACGGGACAGGGATGGAGAAAGTTTTATCACCGAAGCTCAAATGGGGATGGGGACGAGGATTGCTATTTCCGAACCGTGGGGATAACCGAACCGTAACCGTATAAATAACTGTGGGGATCCCCAAAAATTATCTACAAGGATCCCTGATATTTTACAAAATTTTAAAATATATAAAATTAACTCTTATTTACATGTATACCTACCTATCTTGTTGTCAATATATTTGTGTCTTTTGTTTAAACCTTATTAAGTTTGGGTGACCTCTCTAGTAATTTATCATTTTTTGTTAATTATATAATCTATTTATCTTTCTATTTTGTGGTTCACTTTACACAAAGATATTGTTCTCCTTCAACATATATTTAAGTGCGTTGAGTATATGACATGTAAATTGAAATTGACCATATATTTTGGTTAGCAAAATAGTAAATTTTGGGGATGAAGATTCCCCAAAACTGTGGGGATCCGATGGGTATGGGGATGAGGACGAAAAATTCACTGAAATATGTAACGATGATTACTCAAAACCGTACCCGCGAGTGTTGAGGACGGAGTGAGAAATGTAAAACCGTCTCCGAACCGACCGATTCTCACTCACACTCTTAATAAAAAGGAGAAAACAACTCTACGTAAAAACTCTCTAATTTTGCTAGTATTGGGAGGATTTAAGATGATTTGGGATGTTGAGAAATGGCAAATGGCTAGATAGTTGAACTTAAAGGACCAACCTATAAATAACCTAAACTTTAGGGACTAACACAAGTGGTTAGACCATCCCATTTTCAACTAGAGTGCTAACAGTCAAGAGGATAAGAAAAACTTCCATTATGTCGTCAAGAGGGAAAGGAGATACGAGTGGAAGAGAACAAGTGAAGAAAGAAGGGATACAATGAAATGAATTCCAGTATTTAAAGGTACAAAATTTCGATCGTTTGAAATGCTCAAATTCGAATACATAGTAGTCGAATTTTTTTAAAAAAAAAATAAAATAAAATATAATTTTATTAACGCGAATCATACCATGCAAGATAAAGATATGGACCTCGTTAAAAACCTCCCTAAATTTATATAGAGTAAAAATAATACTCCATATCAATGCATCCAATATTCAGCTAGAACTTAACTCTTAACAAAAAATAACTGATTCAGCTGGAACACAATTCTTCAATCAGAGTGCTCAATCTCTGAAGCAATCTTGTGTTGGAAAATAGACTGCTGCAAAATGAGGCGTTAGCACTGACTGGAAAATAATAAAATAATTAAACAAAATCAAACCGTGTCGTGGTATTAACCACTGCCTTAGAAGCGAATTCGCCCCGATGTGTGTAATCGCTACAATGGACGAACGGCCCCCTGAGGTTAGCACGGCTCTCCAAGTTTCGTACACCCGAAAGATGGAACAGACTCTGATGGTACTACTCTTCTCTCAACTCAAAATCAACACTCATGATAGGTTTATAAAAACCAAAGAGAATGTTTCTCAAGCAAACTCTATTGCTTACGTATATCCCAAATGAGTGAAATTGTCCACTATTTATAGGCTAAATAGTGAGGGCAAAATCGTCATTTCCACATCACAAATTAATTCTATTAATAATAGAATTAAATATCATTATTATAAGTTATATTCATCACAAATTAATTCTATTAATAATAGAATTAAATATCATTATTATATAATTTATATTTTGAATATTAACAATATCTTGAACGATCAATTTCATTTATATAACTGATTGCAGCCTGTACACAAATCAACGAATTTCGAACATAACGAAAGTGCCGACAGCTTCCTGCTTATGGCGAACGATTGTTTTTCTTTTATGTCAACAGAACGATTTCTCCAACCGCAACACTCCCATATTTGCCCTCACCATAAACATTTGTGCTTTGCTGTATAATTCAACAATTAAATAATTTAATATTTTCATGCAATAGGTACATATTAATTCACATATTTCAAGCATATTTCTTTTAGATTTGAATTGGTTTTAAATGCAAAAACTAATGATTAGACACATAAACCATTGTTACAATTTTAATATTTTGATAATTCGACTAAGGCTTCATTTATCATTGCTTTTTAAACCAACTTTTGAGGACAAAAGCTGGTTTGAAGGCAAAAGCAATGCTAAATAACTAACTTTTGGAAAAAAAAATCTTTTAAAAAGTATTTTTCAACTCAAACGCAAAAGTTAATTTTATAAAACAACACTCAAGTAATGAACATTTTTAATTAGGTAATCAACATATACAATTAAACTTTATATATAATTATTTAATCTCCAGACTCCAACGAGTGGTCTCAATAAAAAAAATTATGTCCATACTAAGAGTTTTAAGTTCAATCAATTTTGTCTATAATGGGTGTTATTATCAAAAAATTAAAAAATTATAAATAAATATTATCACTTTAAAAATTATTTTTAAAAAACCATTCTTATTAAAAATAAGATGTCTAATTTGATTCTCATATTTTCTGCTACTACTACTAATAAAACGTCAAGCATAAATAATTGACATATGCTAACAAAATGGCGACTTTTTTATTTCTTCGGTAGGGGATAACTTTTTCATCACACAAAAAAGGAAGTATTCTTTTTTTAAAATAGTATACGGAACTACATTCTAATTATACGTAAAGTAAGAATAGAAATTTTATGCTTTTATCGGTATTTCTATTTATGTTCTTATATTAAAAAAATTAGATTTAGAGTTTAAAAAATTATAGATATGGTGTATTTTTAAGATTTAAAATTTAAAATTATAACTTAAAATTTAATTTTTTAATGTTAAAATATAAAAGAAGTACTGAAAGATGATTTTTGTCCATACAATAATGCTACAAATTAAAAAATACAATCATTACATTTACTTAATTTTAATAATTCAAAATTATTTTCTTGGTTATTAATATGATACATTAGCATATTGTTAGCAGTTGGCCGGAGGTTATTAATAGGTCGCGGGCCATGAAACTGAAACCAGACAAATAACCCTCGTACATTGATTCAAGACACGCAATCATGAAAAGCTTTTTGAGATTTTAGTGGCAAAAATCGAATTAAAAAATTAATTCCTAATAATAAATATTAAAAAATAAATTTAAAAGTAAGCCCCAAATAACAAGTATTAGAAAAAAATTACATTTCTAATAACAAATATTAAAAAAAATTACGTTTCTAATAACAAATATTAGAAAAAAATTAAGAGTATGTTTCTAATAATAAATATTGAGAAAAATCATGTCCCTATTAGACCCCTAATAATAAATATTAAAAAATTAAATTTTAAGAGAATGTCCCTAATAACAAATATGGGGAATTAGGCCCTAATTATAAGTATAAGAAAAAATCGGGTCTAATAACAAGTTTTGAAAAAAAAAATTAAGAGTATGTCACTAATAATAAATATTGGAAAAAAATAGGTCCTTAATAATAATTATTGAAAAATTGGACCCTTATAACAAATATTGAGAAAAATTAAATTTTAAGAGTAGGCCACTAATAACAAATGTTGGAAAAAAAATGAATCCTAATAATAAGTGTTAAATAAATAAATTTTTAGAGTGCACCCCTATGAAAAAAAATATTAAAAATTAAATCTTAATATCGAATATTATAAAAAAAGTCCTAGGCATGCGCCCCTCCTACCCATGCCCAGAGACGGCACTGATGAAAAGTCGAGGGGCGAACTAAGGGGGCTGTCCCCCTCTAAATTTTGCGAACTTTGAACATGTTAATTTAGATGATTATAACTCAACAAGTGGTCCTAGTGAAACAATGGATGATGTTCATCTTGGAGATACGGGTTCAATTACAATATCTGTAAGGTGTGTGATTTGTCAATGGTTAAAAATATTTATAAATAAATACTACTTTATAATTATATTTAGACTATACCAACTTTGAACATGTATATCTTATACAAATTTATTTATTTGGAAAAGAACAAATGAAAAAGAAGGAAAGGATACAATGAAAATCTAGTTCAATTGAATACTTTTTTTTTTGTTTTAGAGGAAATGGATTTCAGTATTTTTAAGGGTACAAAATTTCTATAGTTTAGAATTCTCAAATTCGAATACATAATAGTCGAATCAAATTTAAATAACTTAATAGTCATAGATTTGAATCTAGCCAACCCTGAACATCAAAAATCTGTCCCGTTTGAAGTTTTCAAATAAAATTGAAGATTTATTCAAATACATCAAAATTCAGCTAGAACTTAACTCTTAACAAGAAATAACTGATTCAGTCGGAACACAATTCTTCAATCAGAGTGCTCAATCTCTGAAGCAATCTTGAGCGATCAATTCCATTTATATAACTGATTGCAGCCTGTACACAAATCAACGATGCCAAGTTTTTAGCATGAACTAAAACACATATAATATATGAACTAAATCATTTATACTTGATGAAAAAATTAACGAATATTGCGAATAAAACATATTCGATCTTTGTAAGACTCGATCTAAATTAGTCCGTCAATAAGTCAAGTACTGGCGGTTAAACAAAAAATAAACGAATGAAATCCATGCACATTACTATAATTTATGCATCCAAGGAAGCTAATTCCTTACCACTGTAATTAACATTAGGGAGGACAAGATTTTCTCTTTATAACATTTTTCATGTGGTAATATCGTGCATTCATCCAAAACTTAAGTCACACACGTAATATTCAACAAATTCGAGTTTAAATTTTAATACCTACAACTTTTTTTCTGTTAATTCAAACTTTAATCTCTATATAAAAAAAGGATAAATGCATTGTGGCCGGATCATCTAGTGCTAAAAAGTAAAACCCTAAGTTCATACATAGAGAGAGATTCTTATTCAATAAAATTACCTCAACAAATATTATAAAGAGTAAGAATCTACTTAAACTAGTCTATACACTTTCGTAGCATTTTATGCATTTAACATTTTTAGCAACCAAAAGCTTTACGTAAGTGAACATCACATAAGATTACAGTGATAGTGAATTGGCTTCATTAAATGCATTGTGGTTGGAGTTTGGACCATCTAGTTCTAAAAGCACAAACCCTAAGTTCATACATAAAGAGAGATTCTTATTCAATAAATTTACCTCGACAAATATATATATATATATATATATATATATATATATAATATAAAGAGTAAGAATCCACTTTAACTAGTTTTATACACTTTTATAATATTTTAACCGTCAAGAACTTTTCTGATAAATCCAACAAGTGATTCTAAGTTAAAAAAATGTATGAACAGATACTAAGCGAATTGCTTATCGTGCTTGTGTGTAAATATTAAAAAAAAGTCAAGTCTTGAAAATTATTAACAATTACCTGATGACAACGAATTGAAATGATGTTCATATGGCCTGCATTGCTATGTGTAAGGCTTAGAACTACAGCTCCTTCTTCTTGAATGATTATGATAATCTCACTCACTGAAAGATTCAACTCGGATCCCGTAATCAGATTAACTTCCATGCCAGAAATATTTGAATATTCTGATATATTTATAACTGGGGGAATCGTGGTCGTTGTTCTTGTCGCTCTATTAGCCTCTACAAGTTGCGACCTCCTTTGTTCAAGTCCCTCCAACTGTGTTCGAATCTGGTTTATGTGTTCGGTGGCTTGCTCCAATCTGTCAGGAATCGACGACCTCTACAGAAATGAAAAAAAAAAGTTATAAAATCAAACTTAACCTAATTTGTTCGCATGAATTACCCTTAAGTGGTGATTTGCAACCTAGCATACTTTTACTGGAAATTGACTCAGTTAGTTCATGCAATCAACTTTAAATTCAAACGAAAAAAGAAACTGTAAACGTGAGCTCGGTTCATACGATGATGGTTAAAATACGATCTACCACCGATTCTCCTATTCCGGCATTCACATAATTAAGAAGAAGACGATGGAGGAGTTAACGTACTCGGGTGGGGTGAGGAGGAAGGAGTGAGAAGAGCCTGGAAAACAGATTTCTCATGTTGGATCTCCGTTCTCTTTCGATCAGATTCCGATTCATCTCCGATCAATGAGCTTAAACCTGCAGGATGAAGGTAGGGTTTCTATGAAGTTTCTCAAGGTCTTCTCTACACTGTGAAGAACAACGTGGAACATGAACCTTTGGAAGAAAAACCTTATTGAAAAAACACAAAGCGGGATATTTCTATTTACAGCCACGTACTCATGCACCTCACGTGACTTATTAACTTAGCGATAGTAGATAGTTATTAGCATATTATATTAATGGATAGAAGATTACATTAATTAATTTGACTAATAGATTATATTAACTTATTGTATAAAAATGTTTGTAAAATTAGTTGATAGCTTATAAAAAATATTTTGAATAGTTTATTAGTTATCAATATTTTGTATCTATTAATATTAATTAGATTATAAAAAATATATATATTTTTTTATTAATAAGGAGGGGTAACACCACATGCCTCGTTAAAAACCCCCCTAAACCTAAATGGGGGAAAAGAGTACATGTGATGTTACGTACAATTCAAAGCGAAAAGAAAAACTAACTCGATGAGTTCAAATCATCAAGAACCGAACCTACTACCTCCAAAGGAGGATGAAGCCAAGTTTTACCACTAAAAGACCAATCGAAAGCCAACTTAGCCATCTTATCCGCAACCATATTAGATGTACGAGGGATATATCGAACTTTCAAGTCCCAATCTCGCTTCACCATATCCAAGATCCGGTTCAACAAATTATATTCACCATGTGCGTCAATCTTGCCATTCATCATGTCCGCAACCGTGGAACTATCCGTCTCAAAGTCGACCAAACGGCACCCATAGTCCCATGCATGCCGAAGAGCTTCAAAGGCCGCCCAAAGTTCACATACGAGAACCGAACATCGCCCGATACATCGTCCGAAACCGAGCACCCAGCCACCGGAGTCGTCCCGTATAACCCCACCAACAGCCGCTAGCCGCAACGGCCCCCTCACCGAACCGTCCTCATTGACTTTAACCCTTCCTTGCGTCGGAAGCTGCCATGACGCCAGGCTCGACATACTCCCATGCATACGACGGCAACCAGCCGCAGGATCCAATTCTGCTGCAGCAATGTCGTCCCTCATGCGCACCGCTGCATCCAACAGATAACGCATGCACCCTGAAGCGTCGCCCAAGACCCTCGTGCACCGACTCTTCCACAGCAGCCATAGGAGGATAACAGCTACAATGTGCCCCCCGGATCCGGGAACCAAACACTCTGGCTACCAGCTACAAGCCCCCAAAACCAATCCGCAAACGGTAGAGTGAGGAAGTCATGCTGCCTACTCGGATAAACGATCCGAGACCAATAAGACCATGCACGGGGACATGCTCGAAGAACATGGTCGAGGTCCTCACGCACCCCAATACACACACTGCAGCCCGTGCTCACTGTCAAATGTCTCCTCCCTCGCTCTGCGTTTGTCAACAGTTTATCATGCGCCACTAGCCACAAAAACTAATATAAATGTGTGAGAATAAAAAAGAAGAACACAAAAAGTATAGTTTGAAAACGTCACAATGTGAATATGTGAGGGTGAAGAATTAGAATAGAAAAGATTAAATTTAACTTATTTGGAAATTTTTTATAATTGTTAAGGGTAAAAAGATCTATATAAATTCTATGTCAATACTTCTAATTTCAAAAAAGCTCTTATTAGCAGCTTTTTCAAAATAAGATGTTTCATCTGAATCCGTCATTCACCAAACATCCAAATTAGCAGATTTGACCGTTCAAACCTCTAATATTAACTCAAACCTCTAATTTTAGTTCAAACCGCTATTTACCAAATAGGGTCATAGTTTAAGAATAGAAATTCAATACACCTTTTGTTTGCCTCTATTTATATCCACACAAAAAAACTAGGATTAAGGTTTAGGATTAAAGGTTAGAGAGTTAGGGGTAG